>CM046671.1:23639290-24239290 GCA_025594165.1 Tamias sibiricus
ACATGAGGCATTGACTAGAACTGCAGGATTTCAGGGAAAGAAGATAAAAGAACTCTAAAGAAGTGGGAGCTCAAAATGAGCATCCAAGACTGTAGTGTCTTTGAATTGAAGGCAGATGGAAAGATGGGAGTCTAAGTGAACATGCTTTATTTGTGAGATTTAGTACACAGTTACTAAAATCTAAATATTTGTTTAGGCTCTATGCTAAGCAATGGGGAATAAGATTGATTATGATATGGTTTCTGTTCTTATGAATTTGCAGGCTAAGGAGATTAAAAACATTGATGATTAATACAAATCAGGCAGTGATAAGTGTTATAGGCTCACAGGTATTACCAATAGATTCCAGAGACATGGTCAGTGAATTCTGGGGCAACTGGGAAGGGATTCATTCATACAGGTAACCCTGGAGTGGCAGTGGTGATATTTTGAAAAATGCTAGGATGCAAAATGAGAAAAGTTGGAGTAGCCAGGCAAAAAAGTTTTTGAGTAGCTACTGTAGCCAGTAGCTACTCTGGAGGCTGAGGCAGAAGAATTGTTTGAGGTTAGCCTTGGCAATACAGTAAGGCTCTATCTCTTAAAAGAAAAAAGAAAGAAATGAAAATCTTCGAGTATCTTCTGGAGAAAATTCTGATGGTGATGAAGAATTAGGCAGTGTATTGTATTGGTCCATCTTAGTAAAGATTGCCACCTGTCTTATTTTTTTAAGATAATCTGATTTAGTAATAAGTATCATATTACATCCTGAAAATCAGATTTTTGGAAAAATGGTCCTTAGCTGAAAGGCTCCCTTGATTCCCTGACAGAAGAGAATCAGTTTTAGGTATGTTTATTCTTGTTAGGTAATCATTTTGCCATTGAGCTACATCCCTGACACTATTTTTTTTTTAAATTTTGAGACAGAGTTTCACTATGTTGCACAGGCTGGCCTTATACTTGTGATCCTTCTGTCTTCACCCTCCTGAGTAGCCATGATTACAGAGATGTGCCACCATGCCTAGTGGGCTATTTATTCTTTATGTACAATAGGCACAGACTTAAGAGATTTTCTAGGAACTGGATACATATTTGAGGCATTAAAATATCCCTGTGGGGTACTGGTTTGTGGCTCAGTGGTAAGGCACTTGCCTAGCATGTGTGAGGCACTGGGTTCGATCTCTGGCACCACACAAAAAATAAACAAATAAAATAAAGACATTGTGCTCGTCTATAATTAAAAAAAATAAAAAAAATACCTGTGAAGTCAAAACTCTCAAAATTAACGTGTTTGTTTAATTGTCCACAAAATGTAGTATTTTATTGACAAATCAACTGCAACTCAAATTTGATATGGTTTTATGAATTGTATTCAATGTGAGATATGTATTCTTAGAAATAAGGATGCATAAAATCACGTGGATTTTTGTGATGCCTCTGCTTAATTTAGCTCCTGAAAACTGTTTACTTATTCTGTACAGTTCAAAAGACAAGAAATAATGTGTTTGAGAGGGACACAATAAATTATCCCTTGCACACACCACTTCTAACTTGAGAGCTTCTCTGAGCCAGTCTCTTTAAATCATTCTTTCTGTAATGATGGTTTTTGGCAGGCCAGAGTGAACTTAGAGAACATTTTCCAAAGATAGAAGTAAGGGCATCCACTCTTGAAATTTCTCCTAGGAGCTAGTTGAAGAGGGCTTCTTATAGGTGGTCCTGTTCTGCACTCAAGGACTCCCAATGCCACCTTATGGACACACAAGGAATTTCAGGCAGGTTTTACTTGCCAGTAGACAAGGACCAGAAAATAATTCTCTCTAAGCCAGAGATCCAAGAACTTAGAAAGGTTATTCATTTATACTACTTCTTTCTTCATGTAAAACTGAACTATATCAACAAAATTAAGCCACATTTTGTATTTTAAAATGTCTTGAGAGGACTGCTTTATGGGCCTGCCTAGAAAATCAGTCAAATGGACATTTTTTACAGTGGGGAATTTTCTTCTTTGCTCTGACTCAGTCTTTTGGTGTATAGCTAAAACAAGAGGTGGAGGGTGTGTGTGAATATATGCAAATGTCTTAATTGAAATCCCTAGTGCTTTAGTTTTTTCCCTCAGAGAAAGATGGGATTTCTTTTATATTAAATAATATTTTTATATATTAAGTTTGCTTTCCCCCAAGTAAGATGTATTTGCTTTGGCATAATTCAATAAGAAGAGCTGGAATATATGTACAGATATTTTCTTGCATTCAATAGGTGATTTAGATATTTGTCTTTGAATGTGGAGTTCAAAAACGATGGCATAGCCGGGCACGGTTGCACATGCCTGTAATCCCAGCACTTGGGAGGCTGAGGCAGGAGGATTGCGAGTTCAAAGCCAGCCTCAGCAATGGCGAGGCACTTAGTAACTCAGTGAGACCCTGTCTCTAATAAAATACAAAAATAAGTGCTGGGGATGTGGCCCAGTGGTCGACTGCCCCTGAGTTCAATCCTCGGTACCAAAAAAAAAAAAAAAAAAAAAAAAAAAAAAGAAACCAGCACAGATGGCATTATGCATAAGGGAATTGAGAGGCTGCCTTGTAGTATGACTTGAGAGGAAAAAGTAAGCAACCCCTACCACAATAGTGCTCTCCCTCTTGCCTGTCATCTCCTCTTTTTATTTCACCATCAGAGGCAAATTGGCCTTTGTTTAGTCACTGATTTTTGTATGATGGCCACATTGCCTAGCAGGGACACTAATGCTGCAAGGAGCTTATTCCCCAGAAATCTATGTAGTTTACTTGATAACTTCCTTCAGACCTCTGCTCAAAGTTCACTTTTTCTCTGAGGGCTTCACTGACCACCCAATTTGAGATGGGACCTAGGAATTATCCCATCTTCCCAGGATATACAACCTGTCCCTCTTCTCTGTAACACTTAACCATCTCCAGAATCTGAGAAAGCGCACTCAGAAGGATAGTACCGCTGAGACTGGCTACCCAATGTATGTCTTCCTACATTTTACTTTGGGCTCTGCCTCTGACATTTGGCTTAGGGCCAGTCACTTACCTCTATGTGATTTAGCTACTACTAATCTGAAGTGATGGAGTTATAAATGGTTATTGCATCTTCTTTAAAATTTTAATTTTGGTTCTGTGGTATAAAAATGAACTTGATTTGTTCTAAAATAAACTCTGAAGACTGGGACATGTCTGTCTTAATTCTAGCACCTATCATGGTGTTCCAACCTATTGTATATGCTTGATGAATATATACACTTCAGGGACTGTCTCGATTTCTGAACTTTTCCTCAAACTTTACTTGACCACCATTTTAGTAAGCATGGAATAGAAGAGCAATTCTGAGTAGTTGGGGGGTGGGTAACTGACTGGTCTGAGCAAGCACTTGCAGGACCCACCATGATGGAAAAGAAAGGAACCATCTACTCACCTAAGAGGACAAAGATGCAGGCTAGGATGGCAATGAGGGCACCCCGGCTCAAACTGACTGGGAGCATGTAGGCCTCGGGGCTGCAGGACATGACGTGGCCTTCATCATTACAGCTGCATACCTGGATGGTAAGCGTTCCTGTGCTGCTCAGCACAGGCTGCCCACTGTCTGCTATCAAGATGGGCAGGTAAAAGACACTCTGCTCCTGCTGCCGGAAGCCAGACCTTCTGGTTAGAATCCGGGCAGTGTTATCTGAAGAAGTAAGGAGTTCCAGGATTAAAAAAGAAAAAGGAAAAATGAGAGAAGAAAATGAAGGAAACAATAGGTGAATTAATTTATGGAAAAGAGGAAAGTCAGTGGGCAGGGATGGGGATAGGAAGGAAAGAGGCTAGTTTATGTTCCCTGGATGTGTTCAGCTATAGCCACTGTAGGATGGCCTGGGTCAACATTTGGATTCAGAAACCCAAGATTTTTGCTTGCCTTTAAGCAAAACCCTGAGGCCTAGGAGAGAAACACTTTTCTGAGAATCTGTCTCACTGTTTGTGACATGAAGAGCCCAGGGCGAACTGTCAACCTTCAGATCTAGCAAAAATGTCCCTGGGAAAGCTTGATAGAAGTGAACAATCACTGGCAACTGTGGTCCCTGTTTGTTCCTGCTTAGCAGCTTGCCAGGGCCCCAGTGCTACTTTGTGCCTCCAGGAAGATGCCTAGGAGCCCATGTGGCTGCAGTGGATTGCTTATTTTACCACTCTGGCTGGAATTCATGTCATTTGCTATTTTCTTTCATGCCTCTGAATTGCAGTCACTGACTTCCTGAAGAACCTGCTCATTTAGTAGAAGCTTATTTGAAATCCTCTAAACATCTGACACACCCTATTATTTCTCCTGGTGTGGCAGTCTGAGTTTAAGCAGTTAACATGAACTGGTAAAATTTGTTCTTGATCAGCAATATTAGTTATTTTTCCTTCATTTTAAAAAAAAAATAATTTATCAATAATAATTATATCTTTATGGAGGTTCCAATGTGATATTTCAGTGGTTTATATATTGTCTAATGATCAATTCGGGATATTTAGGTTATCCATCATTTCAAACATTTATTTCTCCTTTGTGATGAGAATATTCAAAATTATCTTTCCTGGCTCTTTTGAATTATACATATGGTTGTAATCACCCTCCTGTGTAATAAAACACCAGAATTTATCCCTCTTGAAATTATTCTTCCTCTAGCAGAATTAGATATGTTTCTGCAAAGCTGATGAGTACATGGGTTATTTATATTTACATTTGTCTAATGTTAAATTTTGAGATTTTTGATTGTTTTATTGTCTCAGATTTCCTGGAGTGTCTTTGAATTCTAAAGTAGATATATTTTTGCTAAAAGCTCAGATCTTTTAGCAGAGGAACAGTTTGAGAACCCTGGTAAGACATACAAACAGTGCCTCTCTCAAAGCTAGTACCATCAACATGGAAGATTCCTTGGATGTGTTTCACATTTCCCAGGTTAGGGCTTAGAATTTCACAAGATCTTCTGAGAGCATAACCTAAGTAAGCATTATTAGTGATCATCAATACTTTTGCTTCCCTTCTTGGACTCAATGAAGGATTATACTTTCCTAACCTCTTGAATTAGGATATATCTAAGTGATTTGCTGTATTTGATGAAAAATGAGTAAAATTGATTTGTGTCACTTGCAGGCAGAAGCATGAAGGAACTGATATGCGATTCTCTGTGCTGTCTTGCCTTGCAGTGATAACTGAAAGAATATTGTGGGATGGAATCCAAGCAGTTTGGAATACTGAGCTGTACATGGTGAACAGTTGTCTTGGATAACTCAGATGTACAGTGGGCTTTATTTGAGCAAGAATCTAATTTTAGTTGTGCAAAGCCACTGAGATTTTGGTTTGTCTGTTCCTGTAGCATAACCTAGCCTGTCCTGAATTATACATTATCCCTTAATTGCTTTTTTCTCCTCCTCCATGTTTTTTCATGGTACCCATGCTGGTGCTAGTTACTTTCACTTTCTGTATAGTATCTCATTTAAAAAAATTGATGAGATAGTGATAATTATACTCTTTTATAGTGAGAGAATTAAGGCCTAGGTGATTTTATAATTTGTTCAGTCACTAACCTATTTATTAGCAGACTGCGATTTGAACTCTGGACAGACTGACTTTAAAACATTTACTCTTTTGGGGCTGGGGATATAACTCAGTTGGTAGAGTGCTTGCCTCAAATGCACCAGGCTCCGGGTTCAATCCCCAGCACCACACACACACACACACACACACACACACAAAAAAAAAATTTACTCTTTTTGTTGGGTTATATAGTTTCTTATTTAGTTTAGTAACATTGCCTATCAGAATATAACTTGGATAATCATGATCTCTTTCTGCTTTGATACAGGCTATCTTCCTTTTATTTTCTTCTCAGTGAATAAAGATAGTAACTAGTTACTAATATGAGGATTATAATCATATGTCCACTTAATATACAACCCACCTACTTGCTTTTCTTTTTTCAGACTTAATAGGTAAGTACTCTTAATTGTGCTTTGTAGTTTTTTTTTTTCCCCCAGAAATCAGGTTTTCCTTGATTTTAAATTTTTTTTCCTTGATTGTTTTTTTATTTTTACTTTTTGGTTTAATCCTAACTAGGTCATAAGACTAGGTCATAAGAAAGACTGACTAGCAAGCCAGGTGCAGTGGCCCATGCCTGTGAATCCCAGTGGCTTAGGAGACTGACACAGGAAGATTGTGAGTTCAAAGCCAGCCTCAGCAACTATGAGGTGCTAAAGCAACTCAGTCAGACCCTGTCTCTAATAAAATACAAAATTGGGCTGGGCATGTGGCTTAGTGTTGAGTGCCCTGAGTTCAATCCCAAGTTACCCATCCCCCCCCAGAAAAGACTGACTAGAGCTGCATTTCATAAAAGTAGTATATTATATCTGCTAACCATGTTTCTTGATTTAAGAATTATTTAAGAAGAAAAAAATCAGAGCTTCATATTGCTGCTCCAGTCCTGGAAGGAGTTTGGCATAAAGTAGCCATTTGAAATTGGAATTTTTTTGTTGAATGTGACAATTGGGGCTTTAATAACCTGTTTGGAAAGAGTATTGTTTCTATAAATATGAAACGTGTGTAGTGGGAAGATGGGCTGATACCTAGGATCTGACTTCTAGTCTCAGTCTTAATGCTTGCTCACTCTCTGTCTTAGGTCTTTGCTTACCTTTCCTGGGAGGAAGACAGGCCACTACCTAGGATCTGACATTCTAGTAAGCAAATGACCTAAGATCAGAGAGTGAGCTGCTTACTTTCAACTATCAAATGGAATGATGAGAATCAGAGGGATTAGTAACTTCCTTAAAACCTTATAGGTTCATTATAAATATCAAAGCAAAGTATGGGAAAATACTTTTGAGACTGTAAAGTGCTTTGTACACACAATCCTTCTCATGATGTTTTAAGACTGAAGTATAAAAAAGGCATTTTTTGCAATAGTGTCCTGTTGTGTTCATAAAAGGACATGATGATTCAGGCATGGGAGCTGGGCACTTGACATTAGGTCTACCATATCAGATGTTGGTTGGTTTTTTAATAAGCCTCAATAAAAGGTACTGGTGGGATAAACTGCCATGTGGAGATTAGAAGTACATGCTTTCTGTTGAAGATGTACTGACTTCTATTTTGGGAAGCCTTCCAAGAGATGAGTAATATCTTTTTATTGTCATTTTGTTCCACTGGCCCATCTTTGTAAGAAATTGGTTTCATGAATTGGTGCCCAAAGTCATCTTTAATAAATTTGTAGCATTTTGCTGCTATAAATTTCTGTATTGATTCTGGCAAGTATGAGAGTGACACTTAGCGGGAAATTTGAAGAAACAGTATAAAGTGTTATCTTCCTCACTCTAGGGTTTCTTTTGTAAAATGAACCCTGAAGAGACTGAAACTGCTTTTGCAGAAGGTAATTCCCTATGAAGCAGATAAATGAGCCACTAAAGAAAGCAGTGTAAAAGTTTAACCAAATAAAAATATCAGGGTATTTTAATTGTGATTTTTCTGTTAGGATTCATATTGTCTTTCCTCCAAGAATTATCATAGTGATCTTGTGATAATGTGTAGGTTGAAGAAGAGTTTCCATTTAGAGGAAAAATAAATGTGAAATTCTCAGGTTTTATAGAAAAATATCATATGGGGTTGAATTAATACTTTAAATCTCAAATAATTGATGGATGAGACTAAGATAGGGCATACCTAATCATGACTTTTTATTACCCCTTCTTCATATTGTTAGAAAGTCACAATATTTTTGAATTGGAATGAAAATGCGGTTACTGCATCCCAAGGAAATGATGACCTCCTCAAGGTCAGATGACTGGTAGTGAGTTAACAACAGAAGGAGTTCATTTGACAGATTTAATTTATTTTTTTCAATTTCACTGACCTTTCTCTGGAACACATCATCTGGCTAGAGAACAAAAGTCTCTTTTTTCCCCATCTTTACTCAAAAAAGTGTGTCTGTAAACTCCTTTGCTTTTCTACATGCTTATTGGAGAAGGGCCTAGAAGTACAATTCTAGCAAAGATGTAGTGGGGAGCACTTTCTGCAATAGGACTCCCCACCTGGGTATGTATTTCTAAATTATAAAGTTGTTTCAATGGTGAAACTGCTATTTGTTTTCCTCTGTTTGCCCTTTACTACCTCTGTTATTTAGCTGTTGCCTCCCTTTTGTTCTGAGAGATCTTCACTGTTTCCGTCTTTGATCATTGATTAGAACTGTTCCCTCAGGTTTTTCTCTTTATCTAGATCACTGTGTATTGTTTTTCTCAGGTTATTCCTAGAGTTTCAGTACATGTAAATATGGCTGCTATCTATAGGAATAAAGGAAGAATTCTGTCTTTGTGTCTTGAACAGGGTCTGGCACAGCACAAGCATCAGTAAACATTTGCCATCTGAGTGATGAATGGAGTTTTAGAGTCAGCAGAGGGCACTCTTTGTCTTTGTTGTGAAGCTGAACTTAAAAAAAAAAAAAAAAAAAAAAGACTGTGAATTAGCATTAATATTCTCCCTGCTATTAAGGAGCAGGCACACTTTGACACTGTTTGCATGGTATACTAAACTGAAAGTATCCAGCCTAAGCTATCAAATGGGATGATGAGAATCAGAGGGATTAGTAACTTACAGGTTCATTATAAATATCAAAGCACAGTATGGGAAAATACTTTTGAAACTGTGAAGTACTTTGCACACACAATCCTTTTAGCCATTTGTACTCCTTATTACCTTGGTTGTCCCTTACGGTGAAGTTGGGATTGTTAGCAGCCTCTGGAGCCAAGCTGTAGTAGAAATGCTGACCGTTATGTGGGTCATCTTGGTCCACAGCACTTACTGTCTGGATCAGCTGAAGGAGGGACATGAAATCAGGTGAGTTGGAGTCAAAGGAAAAAGCTTCAGGGTCCAGTGAAATCCCAAGCCTTGAAATTCAGTGATAGGTTGTTTTACCTAATGAGAAAGATATCATGATGCTTACCTGAGAAGTCTCCATGCCATTACATAATTTCAAAGTTAATTTTGGTTTAATGTTGGGCTTGAGTATGTTAATAGGCATAGGGTAAATGTCACCTAAATACCTTAGATGTCAGACCTCAATATAGCTTATAGTCCTACACCATGTCATTTTTAGACAGTGTAAATATAAAATGTTGAGTAAAAGAACTGTTTGGTGCCACAAGTTCCTGCTTATCCCCTTAATTTTTTTCTTTGTATCCTATCTACTTAACATTGCAGGGTGAATATTTCAGGGTTAAATTGTTATCTTTTAGAAATTCCTATTTAAGAGTGGTCACTACTACCTAGGAGGGAATTAAGCAAAAACATCAAAGTAATAGAAAGCAGATGTGAGTGGATGGGTTACTTGACAGTCATATTTTTTTTGGTAGGAGGTGGAACTAGAAAAGGTGTCCCCAGGGTGGGAACAGACTAGAGTTAGAAGTTGGAATTGTTGGTAGGGAGAAGAAGAGGTGGGGTGGCTTCCTATTGTGCTCTTTGGCCAAGTTTTGTTTGTTCCACAATGTTCTTCAAAGGAATAAGTTTCCATGAGGCTCTGGAGACCATGATGAAAAAGCCACTAAAGAAAGCAGTGTAAAACAGAATTGCAACAATAGCAGGTGGGGTAGGGGCAGTACAGAAAAGGTGTTGATAGGCTAGTCTCCTCCTATGTGTTTGCTCCTTTACCGGGTGCATGATTTCCATAGGCCTGGCCATGTACAATTGCCACTCCTGTTGTTAAAAGCTGGCTATGCTTTTTGCCGGTGTGGAGATGGGAACGTCAAAGATCAGTTGAGGGAACAGGTGGACTATAACTTGAAGTGCGGTGGGGCCCCCATCATGAGGCTCATTGGTTATGGGCTTGAGAGTGGATGGGTAGACATGGGTTGGTGGGATCTAGGGTGGGAGCACTGTGGCCTGCTCTTCTGCCTTCAGTTCTCTTGCCCTCTATTCTGGTATGTCAGATTTCTTCCTCAGCCCTACCTGTCATGCTCAACAGGTTTCAATCTGCCCTCTGTCATTAGCATGTATGCATTTCACTTTATGGGTTTCTTTCTTGGCTTCACTAAGAAGAAAGCATGTGTGTGTAAATTTGGCAGACACAAAACTGGTGACAGTGTCCAACAAGTAAACACAAGGAGGTCTGATTGTTCATAAACCAGGTAAACCTCCAGAGCTGTATACTTTAAAAAATCTTTACATTTTCCAGAGCCCAAATCCAAGGGTAAGATTTTCAATATCTTGGGCTAAAGCTGGAAAATGTGAAACTTGTGGCTCAGGCCCTGAACCCAAAGCCATAGATAAGCTGCACTTCAAAAATATTGCATGATAGAACATTAGAGATGCCTTTAGAAATATTTGGAGGTTATGTTTGGCTCCCAAAACAGAAGAAGTTGTCAAAGTGTTATCCTCTTGTCAGAGTGCACCTTCTCCTATTTGAATCATTTAAGAAAGGGAACATTTTATTTCCTGGGAAGTGGGGTTTACTTTTCTATGCTATCTATTATTCTCTATAGATTAAAATTAGTCTATTTTTTCATGATATGAAATATTATATATTTTATAGTATATTTTATAATATAAAACATTTAACTATATCATATATAATACATATAATTATCATAATATATAGGAAAATTATTATAATAAAGGCCCAAATACTGTCATTCAGAACTTGTAGCTGCCTGACGTACAGCCACAATACCGTGGGAGGAGATTCGGTGGCAGGAATCTATTATTCTTAGTTTCTTTCTTTCTCTTTATCTCTTCTTCTCTTCTTAGCTAAACTCTTTTCCTTTTCCTTTTCGCCAAGCTGCAGTTTGATGGCTTTTGCAGCTTCTCTGTAAGCTCATGGCTTTTTTAAGCTCATGGCTCTTTCTTTTGACTTTTCTCTGCAGCTTTAATTTTCTCTTTATGGCTTTTCGCCAAAGCCCATGGCTTTTCTCTGCATGGCTTTTTTCGCCGTGCTTTTTCTCTCTTTATGGCTTTTCGCCAAAGCTCATGGCTTTTCTCTTTATGGCTTTTCGCCAAAGCTCATGGCTTTTCTCTTTATGGCTTTTTGCCAAAGCTCATGGCTTTTCTCTTTATGGCTTTTTGCCAAAGCTCATGGCTTTTCTCTGCATGGCTTTTTCGCCGTGCTTTTTCATGGCTTTTTCGCCGTGCTCTCTATTTTACATTTGGTGGTCTTAAATGAGTCGGAGGCTATATTTTCTTGTTTTTCTTATTTTTACTTGCCTACTGAACTCCCCGTACGAGCCACCATTTTGTAGCTGCCTGATGCTGTTATTCTCTGTTGCAGCTACAATATCGCGGGAGGAAATTCAGTGGCAGGAAACTTTTATCTTTTTCTCTTTGCTTCTAAACTAAACTCTTTTCCTTATATCTTCTTTTTACTAAACTCTTTTCCTCATCTTACTTAAACTCTTTCTTCTTTTTCTCTTTGGCTTCTCATACTTTCTCTAGCTTCTTTCTGACTCTTATTTCTTCTTCTGACTACATTCTGATCACTCTGACTCTTTTCTTCTCCGACCCGAACTCTTCTTCTGACTGACTGAACAACGACTGACTCTGACTGCTTTCACCCGGTTATATACCTGTAGCTTTACAGGTGTGTCATGTGCATACCTAATGTATGATTATTATCAGGTGGAAACTAGAACATCTTTTATGGCTCCCAGGTAACCGCAATAGCCATCTCCCTGATTAGGGCTTCTTCAAGAACTCATCTGCCTTAGCACAGTAACTATTTTTGTATCTTCTCTCCAATCTTTGTTTACATGTAAACATAATTTTACAGAACTGCAAGCATGTATATGTAGTTTTTATATCTCCTTTTTAAAATTATTGTAACATGGATCATTTCTTGTGCTCTAAAATTTTCATTGTAACTTTTATTAGCTACATAATATTTTATGTCTTTCTAAACTTAATAGATATGGAAGTAGAACTGTCTTACACTTGAAAAAACTTTTAGGAGCACTATTGAGCATTGCACCATATTTTAAGAATCAATGGATGAGATCATTTTAGATCAGGATCACTATAGGACACCTTGTTTTCCCTGATGGATGGGAATCATTTTTTGCTTTGACATAATAGAATGTTAAAGATGTGTTGGATCAGTTCTTAGGGAGTTCAGGGAGCTAGCTTTAAATGTTGGTCATACGGAGTCTCTGTGCAGCCAGATGCTGGGAGGATGTTCCAGGTGAGTGAGAAGAGTGAAAGCAAATTTACAGTATAGCCAGAGGCCTGAATTATCAAAGCAGGAGTCCTTGCCTATAAATGTGCATTTTCCACATCAACCCTTTCATTAAAATCATGCCCATTGGCCCCACCAGAATCCAGAATGAGATCACACAATGTACTTTGGGATCTACATCAGGTCTGTTAGAAGGAATCTGTTGGGTCAGAAGAAGGAAAGCAACTTACAAAAGTAGGAGCAGAATGGGAGACATGGAAGGACAGGTTGGGCAATATGATATATATATATATATATACACACATTATTACATGGCCACTCCAAATGGAGTTCTGGATGTTTCTCAGTTATACCATTTGGAAGTTGACCAACCAAATACTTAGTTAGGTTTAAAAACATACATTTAAAATATACAAATATAAGCTGGGTTCAGTTGTGCATGTCTGTTATTCTAACGCTTGGGAGGCTGAAGTAGGAGGATCACTTGATTCCAGGAGTTCAAGACCAATCTGGGAAACATAGTGAGATGCCTATCTCAAAAAACAAATAAAACACCCAAAGCAAAAGAAAAATACCCAAAGATGTCTCAGAAGGTTAAGGGTCTATGGTTATTTCAAGTAAGTAGAACTTTGTTCCTTCTGATTACTTTCCTCTAAAAATTACCTAAAGTGAGCAGCACTAAGAAAATGGGTGTTTTAACTGAGGGGTGTGGTAGAGGGTAGGTAAATCTAGGTAATGAAGCATTCTGATAATAGGCCAGACAGATCTTAAACAGAGTTCTTGATGTCAGAAGTTAAGAAAGGGAGTTGGGAAGATATGGAACACAAACTTTCCCTATTGCATAATATTTTAAAAGATTGAGCTATTCTTAGGAAAAGATCAAGATTCTTCCTTTGCTTGATCTGGATGGTGTCTCCCTTCTGAACCCAGAGCAGGTGATTTTACAGTTGGTAAGATAATGGTTTTGTTTCAAGGTGGGTAGACAACTTATACAGGCTACCCTGTGACTCAAACTTCTGTAAAAGCCCTGTTAGATCTAAAAGGTAGTATAGTCTCCAAATAGTTGTCTTAACATGTAAACTGTTGAAAGCTGGTATATAGGATTTGGGGACTCTGTTTTTAAACTGTACTGGTGGAGTGGAAATGTCTTTGACAGAAAATTTGGCTATTTGAAACAACGTTTTTATACATTGGGGTGCCTGGCTTATAGGCCATCTTACCTGCCCAGCTTTGGCATTCTCACAGACAAAAGCTTCATAGAATCTGGGGAACTCTGGAGCATTGTCATTCACATCTAATACTTTGATTGTGACAGAAACACTTCCCACCTGGGAGGGATTGTCTAAAGAGAATGCAAGAAAAACTGAAGGTGAGAATTCTGTAATGCAGAAAAGTAACTCTTTGCTGAAAGTAGGTATTTATTGGGTCAGTTTTGTTTGCAAAGAAATGGATAAAGTACATGGAAATGGGAATATAAGCATAGGGTGTGTGTGTTACCTGTCAAGAGTGTGTAGCCAGACACAAGAAGTTTGGACAGAGGAAGTGTCTGCTAAAGGTATATTTAACATCAGGAGTATGAAAGGAAGGGTGAGACTTGAGGGAAGTGAGTGTCACAAAACAGACCTTAAAAAGAGGTTTTGAGTTTCTTGATTTGTTCATAATTTGGGTTCTGGAATTAAAGGTAGGTCAATTCTGTATTCTGGACTTTAAAACAGCCCATTTCTAATTGGATGCATGCTGTGTGCCACTGCTTGGCTTTATGTCTATGGACTAATCAGTTCTTTGAATTATATTTTTAAAAGGTTTCAAGTTATTTAGTGGAATACAGATAACACCATACATTTATTTCTGCTTAGGGACTGAAGGGATATTATCGGATTAAACCCACACCAAATCCATGTCTTTGGCTGGGGCAGAAACCATAGGCACTCATGGGGAAATGTGTCTTTTAGGTCTGTGCCTTTTGCTTGGCATTGCCACACAAAGACAATTTCACAGCCCCAGTGGTGCTGCTCCTGTCTTTTTCTGATTTGGTCACCACCCAAGGAGACAAAACGAAATTATAAGACAGAATTTTTTCTTAGTAAATAATTTTACTAAGTCCCAGAATGCATTGTTCTTCTGGTTCATTTTCTTTCTTAAAAATATTGATGCTGGGGTTGGGGATATAGTTCAGTTGGTAGATGCTTGCCTTGCATGCACAAAGCCCTTTGTTTGATCCCTAGCACAAAGAAGAAAAAAAAATTGATGTTGAAAAAATTTCGACATAATTAGAATTTATGTTTTAATTATAATAGTGGTTCTTGTTTGTAGGAGGAATAAAAATACCAAAAAAAAGCATAAGAGGATGAATATAATCCATAATCATACCACCTGAGATATCCTTTATGTATGTAATTTAATGTATATGTCCAAAAAGAGCTACACACATACACAAAGATACACACACACACACACACACACACACACACACACACACATTCAGAATGCAGTTAAGCAAAATAAAAATATTGGGATTCAGAAAAATTTTAGAATAAGACTATCCTGTTATTGAATATACTTTGAACTCATGATGGTTAATGTCTACATGATATTTTCATTTTACAGTAGGTTGTACTGTAATTTACTTGGCCAGTCTCCATTTGTTAGACATTTAGGTAATTCCCATTTTCTCCATAGTTAAAAATAATACTGCAGTGGACATTTTGTTATATCAGTGTTTGCTGATATTTATAATTTTTAACAAAGATAATTACTAACCGGAGAATACCTGAGAAAAAGAGTATGAATATGTTGAAGAATATTAATACATATTGCCAAATTGGCCTTCTGAATAGCTGTGCCTAGTTATATAGCTAATAAATTAGGGACTGGTATTTCCCTGAACCTTTATCATCTCTATATGTTATGAAAAAAGTTGAATGTAGTATATAACCTCATTTTTGTTAATGTCTTTTTTAATTTTAGTCATGTTGGGGATTGAACTCAGGACCTTGTGTGTGCTAAGCCAGAACTCTCTCACCGGGCTACATTCCCAGCCCCCCCCCCCTTTGAAGTTTATAACCTATATGTTAATATAGTTTTTATTAATTTGCCATTCCAATTATAAGTTTATTATGTAAATCTGCCTTTTATTATGAGATGTCTGATTCTTGCAGGCATGGATGTGAGTAGGTGTGTATTTAACAAGAGTGATATATTGTTGATAGTTGTTTTCATTGAGTAATAATATTATTTATATTATGTACATTTGCAATCTTATTAAAGATTGAAAGCCTTTGGTTTCTCAGGAATTGTTCCTTTTTCTCATAGCTACTTGGGGTAAGAATGCTATCTTACGGCTTTTGCATGTTTTGTTTGCTTTTTTCTCTAGAACAGAGCTAAATATACAATAGATACTCAAGGTATTTGAGCTGAATGCATTCACTTATTTGCATAAAATATGATTTCAGTTTCTTTTTAAAGAGTGCTTTTTGTTACCAGTTCTAGAAACTTCCACTTTCTACACACATTTTATCACTGCATGGAGACCAGTTTATTATGATACTTACTCATTTCCATGGCAAGGACAGTGATATTATGCCAAGAAAATTCTTCCCGATCTAGTGGTCTTGCAGTCATTAGGGCACCTGTTGTAATGTCAACATAGAAAAATCTTCCAGGATCACTGCTTCTGTCAATGGAGTATCTGCAAAAACGCGGTTTATGCACATTATTTGCATTTTGACAAAAATACAATAACATGAGAGAACTGAGTATATACTATGTGAAAAATGGCTCAATTAGCTCTGAGTTATGAATATTTGAAAGACATCATTTTATTATATTAAAAAATGAACAAATACCAAAACCCAAAACAAAACCATAAAAAAAACAACCCTGCTTCAGTTTCCTGATTAAAAAATGAAATTGTGGGCTGGGGCTATATATAGCTCAGTTGCTCAGTTGGTAGAGTGCTTGCCTTTCAATCCCCAGCACCACCAAAAAAAAAAAAAAAAAAAAAAGAAACTGAAATTGTCTGGTGTGGTGACCCACACCTGTAATCCTAGCAGCTTGGGAGGTTGAGACAGGAGAATCGAGAGTTCAAAGCTAGCCTCAGCAATGACGAGGTGTTAAGCAACTCAGTGAGACCCTGTCTCTAATAAAATACAAAATAGGGCTGCGGATGTGGCTCAGTGGTTGAGTACCCCTGAGTTCAATCACTGGTACCAAAAAAAAAAAAAAAAAAAAAAAAAAGAAAGAAAGAACTAGGGTGCCAAGAATTTTGGGGTAGTTTTAAACTACTTAAAGATCAATTTATGCTACTTAAAACCTAATACTGCCCCAAGAATTATAATAAAAACCTCTACATATATTTGTGCAAAATCCAAATGAATTCTCAAATGCTAATCTGAAACTGGAGAAAAAGAAAAGGTATAGTTTAATGGTTCTAGTTCTTGTAATTAGTATCACTTGTTGGGGAGGAAAGTTTATACCAGGTCCTTTGTAAACATAAACATAAACATAAACTCACCTTCTGACAGAAACAGTAATGATATTTACTAGCTGAAGATTCTTTATATATAGAATGCTTTTAGCAGGATGCACCAGGTCTATGTTATTTAATATAAATAAACCTGAAGTTAACACATTTATAGGATATACCTTGCTAGAAGATGTCATGTAAACTATGTAGTTTAGTAGGGTATAATAACTGATGCTCTATAACAAAATTGACTCTTTCTGTTCAGACAATGAACCACATCCATTGCTTTAACTTCTCACGTTCCATCTGGACCAATTTGCATCTTTATGTGGGAAAAAGCAGCTATATACAGGCAGTTGTGCCAGACATTTTCAGACCTTTCCAAGGGAAGTTCCTGTTGTTCGGATCCTTCAAGTCATTAGTAAACTTGGTACTGGATAAGCTCTATAATTCCTGTTGAATCTGATTTGGCAGTCTGATTCTTTAGTATTCTCTCACTTGTATTAGCTTACTTGGTCCTCATGTTGGGAGATTTGTTAAGTATGGAGCAAGGCTCAGGCATCAATATGTTTAAACTCCAGAAGGGATTTTGATAAACAATAATGATTGAGAACCTTATGTAGTCCTCAGTCTTTACAAAGGATAGTAATTTTTATTTTATTTTTAATGAACAAAGATGTGTATATTTATGGGGTATAAGGTGATATATATACATATTGCGGAATGAAAAAATCAGGCTAATAAATGTACTTATCACCTCATATACTTATTATTTCTTTTTACTTTACTTTTTTTTTTTTTTTGTACCAGGGATTGAACTCAGGGGCACTCGACCACTGGGCCACATCCCCAGCCCTTTTTTTTTTGTATTTTATTAGAGACAGGGTCTCACTGAGTTGCTAAGTGCCTCGCCATTGCTGAGGCTGGCTTTGAACTCGCGATCCTCCTGCCTCAGCCTCCCAAGTGCTGGGATTACAGGCGTGCGCCACTGCGCCCTTTTTATTTCTTTTTGGTAAGAACATGTATTCAACTCTTCCAGCAGTTTTGAAATATATAATACCTTATTGTTAAACAGTCACTATGCTTATACAAACGATTACCAGAACTTACTCCTCCTAACTGAAACTCCGGACCCTTTCACCAGCATCTTTCTTTTCTCTCTCCTCCACTCCAAACCCCACCCACCACTGGCCCTGAATCACCACCATTTTACTCTGACTTTGACTTTTAAAGATTCTTCATATAAGTAAGATCATGCAATATTTATCTTCCTGTGCCTGACTTATTTCACTTAGCATATGTTCTGAAGATTCATTTATGTTGTTGCAAATAACAATTTCCTTCTTTTTAAAGGCCGAATAATGTTCCATTGTGTGTATATACCACATTTCAAAAGTTTATTTATTTATCTGTTGATGGACATTTACATTATTTCCATATATTGGCTATTGTGAATAATACTGCAGTGAATGGAAATGCAGACATTTTAACATACTGATTTTAATTCCTCAGAAGTGGAATTGGTACATCTTATGGTAGTTCTTTTTTTTTTTTTTTTTTTTTTTTTTGTGGTGCTTGGGATATGAACCCATGGTAGTTCTATTTCTAGTGGTTTGAAGAATTTTTATACTCTTTTCCAAAAATGGTGTTCTAATTTACATTCCCATCAACAGAGTACAAGCGTTCTCTTTTCTCTACATCTTTGCCAGCACTTACCTTTCATCTTTTTGAACATAACCATTTTAACAGGTGTGAGATGATAGCCCATTGTGGTTTTAAGTTGTATTTTTCTAATTAATAGTAATGGTGAGCATATTTTGTATATATGTAGGATACTTATATGTCTTCTTCTGGTTATTTGTCCCGATTTCAAAATATATTACAAAGCTAATTAAAATAGCGTGATAGTGGTATAAAACCAGACACATCGACCAGTGGAATAGACTAGAGAATCCATAAATAAACCCATATCTGTATGGTCAATCAATTGATTTTTTTTGGGCCACATCCCAAGCCCTTTTTTATATTTTATTAGAGACAGGGTCTTACTGAGTTGCTAAGTGCCTCGCCATTGCTGAGGCTGGCTTTGACTCACGATCCTCCTGCCTCAGCCTCCTAAGTGCTGGGATTACAGGCGTGCGCCACCGTGCCTGGCTAATCAATTGATTTTTGATAGTGGTACCAAGAATACATAATGTGTAAAGTATATCCTCCTCAATAAATGGTACTGGGAAAACTATCTTATCTGACCTCTTTCACAAGAATCAACTCAAATGAAATATAGACTTAAATATAACACCTGAAACTGTAAAACTACTAGAAGAAAACTGCACAGCATTGGTCTGGGAAATGTTTGCTTTCCTTTTTTTTTTGCCCCTGGTACTGGGATTGAAACCAGTGGGAATCTACTTCAGAGTTACATTCCCAGCCCTTTTTTGTTTTATTTTGAGAAAGAGTTTTGCTGAGTTGTTCAGGCTGGTGACCTTCTTCTTCTCCTCCCTTAACCTCCTGAGTTGCTGGGATTACAGGCACATGCTACTGTGCCCTATTGGGCAACGGTTTCTTGAATATGACTCTAAAAGCGCAGAGGCAATAAGAGCAAAAATAGACAAATGAGATTGTATCAAACTAAAAAGCTTTTTTTTGTTTATACCTTTATTTTATTTATTTACTTTATGTGGTGCTGAGGATCGATCCCAGTACCTCACATGTGCTAGGCAGGTGCTCTACAACTGAGCTATAATCCCAGCCCCTAAAAAGGTTCTGCACAGCAAGGGAAACATTCAACAGATTGAAGGAAAACTCAAAAGACTGCGAGAAAATGTTGCAGAACATATATTGAATAAGGATATATCCAAAATAAATAAGGAACTCTATCCTAAAAAGGTGAATAATTATAATAACTATAATTTATTGAATACCAGGCACTTTACCATGTACTTAATACATAGTTTCTTTTAAAAGTTTTACAGTGTCCCTGGGAAATTATTTTTACCAATCATCAGATAAGGAAATTGAGGCTTAGAGAAATTAAGGTACTTTCATATGTTACACAGGTAATTTGCAGAACTAAGATTTGAAACATATATAGAGAGTTATAACTATTGTGTTCTTTGTCCAGGGGATATAGTGTGTTCAGAACTCTTATTTAAAGTTGTTCAGTGACTATAGTCTGTATCTTAAATTTGTTGAGATAGAGCAACTACAGTTTTGTTGGGAATGAGTGTCTTTAGTGCATTGTTTTTAAACTGAAAGTTAGAAGATTATAAAGTCAGTATTGTGGGTTATGAGTAGCATTGAAGCAAAATGAATTAGAATATATATATGCTAGACTATCACATACTAAGTGTGATCTGATGTGAAATTTTTGTTTCATATATACATAGGTATACAGTCTGTGAATATATATGTATACACACCCACACCCACACATATATAGATCGGTAAAATGGTAAAGTGTTTTGTTTTGAATATGCACATATCTTTTGCAGAGATTCAGAAAGGCCATTCAGAGAATTAGCAATTAAAGAGATAACCAATGAGAATGGTCTGAAAAAGTTGGAATCATTTCAGTTTGGATTCTGTAAGAGTTAGGACATTTAAGAACATAAATTAATGTCTCATTCTATCTGTGATCCTATTTAATGAACATTTATTGTATGCCAGGCACTGCTCATCACATACTATGTATGTTGTCTTCATTTAACCTTGAAGGAACACATGAGGTAGGTTACTATTATGCTGTTTTACAGGTGAAAAAACTGAGGTTTGGAGAGGTTAAGTCATTTGTCCAAGGCCACACACTGCTGGGAACTGAGCCTAGGTGGTCTGGCTTCAGATTCTTTGAACTAACCAACAGACCATGCTGCACAACTGACACATACATTGTATGAGATTGTCTAAGGAAACAGAAATTGACCTCTCCCAGATAAGCCCTGAAAGCAAATAGCTGAATTTTAATTAAAAAAATGCCTGTAAAGTTCATTTAAAATGAACTGGAACATTATTTTTCATAACTTATTTTACTTATTTATTCTTTTATGTGGTGCTGAGGATCAAACCCAGTGGCTCACACATGCAAAGCAAGTGCTCTACCACTGAGCCACAACCCCAACCCACATTCTTTTTTCTAGGCATAATTTGATTTAGTTTTAAAGTTTACTAGCTATTTAAGAACTGAATTTTCTTAGGGGGGGAAAATACACTAGTTGGCTCACAGCAGTCTTAACTTTCAGCTCCTCACACATGAGAAAAGCCCAGCATTTGGTCCATGGAGCCATAACCCCAATGGCAGCTCTTCAAACTGTAGGCATAATGTCAAGGGGAGAGCAGCCTGTGAGGAATCAGCTTTCTATACTCAAAGCTTTAACACCATAACAAATGTCACAGATAGTATGGGAGACGGAGTGATGGAAATAACAAAGTGCAAGGACCCCTGACAGCATTGCCTGGTTGACATAGCAGGACCCTGCCTTAAGAAGCCTCCCTCACCAAGTAGACTTCCTCTCCCATTTCTGTTTTCCCAGATGAGGTTTGCATTGAGGGCATAATGGCCTAATTCTCTGAATGGGGCACTGGACCAATTTCCAGGAGGTGGGAGAACAAATTAAAGGTGTAGAATACAGATGGAAAATGAGGAAATTGAGACACACTAGTGGATTTGGTAGGTGGTTTTTCTTTCTCTAATATTCTCGTGTACTATGAGCAGAATAGGCATAACACACATACAAAACTGCCTTAAGCAAATAGTAACTGGTGTTTGTTGGACTCCCTGCTTCTCTGAATTTGGGGTTATGATCAGGCTTGGTAAATCTACACACTCTGGATAGCACAAAAGAGTAGGCTGTTTCTACATCAGTAGAAGCCTATTTCAGTTGCCAAATGATTCAATAACCTGCTTTCCAGAAATTCCTTGAACATTTATTAAAAATTTATGGAATCTAAGCATTCTATTTTTAATATACATATGACTACATCTGGAGACACTATTCTGGGACTTATCAGTAAATGACAACCAGATTACATACTTGAATATACCATCAACTTTCTAGAATGGAGACGGTAAAAGTCCTAATAATCTTTTAAAAATGTTAAATGGCCTTTAATCTATTACATTTTAACCTCAGATAAAACATTGATTATTTTAATGATTTGATACATATTTTCTTTTTATGAATATAAATCTTATTTATTCTTCATAACCAAAATTCAGAAGATGAATTAACCATGTAGCATATAACATATACAAATAATTTTAAGGCACACTAATTTTATAGTAAAAATAAGGATAAAATGAGCTGTTTGGGGAAAGATAACAGAGGAAAGCAATTCCAAATTGATTTATTAAACAATAGCCAGAGATTTGATGTTCTGCTTGTGAACATTCTTTGTTGCTTTGGGTAATATAGAGTCAGGGACCTTTTATCTTGTGATATGAATTCTGTTCTTTGTAACCAAAGTGCACAGGGAGAATTATCTTCAGCTTTGATAATTGGAATTCTGCTTTGCCCATGTACTTGAGCCCTTGTCTTGCTCCTTCCAGACCTGGGATCTATTTTTTGCCTATTTCTCTCTCAGGATGTAGAGATTTGTCCAAGAATAGTTCAGGGGAGCTTGCTGTATTCTTGGTTTCATCCTGGCTGAGTTCCATTGGAATAGCCCAGCTGTACTGTATGGACTTCCCTGAGGCCACCTGACAGTTTCCAGTTGGCCACATTTTCTGTTAGACAGCTTCTTTCATTTTGTTTACCTCATTTTGCTTCATGCTAGTAGTGGATCTAGAACCTCTGATGTTTCTCTTTCATTCCTGGATATATCCTGAGCTAATGAGTTAGTCTTGAATACTGGATGTACACTCTAGGGTTGTATGTGTGCTGTCTGGCTGTTCAGTCTCTTTTGTTATTTGTTGTTTAGTAGTGTGATTCCTAATAGGACCCTGTTTCCAGTGCTTTACCATATAGGAGTCACAATCTGGGAAGATGTGGAAGTATCCACAGGATATTCTGACTATTTTAGATAGGATCTGATTTTTTTTAAGCTTGTGCTTATATTATTTCAGTTTTCCCCATAAAGTTTTATTTGGTTAAGTTCTCCCCACAGTATCTCCTTTGGTATGAACAAATTAATATGTTGTAGATTAATAGATACACAGTTAATAAGTTACAATCACAAAGAATTTTCTTGGCTTCTGAAAATATAAATTTACAAGATAATCTCTTTCATTTGTGTTGTGGTTGTTTTGAGGTCAATATAGGTTTACTTCTCATTCTGTTTTACATTTAAAAAGCTTAAGTTTGGAATATTATTTTTTTAAAGTTACAACTCAGATGAGTTGTCCTCAAAAAAAAAAAAAAAAAAAAAAAAAAAAGCAAAACAAGAATTCAAACAAAATCATTTTAGCCATTTTAAGGCCTGAACTTGTAAAATGTTTACTAGTTGGTTCAGGAAAGCAGATTTCCTCCTAGTGTAGTTATTCTCTAGAGAGAATCATTTTCTTTAAGTTGAAAAAGCACATTTTCATTAAATACACAACAGCACCAGGTAAAAGGAAGTAGCCAGTTGAAAGAACAGGCATTTGATAAATTGTAGCGGGTTGTTTAAAATGTGTTATTTGCACTAAGGCCTCAGATTCATTTTACTGTATTTTTTTTTTTTTTTTTTTACAATTAATGTGACAGATGGCCTTAAACAGCCTTGGAATTTTGATCTTTTGTGTTGGGCTTCAGAAGCTTGGCAGTTGCTCTGGAAGGTTGAGTTGTCAACCTGTCCACCAGCTGTTTGCACTTTGGTTCCAGAGTTGATGGAAAATGGCCACAGTTGTAAGAGCAGTTCTCACCTCCTGAGGGGGAAGCATCTTTTAATTTCAGAATATACCTTATACCGATATGTGAGATTGCAATTTAGAGCCCTGTATGGCCAATCTGCATGCTTTAAAATCATTGACATCAGGAGTAGTTTCTATGTTGTTTCTACAGTATGTGGAAATATATAAGGTTTATTTTTCCCATTTTTTAAAAGTGAAAAATATCAAAGGTTTATTCAAGTTGAAAGAATATACAATATTCACCACTAAGAGTCAAGCGTTTAACATTTTGACATTGTGTATCTATGCTTTATCTTAATTATAGTTCTCTATTGGGGGTGATTTTGCACTACTGTCCTGGACATTTGGCAGTATGGGGGGGGCATTTTAGGTTGTTATGACTTGGTGGTGGGATGCTACAGGCATTTAATGGGTTAAGGCTAGAGATACTGCTACACATCATTCAGTACACAAGAAAACCTCCCCCAGCAACACAGAATTGTGTAACCCCAAATGTCACTGGGACTATGATTGAGAACTAAGGTTGTGTATGTGTGTGTGTGTATGTGTTTGTCTGAACCAAACCAAAGTGAGTTGCAGATATAATGACACTTCATTTCCAATTAACACGACAGGTCCATGTTATTTAAACATGAAAAAAACTCAGAATTTCCAGAGATGGGATAAGAATGGAAGAAGCAAGGGGAAAATGGGCTAGAAAATCAGATAAAGGGAAGGGAACATTGCAGGATATAAGGAAAAGGTGGAAATCTTTGGAAAAACCTGATTGAGTTGTTGGTCACATCAGGGTCCTTGGCAGAGATGATCTGTATGGTTGTTCCAATTGCTACATCTTCAGGCACTTCCACAAAATAAAAGCCAGGTTCAAACACAGGGGGTTCATCCACATCCTCTACACTGATGTGCACTGTTGTTGTGTCTTGAAAGGGGCCCAGGTTTAGAAAACGCATCTCTAGATGAGGATTGGCTCCCTCCACCTTCAAGGTGTAGCTTTTCTTGCTTTCAAAACTCAGGGGCTGAAAAGTAATGACAGGAAAATTGATTAGCCATTAACATATATGTCGAAGGTCAAAAGGATGTTCAATATTGATGACTGTTACTGAGATCCCCAAATTCATTAAAATGGTAGTTCTTTGTTTTAACATCAGATTCAACCTTGGGTAAGAAAGGTAAGGAAAATGCGGGAACTTCAGAGGTAATTAAGGAAGTCAGTGGGATGATAGTTATTTACTCAGCTCAGCTTTAACTTGTCTACTCTTTAATTGGCATGGTCTTTAGAGAGGGAACCTCCTTAACCCTAGCCTTGTTAGCCTGGGACTGTCCCAGTTTTAACATGGAAAATTTTGTTTACTGGGAACCCGTTCTGTTCCAGACAAATCAGGAGAGTTGGTCACCTTATCTATAGATGTGCTTATTCCTTTGAAAAGATGTGACAATTAAGAGTAATGGAGGCCTAGCTTTTGCTTGCCTCCTTAAAATTTTTTTTTTCTTGAGTTCAAAGGCAATAGTAATTATTTCCAAGAAACGATCACAAGTACCTCACAAGGGTTCTTAGGGCACTGTGTCAGTTTAATCTTTGTGTATTTAGTTCGTCATAGATGATCTCTTCTAAAAATTCATTTTGAAAGTCCTGCAACATCTGATTTTACAGACCTAGAAGGCGCAAAAGGTTATACTAAGCTGACATGGTTACATAGTATCAGAGCTGAAATGCTGGCCCAGGTGTATGAATTCATCATCCAGTGTTCATCCACAAGAATTTAATTTTATCTAGTAAAATTTCATCACATGAAATATAATTATTTGGTTTTTTTTTTTAATTTATTGGTACCATCAGACTGTTTTATTTCAAAATAAATTCAGTACTTCAGGGCAGAAAGTAAGCTTAAATGCTATTTCTGAAGAATAATGCATTTTTTAAAGCTGTCAAAAATGTTTAAGTGTTTTAAGCAACAGCATTGCAAAATATCAATAATAAAGACATCATTGAAAATAAGTCATAGAATAATTATAATGGATAGCAAAGCAGTTACTAAAGCTTAAAAGTCACATGTCAGTATGCAAATGATTTAAATTATTTTAGATAAACATTCTCTTGTGCTTTTTCCATAAAATATGCTTAATGTCAGCGTACTTCATGTTAGAAAGAGGCACATACCCAATTTGAAGCAACTGCTTTGCTTTTGAAAAATAAACATCTGTAGGAGTTGTTTTTAACTAAATAACTATGTTATTTTCATATTCTAACAAAAAGTTTTTCTGTTCTGTTGCTCTTGCAACCACTTATTCAGCATTTACTTAGGGCCAGACCTTGTGTTCCATGTCTCATGAATCTTCAACCATTCCATTTAAACCAAGCATCTCATTTGTGCCAGCCTACCTCCTTAGTTGTTAGACAAAAGGCAAAATTTTATAAAGTTATGCCACTCATATTATGATCTATTCAAAGGACTAGCTTTACCTATGTATTTGTACTTACTTCCTAAATGTACACATTTTTCTTTCCTGGTCAGTTATTTTCTCATAAAACTTGCCTTATGTATAGGTAGCCCAAAGTGGACACTTATTTATGTTAGGTTTCAGCTAGGCAAATTTGTTTTTCTTGTTAATTGTAAGTCATTTTTCTAATCTGGTGTGAATTTTTTATCTTTTAAAATTTAAGGTATAATTTACATACTTTAAAAATTTTTTTTAGTGGAAAGTTTTGCATGTTTTGACAAATTCAGTATTATGTCCACCACAATAATGAATATACAGAACTTCATTTCCATGGCTCCTAGAACTCCCACTTTGTGCTCTTGTATGGTCAGCCTCTTTCTGGATACCTAGTCCCTGGCAGTCACTGATCCATATTCTGTCCCTATTATAAGTATGTCAGACTGCTTTTTCAAGATGGCAGAATAGAGAAGGTTGCTTTCCTGGCTGTGCTGTGGCATGAAACCAAGAAAGCACATAGGCAGCTTCTCAGCAAGGTGGGTGAAAAAAAAAAAAAAAAAAAAAGGGAGGTGGGACTTCACTGAGATCTAATACTGGACATTCAAAGCAGATCGGGGACTCAGGAGGTTGTATATAATAAGGAAGAAGTCTCCAGCACTACCTCCGTTGCTGCCACTGGAGGCACCAGCCAGAGCAGTCCCTCTGCGAGCAAAGTGGAGGGATAAGGGAATTAAAGGAACCTGCGTTTTTAGGAGGCCTTAGGTGTGTCTTGGGTGTGGAGAGTTCAGAGATCAAAGACACTGCCCGACTGAACTGAAAGGCATGCTGCACGATATCCTAGTGCAGGAAAGAAGCCACATCACTCCTGGCTGCCTGCGGGGGAAAGAGGAAGGAATCATTTTGCAGCTGTGGTGAGGGGGCTGGTGGATAGGGGGAGCCAATTCCTGGTAAACCTGAGTTTGGCCCAAAATACAGGCCTGGCAAACCCACACTGCACAATGTAGAGTGTGCCTAACTGACTAGGAGAAAATCAAATGTGGAGAGGGGTTTACACAGGGGAATACTGGTCATGATAACTCACCCAGCTCTCCCCTTCCCCCTGCAAACTGGCTGCTTGCAGGACTGGCTGGGAGAGATGCACCTGACTGGGAATCGGAAAGGGCAGGGGCAGGAGAGATTGAGTTTGGAGACTGAACCCAAGAGACAATGAAATGAGGGGATTAAGAATTGGCTCCTCCACTGCATGAGTGGAACCCAGGGGAGAGCCCAGGGGTCTAGTCTTCCAGTGTGGACTGGCAATTGCTGGGTCCTGAAGGTAAGCTGATTTAAAATCTCCAGACCAATTGCCATTCAGTGAAGAACCTGGAGACCACCTCTGTCTAAACCCTATTTCCAGGAGGTCTGCCTACAGGATTTCCTCTCATTTCAGCAACCTCTCACCCTGAGGGTGGAGCAGGCATCACACTCCAGGGCACCCCACCTAGCACTGCTGACAGGGGAAGCTGAGAATCTTTTGAGCTCCAACAGAAATATTCTTTAAGTTTTCATCAAGTTTTAAAAAAATTTAAAAATTTTTTTCCTTTGTGACCTGGATGGTTCAAGGACACTTATACCTATTCATATTTGTTTTTTTCTCTCATTTTTAGCATTTTTGAAGCCAGTTATTTTTCATGGATTAGTATTTTGAGGACTAGGATGTTTGATTAGTATATTTCAGTTTTGTCTTATATTCTTTTATTTTTAATTAAAAAATTTACTTTATATATATTTTTATCCCACTTGTTTCCCTTGATTCTCTTTCTCTCTTGTTTTCTGCTAATAGCTAATCTCTATTGTTCTCTTTCACTTTTTGTCAAATTTTCTATTTCTGTTTTCTCTCCTTCCTGGTAATCATCACAGCCTATATCATGTCTGTTCTCTCCCTTGCACCATTAGAAATTGTAAACCCTTTTGTGACTCACTTTTTTTACTGTGAGCAATAAGCGTTCATATCATTTTTGTTTATTGTGACAATTAAGTTCATAGATGCATAGCAGGAACTATTTGGACTAATGCTGTATATGGTTTGGCATTGGTTTGCATTTTTGTCTCCCCCTAAATGGTGAGGTACTGGACATCTTCAGGGACACTGTAAGTCCACAGGGTAGAGACTCTACTGCCTCAGATCCATACTGTTAAATATGCAAACACACAAATAACATGAAAAAGCAAGGGAACAAATCACCCAAAACAAACCAAGATACTTCAATAACAGAATCCATCCACACCACAGTGGAAGAAATATCAGAGAAGGAGTTTAGAATGTACATAGTTGAACTGATCTGTGAAGTAAAGGATGATGTAAGAAGTGAAATTAGAGAGAATATACAGGAAGTGAAAGATCACTTTGATAAAGAAATAGAGATTCTGAAAAAAAATCAGAAATCCTCAAAATGAATCAGTAAACCAAATTAAAAATTAAATGTAAAGCATCACCAACAGATTAGATCCCTTGCAGTAGAGTTTTAGGCAATGAAGGTAAAATTTATAATTTTTTTGAGGTACCAGGGATTGAACTTGGGCACTCAACTACTGAGCCACAACCCTAGTCCTATTTTGTATTTTATTTAGAGACAGGGTCTCACTGAGTTGCTTAGCACCTTGCTTTTGCTGAGGCTGGCTTTCAACTCTTTTTTTTCTTTCCATTTTTTAAAATTCTAATTTGTTATACACATTTGCAGAGTACATTTCATTTCATATTACATACAAAGAGCACAATTTTTCAAGTTGCTGGTTTAATATAAAGTATTTTTACAACAATTGTGTCTTCATACATGTATTTAGGGTGATCATGGATAATTCAGTCTCTGGCTTTCAACTCTTGATCCTCCTGCCTTAGCCTCCTGAGTTGCTGGGATTAAAAAATGTATAATCTTGAAAGTGAAGTTGACTATGGAGAAAAGATGTTAAGAGACCATGAACCAAACTTCCAAGAAATATGGATAACCTGAGAAGATTAAATATAAGATTGATTGGGATAGATGAAGGCTCAGAGACACAAACCAAAGAAATGCATAATCTTTTCAATGAAATATCAGAAAATGTCTCAAACCTAAAGAATGAAATGGAAAATCAAATAAAGGAGGCTTACAGGACCCCAAATATACAAAATTATCATGTGCCCATACGAAGGCACATGATAATGAAAATGCCAAGCATACAGAATAAGGATAGAATTTTAAAGGCTGCCAGAGAAAAATGACAGGTCATATGTAGAGGGAAACCAGTCTGGATCTCAGCTGATTTCTCAGCCCAGGCTCTCAAAGCTAGGAGGTATTGGAATAATATATATCAAGCTTTGAAAAAAATGATGCCAGCCAAGAATGGTATCCCCAGCAAAATTAAGCTTCAGAATTGATGATGAAATAAAAACCTTTCATGATAAACAAAAGTTATAAGAATTTATATCTGAAAGCCTGAACTACAAAACATACTTAATAAGATATTTCTTGAAGAAGAATGAAAAATAAATGGAAAACCAGCAAAGGGAGGAGCTACACTAGAATAATAGTCAATCAGAGTAGAAACATTCAAATTAAAAAGCAGAAATAAATGAAAATGACAGAGAATAAAATCCATTTGTCAATAATAATATTGACTGTAAATGGCCTAAAGTCATCAATCAAAAGACATAGACTGGCAGATGGAATTAAAAAACAATACCCAACAATATGCTGTTTCTAAAAGACTCATCTTGCAGGCAAGGACATCCATAGATCGAAGGTAAAAGGATGGGAAAAAACAAGACATTATTCACATGGATCTTGTTAATAAGCAGGGGTTTCTATCCTCATTTCAGATAAAGTAGACTCAAGCCAAAGTTAATCACAAGGGACAAAGTTGGACATTTCATACTGCTTAAGGGAATTATACATCAACAAGACCTAACAATCATAAATATTTATGCCTCAAACTATGGAGCATCTATGTACATCAAACAAACCCTTCTCAATTTCAAGATCAAATAGACCACAACAGAGTAATACTGGGTGACTTAACATTTGTCTCTCTTCACTGGATAGAGTCTCCAAATACAAAGTAAATGAAGAAGCTGTAGAACTAAAAAATACAATTAATAATTTACACTCAATAGACATGTAGAATATTTGTTCCATCAATTACTGAATACACTTTTTTTTTTCTCAGCAGCACATGATCCTTCTCTAAAATAGACTATAACTTCGTCCACAAAGCAACTCTTAGCAAATACAAAAAGAGGTAATACCTTGCATCTATCAGGTCATAATGGAATGAAATTAGAAGTCAATGATAAAATAAAAAATAGAAGCTACTCTAACACCTGGAAATTAAATAATAAGCTACTGAATGGCCAATGGATAGCAAAAGAAATCAGGGATAAAATAAAAAAAATACTTAGAGGCTGGGACATGATGAAGGAGTTCTAAGAGGAAAGTTCATTGCATTGAGCTCATTCACTAAAAGAATAGAGAGTCACCAAATAAGTAACCTAACATTGCAACCAAAGGCCTTAGAAAAAGAAGAGCAAATCAACACCAAAAGCAGCAGAAGACAGGAAATAATTAAAATGAGAGCTGATATCAATGAAATTGAAACAAAAAATTTTAAAAAATCAATGAAACTAAAGTTGGTTCTTTGAAAAATGAAATTGATAAGGCTTTAGCAAACCTAATAAAGAGAAAGAGAAGACACAAATTACTAGTATTCATTAGAAACTATTTTGAAATTTTATACTCCAACAAAATAGAAATTTTGAAGATATCAACAAATTTCCAGGGACATATGACCTACCCAAATCGAATCAAAAGGACATAGAAAATTTAAACAGATCAGTTTCCAGCAATGGAATTGAAGACATCATCAAAAGCCTACTAAGAAATCCCCAGGGCCAGACAGATTCTCAGCTGAGTTCTACTAGACCTTCAAAGAAGAACTAATATTAGTTCTCCTCAAATTATTCCATGAAATAGAAAAGGAGGGAAACCTTTCAGACTCAATTCTATGAAGCTAGTATCACCCTGATACCAAAACCAGACAAAGACACGTCAAGGAAAGAAAACGTCAGACCAATATCCCTGATGAACATAGATGTAAAATTTCATATAAAATATTGGCAAATCACATACAAAAACATGTTAAAAAGACAGTGTACCATGATCAAGTGGGGTTCATCCCAGGGATGCAAAGTTGGTTCAACATATGGAAATCAATAAATGTAATTCATTACATCAATAAGATTTAAAGACAAGAATCACATGATTATTTCAATAGATGCAGAAAACGCATTTGACAAAACAGCATCCATTCATGTTCAAAACACTAGAAAAACTGGGGACAGTAGGAACACACCTCAACATTGTAAAAGCTATGTGTGTTAAACTCAACACCAGCATCATTCTAAATGGAGAAAGATTGAAAGTATTCCCTCTAAAAACTGGAAGAAGGCAAGATGCCTTCTTTGACTACATCTGTTTAACATCATCCTGGAAACTCTAGCCAGAGCAATTAGACAAAAGAAAGAAATTAAAGAGATATGAATAGGCAAAGAAGAGCTCAAACTCTCCCTATTTGCTGATCACATGATTCTATATTTCGAAGACCCCCCAAAATTCCACCAGAACTTCTAAAACTCATAGATTAATTCAGCAAAGTAGCAGGATATAAAATTATCACCTATAAATCATTCAAATTCCTATACATCATTGATAATCAACTGAAGGAGAAATTAGGAAAACTATCCCATTCACAGTAGCCTCAAAAAAATATTTGGGAACCAACATAACAAAAGAGGTGAAAGGCCTCTATAATGAAAACTACAGAACATTAAAGAAATTGAAGAAGACCTTAGAAGATGGAAAGATCTCCCATGTTCTTGTAGACAAGGATGCCAAAAACATTCACTGGAGAAAAGATAGCCTATTCAACAAATGGTTCTGGCAAACTGGAAATCCATATGTAGCAAAATGAAATTAAACCTCTTATCTCTCACCCTGCACAAAAATCAACTCAAAGTGGATCAAAGACTTAGGCATTAGAACAGAGACCCTGCGCTTAATAGAAGAAAAAATAGGCCCAAATCTGCACCATGTTGGCCTAGGTTTTGACTTCCTTGACAAAACTCCTAAAGTACAAGAAGTGTGTATATGCGCACACCATAAAGACAAATGAAGTTATGGTGTTTGCCAGTAAATAGATAAACTGGAGACTATCATGCTCAGTGAAATAAGCCAATACCAAAATACCAAAGGCTGAATGTTCTCTTTGGTATGTGGATGCCAACACATAATAAGGGGGCAGAGAGGGAAGAATAGAAGTTCATTGGATTAGACAAAGGGGAATGAAGGCAAGGGAGGGTGGATGAGAATAGGAAAAAACGGTAGAATGAACTGGATATAAGTTTTCTATGTTCATATATGAATACACAACCAGTATAACTCCACATCATGTTCAACCTTAAGAATAGGAAGTTATATTCCATGTATGTGTAATATGTCAAAATACATTCTATTGTTATGGATATCTAAAAAGAACAAATTATAAAATAATTTCTTACTAAAAAAGAGGATATCACATAAGTGACATCATCTAGTATATCATAATTTGCATATAGTTTCTTTCACTTAGCATGATCATTCCTTTCACACCACTGTCTTCTTGACTTTTCTCCTGCCTTTCTGGTCTCTGCTCTTTCTTCTTGCTTGTTCTTGAGTTTCTCCTGATTTCTTCTTCGTGTTGGGTGCCTCAGGGCTCATTTCATTGTTCCCTTTCTATCTATACTCAGTCCCTTTGAATCTCATTCTGTTTTATGCTTTGACCATCTATATGCTTATGACTCTCAAAGTCATATTCCTAGCCCACAATTCTTCTCCAGATTCCCATCTCCTATAACCAGAGCCACTGCCCATCTTTACTTGAGTATCTAGCAGACACTGCAGATGTAATACATCCAGAGTGGAATCCCAATACTTTCCACCCCTGCTACCTGCTTTACTTGTGGATTTCTCCATCTCAGTTAATGGTAACTCCATTCTTGTTGCTCAGTTGACTTTTTTTTTTTTTTTTTTAAATCCTAATGCAATGTTTTAAGAAATTTTATTGGCCCTACTTTCAAAATGTACCAATCTCTTCCTGTTACCTCCATTCCTGCCCCCTAGGACAAACCACTGTCATCTCTTACCTGGATTATTGCGGTACCCTCTCAACTGTTTCCCTTGTTTCTGTTCTTGCCTGTATTTTTCCTCTGAACACAGCCTACAGAGTAATTATTTTAGCATAAAAGCCTAATCATGTTGCACATCTTAAAATCCTCCAGTTGTTTCCCACTTTACTCAGAGTAAAAACTGAAGTTCTCATAGTTAGCCTCTGAGTTTTTACACAATCCAGCCCCTTTGTTACGTTTCAGACCTTATCTCCTAAGTTTCCCGCTTTACTCAGCCTTATAAATCCCCTTGCTGTTATTGAAACATACTAGGCATGGGCCCACTTCAGGGCCTTTTCATTAACTGTCTTTTTGCCTGAAACGCTTTTTTTTAATACTTCCATGCCCATTCCTTCTTCTTCATGGTGGCAGTGGACACTTTTCACCAAAAGTCATAGGGTACCTATACTGTTAACCTGTCCAACTCTGTGCTGTGATCCTATCCACTTTAAGTCTTTGCCTAAATGTCATTTTTCTGTGAAGTCAATCCCAATTAATTTAAATTTGAAGTCATCTTATATCTCCTTATTGCACTTCTTTTATTCTAGTTTACCCCTCCCTCCATAGCAATTATCACTTTCTAATATCATTTTATTGATTGACTTGCTGTTTTGTCTTTTTCCCTTTATGAGAGCATAAGTTCCACGAGGGCAGAGATTTTGTGTATGTGTATGTGTGTGGGAGGGTAGTTACTAGGGATTGACCCTTGGGTTTTACATGTGAAAGGCAAGGTTTCTATCACTGAGCCCCCAATCCTTTTTTTTTTTTTTTTTTTAAAATTTTATTTTGAGGGTATCTAAGTTGTTCATCTGCTCTGGCCTTGAACTTGGGATTCTTCTGCCTCAGGTTCCTGAGTAGCTGGGATTATGTTTAATTTCCCCCCCCACATTGAATGCCTGGAACAGTAGCTAGTGCACAGTAGGTGAGTATTGCATAAATAATATAAGTTATGGTTTTAAAAATGAATTCAAAATAAGGAAGAATCAAACCAATGAATCTCTTAATGTATTTCATCAGATATTTATTTGTAGGATATTAAAACTTAACTTTTTATCAAACATTGTATCTTCCAACTGAGTTTATCCATACATGCCTTATACCACAGAGAGAATCAATAGTTTATATTCAGAAAACTTGTTACCTTATCATGAAACAAAGGAGTTTAATGTGAAAACAACATTCACTAGCTATGTTTGACAAAACTTAAAAAAATTTTTTTCCAATTCTGCGAATTGGAACACAGGGTTCTTTACTACTCAGTTATATCCCCAGTCCTTTATTTTTCTATTTTTGAGACAGTGTCTTGCTAAGTTGTCCATGCTGACCTTGAAATTGTGATCCTCCTGTTTCAGCCTCCCAAGTCGCTGGGATTATAGGCATGTGCCACTGCACCTGGCTTGATAAAACTTTTGCAAGTTTAATTTGCTTTTATGGATCTTCAAGAGGCAGTTAAAAAATCCCTGTATGTTATTTATTGATTTAGAAATAATATTATAATTTGCTTTGTTGTTATTTATGGTACACTATAGTAAAAAATGTGTATGATTCAAATATTGACTAAGTCATTAACATCATTAGAGAATTAAGCTACAATAGTTTTTAAGTTGGCTAAGTAGGAGAAATGACATATTTGTAATATATTTTAATCATGACCTGGTACCCTTTCTGTAAAATGATGGTACAGCCAGTGTCTGCATGTTGGCACAAGGAATAAGATGAGGTTTTTCTGTGTTGCCCAGGTTGGTCTCTAACTTCTACCTTAGCCTCCCCAGTAGTTGGGATTAGAGGCGAGTACCACCATGCCTGGGGTATTTTGGTTTTTGTTTTTAATTAATAGGAAAGAGCTTTTACCAGAGGATTTATAACAATACAGTTGGTTATAATATTCTAAATCAATAAATACATATCCATAGCACAGCAACCCTGATTATCATTTCTTATATAAAGCATCCACAAAATGATTTGGATAAGGAGTTGGCTTACCTTCTTCACAGTTATGATACCAACTTGGAAATTGGGATCTGTGTTAATGTCAAAGGCATCTGCACCATCTCCATCTACAATAGTGTATTTCATCTCTGCATTGATTCCTTCATCCAAGTCCTTTGCAAACACTCTCCCCACAGTGGAGCTAATTGGAGCTGATTCTAGCACACTCATCTGATAATGTTCTGTGAAGGAAAGCAAGAACATGCATTGTTACTACAGGAAAAAAAAAAAAAGTCTTGCCATTATCAAATCTTATCAGGCATGCTGTGTAAAACACCTTTTTCTTGGTTTAAAAATTAAAGCTTCAGTTTTATCAGATGAAAATTGAGGTCCACAGAGGCTAAGCAGTCATATAGTTCATAACCTATATTGGATATTCAATAAAGAGGAAGCAAAATAAATTTATTTTTTTATTTTTTATTCTAAGTTGTTAAAATGACAGCAGAATACATTACATTTCATATTACACATATAGAGCACATTTTTACATATCTCTGGTTGTAGGCAAAGTATATTCACACCATTCGTGACTTCATACATGCACTTAGGGTAATGATATCCATCTCATTCTACCATCTTTTTTTTTTCTTCACCCTTTTGCCCCCTCCCTTCCCCTCCCTCCCCATTGGCCATTTTAGTGTTCCTCTAATCCTCCTATGCTCCACATCCCAACCCGACTGTGAATTGGCCTCCTTATATCGGAGGAAACATTTGGCATTTGGCTTTTTGGGATTGGCTAACTTCACTTAGCATTATATTCTCTAACTCCATCCATTTACCTGCAAATGCCATGGTTTTATTCTCTCTTATTGCTGAGTAATACTCCATTGTGTGTATATACCACATTTTCTTTTTTTTAATTTTATTTTTATAATTTTTAATATGTACAACTCATAGTGCATATATTTAGTATCTTTTTACATACAACTGTTTGTATACAAAGTATATTAGTACAATTCAGGTCTTCAATCATGTATTAAGGAAAATGGTATCCGTCTCATTCAACCAACTTTTTTTTTTGTTTGTTTTCTCCACCTCCCTCCCCTCTTGCTCCCTCCCTTACCCTCCCTTCCCTTGACCTGTCTAGTGTTCCTCTAATCCTCCTGTGTACCCCCATCCAACAATACTTTGAAATAGCCTCCTTATATCAGAGAAAACATTTGGTACTTGGATTTTTGAGACTGACTAACTTCACTTAGCATTATGTCTTCCAACTTCATCCATTTACCTGCAAATGCCATTAATTTATTTTCTTTTGTTGCTGAGTAAAATTCCATTGTGCGTATATATCACATTTTCTTAATCCACTCATTTACTGAGGGACATCTAGGTTGGTTCCACAACCTAGCTATTGTGAATTGCGCAGCTACAAACATTGAGATAGCTGTGTCACTGTAATATTCTGTTTTTAAGTCCTTTGGGAATAGACCCAGGAGTGGGATGGCTGGGTCATAGGGTGGTTCCATTCCCAGTTTTCCAAGAAATCTCCATACTGCCTTCCATAATGGTTGCACCATTTTGCAGTCCCACCAGCAATGTATGAGTGTGCCTTTTTCCCCACATCCTTTCCAACATTTATTGTTGCTTGTGTTCTTGATAGCTGCCATTCTGACTGGAGTGAAGTGAAATCTTAGAGTAGTTTTGATTTGCATTTCTCTAATTGCCAGCGATGTTGAACATTTTTTCATGTATTTGTTGATTAATCGTGTATCTTCTTCTGAGAGGTGTCTTCTCAATTCCTTAGCCCATTTATTGATTGGGTTATTTGTTTTTTTAGTGTAAAGTTTTTTTGAGTTCTTTATATATTCTAGAGATTAGTGCTCTATCTGATGTGCATGTATTAAATATTTGTTCCCAATTAGTTGGCTCTCTATTCACCTCACTGATTGTTTCTTTTGCTGAAAAGAAGCTTTTTAGTTTAAATCTATCCCATTCATTAATTCTTGGTAGTAATTCTTGCGCTACAGGATTCTTATTAAGGAACTTGGGGCCTAATCTGACATGTTGGAAATTGGAGCTTACTTTTTCTTCTATTAGGCGTATTGTCTCTGGTCTAATTTCTAGGTCCTTGATCCACTTTGAATTGAGTTTTGTGCATGGTGAGAGATAAGGGTTTAATTTCAATTTGTTGCATATGGATTTCCAGTTTTCCCAGCACCATTTGTTGAAGAGGCTATCCTTTCTCCACTATACATTTTTGGCACCTTTGTCTAATATAAGATAGCTGAAATTATATGTATTAGTCTCTGTGTCCTCAATTCTGTACCATTGGTCCACCAGTCTGTTTTGGTGCCAATACCGTGCTGTTTTTGTTACTATTGCTCTATAGTATAATTTAAAGTCCGGTATGGTGATGCCCCCTGCTTCACTTTTCTTGCTCAGGATTGCTTTTGCTATTCTGGGTCTCTTATTTTTCCAGATGAATTTCATGACTGCTATTTCTATTTCTTTGAAGAATGACATTGGGATTTTGATTGGAATTGCATTAAATCTGTATAATGCTTTTGGTAGTATGGACATTTTGACAGTATTAATTCTACCTATCCAAGAGCAAGGTAGGTCTTTCCATCTTCTGAGTTCATCTATAATTTCTTTCTTTAGTGTTCTATAATTTTCGTTATAGAGGTCTTTCACCTCTTTCGTTAGGTTGATTCCCAGGTATTTTATTTTTTTATGATGCTATTGTAAATGGGGTATTTTTCATCACTTCCCTTTCAGAGTCTTTGTCGCTGATGTACACAAATGCCTTTGACTTACGTGTATTGATTTTGTATCCTGCAACTTTGCCAAATTCGTTTACTAGTTGTAAAAGTTTTCTGGTAGAGTTTTTTGGGTCTTCTAGGTAGATTATCATGTCATCAGCAAATAGTGCTAATTTGAGCTCTTCTTTTCCTATCTTGATCCCTTTAATTTCTTTCATCTGTCTAATTGCTCTGGCCAGAGTTTCCAGCACCATGTTAAATAGCACTGGTGAAAGGGGGCATCCCTGTCTTGTTCCAGTTTTTAGAGGGAATGCTTTCAATTTTTCTCCATTTAAGATAATGTTAGCTCGGGGCCTTGCATAAATAGCTTTTATAATGTTAAGATATGTTCCTGATATTCCTAGTTTTTTCAGTGTTTTGAACATAAAGGGGTGTTGTATTTTGTCAAATGCTTTTTCTGCGTCAATTGAGATGATCATATGGTCTATTGATGTGATGTATTATATTTATTGATTTCTGAATGTTGAACCAGCCTTGCATCCCTGGGATAAACCCCACTTGATGGTGGTGCACTATCTTTTTGATATGTTTTTGTATCCGATTTGCCAGGATTTTGTTGAGGATTTTTGCATCTATGTTCATTAAAGATATGGGCCTGAAGTTTTCTTTTTTGGATGTGTCTTTGCCTGGCTTTGGAATTAATGTGATATTGGCCTCATAGAAAGAGTCTGGAAGAGCTCCCTCTTTTTCTATTTCTTGAAATAGTTTGAAGAGCATTGGTATTAGTTCTTCTTTGAAAGTCTTATAGAACTCGGCTGTAAACCCATCAGGTCCTGGACTTTTCCTTGTAGGTAGCTTTTTGATGACATCTTCTATTTCTTCGCTTGTAATTGATCTGTTTAGATTGTGTATAGCCTCCACATCCAGTTTAGGCAAATCATATGACTCTAGAAATCTGTCAATGCATTCAGTATTTTCTATTTTATTAGAGTACAAGTTTTCAAAGTAATTTCTAATTATATTCTGTATATCTGAGGTGTTTGTTGTGATATTCCCTTTTTCATCACGAATGTTAGTAATTTGAGTTTTTTCTCTTCTTCTTTTCGTTCGCATCGCTAAGGGTCTGTCAATTTTGTTTATTTTTTCAAAGAACTAACTTTTTGTTTTGTCAATTCTTTGAATTGTTTCCTTAGTCTCAATTTCATTAATTTCTGCTCTGATTTTAATTATTTCCTGTCTTCTACTGCTCTTGGTGTTGGTCTGTTCTTCTTTTTCTAATGCTTTGAGGTGTGATGTTAAGTCATTTATTTGTTGGGTTTTTTTCCTCTTAAGGAATGAGCTCAGTGCAATGAATTTTCCTCTTACTACTGCCTTCATAGTGTCCCAGAGATTTCTATATGATGTATCTGTGTTCTCATTTACCTATAGGAATTTTTTGATCTCCTCTTTGATGTCTTCTTCAACCCCTTGTTCATTCAGTAGCATGTTATTTAGCTTCCAGTTGATGGAGTAGTTTTTCTTATTCCTTGTTTTGTCGTTGATTTCCAATTTCATCCCTTTATGGTCCGATAGCATGCAGGGTAGTATCTCTATTTTTTTTATATTTTCTGAGAGTTGCCTTGTGACATAATATATGGTCTATTTGGAGATGGAGCCATGTGCTGCTGAGAAAAAAGTGCATTCGTTTACTGAGGGATGAAATATTCTATATATGTCCATTAGGTCTAAGTTATTAATTATTTTAAGGAGGCCTAAAGTTTCTTTGTTTAGCTTTTGTTTGGATGATCTATCTATTGGTGAGAGAGGTGTATTGAAGTCCCCTAGAATAACTGTGTTGTGGTCTATTTTACTCTTGAACTTGAGAAGCGTTTGTTTGATGAATGTAGGTGCTCCATTATTTGGGGCATATAGATTTATGATTGTTATATCCTGTTGATGAATGGTTCCCTTAAGTAGTAAGAAATAGCCATCTTTATCCCTTTTGATTAGCTTTGGCTTGAAGTCTACCTTATTTGAAATGAGAATGGAAACCCCTGCTTGCTTCTGCATGCCATGTGAGTGATAAGCCTTTTCCTAGTCTTTCACCTTCAGTCTATTGATGTCTTTTTCTATGAGGTGTGTTTCTTGGAGACAGAAAATTGTTGGGTCATTTCTTTTAATCCATTCAGATAATCTGTGTCTTTTGAATGGCGAGTTTAGGCCATTAACATTCAGGGTTATTATTGAGATGTGATTTTTATTCCCATCCATTTTTATTTGTATTATGGTCTTTAGTTTAATTTGGTTTCTCTTCTGGTTGGTATTTCCCTCAGTTTAATATCTCCCTTTGTTGATTTTCATTGTTATTTTTCTCTTCTTCTTCATGAAAAATGTTGCCCAGGATGTTCAGAAGTGCTGGCTTTCGAGTTGTGAAATATTTTAACTTTTGCTTGTTGTCGAAGGTTTTATTTCATCTTTGAATCTAAAGCTCAATTTTGCTGGATATAAGATTCTTGGTTGACATCCCTTTTCTTTCAGAGCTTGAAATATGCTATTCCAGGATCTTCTTGCTTTTAAGGTCTAGGTTGAAAAGTCTGAACATAGTCTGATTGTTTTCCCCCTATATGTAATCTGCTTCCTTTCTCTTGTGGCTTTTAATATTCTCTCCTTGCTCAGTATATTAGGCATTTTCATTATAATGTGTCTTGGTGTGGATCTGTTGTGATTTTGTATGTTTGGTGTTCGGTAAGCCTCTTGAACTTGGTTTTCCAATTCATTCCTCAAGTTTGGAAATTTTTCTGTAATTATTTCATTAAATAAATTACTCATTCCTTTGGCTTGAAAGTCTGCCCCCTCCTCTACCCTAATCACTCTTATGTTTGGTCTTTTTATGTTGTCCCATAATTCTTGGTTTCTTACCATTTTTGCTGTGTAATCTAGATTTTTCTCTAGTATATATATTTTGTCTTCATTGTCTGAGGTTCTTTCTTCCATGTGATCTACTATGTTGGTGATATTTTCTATTGAGCTTTTATTTTGGTTTATTGCTTCTTTCATTTCCGGAATATCTGTTTGGTTTCTCTTTAGAGCCTCTATCTCCCTATTGAAGTAATCTTTTACTTCCTGTATTTGTTTATGGAGTTCTTTGTCAAAATGATCTTTCACCTCCTGTATTTGCTCCCTCATTTCATTTTTGAGTTCATTCTTAAGTTCCATGAACATTTTGCATATGTAATTTCTAAATTCCATCTCTGGCATTTGACCAACCGTGCTTGCCATGACATCTACTGATGAGGTATCTTGATTTGTTTGTGTCATTTTCTTCCCTTGTTTTTTCATGTTGCTTGTGTGTCTATTCTTCCTGCACTGTGGGACCTTGACTATTTTGATTTTACCTTAAAGCCTTATGTTGTTCCTGTAGTACAATGTTATCAGATCACCTTATAATTCCTTTACACTTTTAAAACCTAACACTTTCTATTCAGAAAATCCAAGTTTGATCACAATGTACAGATTTGGTTAACCCAGATATTATTTCCAGTTTACTCTGTATGCTTCTGATGGGGTTTTATAGCTTCAAGTATTGGATACAGAGGTGTTATGTTTAGGAAGAAGGAAGTGTCTTGAATTGTTCTTTTTTGGAAAGTATGAAAAGAGATTTCTATTGAAGTATATACCACATTTTCTTTATCCATTCATCTACTGAAGGGCATGTAAGTTGGTTCCACAGTTTAGCTATTGTGAATTGTGCTGCTATAAACATTGATGTGGCTGTTTCCCTTTAGTATGCTGTTTTCAAATCTTTTGGGTAGAGTCCAAGGAGTAGGATAGCTGGGTCATAAGGTGGTTCCATTCCAAGTTTTCCAAGGTCTCTCCATACTGCTTTCCATATTGGCTGCACCATTTTGCAGTCCCACCAACAATGTATGAGTGTGCCTTTTTCTCCACATCCTTTCCAACATTTATTGTTGTTTGTGTTCTTAATAGCTGCCATTCTGACAGGTGTGAGATGAAATCTTAGAGTGGTTTTGATTTGCATTTCTCTAATTGCCAGAGAGGTTGAGCATTTTTTCATGTATTTGTTGATTGATTTTATATCTTCTTCTGAGAAGTGTCTGTTCAGTTCCTTGGCCCATTTATTGATTGGGTTATTTGTTTTTGTTGGTGTTAAGATTTTTGAGTTCTTTATATATTCTAGAGATTAGTGCTCTATCTGACGTGCATGTGGTAAAAATTTGTTTCCAATTAGTAGGCTCTCTGTTCACCTCACTTATTGTTTCTTTTGCTGAGAAGAAGCTTTGTAATTTGAGTCTATCCCATTTATTGATTCTTGGTATGAATTCTTTTTTTTTTTTTTTTTTGTGGTACCAGGGATTGAACTCAGGGGCACTCGACCACTGGGCCACACTCCCAGCCCTTTTTTGTATTTTTATTAGAGACAGGGTCTCACTGAGTTGCTAAGTGCCTCGCCATTGCTGAGGCTGGCTTTGAACTCACGATCCTCCTACCTGGGCCTCCCAAGTGCTGGGATTACAGGCGTGCACCACCACGCCCGGCCTTGAATTCTTTTTTTAAAAAAAATATTTATTTATTTACTTTAGTTGTACACAATGCAATGCATTTATGTTTACGTGGTGCTGAGGATTGAACCCGGGCCTCACGTGTAAGGTGAGCGTTCTGCCGCTGAGTCACAACCCCTGCCCGGTATTAATTCTTGTGCTACAGGATTCTTATTAAGGAACTTGGGGCCTAATCCAACATGTTGGAGATTAGAGCTTACTTTTTCTTCTATTAGGCATAGTGTCTCTGGTCTAATTCCTAGATCCTTGATCCACTTTGAGTTGAATTTTATGCATGGTGAAAGATAGAGGTTTAATTTCATTTTATTGCATATGGATTTCAAGTTTTCCCAGCACCATTTGTTGAAGAGGCTATCTTTTCTCCAATGTACATTTTTTGAGCCTTTGTCTAATATATAAGATAACTGAAATCATATGTGTTAGTCTCTGTGTCCTCTATTCTGTACTATTGGTCTACCAGCCTATTTTGATGCCAATATCATGCTGTTTTTATTACTATTGCTCTGTAGTATAATTTAAGGTCTGGTATAGTGATGCCACCTGCTTCACTCCTCTTACTAAGGATTGCTTTAGCTATTCTGGGTCTCTTATTTTTCCAGATGAATTTCATGACTGCTTTTTCTATTTCTATGAGGAATGTCATTGGGATTTTGATTGGCATTGCATTAAATCTGTATAGTGCTTTTGGTAGTATGGTCATTTTGACAATATTAGTTCTGCCTATCCAAGAACAGGGTAGATCTTTCCATTGACTATAACCCTGAAAGCAAGACAGAATAAAAGCAAAATTGTTTCTCATCCTAGTGAATCTACCTACAGAGTAGTGGGAAGTACCTTTTTCATTATGGAGTCTTTCAGTACTCCATAATGAATGGAAATATTACCCAAAAGTCAATTCCTTTTGAGAAAGATAGAAGACAACAAAAACAAATTAAAATCCCAATGTATCACAACATGTACATATTTATTCTGTTTACATTTCTTTTCTTTTCCTTTTTTGGTAGAATTGAACCCAGGGATGCTTTACCACTGAACAACATCTCCAGCCCTTTTTAGTTTTTATTTCCATACAGGCTGTGCTGCTAAGGGTGGCTTGAAATTGTGATTCTTCTGCCTCACCCTCCGTAGTAACTGTCTATTTAGTTTGCAATTCCCACACTTTCTTTCATGACCTGGCTGGTGTTTTGAATACCTATCTCTATGACCTCCTGCCTAGAACTGATGTAGACCAGTGATCTATAGAGGAACATCCACAGAGAGCAAGTTCTGCAAGCTCCATTGTATGGCCCATCAACATTTCTTGCAGCCGGGACCCTCTGTCTGCCTCTTCATGGACAGACCCCTGATCTTCCTGTCTTTTTGTTCCAGATAAAAAATATTCCCACATATGTAAAAAGTTCAAAGTTGGTGATGCTCTGCTTTTTGAGTTGACATTCGGATTTACAATTAAAGTTAGTTCATTTTCATCTCTATGAAGTTGTATTTTGCTAACTTACCTTCTCTGGGGCTCAGCGTTTTTGATGTACTTCATTATTTTGTCAATCATAGACTGACTAAATAACAAAGGACAATCATATAATCATAGTTTTTATATGTATATGGTCTCTTTTATGTATCATAAGCTCTGGGAAGCCCGGGGCATAAGGGCTTTTTTTTCACAAAAATTTGGGGAGGCTGACATCCCAGGTAACTCAAAGCACTCCACCTTGCACAGGAGAAGAAATGATACCATTTCTTACAAAAATGAATCAGGAAATCTTTATTGTGCTAAGTTTTCAGTCATGTATTTTTTGGTCTCTTTCCATTCACTTCCAAAGTTGTTGATGGATTATGCTTTGCTATTGCACGACTTTTCAGAAAAACAAACCTGCATCTGCCTACAACATTTTCCACACCAGGAAAGCTATATTGTGTTTAAGAATACACATGTACTTCCTAAATGTGATGCATTATATTGGATATAAATAACTTGAGATCTTGATATTTCATTATAAATGGTTCAATGAAAGGTGACTGAGCTTGTTCAATGTAAAAGAGTAGGTGTGTCATTTTATCAACAGCTCATGACCAGTTATGGTAATATTTGTGAAAAAAATAAATAGAATTCCTACAGTAAGGAATCAAAAAGAATAAGGCAGAAGAGTTCATTCAGATAGATTTTTGAAAAGGATTGTCTGAACTTAGGTTTAGCAAATAGATTGGGGAAATATTTAATGATGAGTTAAAGTAAAATTTTTTAAAAGTTCAAAAGTAATAACCATCTTAGAGGAAGCAGTTAATGTGTGAAGACTACTTAGAGACAGAGATTTAAATTACTTATATGTTTCTCTTCTGTCTTCCATGAAACATATTCTGTACAAAGTTTCACTCTATTCCTAGATTCTCCATTATTACTGAAATTTGAAGTAGTGAATACTGAAAATATATGCTTTAGAATGGCATTATGATTTTGGTTTGAGGGGTGTTCTTGTCAGGTCTTTGGTCACAGAGATGAATAAGCTGACTAAAACAGGAATTTGTTATAGTTTAGATATGACTTATCCCCCAAAAGCTCATGTGTGAGACAATGCAGGAATATTCAGGGGTGAAATGGTTGTATTGTGAGAGTTACAATATAATCAGTGGATTAATGTACTTTTATGGATTAACTTGGTAACTGGGCAGGTAGGGTCTGGCTGCAGGAGGAGGTTACAGGGGTATGATTTTGGGGTTTATATTTTGTTCCTGATAAGTGGAGCACTACCTCTGCTTCCTGATTGCCATTTTCTGAGCTGCTTTCCTTAGCTATATCCTTATACCATGATGTTCTTAATCTTGGGCCCAGAGCTATGGAGTTGGCTAATAGTGGGCTAACTTCTGAGACCTTGAGCCAAAATAAGGGACTAGACTAAAACTCTAGGCATTGTATTATGTTATGCTGTTGTGAAACTGCCATGTTTAGGATTATATCCTTTAATATGTCCAAATCCATATGCATTTGAGCTGTGTAATAAATTGTTTCTTCTGTTCTTAGTACTTCTAGTTTAATTTCAAATTTAAGAAGTTAAGTAGTTCAAGGATTTTCAAGAATCTACAGTGTACAATGTGTGCAGTGAGTCTTCTGAGCTATAATGATTGAATACTCAGGATCAGCCAAGTAACAAAAAAGCCTAGCACGTGCGCAGCCTGGGTTCGATCCTCAGCACCACGTAAAAACACATTGTGTGCAACTAAAAGCACATAAATAAATATTTAAAAAAAGCCACTCCATATGGTATTCCACAATCATTCCATTATGATCTGTGTTTTGTACTGTAGGACCAGTCAACTTAGTAACCTACTTACTTGTTTCATATATGAAATCCTTGTCTAGTATCCTGCCTTTTTCTTTCATGAATGCTCACGGGAACTTTGGGTATACCAGTTGCATGTAAATATTTGAGCTGTCTTCCTGAATAGCTAAAATTGAAGGTTCACTTGGTTTGGCTGATTCACAGTGCAGCTATTCAGCTGATAGTTAGACTTGACTCTTTCTGTTTTTAATTTATTTATTTAATTCTTTAACTAAATTTTCCTGGCTAAGTCTTTCACCTGAATTGTATCTGCTGCTCTTACTTCCCCAGCTTACTCCCTTCAGGCATTTACTTTTCAAACTCACGTCTCCATTCCTGGGCTTCATCCACTGTCATAGCTCTATATTTCCTCCTTTCTTAAGGACATTCAGTCTGATTGTTCTGCTGTCACATTATATTTAAATCTGAATCTGTCTCCCTCATTTCCTGCTAGTAGATCCATTATGCATCCTCCATTTCTATCAACAGTACAATCCTTCTGTCAGACTTAAGCCATTATTGTCATCTTTGACTCTACCCTCTGCCTCATATCCCTTAGCTAAGAAATCAAGAGGCAGATGTCTGTGTTTTCATATTTGTTCCATAGTCCTATCAGCTCAAATCTGTACCCTCTGAAGGCCTCCTAACACACTCCTCCACTTCTTTTTTTTTTTCCCACTTGTTCTAATTAGTGATACATGATTGTAGAGTATACTTTGACAAGTCATACATAAATGGAGTATTCTCATTCTTCTGTTTGTACATGATGTAGAGTTACACAGGTTGTGTAATCATATATGCACATAGGATAATAATGTCCAATTCATTCTACTATCATTCCTACCCCCTTCCTTCCCTTCACTCCCTTAAAAAAATACCTCTATTCCCACCCCCCTCTTATTGTGAATTAGCATAAGCATATCAGGGAAATCATCCAGCCTTTGGTTCTTTGGGATTGGCTTATTTCACTTTGAATAATACTCTGCGGTTCCATCCATTTACTGGCAAATGCCATAATTTCATTCTTTTTTAAGGCTGAGTAATACATCTGTTGAAGGGCACCTAGGTTGGTTCCATAGTTTTACTATTGTGAATTGAACTGCTATAAACATTGATGTGGCTGCATCACTGTAGTATGCTGATTATAAGTCCTTTGGGTATAAAACTAGGAGTGGGATAGCTGGGTCAAATGGTGGTTCCATTTCATGTTTTCTGAGTAATCTCCATACTGCTTTCTGGATGGTTGCACCAATTTGCAGTTCCACCAACAAGTGGTATGATCCTCCTACACTTCTAGTCTCTCTGCTTTTGCCAGTCCATCTTGTACATTGCTATCAAATTACCCTTCCTTTATATCTCTTACTAAAAAATTATTCTGTGGTTTTCATTTAAATTCCAACACATTTGAAAGAGCAGGTCTTGGTTTTAGAAGTTTTTGAGCATAAATGACATAAGCAAAATTTTCAGGCACATATAGCACACACACACACACACACACACACACACACACACACATATCTGTGTGTTTCTTACATGCAGGATTTTACTCAAATGGACTCTAGGAGAGTAGAGATTTTGTTTGTTTTGTACACCTCTGTATCCCACATCTAGAATGGTATCTAGAACAATATTTATTGAATGAGTGACTTCCTAATTCTGGAATGTTTTCCTTCCTGCCTATTTAAGTCATTTGTGTTCTTTAGTTCTCTGTTGAAGTCCTATATTTCTATGAAGTCTTCATTCACTGTAGTTTCTTATGAACAAAAACCAACTCATATGCATGTCACAAACTGTTTCATGACATTTTAGTGTTCCTTAGTGAAGGACCCATCAACTTAACAGTCTCAGTTGGAAAAAAAAAGTATAAAAAAGTTCCATAGGGAGGAAATAATGAAAAGTTTGAGGAACACTGATTTTAGTGCTATGGAAAGCTGAAGCCCAGAAGGAAAATGGTTATGTAAGCACTGCACATTGAAACTACACTGAAGCACGGTGGTGCACGCCTGTAATCCCAGCACTTGGGAGGCTGAGGCAGGAGGATCGCGAGTTCAAAGCCAGCCTCAGCAATGGTGAGGCACTTAGCAACTCAGTGAGACCCTGTCTCTAATAAAATACATAAAAGGGCTGGGGATGTGGCCCAGTGGTCGAGTGCCTCTGAGTTCAATCCCCAGTACCAAAAAAACCCAAAATAAACAAAAAGCAAACAAAACAAAACAAAACAAAACAAAACAAAAAAAAAAACAAAAAAAAAAATGAAACTACACTGAGATTTCATCTCTTTCCAACCAGAATGGCAATTATCAAGAATACAAGTAATAATAAATGTTGGTAAGGATGTGGGGAAAAGGGTACACTTCTACATTTTTGGTGGGACTGCAAATTAGTGCAACCACTATGGAAAGCAGTATGGGGAGTCCTCAAAATACCAGGAATGGAACCAGCATTTGACCCAGTTATTCCACTCTTCAGTATATATCCAAATGAGTTAAAATCAGCATACTTAAGTAATACAGCCACATCAATGTAAATAAGTCAATACCCACTAAAGATCTGATGTTCTCTCTGATCAGTGCATGCTAACCCACGATAAAGGGTGTGGGGGGAGAATAGAAATTCATTGGATTAGACAAAAGGGAATGAGGGGAAGGAAAAAGGGGGGGGGAGGCAGGAATAGGAAAGACAATGAAATGAATCTGATACAACTTTCCTATGTACATATATGATTATACCACAGTGAATCTCACCATTGTGTACATCCACAAGACTGGTATCCTAATTAGAATAAAATATATTCCATGCTTGTATAAATATATCAAAATAGATTCTACTGTAATGTATAACTAAAAAGAAATTAAGAATTGTACATGAGTATAGGGAAGAAATCCAAGAATGATTGCATTTAACATACTGTCCTTTCTCCTGCACCTCTGTAACAGATGCATCCCTGTGGCTTGAGATCTGTGTTCTGGTTGGTTAGGTACTCACTCTGGGGAAAGCGAGGTGGGTTATCATTGACATCCGAGAGGGTGATGTTGACTGTTGTGGTCCCAGCTAATCCCCCAAGCTGCCCTCCCATGTCCTTGGCTTGTATAATCACTTCATAGTACTCTTTGGCTTCTCTGTCCATGTTCATGAGCGCTGTCCTAATTACACCTGTGGGATAGAAATGACTTTGTTTTTTAAAAAACAAAACCATAAGTGCAGTTTTAAGATTCACTTTTAGATTTCTCCCTTGTGCATGGTTAATGCTCAGAGTTGAGATGCATGTCACCTGTTTTATTAAACTCAAGGTAAAAATACCAGCTTCAAAAAGGTTTCTCTGCAACAGATGTAGAAGTAAGTACTATTTCAGCAGGAAGAAGAGGGCTGGTTTCCTTTTGTGACATTACCAAAAGAGAACGGGAGGTGGCAGCAATGGTTCTCTTACAGACAGAGGAATTGCAGTTCAAGGAGATTTCAGACTGCTCAGTTTTACCAAAGAAAACTGGGGCTTTGAGTTCAGAAAACAGAGCCTCATATGTCTACACATCTGTGATTTTAGATAATTCTCATTCAGTTGTTTCTCTCTCAGCCCCTAGAGCCCTTGAAATATGAACAACTCTTTTTAGATAACTCGCTTCTGTTCTGCCTTTTCCAGTCTCCCCCCCCCTACCTGTAAGTTGTATTGGAATTCTCATTTGATTTTCCTTTTGTTATATATTCATTTTGTTTTGTTAATTTCTGCTTACCTCTGTGCTTCACTGAATTCTGTGAGCTTGGACATGAAAGATGCTCTGCAAGTTGTTTATTTTTACCTTGTATAAAAATGAAGTTCCCCAGATAGTAAGTAGCAGCATAGCGGTGTGATGATAAGGTTTCATTTAAGAAGAGGGGTCTAAACGAAATACACTGAAATGTGTTTTGATTCTGACCAGGATGTACAGCAATGTTTTATCTCCTTTTTAACCTTTCAACTTAGAAAAGTTGACTTCTTACACATATCCACAACTAGATAAACTTGGTTCTTGATCTCCCAGTTTCCTTATCTGTTAAGTATATGGTAATTCGCTGGACAATTCCCCAATGACTCTTTCTGGTTTCAGAGTCCATGATTCTAGTTCTAGAGTGAGTGTAGGTGAATGTGTGTGTCCTCTTGGGTCTTACTGGAGTTATAATAGACCTTAGTCCCCGCGAATAAATATATCCATGAACTTTATAGAGGCTAGTAAGATACTGTGCCTTTCTAGTCACCCTGCGTACTGTGTATGCATCGTGCTGCTCTCACCCACAGGGCAATGCTAGTTTGCTCTCTTAATCCTAAAGCTTATAACAAATCTTATCTGGTTAACACACTCCCTGGAGAGTCCTTGAAAAAGAGAGTTGGGTCTGTCCTAAGTAATGGTTACAAAGGATTATGAAATAAAGCAAACACTTCTGAATTGACTCTTGAATTAGATACCTGTTTTGGAGTCCACAGAAAAATATGGCTGGCCCTGGAGAATGCTGTACACCACCCGGGCACTGTTGCCATAGGTCGGGTCATCAGCATCTGTGGCTGTCACCTGGATAACAGAAGTGCCTGAGGAAAAGAAGGAAACCTGCTCAAATCCAGTTGCTAAAGACATGATGCAATCCTGAGTGGTCAGTCTTAGAACATTTGTAGATATTGTTTGCTTTATTGGCAGAGTCCCCTTTCTAGGTCAGGCTTCCTTAACTCCTATCTTTCACCTGTTTTACAAAATGGTAGTTATTTGTGGTTAGATTCTTAGTAACCAGCCAGTCTTTGGGATCTTCATTGTTTTTTTGATAATAGCAAAATGCTTCCCCCTTATTAATCAAATACACACACACACATGCATGTATGTATGTGCCAATCTTTTTATTTATTTCTTTTTATGTGGTGCTGAGGAGTGAACCCAGCGTCTCGCATGTGCTAGGTGAGGGCTCTACTCCTGAGCCACAACCCCAGTTCCTTGTATTGGCCAATTTATTATTTTGTTTTTAAGGAATCAGAGCTGGAAAACAATACATTCTTATTATTTACTGTGACTGATTCTATGCCTAAGTAGCTTGCTCTCTGCCAAGGGACTTAGTTGTCATTTGGGGTTCAGTTTTGTAATTTGTGAGCTGCTTTGTGCATTGTCTCCTTCTCTGCACCACTCCTCTGCCCCATAAGGCATTTGCTGTTTGTGAAAGTTAATGAACCTTACCCACTGGTGACATTTCTGGCACAGTGGCAACATAAGGTCCATCCAGGAACTTGGGCTCATTGTCATTGATGTCTTGTATTTTGATGATAAACTCGGACTCTGGCTCCATTGGTCGGCCTGTCCGCCTGTCCAGTGCTTGAGCCCTTAAAGTGTACTGGGCTCTTTCCTCTCGATCAAGCCTCTGAATGGCGTGGATGTCACCAGTCGTGTCATCAATGGTAAACACTATGCCTGCGCCTTCTCCAGAGAGGATATATTTGATGGATCCATCTCCCCTGTCCATATCTGAATGAAGCTGGGGGAGAAAAAGCACCAAGATCTCATTGAATGTGAAGACACAGGGATTTTTCCCCCGACTTAAATGTTTAAAACGTCTGTCTATAAAGAACTAATAAGCTTTTGAACGTGATTCTATCAAAGAGCAAACAGAGGTTGGTTAATATTTTTTTCTGCATCATATTCAGTATCCTGCATGAACTATTTTAAAAGTGATCTTCTTGAAGAATATAGATAGAAAACATCTTGAAAAGTGTAGACTTTTATGTGAATAAGGAAGTCTAGTAGAGAAGAATCTTACTTTTCCACTGAAGAAGAAGAAAATGAAGGAGGAGGTGGGAGGAGAGCCTAAACATATTAAAAAATTTTAAAGAGTTGCTATCAATTAATTTTGGAATATCAAAAATTTTTATGTTGGCTGAAAATTGATGAAGTGATTTATTAAGAGCTATGTCTACTATATGGAAATATTAAATAATTTCTAAGGATTCTTGCAATTCTTCATTTCTTTGACTCCAATTTGGTGGATTTTTTTAGTAGGACTGTGCTTGCCCATGTGTTTCACATGTCAAATGGAATTTACCTGCTGGTGAGTATTTTTTTTTGCATCAGTGTTTCTCTCCTTTTGATGGGACTTGTCGTTGTGTTCATAACTGAATCACTTAAATCTCTGTGTGTATTTGAGTTAGGGACATGTCTTTATCTGCCCACCAACTATATTCCTCCCAGATATTTTTATAGTAATACTGTAAAGGAGTCTACTTATACCTTAGGCTTAGAAACACATTTCTGCATTAATAATTGTAGATAATGAGTATGAGTGTCAAGAAGCCTAGAATTTTGTGCTGTCTTATAGGTAATGGTCTTTTTATAAAGGGGACAACAAAATAGTTAAATTTAATCATCATCACTAAACTCTGTTTTTGCCTGGACTGCTAACACTGCATAGTTCAGTGATGGAGTTCATGAGATTAATTTATAAAACAGACAGCCAGTGTTAAGCTTAGGGCAGGGAGCCAAATATATCTGACCTGAACACTGTCTGTGTCAGTTGTAATCTGAATGCCCTTGACAAATTATTTACTGTCTGTAACCCTTAATTCTTCACATTACAAATTGAGAACAGTAGTAATACTTACTTTGGAGGGTTACTGGGATCATTAGAGATTAATGTATATAAACACAGTGCCTTTCCCATAATAGCAACATTACAAATGGGGCCAGTTACAATGATGATACCTGCATAGAGAAAAGGGTATTAACATACCCACTCTTCCCTGCTTGCTCAGGCCTCCAGGAGTATAGCCAAGAAGACAGAAGCAGCCTGTAGGCTTTTTAGTTATGGTGGCCTGATGGCTGCCTGTAGCACTGGTGGGGCTGTTTCTCTAAGAACTAACATGCATGGGTACCAAGAAGACACCTGGAAATGTATTCACAACATCCTCAGACAGTGTTGGCTTTGGAAGCTGTGACTGGCTGATTGCAAACTGACTTCTGGCCAAGTCCCGCAGGCAGTAATTTTGCTGCCTAAAGGAACTCAGCTATGTCTTATCTAGAAAAGGGAAGTAAGAATAATACTGACCAGAAAAATAGCTGTGTTTTTTTTCTCTAAAAGCATTCTATGTAGAATATGAAGTTCTTACCTTTCTTCATTCTATATACAGTATTACATTGTTTTTTTTTAACAACTCAAATTTTCTCTATGCAGTTAAAAAAAGCAGAAGCTCCCAGTTCTTAGTGTGTAGAATAGAAAGATTCATTTGGACCTGTGTGCAAAGAAATGAAAATCTATTCCATGTGGAACTGTGTTCCCTGGTAGAGGAATGGAATTAGGAAAAGGACAAAGATATCAGGATGTTTCTTAAATTAAAAAAGGAAAAAAATCTGTATGTGCTTGTTTACTCTGTGTATGTATGTGTGTGTGTGTGAGAGTGTGAGAGAGAGAGAGAGAGAGAGAGAGAGAGAGAGGGAATTTTTAAGGCATATGTTATAGGACTTAAAATGAAATAAGCTAATTTAGGGCATGATAGATTATTCAGTTTGGGTTGGGGGACAGAAGTTGATATAAAGTACGAACTCTGGACAGTTTGAAGTGTTCTTTTATCATATAAAATGTTTTGGCCTGAGAACCTTAGAGTGCTGGGCACACTTAAGTTGAGGATGGGTGCTGTGCCCTTGAAGAGTACCTAACAAACACCAGAAGCTCAGGTCATTGCTGCTGAGGACAGGGTCTTGGCTCCTGGGGCTGATTAGGTTGCTTCATGTCCAGTGTAATCTGGGCTGAAGCTCAGCTCTGTTGTCTTTGCTTTCCTCTGTATTGGGAAAGGAATTCCAGGTACTCTCTTGACTGTGAATTCCTTGACATTAGGGCCATGTGACCTTCATCTTGGTATGGGCCCTAACATGTAATACATGCTCAACAAAATTTTATTGAGAGATGGTGTTGAGTTGGGGCTAAAGCTTTTTGTAGAGCCATGCTGCCTTTTGTTTTAAAAGAGCTATCATCTTTCCAGTGGCTTCTGAGTGTGTGTTTGCATGTTTGCAAAAGAAGGGAGGGAAGGATGAAGAGAAGAAAGACTCCCACAGAGAAGCAGAAGAGTCCTCTCTTGGCCAGGAAGAGCATTAGTTTATGAAGGGGTGGGGGTACACAACTTATGCAGAAATGATTTCTGAGGAATAGTATTAGTTCAGGATCTTGTCAGGGAACAAAACTCACATAGCTATTTTAATAGAGAGCATTGATTTTGGAGGACTGAAAAGGCAAGAGGGAAACACTGAGTGTCAGAATGAGTAATTCCAGGAAATAACTAAGGCCCCTCTGGCAGAGGAAACAGGAGCAGGGGCTGGAACTCCCACATTTGGAGGAGGCACCTTGGAGGCTGGGCCAGGCCTCTGAGTAGAGAGAGTGGCTCCTGAGCTGGGACCTCAGGACTTAGAGGAGCTCACCCCTCTCCAAATCCTGCAGACTTGTGGGACTCAGGACGGGTATTGCTGAGTGGGTGTAATGGGGCTGAGAGTGAAGAACTCTCCAAACTAGAACCAACTGCTGGGAAAGTAAAGGAGCCAGTCCCTTCTTCCATTTCCAGTCTCTCATCCTCCCTCTGGTACATTCTAAGGGCAGATCCTATGGGGAGCCAATTGGAAAAAGAAATTGTGGCTTGCAGAGTCCCATCAGAGATCACAAAGTAGAGTATGAAAAGGTGATTACCAGGGTGAGACACTAACAAGCTTAAAACCAACACAGTAAACACATGGAATATTGGGGTTTACCAGCCAGAGATTACATATTTAGTTGCAAAAATGCAAAGAGGGACATTAATAGCTTTTCTTGAAGTCACTCAACAAATTGGCAGTGTAATGAAAATGTGTTTTATATTTATCCCTATTTAATCCAACTAACATTGAATACTAGCTATTTAGAGGAAGGCAAGGGGCTTGCACAGTGTGGGTAGCAGCACACAGTATGTATGTCTTGGGCAGCCCCTCCCCCCAAAAAAATCTAGAAAGAATAAGACAGTTGATATCTTATTTATCCTAATAATTCTTTAGATTTAAAAAATATTTTTGAAATTGTCACTGGACCTTTATTTTATTTATTAATTTATATACCTGTGGTGCTGAGAATTGAATCCAGTGTCTCACACATGCTAGGCAAGTGCTTTACCACTGAGCTACAACCCCAGCCCCAATTCTTTAGTTTTTAAGATCTTCATCCAAAGGAGTAGCAAGTGATGGGAAGTACATGCAGACTCTCAAAAATCTTCATTGATTTAGGATTTTGAAAACTCGGGTGATGAGCTGTGCTATGGCACATGCCAGCAACTTGGGAGGCAGGAGATTGTAACTTTGGCAAGTTAGACACTGCCTCAAAAATAAACAAAGGACTGGAGATACAGTTCCGTGGCAGAACAACCCCAGGGACCAGGGTTCAATCCCTAGTACTGCACCAAAAAATATATGTAAAGAAAACCAACGAGAGTTTGTTTTCAGAGTGCTTTCTGATGCTCTGAAAATTTAGTAAGTGCTACAGTTGTGGTTAGCGTCCATGTAGTTGTTAACCTCAGCATGACTTGGACTCAGATTCGTGTAAAAGCACAGGCTCTCCATGTCTTCTCTTTGCATATGTCAATACAATCTAGCTTCAACTAACACTGCCTGTTCCTGGAAAGCCCAGTGTGGATTTTAGAAGGCCACATCAATTACAGTTGATAATTGTTGCCATGCTCTTTCCTGAAATAGGCAAATACTCTGGCAGGTTCTCTAAACAGACATCTTTTGGAGCTCAAGGTGACAAGGTGAATGCCCCCAGGATAAAGAGAATGAAAGGTGGATGAATTTTCTTTCAAAAGAAGGTGAAGGGGAATGTGTAACTCTCTTCATGTGGAGGTAACATGCCCAGGGCAGGGTAAAACCTTCCCCCATTACTGGTGTGCTGACTGGACCAGATGACTGCTGAGGTGTGTGGCTGTCTTGTGTTTGAGTGGAGGTAGTCAGGACAGGATGAGCACTCAGTCGTACAGGATGCTACACAGCTAAATCCTCCCGAGCACCAGTGATAAAGGGTTCAAGAAGCAGTCAGGCTGGTTACATGCCTTGATCAGGCTCCTTGAAGTGTCCTCAGAAGCTGAGGTCTTATAGGTCACTTGGTAAAAAGATACCACATGAAGAAATAAATAATAAAAAAATTAAAAAAAAAAAAAAGTAATGTAAAGGAAATCCTATGGCTTTGTTGTAAGAGTGATCGATGTTTTGATCCAGGCTTTACCTGCTACCTTCAGTATAACTTTGGGCAAGAATGTAACCTTGCTAAGCCTAGTGCCCTAGGTTAATTAGACTTAATCTCACATTATTGTTATAATGATTAAATGACCTGCTTCAGGTGAATGTGACTGAAACAGTACTGTGGTAGTCCAATAAAATGTTAGCTACCCTTATCTTCTTGCTGTGGTAGGTCTGGGAGGTGTGGACAAGATTGGGGAGCAAATATCAGTTTCTATCCTTTGAAGGAGGGAAGAGAGTCCTAAATTGTATAAGCACACAAAGCAATTACTTGATCCAAAATATATTCTTTTCTTAAATTTATTTTAGCAATAGCCATGGAAGAAGTGTCTTAAAAATATCAAGAGAGTAGAAGTCTTTGGAATTTTGAGTACTTGGAAGATGTGTTCATGACAGAAGTGGCTTTTAAGCTGAGACCCTAAGGAATTTGAATGTGACTTAAGAGAAGAGGTGATAGCATATCCTTGGCAGGACAGTCACATGGGCACAATCTGGGGTGAGTATATGGGTGTGCCTGTAAGGAACCTGGCTTGGATGGAATGAGTTCCTGATTTGAGAAATTGTGAGAGAGGGTTGAATGAGGGAGGAGGAATCTTTGAACCTGTGCCAGGATCTGGGCCAAGCATTCAAGAGTTGCAACAATTTCTTAATCAGAGGAGCCATGTGCTGGAGAGGGTGCTTTAAGGAGGTAAAATGTCCTGAGCCCTGAAAGAGGGATGTAAGGAACTTCATACAGGAAGACAGGCAGCACCTGCTCAGTTAATCTAATCATGAAGAATAGAGGATAACAGTAATGACAGCTTGGAGAGGAAGAGATGCCTCTCAGAGAGACTGGCAAGGAAGTATTGACAGATATGGTGACTAATTGTACATGAAGGATAAAAAAGATAAGAAAAGAGAAGTGAAAGAAACTCAAGTTTTGAGGCCATGGGGTTTGCAGCTGCATTAAGGATGCATTAGGAACCTGCTAAATTTCCATAATGAACTCCCTATACTGTTGCTGCTGCTACTTATTTCCACAAGGTCATCATGATTAAAATTTTACTCTGGACCAGGTACTGTGCAAAGCATTTTATATATATTATTTTATCTAATCCCTACTATGACACAAGGTGCTCACTTATTTATCCTCATTAAATATCTTTTTGAGCATCTTGTGTGTGACAGATGCCATGTTAGACTTTGGAGATAAAATGGGAGCATTATCCTTATCGTATTCATCTTCTGATCTAGTCAGGGACTTCAGACAATGGACATGTAAATGAAAAATAAATATTGCGGATTGTGATTAGAGCTGTAAAACAAATGATGATGAGAGAGTAAATGAGGGGCTCTCAGTGAGAAAGGCCAAGAAGAAGAAGAAAGAGGAGCCAACCATGGGAGAAGCCAGAGAAGAACATTTAATTATGGAGGAACAATACAGGAAACACTTGACAAGTTGTAGAACTGCCAGAACGTCATGTTTCTGGAACAGGAGAACAAGGTCAGGAGTAGCATAGGTCATGGCTGGCTGCCAGAGACAGGCTGGGTCAGTAAACTGTGGGGGGCTTTGGGAGGGTCCCCTTCCCTTCCAATGGGAAGACATCAAAGAGATTTGAAGACTGATGTAATCTGATATACTTAAAAAATTACATATGGAGAATATGTTGGAAGGAAGTGCAGGTGCATACAAGGAGACTAACAGGCTAGGTATTTGCCAGGTGAGAGATAATCATGGAAGTAGAGATGAGAGAGATGAAGGATTTTGGATTTATTTTGGCATAGGACTAACAGACTCACAGATGGAGAGAATGTAGCATTTAAGGAAAGGGAAGAGTGACTACTAGGTTTTTGTTTTTTTAAATAGGGTGATGGTAAGGCTAAGATAGGAAAGACTGGAGCAGACTAGGTTTGAAAGGAAAAACTAGAGTTCTTCATTTGACTTGATATGTTTTAAAGACTTGTGTATCATAAACATGGTAATACCACATATGTAGCAGGAGTTATGATGGGTAGTTTTAGTCTCAGATGGAGATTTTACACTTATTCACATAGAGAAGGTGTTTAAAAACCACAGATGTGGCTCATTCCACCAGGGAAGGAGTGTGATTGGAGAAGAGCCTAGGGTTAATTGGACAAACCCAACAATGATTGAGGCCAAAGGAGGGGACTAGCAAATGAGGCTGAGAATAAAGGAGGAAAAACAGGATTGTGATGATCGTGATGTTGATAGAGGAGAGAGAAATGGGAAGGCAGGATGGGTGAGGAGTCTTTAAAGCTGTCAGTAAGTGGTTCCATAAAACGAAGTCATTGGGCTGGGTAGTAGGTAGGTCCTGAGCAGTGGTGAAAATAGTGCAGTGGTGGGGCAGAGCCGTGGAACTGGGTTAAAAAGTGAGTGGGAGCTGGAGAAAGAGCTCAGACAGACAATTCTTGAGAAGTAGCAACTCTTGAATTCTTTCATTTTCCTCATTGGACGGTCGAGGAAGCAGGGCTGACAGGGCTTGGTGACTTCCAAAGTCTTTCTGAAAGTACCTAGTAAACCCAGGCTTTGAACTACAGGTGTTTGAGTCTGAAACCCATGCTTTTAGCTTTGGTGATAAACAAGTGTTTTAAGTTACCATTTGAATGAATTATTTATTTTCTAATTAATTCCTTGTCTCCCATTCTCTCTCACTTGGTTGCTTTCACAAAATGGTCTCTGATTAACATCCAAATAAAGTAAACACAGTAGAGAGCCAGGATTAAAAATGAAATGATGATAGATAAATCAAGGGAATTCAAGCATAAAGTTTATAAATATATCCATTGATTGTCTCCATCTATCCTGAAGCACATGCTAGGATATCCTGAAATCAAGAATGTTTTATTCTTTTTTTTTTTTTTTCCATTGAATTTGGGCCTTAGGCTATACCTGTGGACATGCTTTGAAAAAATAATACAAAGCATAAAACCTCTGCTTTCCCCTTCACATTTCCCTTTCTTTCTTCCCATCCTGTCATTCCCAGGGGGCTGCAGCCACCCCTGTTGGGACTGGCTCTTGGAAGGGTCTGAGGCATTTCCTCCAAAACCCCCATTCTAGTTTCTCTTACTTTGAACAGAGGGACAGACGAGGGGAAAAAGCTTTCCTTTTTCACTGGTGTCTGACAGAGCAAAAACTGTATTTTATACTTGACATGCTAGGGGTCAAGTAACATGCCACTTGTTAAAATTTTTCTCAGGCCTCAGACACAGGCTTAGGTGAGCATTTATACTCAATTTGTATTTATATTCAATTGTAACATCAGATAACACTGATAATTTATCTTTCTACTGGGTGCATCTTACCTTGCCAACATACAAAGGGTCAGTCCCAGTGTACTCTTCCAGAACGAAAAATTGGTTCCAAACCCAGCTCCTCTTGGTTCGCTGATGTGACTGTGGTTTGTCTGACAGGAGTGCTTCTAATTCACCTTGTGGTATTGAGTTGCCTGAGAGAACGGTGGTTGTAAGGTCCATCAATCCCCAGAAGTATAAGGACATGCCAAGTCCAAGCCAGCTCTTTGCATTGCTCATTCTACCAGAAGTCCACATGGGATTGCAGGATTTTGGAAAGAAAAGTATAGGACGATAATCCACTGGTGCTCGTATATTTTCCAAATTAAAAAGTTTATTGGGCACGGATGCTTCCCAAATGAGATCCTGATTCAAGTCAATCTGCTTGTAGTTAACTTCCTGTCAAATTAAGGAAACACAGTGTGATGATGTCAAATTCTTTTCCTGTGGGCTGGTTGCAGGCTTTCAAGAAAAGTCAGTAAATATTCAGTTTTTTTACTCAATGAACTAAGGAGTTGACTAGAAATGCTTCAGTCAGATATAATATTTTGATTCAAAGAAGACAACATCTTTTGTTGTAATCTGTCCCAACCCTTTTGATATGGATTCAGTGGGAATAAAACTAGTGAATAGCTTTCTTCTCAGGGCAACTTAACTGGAGGGTATACTGTATTATTGATTGGTTTGAAAATTAATAGTACTTTCTTTGAAATATTTGTACTTAGCTAGTCTTCTGAACCCTTAAAAACAGTGTTCATTTAAAAAATGTAATTAATAACTTAAATTTCAATTGCTTTTCTTGGCTTATTAAAAATACAGTAAAATCAGCATCCCCCTAGCCCCCAGTTATCTTGTGCCTATCTCTGTTATTGATAATGCTAGGAGTCTTAGGCTTCATTTCTAGGCAGCCATGGATCACTTCTGACTTTAATCATTCTCTGAGCTCATGAGAATTCACGTTTCACACTCTAGTGCTTCAGCTTTGAAGCACTGATAGGGGCTGCTAATGTGACCTTTGTAGGACATTGAATGGTCAGTTAATCATTATATCCTTCACAACAGACGTCAAAATTCTATTAGTCACATGCCACTGTGAGTAGTGAACTAAAAGTCTATCTAACAAATTCCCTTTCCTGACCTGAAAGACTCATTTAGGCAAAAGGATGTTACTTCTACCCTGGGGACACCTTTCATCAGTCAAACTTCTTTTGTTGCTATGAAGTCAGGTTTAGCTGGTGACCTCACTCCTGGGCTATGACCTCATCAACCTTTTCTTCCCTTACTTGGTTGGGTTTAATGAGGTGGCATAACACTCAAGCCATTCTGTCAAAACAACCAAAATGTTTTCGTGGTCTAAATATTTTCACTGTTAACTTGAAGAACTGCTGTCATGTATTAGAACAAATATGTATACTTGGGGGACTTCAGATATATGCAACTAAATAATTTTCCTTTCCTGAAAGAGACTTAAAATGAATGCATTGATCCTAATTCATTTCTTACCTTCTACCTGTCATCATCAGAACTGGTTTCTGCTTTCTGATATTCACTATTTAAATATATCTTATAAATATACTATTTTAAAATATCTTTTGCTCATTTTGTATAATATATTGTTTCATTTCTGTGTAAGAGTACCTAAGCACTCTATCACTTATTTTCTTTGGCCAGTTTTAGCAGCTTGCTTTGGATGTAAGTGTACATGTATGTGTGGGTGTGTTAAGTGTTCCCTATTCTGTTTGCACTGGCTAAATTTCATGGATAGAATGAATTTTGGGAGATATAAAGTACTGCCCTTTATATCTTCCCATTTCTTACAAACTGGATATACATTCTTACTAATTAACCCCCCCCTTACTTTACCTGTAGGTGTGATCTGAGGAGCTCAAGGAAAAAAAAGCATTCATTGGAAACTTTGTGATGAATATTTTGTAGGCAGTTCAGTTGCCTCAGCTTTCATCTTCCACTCTTGCTCACTTGGGCCTCCTACAAACTAGTGCAAAGTTCTTATTTTCTTCCCTTTCACTGAACACATACAAATGTGGCTTTGGGGTCGATAAGCCCTGCAGAGCCCTTGGTGATCCTGTGAGAGCCCATGATCCCTGGACCTCTCAGATTTGGTAACAAAGACTGCTGCCTGTTAACTCTTTCTATGTTAAAGAACTTAATAGAGACATTTGATAGAAAGGACATTATTTCTGCTTCCTGAGGTTGAAATGCATGAAAAACCCTCCTTACACACCTTTTTAGAAAGTAAAAATTTGGTTATACGGTAATTACATATTTTCATCATCATTAGAGCTGCTTTTATATAAATGAAGGGAAAAATCAGTTCTATCAGAAATACTAACCAGTTTGCAGGTATTAAATATGATATGGTTCTCATATTCATGTTTTTGTGTGGATATGAATAGATTATGTGTTTGGAGGGCAATTGTTCTTATAAAGGAAGATACTGATCTGTGAATATTTGTATATATAGATCTGCTTGGGAAGACTACATATGCCACATGAAGAATACATTAGTGGAAATTGACTTTTGTGTTAAATGAGTCATTTAAAAGACCCCCTTCCCCCCAATCCTTCCTAAAGAAAGTGAACAGCTTGGTAATGAACACAGTTGGAAGAAATTAAAGTTGTATATAAAGTGTGCTCTCAGTAAATTGTTTATTTTGTTACTTAAATTCATTGTGATATTTAAAATGTAGTGGGGAGAGATGGTTACTGCTTTCTTCTTGAAATGAACTGGGTTTTTATGGTCTTCCTCTGATTTCTTTCCTCATTATTCCAGTTTTCCTGAGCTTTTCATGTTTAATGGAAGTACTACCCAGATAAGCTCTAATGATATCTCTGTAGAAGCAGTCAGCAACTCTGTTAGCTACTCCTCATGTGAAGGTGGGGTGCTTAATGTTCTCATATGGCTTAATACCTTTACTGAGGGCAATGTAGACAGTGGTGTCATGGTTTTAGGCAGCTAAACTTCTTAAGCTATCACTTTTACTTATAGAAAGAGCTTCAAAAATACACTTAAAAGAAAAAAGAGGCTTATTAAAAAATATTTATTTTCTAGTTGTAGTTGGACACAATACTTTTATTTTATTTATTTATTTTTATATGGTGCTGATGACCAAACCCAGGGCCCTGCACCTGCTAGGCTAGCACTCTACCGCTGAGCCACAACCCCAGCCCAAGGAAAAAGAGACTTTATGGAGATGTTAGATATTAACAGTGAAACGTGACAGTGTACCATAAGGTACATACATAAACATTAAATCAGAATACAAAAAACTACGTCACAACGTTATTCAGCCTCACAATCAAGGATCTCTCTTGAGAAAAATCAGCAAGTTCATTTTACTTAGGAGTCAAAATCTTTCAACATAGATTACAGACTCCCAGAGAATGATATAGGTGGTCACAGTACAGATGGGAGTGAAAGTTCAGTGTGGCTTTTTAACAACAATATCTTCATTGTGGAATTTCATAAAATATATTTTCAGTGCTTCTGTAACCAAACTTTGAAATTACTGGTTTTGTTTACATATATCTGTGTCAATGACCCAGATCTGCCATCAGGGATCTGTTTTGGGAAGGTGTATAATATGACTTTGTATATTGGAAGGTGAGTTGGTTCTTTGGCCAGAAGTCATTTTCATTTTCTACAGTGGTCCTATCCATCTCCATTTCTTCCCAGGGGTCAGTCATTAGATGAGGACAAGCTCCATCCCTGATTGTGACCATGAACTCATCAGCCTCCCCAAAGCCACTTATCCATGAAGGCAGTCAAATCTCAGCAGAGCCAGACGAGTTGCCCAGGTACTAGATTTCCTGGATTTAGAGTTGTGTTCTCACCTCCATTCCCCATCACAGGCCTCACCTGGCTCACAGCATTCCCTTTTCCCAACTTAACACTTCTGAAATGGGATGTATTTTAAAATAAGTGTGTATGAGTTTAGTGTACCCATATTTTATTCCTTCACCCTTTAGAAATTGTTAATAAATTGATGGTGTATGTAGAACTGAGGAATTATGATGTTATTTAACAATGAACAAAAGAAAAAATGAAGAATACTTAATTTCTATGGTTATTTCTTGGAACAGGTGGTCGTCACTCTTGCTTATTCAAATTTTGGCTATTTAATTATTTTCTATTCTTTCTTCTTCAAGTTCCTCAAAAACTGTGGAAATACTGAGCCTAAAGATTCAGCTTTCATAGTACTCACTCAAACTATTGTCAGTTCCTTTTCCCCTTCTCAGACTCCTCTTTGCCCTCCCTTTCTTTCCCAAAACCAAACTAGTTTATGGGAGGGAGTGCTGTCTTTTAAATAGAACTGTGGGGTGCCTGTGGTGGGGAGAAGGTTCAAGGTGGCTTAATTGAAGTTGAGGAACAATATCTAGTTTTATGGAAGGATAGGGATACGAGTGTGCTTGTGTGTATATGGATGAGAGGAAAAGAACAAACACAAAAGGAGTAGAAATCTTGAATTATATAATTAAGAACTCACTTTGAAAAACCCCATTGGTTCCATCATAAGACCTGTTGTGTGTCTCCTGTGTGCATGTTGACCTTCTAGCTATAAATTCCCTTGCTTGGGGCATGAGTAAAGGCATCCCCACTTTAGAAATCCTTCTGCTCAAGTTCATGCTTAATTTATCTCGGCTCTTCATTCTCATTATAATCACTTTTTCCAGTTGAGGGTACCCTGTCTTTCCTTCCTTAGCCTCCAAGACTGGCAAATAGATTCTTACTGATCCTTTCACACATACTTAGTATCTAGTAAATGTTTTAATCCTCAAGGAGTTAGGAAGTTTTTGACCTACTTTACCATTCCTCTAGTTTTCACTTTTAATCAAGCTTATGAAAGTACAGTCCAGTCCATGGGCAATTTCTTTGACTACAGTCAGACAAGAATGATCAATTTTGATTTTTGAGAATTGTCCCACATGGTCACTAATGTCTGATCTTATGAGGCATTTATAATTGTATTAAATTTGTGCTTGTTCATTAAAAAAGCAAGTATTTGAAATGTAATTCTTTGGCTAATGTTTTTCTTTGATAAGAAGTTGCAAGTAACTGCTACTCAATGTTTTCTCTTATTACTTTGCCTTTGTTTAAAACTTCAGGAAGGTAGGGCAATGCTGTAGTCTTTCCTGGATCACAAAGATTCACCTATAGGAAGTAGAATTTGTAGAACAGATAAGTTTGCTGTCTAAAATTAAGATTTAAGTCTTTAGTATCAAATATATATTAAACAAAGAATGGTGTGAGTTTGCATTTCAGCCCTACCACTTACTATCTGTGCAATCTTGAGCAGGTAACAAACTCCTTCAGTGCTAGTTTGTCATCTACAAACTATAGGTGATTATAGACTCTGTTCCATAGGGTGATTGTGAGAATTAAGTGAGAAAATAATCATGAAACACCTAGGACAGTGTTTGACAAGATAGTTAGTTTTGTCCTGAAAAATAGTAGGTCTCAATAAATATTAGTTACCTTTCTCTCCTTCAAGGAGTTTATAGTATCAGGAGAGATGCTACTATGAACAGTAGTAATAGGAATAGGCATAAGTGTAGTGGCATTACTATCAATGATGATAGTATTGTAGCAGCAGCTGTAGACAGTAGCACAAGCAATAGCAGCAGAAGTAATGACCTGGAGTGTTTATTCTCTGCCAGGCTGTTAAGTAATTTACATTTACTTTATCTTTTAATATTTATAAGAATTCCATAAAAGGTTCTATTTTCCCATTTTACAAAGAGACCAACAGTGGTGTACTGGGGTCACCTCTTCAGGAGACCCAATTTACACTTTTCTTCCTACTTCCTTGAGATTGGTGGTGATATGTTTGCTCCGTGGATAATTAGTAAATGCTCTGTAGCTGGTAAGAGGATGAACTGGAATTCTTCCCCAGAAGTGACTCCACAGCATGTGCTTAGCACATAAGTAACTAACTGTAGCATATATCTATTTGTGATAAGGGTCACCAGACCCCTAATACAATATGCCAGTCCAGGTCAGAAGAAGGAGATGTGATTTCTGTGTGGGTGGAAAAGGTTTAAGATAGCTCATGAATCAGTCCTTGAAAGATAAGAGAGGAGGGCCAATGGAGGTGAAAAAAAAATGCAGACCAAAAATGCAGATGCTGAACGTCAAGGGCCTATCTGGAAGAAGAATAATTCAATTTGTTTACAGAATATTGTCTATTCAGGAGAGGTAATGAGATATGAGACAGGAAATAAGGGCAAAAAACCACTAGCTAGAAACTTTGGATATTGAAATGAAGTGCTTGGAACATATTTGGTTGTTGAGGAGGGGAGATTGGTGACATGTCTGAAAGCTGGAGGAAGTAGAGTCTCCAGTGCTTGCCAACTGACCAGACATGAAGGGAGGTGGGTGAGAAAGGATGAAACGACCATGACATAAACTTTCATGCTTGGGTTATGGCAGGAAGTTGGGAGGAGGCACTAGTTAGGACCAGGGTGATAAATTTGGATGTAGAATTAGGGATAAAACAGTCATTATTCTATGCCTGATTGCTTAAAGAGGAAAGAACTTTCCTTCTTTTTTGAGTCCAAAACTTCAAAGTGGCTTTGGGCATAAAAAAATGTGAGCTGCTCTCTGAGAGAAAAACCTCTCCTCTTAGTGAGCCACTGCACTGACTTTAGCCTTGCTGACCAGGCGCAGCACCTGTGCCAGGTAAAATTTATTTTCAGCTTCAACTCAGGATGTTTGACTCTCTCATCTTAATGTATTACTTTGCCTTATAGAAAACAAGGCATAATAAGGTAAACATTGATTATTATTGTTATTTTTGGAGCAATCCTGAAATACTTTAATACATTTGCTTTTAAATGGTCTTCACAGAATACCTGGCATACTTTTTAAATTTTTTTTTTTTTTTTTTTTAGTTTTAGGACACAATACCTTTATTTTATTTTTATGTGGTGCTGAGGATCGAACCCAGTGCCTCCCATGTGTGAGACGAGTGCTCTGCCACTGAGCTACACCAGCCCCCATCTGGCATACTTTTATTCTAAGGCATTAAAGATGAAAAATGTACAATAAATTTGTGAAGAATCTATATTTCTAATTACCAGTACTTTTTTATTTCTGAAATATCTGTTTAGATATACACGACAGGAGAGTGTATTTTGACATATTATACATAGAATATAACTTCTTTCAATAAATATTTATATACAACTATGTTGAGGGTGAGGGAAGGGAGAATAGATAGAAATGTTTAAAGGGAACTAAATTGGGGTTGGGGATGTGGGGCAGCTGTATAGAGCACTTGCCTAGCATGTGTGGGTAACAGTAAATAAATGGAACTAAATCTTCAACTACTCAACTGGGAAGTCAACTACTAATATCCTAAGTAAATATTTTAATTATTATCTATCTGTATAAGCATGGTACTTAGGAATAAATTGCCAAATTGGAGAAACAACTTAAAGTTTACTTTTTTTTAAAGTTTACTTTTGGGGATTGGACTTTGGTGGTAGGTCAGGGAATTGTCAGTGCCTTCTTCTTCTTCTTCTTCTTCTTCTTTTTTAAACCAGTGACATAATTTTACTTTTAATAAAATAACAGTTGAATTGGGAACAAATATCTAATACATGCACATCAGATAGAGCACTAATTTCTAGAATATATAAAGAACTCAAAAAACTTAATTTAAAAAAAAAAAACCCAAATAACCCAATCAACAAATGGGCTAAGGAATTGAAAAGACACTTCTCAGAAGACGATACACAATTAATCAATAAATACATGAAAAAATGCTCAACATCGCTGGCAATTAGAGAAATGCAAATCAAAACTACTCTAAGATTTCATTTCACTCCAGTCAGAATGGCAGCCATTAAGAACACAAACAACAATAAATGTTGGAGAGGATGTGGGGAAAAAGGCACACTCATACATTGCTGGTGGGACTGCAAAATGGTGCAACCATTATGGAAGGCAGTATGGAGATTTCTTGGAAAACTGGGAATGGAACCACCCTATGATCCAGCCATCCCACTCCTGGGTCTATTCCCAAAGGACTTAAAAACAGCATATTACAGTGACATGGCCACTTCAATGTTTATAGCAGCACAATTCACAATAGCTAGATTGTGGAACCAACCTAGATGTCCCTCAGTTGATGAATGGATAAAGAAAATGTGGTACGTATACACAATGGAATTTTACTCAGCAATAAAAGAAAATAAAATCATGGTATTCACAGGTAAATGGATGAAGTTGGAGAATATAATGCTAAGTGAAGTTGGTCAATCTCAAAAATCCAAATATTGAATGTTTTCTCTGATATAAGGAGGCTGATCCACAGTGGTGTTGGGTCGGGGTACATAGGAGGATTAGAGGAATGCTAGAAAGGTCAAAGGGGAGGGAGGGGAAGGAAGGGAGCAAGGGGGGATGGAGGGGAAAAAAGAAAAGGTGGTTGAATAAGATGGATGTCATTATCCTAAATGCATGATTGAAGATTTGAATGGTACGAATATACATTGTATACAAACAGTGTTTTGTAAAAAGATGCTCTATATGTTTATTATGAATTATAATGCATGCTACTATTATAAAAAATAAATAAAAAAGATTAAAAAAACAGTTGTTCAAAAATTTAAAAGAGCACATTAAAGTAAGCAAAATAAATACTGAAGAACTAAATAGAAAAGAAACCCTCCAAATAGATCTAGTGAATATATTTTATTTTAGTACTTTTCTTTTAACTTTTAAGTGTTTCTGTGATCAAAAAGAGTTGTATACCAATGGATACACTTACATATTAGTGCTTTTTTTCCCCCAAAACTTGTAGTTATTTTATTTATGGTATGTCTTTTGATTGTGGTTCCATACAAGCGAGAAAGTGGGTATATTTAGTATAGTAGTTTCTAGAACTATACTCTTCTAAACTCTAGATGTTTTCAATCTTTTTCAAGATCTACTATGAAATGGGTAGACTCTCCTATCTTATTATATCCTTCTTATTATAGTAAGAAATTAGAATAGTTCAGATTTGCAACAATAGATGATTTTAAAAATTATGATATACAGGGATGTCATGCAATTCTGTCTTCGAAGGAAGATTTGAAATTAGTTTTAAAATTACTCTCAAAACACCATTTATTATCAATTTCTTAACAAATTGTTGTTGCTACACACCCTTCAAACTGGAGAAACAGAATTTGGCTCCTCATAGTTTTATGATAAAGTAGGAGAGTATCCTGTAGAAATATTTCACAGTGAACTAATACAGAATCATCAAGTTAAAAGTAGCTAATCCCATACCAGTAGGGACCATTATTTGCAGATCCTGATATAGTTATGGAAGGTAATTGTAGAAGGACTTGTTTATAAGCCTGAGATTCAGTAATATTCTGTTCTCCTTGATACCAGTGTGCACATAAGAGTTGTATTTGATCTGTAAGCTGCAGTAGCAACATGCCTCTAATTATATCATAGTAATAAAATTTTTGGGACAAGGATTGGTTATATGTCCTCATTTTTCTGGGCTTTTTTATTCTATGATGTTTTTTAGTAGTGTTCTCTAGCTGGGTAGCTGGAACCATCTTTCAAGCAAGTGTGGGAGGTGGTCTTAATGTGGACTCTGAACACATTAGGAAGTCCCCCTTTCCCTCACCCTCCACAGTCTAGTCCAGGCAGCCTCTGATAGGATAATTGAATATATACTTAAGTTTTTATGATTCTTTAGGAAGTTCTACCATGTTAACAAGGAATGTTTTTTAAAAAAGATTTACAAATGACCCAAGACAAATTGGTCCCAAGTGGGGTTTTTCTAAACAGGGTAGAAGTGACTGGCACCATGATGAGTAAAAACTGTTCTAAGTCAGAATCTTATCAGCCATTTGAACCTCAACAGAATCCGGCCTAGTTTGGCACAAGGTTACCAACTAGGATAGGACCCAAATCAAAGGGTGAAATTGTAGTATCATGCAATGAGGGAAGGGGACTTGACCTGCTGTGCCTTCATTACTTGACCTTGTACTGGATCATTTGGGAACTGAGTCCCATTTTCTGGCTAGCAGTTGCTGTGAGATAAATCACCTCAAAATCTAGAAGCTTAAAATAGCAGTCATTAGTTCTTGTGGTTTCTGTGGGTTGGGAATTTGGATGTATTTTGGCTGAGTAATTCTGGTGTGGGCTTCCTTGGGTATTTGTAGTCAGATGGTGGCTTGCACTGGGACTGCTGGAGTCTAGTGCACCTGGGCTTCACTATCGCTCCGTATGGTCTCATTTAGGACCTTGACGTGTGGTTTCCGTATGCACTGATTTGGGTTTCCTTGCACACAGTGACTTCTGGGAGGGCAGTGGACTCAGGGCTCTAAGGTGAACACTTTTATTTTCAAAACAGAAAGAGTGTCACCTTTTATGGCCTGACCACAGAATTGCCTCAGCTTTACTTCTGCAATATTCTGCTGGTTATGAGCCACTAGCAAATACATACATCCAAGATGAGAAAATGAGACTCTGCCTCTTAAAGGGGTGTCGTAAGGCTCCATGGGAGCCTGTAGGAGGCAAGGTACTATTCTGACCATCTTTAGAATATACAGTCTGCCACACATGGGACATCAATTAGGCCATCCAAGTTCAATGAGTTCAATGCTGAAAATTTTTTGTAATCTCAGAATAGCAAAGAGCTAACTGGGCTATTCCCAAAGGACTTAAAAACTGCACGCTACAGAGACACAGCCACATCAATGTTTATAGCAGCACAATTCACAATAGCTAGACTGTGGAACCAGCCTGGATGCCCTTCAGTAGATAAATGGATAAAGAAAATGTATATATACACAATGGAATATTACTCAGCAATAAAAGAGAATAAAATAATGGCATTTGCAGGTAAATGGATGAAATTGGAGAATATAATGCTAAGTGAAGTTAGCCAATCCCCAAAATCCAAATGTCGAATGTTTTCTCTGATATAAGGAGGCTGATTCACAGTGGGGTTGGGATGGGGAGCATAGGAGGATTAGAGAAACACTGAAAAGGTCAAAGGGGAGGGAGGTGAAGGAAGGGGCAAGAGGGTAAAAAGAAAAGATGGTAGAATGAGGTGGATATCATTGCCCTAAGTGCATGTATGAAGACACAAATGGTGTGAATATACTTTGTATACAACCAGAGATGTGTAAAAAATGTGATCTATATGTGTATTATGAATTGTAATGCATTCTACTGTCATATACAACAACTTTGAATAAAAAAAAGATGAAAAGGCAAACTGTTATATTTTGAAGTGGGTGGAATTTTTTTTTTCTTTAAACAACAGAAGAAGTTTTATTAGTCTGGTCTAATTTCCATTTATGCTGTGACAGAGTTTGGAGAAAATTCTATGCTAGCTATGTGTCCAGCACTTTTGACTGTTCTGGCATGACAAATGAAAAATGGTTCTGACTTTTCAGTATTGAGTGACTGGAGACTTGTTAGTAACAAATTGTTTTCAACTTTCATGCAGTAAGAAGTTGTAGTATATAGGAGTAAGTTCTGCATCAAATGTTCAATATTCATTCATAATTTTAAGGATATCTAAAGTCATAATCACTATGCATTGAGATTTTTATGAAGAGGAACATGTAAAAGTAATGGTAGGAAAGTATGTGACTTAGCTTTAGATAAATGGGTCATTGGAGAATTTTAGAAGATAAAATAGACAGTGGAAGATCTGTTAGTCTCTGAAAATGAGATACTCATTGGACGAAGAGAATATTAGTGGATCATAGTGAACATCACTCCCTTCCAGTTAGACTTCTAATTTTGTTTTCTTTTGTTCCCCTCCCCCAGACTTTGACACACATCCATCCAAGTAGAACTGTAAAGTCAGTGAGAGAGTCCTTCTGTCTCTCTGCAACTCCACTACCCCCATCCCCTGTGTCTGGTTACTTAGACCTAGCAAATTCTACTGAGTCTTCTTCGAACATCTTTCTTAAATCTTTTTCTTCTCCATTCTTGCTGCAGGTGATTGTTCTGGTGTTTTACATTTTATACCTAGACCACTCCAGCAGCCTGCTAATAGGTTTCCCTACCTAATCTATTCTCCTTTAGCCTGCCGAAGTTCTCTAATGACTACTCATTTCTTAACCAATCAAAATCTAAACTCCTTGACAAAACATTTAATGATCTCTGTGATCTGACTTCTACCTTCTATTCTCTCATCTCATCTCCTGTTCCTGCTCCCTTTCAATTTTTTATTTTTTTGGTCCCTGAAATAAATTTATAGATCCTATATTTTAACACCTTCATGCTTTTGTTCAAACATGAACACTTTGTCCAGGCCTTTCTTTGCTTGGCAGTCTCTTTCCAGGGAGCATTTATTAACCCCAGGGACTATTTTCTGTGACACACCACCACATTCTGTCCTGTATGCCAATGTGGCCCATTTGCGGGGTTGTGGGGCTTACTTTCTCCATTAGCCTGTGAATTCCCTGAGGACAGCAACTGTCACCTCTGTATCTTTAGAATTATCAAGAATTTATTTGCACAGTTATTTAGGCACCAAGCAAGGATTTAATAAAACTTTAATAAAAACAGAATAGAATTACAAAAAAAGTGAACAATTCAGCAAAGTAATGTTCTCATTTCAAAGAGAATATTGGCACTTGCATGGCTATATTAAAAATGTTGCATCCTACAGAACCATCAGGTGGAACTGGGATCCTGGATAGCATGTCCATTTCTGAGAGCTACAACCAAATAATGTTTGGGAAGGGAGATGATTTGAAACTTGGAGCAGGCTCAGAGAAGTCCGTAGAACTCAAAAGATGAAACCTAAGTGACTGAGAAAAGGAAACTTTATGGCCAGGGGAGAGAAAGGTATGGCTCAGCAATGGCATCTGGATTTTAAAATTCATCTTCACAGGAGATGGACATCTCTCAGGACAGGAATAGGAATATGATCTTAATCAGAGCAGAAGAGATTTAAATGACAGGTTTCCTGACAGTGAGACTTATAAACTGAGACAGGTAGATGAAGAAACCTCTTGCCCCTGTCTGGGCAAAGGGTGGCAGGAAACTGCAGGAAGGAAGTTTCCCACTGACTGATGTGAAGACCTGTCAAAGGCGAGAGATGGAATCAAAGAGCATTTAGGTCTTCTCATACCCTAGAAATCAAGGGTATTTTCATAATAGTAAACATTTATACTATTTCACTCATTTTTGCCTAGGAGTAATGTTGAATTTACAAGCACAGAGCAGAAAAAATTAGCTGTCTTTTAAAAAGTGTAATTAATTGATGATAATGCTAGATGTTATTTCTACTCTTGCTGTAAAGCATCAGTTAAAAAAATTTTTCCCCTCTTTTATGACCTGCTGATTGATCTCAGGTAGCACGTGTGACAGGAAAGGATTGTTAACTCTGCTGCTGGAAAACTGGTTGTTATTTGGAAATTACAGTTACCTTTCCCTGCTTTGATACTGGCATTTCTCCCCTTTCTGATATTTAAATATCATGTAACAGTGCATCAAAGATGAACAAATGTTACTAGTGGAAACTGCATTACCAGTTAAAATTCCTGTATATTTCTTTTCTATGTCAGTAATTTGAGTTTCTTTAGAATAGAAAATGCTCTTAGGCAAAATTTAATTCTTATTTCTTTCTCTTATAATCGACACCCTTCATCTTCCCTATACAGTAAAGAATCATTAAGAGAAATCCATGTAAACTCCACAAGTTTTTGTTCTGATTCTCTAAGGCTAAGAACCGTTTAACAGGAACCAAGGCCCACGCTGTAATCCGTATTAAGGAGAAATATTTTGCAAATGTTTCTTTGCAAAGTATTAAAAGTAAATGAAGGTTAAAGAAGGAGGCTAAGACAGAAACCTTATTAATGGGAAATACATTCTGATAAATCAAAACTGATTCCAATCTTAATAGTCCATTTAAATAATGGAATTGGTTAATAGCATCAAATTAGAATTAAAGAGAGAGATAAAAATCTATTTCTACAAGTTGTTTCAAAACAAGACATTCACTGGCTAATACAATATTACAGAAATCTGATTGTACTGTACATAATAATGTATGCCGTACCACAAAATCCTGCTGGGAGATGTGTTTAATCAGATCCCTTTGATATCAGTTGATATCAAAGCTACTTTGGACTCAGAAGAATCAAAGAGAAAAATCTTTTGCTCCTGCAGTTAATCTTAATCTATTGTGGAAGCTAGTGCCCTTTCCACACCCCACCCTAATCTATTCCCAAATATAAGCATGACCTAACTGGTTGGGATTTCTGATTTGTCTTTTCAGAATCCATGAAAGAGATTTGTTTTGCTTTATAACCATGTTTGACATTGACTGTTGATTTCTAAGTTTATCACAAATCACAATAAAGATTTTCTGTTGGCAGGAATTATAATGGGCACTAGTAACTACAATTAACAATTACCTAATAATAATCTTAAATTGCTCTCTCAGATGGCTTTTTGTACTCCCATAGGGACTAAACTGACACAGTCATTTCCCAAGACAAACTCTTCATTTCACTGACCAATCCTGAACAATTTGTGAAGCTATGTCATAGCAGATGAAAAATTTTATAACTTACTTTTTTCCTTTTTCCATGGAATGTGTTATTTTTGCTTCATCTTCAAACTTGCCACTTGAGCTCTGGAGTTCACCTCCTGCTGCCAGCTCCCCTTAGACGTCAGGAGAACTTAAAGTGGTCTTCCCTTTGCAGGTTTGGAATTGATTTTTAAATTATAATCCACCGGAAAGGTGGCCATTGGATGTAGGGAATTTAATTCAGTAACTCCGAGGGGAGAAGTTTCACCTTCCCTGCTGCCAGTGCCACTAGGTCTGAGCATCTTCTGGGGGAGGTGAGACCCAGCCCACCATCAAGTTACTCATGCAACCTAATGCGACTTGGGAAGGCAGCTAGAACAAAAGGCATCACTTGTGTTAGGTGATTAGCAGCAAATGATGTATGGGGGTGGGAGGGACCCTGGCGTATACAAGGAAGGGGAGCTGGCAGTTGCCCTTGTCTAGAGTGGGGAAGGACAAAGAATGCTGGCCCTGAACACTTGAGGCCCTGGGGGATTTCTTAACAGAATCAAACTGCAGAGGACTATTAGCAGCCTTGCACAGTAAGAGCTAAAGTTCTTTGGACATGTTGGCCTCACAGACAGTGGAAAATATCTAGTGGCAAATACCTATCAGCTGCTTCTGTATTTCAGCAACAAAAGATAATGGGAAAGCTAACAAATTGCATGTCTTTTTCACTTACCATTGTTTAGTGTTTCCTGTAGGTAAATGCAGTTTCTTTGCTGAGCTGCTCTTTCAAATTATTGTTAATTAAATAATACTCCCTAAGAAATCTGTCATTACCAGCAGCCAGGAATGGGTTTGTTGAGTTTGCCTGAGGCTGTTAATGCTCTAACAAACACTCTCTTAATTGTCATAAGAGGTAATTTCATTGGGGATTGTAATTCACTTTTTCCTAAATTTTATAATATATTTTATATCCTAAACTTTTCCTTTTTGCTTCTACATATGGAGTTCGATGAGGCCAGAGGGATCATTCTCTAATGATTCATCCAGTGAATAAGTCATTCTTTGTAATGGAAAAAATGCACCTTGTTACCGAATCTGTAGTTTCCCCCGTCTATTTCCATTATGACTAAGGAGAAGCAACTAATAACAGATTTTGAAATTAACTTAATTTCCCCCCGTTCATTTCATTTCTTATTCTTTAAAATGAGTGACTTTTACTGGGAGAAATAATTTCTGGTATGTCAGAGACCTGGCTTTGACATTACTTCCTGTCAACTATTTTCCTTGTAGATGGGAGTGTAGGATGGGCAGAGGAATTATCACTAGATAAAATTGAAAGGAGGAAAGATGAGGGTATTTGGCTCCAGAGAGGAACATGTGCCAGGGCCTAGAATCGAAAGTGACCTTATCTACAAACATTTTCCTTCTGTTCATGAGCAGAGAATAAGGACAAGTATTAAGAAAAAGTCACTTTTTTTCAGTGTTAGAAAAGCCTCCATATGCCATTTCAAAAAGAGGTGCTATTTCAGCCTTTTCTTGAATGACCTCTTTTTCATCATAATGTAATATATTTTTTTCACCTTTTGACGGGTACTTTGGTTTTTTAATAAAGTTACATACTTGTTTCAGAGGAATTACACTTTAGAATGCATCGCGGTGGTATTTCATCCTAACAGTTTCATTTGGTTGAATTAATGTGCAGCTGTGCCTTAGTGGGTGGTGGGGGGAGAAGCATAACTTTCATTTTCACATTTCAGTATCATGATAGTAACCTTTACTATAATAAAAGCATAATTTAGCTGGATAGTACAAAAACATCTCCACATTATATCCATGATTTACTTTCTTATGGTCAAAATTTTTCCTTTATTTCACCAAGTTCACATCTTGATTTTATTCCTGTCCACTGGTATCACTTGATAATCTTCCATTCTCCTTCCCCCCCTCAAGTTCTTGTCTCTCTCTTTTTCCCATTAAGTTGTGAATGGGCAGGCATCTCGGCCAGTATGCCTATACATGGCTGAGTACACTTGCTGAAAAGCAGGGTCTCCTTTTGTCTGAACCCTGGATGGCTGCATGTCATTCTGTACTAAAGGGCAGGGCTTCCCTCACAGTAGGACCTTTGCAATAATTGCCAGAACAAATTGAGCTCAGGCTTATCAGTTCTTTTCCCCTTTCAGTTGGAAAATGGAGGGAATAACAGAACAAGGCCATTTTTGACCAGTGACAATACAGCGTAGAAATAGATTGGATACAGCCAGTGCCCAGTTGTGTTGCAGATGACTGTCATGGGATAGACGGTAAGATATGGCCCACTGATCACTAAGCTGAGACTTGTTTTTTACACATGACTTGCATATGCAGCAAGGGAATTACTGGAATTTACACACAGCCACCCAATAAGGGAAACACAAAGAGATGTGATGGGCTGGTGCTTGTGTTAGCAAAGACAACACTCAGATTTTTTTTTTTTTTAACCAGGTATCAATGAAATGAACAGTCTGTAATAATACATTTGTATACGGGACAAGGTGCTCATTTAAAAATACTATTGCATTTTTTTTCCTCTGCTTGTCCCTACCAGAATCTTGGTCAATCAGTTATATGCTTTATATAAGATATCTGTGGCATAGCTATATATCTGTCCCTGTGTTTGGTGCATATTCATGTATGTGTGAATAAGTGTAGCTACATGTTTTCATTAATTCATTAATTCCACATGTATGTAGGTAGCAGGCAATAATAATGTACATATGCAAATGTGATTACAAGCAGATGCAATCGCATAGGTGATTCTCTTTTGTCCACACACGTATAATGCCAAAGCCTGATTCTAAACCCACAACATTCCACAGGCTCTCTTCCAGAAGTCTTTCCAACCTAATGAGAGATTGTGTTGAGTTCAAAAATCACCTATACACCCAAGACTGTATACTGTGTTGTCACTCTAGGATCATTCAGAGGGGAGAGGAGATGGGACCTTTGCCAAACTGGGCAGTGAGCCTGGTGTATTAAAACTGCTAAGGCAGCCAGAGCACCTGTCTGTGTGACAACCAGTCTGTATTTTTTAATAATGTTATTTATATATAAGCATTTGGAAGAGTGTGTATGTGTGTAGCAGGGAGAGAGGGAGGGAGGGAGGGAGAAAAGAGAGAGAGAGAGAGAGAGAGAGAGAGAGAGAGTGTGTGTGTGTGTGTGTGTGTGTGTGTGTGTGTGTGAATTCCCATTCAATGAGGGAGGCTTTGCTCAGCTGCTTCCAGTGACTGGAGGTAGACAAGACAAGGAGCTCCAGCCAACTGAAAGGCTTTCCATCTGCCCTCTGCTTTGCTTGGAAGTCACCAGCCAGACCAACGGTTTCAGCTTTGTTCATTTTTTTCCCCCTCAGTCATCGTTCTGATCTGAAGCAGAGGCTGACAAGAAACAAACATGGCATTTTCTTTAGAAAATTGGATTCTGAAATTGGCTTCATCTTTCCAAAAGAACAGTGCTAGTGCAGTTCTTTCCCAGCTTTGTGAGTGTCATAAAAAGAGTTTGCATAGAAAGCAATTACCACAAGGGTGTTTGGTTTTGGTTTTTGGTGGTCAAGAAAAGGATATGCTGTAGTTGTTTGAATGTAAGTGGTTTTCCCTCTATAGAAAGGCATGAAAAGGGAAACAAATTACTAATAAAAAACACTTTGCCTGGGCTGGGGTTGTGGCTCAGCGGTTTAGAGAGCGCACGTGTGCGGCCTGGGTTCGATCCTCAGCACCACGTAAACATAAAATGCGTTTCATTGTGTACAACTAAAGCAAATAAATAAATATTTAAAACAAACAAACAAACAAACAAACAAACAAAAAAAACACTTTGCCAGCCAGGTGTGGTGGTGCATGCCTGTAATCCCCGCACTTGGGAGGCTGAGGCAGGAGGATCACCAATTCAAAGCCGCCTCAGCAATGGTGAGGCACTTAGCAACTCAGTGAGACCCTGTCTCTAATAAAATATAAAAAAGGGCTGGGGATGTGGCCCAGTGGTCAGGTGCCCCTGAGTTCAATCCCCAGTACCAAAAACAAAACAAAACAAAACAAAACAAAACAAACAAAAAAAAACACTTTGCCAGACTTTTATTAGCAAATTTTAAGGGGATATAGCAAAATGTGGAGTAATGCAAATGTGGCTTCTTGAGGAACTTCATTAGCATCACGCATAAGCTATAATTTACAATTAATGGTTGCCAGGGCCCCACAGGTTATGGCCCATAGCCAGTTTGCTGCAATTGAAGTAATGCTTATCATAAGGTGAGACCCTTGGATAAAATGTATGAGGTATGTATGACAGTACATTAACTGAGCCAGTTACACTGTAGTCATTTGAAACTGTAAGACTTTTAATGGGGCACTGGGTGGGGGAAAGATACTGGAAGAATACAGTTTATTAAAGGCCTCTCAGCAGTAAATATGTTAAAATGGAGAGGTGAGACAAAGAACATTTTTAGGAATGTATTATCAATATTATTTAATATTATGCCCTTATCCTCCCCAAACACTGCATACATCTCTGTACAGAAATGAAAAAGAATCTTACAGATCAAGATTGCAAGGACAAGATTTGCAATTTTTTAAATATTTATTTTTATTTTTTAGTTGTAGGTGGATACAGTACCTTTATTTTATTTTTATGTGGTGCTGAAGATTGAACCCAGTGCCTGATGCATGCTGGTGAGCGCTCTACCTCTGAGCCACAACCCCAGCCCCAAGACTTGTAATTTTAACTCAGTTTCTCTTTGAATTTGTGACTCATTGTTGCTTATGCAGATACAGTTGAGGTGCTATTAACTTAATAATGAGAATGATCACAAAGGAGGGACATGAGGTATTTACAGAATCAATTCTCCAATAGAGGCAGTTTGATGTGAATGCAACTGGATTGCTTGGGTTCTTATCTCAGCTTCCTTGTTTACAGGCTCTGATAACTTGGGCAAATATTTAACCTTTTTGTACTTCCCTTTCACATCTGTAGACTGGAACTAATACTAACTAGTTTCTACATGTCTTACCTAAGTTGCATAAGTGAAGCACTGGGAATTAGAACATTGACAACAGTAAGTGCTCAATAAACCCTAGCTCTTAATTCTGGTAAAAGAAACAATATAGGTTTTGACATTAGGCAGAAGTAGGTTTAGATTCTTCTATGTTTTTTGGCAAATACTTTAATCATTTTGAGGATCAGAGCTTTTCAATACACAAAATTGTGAGGTTCCTATACAGATGAAATTATCTCATATATCCAATAAAAGCACAAGTGTATAGAACATAATAGATGCTCAGTAAAAGTTTAAAAAGTAGGAAGGACAATACTCCTGTGGTATAATGCTAGTCTTTATTATTGTTTGGATAGTTTCCTTTAGGTTTTTGGAGGAGGAATGAATTTTTCCAACTTGGGATTTCATGTTAGTTATTGTCCAGTAGTGGTGACTTTGCCAAAGCTATTAAAGTTGCAAGGTATGTATTGGGTTGATAGGGGAAATGGAAGCTCTTTAGTAATAGGGTATAAAATTCTACCTGGTTTATCACAAGAACGTTTTATTCCTGACATTTTTTGGGGGGGTGGGAGGACACCTAAATGCCACAGACATTCTTCTTCATTGTGACTATGTGAAATGGTCAGATTCTTAAGAGGAAAAGAAGGAGAATTATGTGTCACAAGTCTCTCCAAAGATAGAATAGGAAACATACTTTGCAATTGAATAATTTGCACATGATCTTAATGAGAAAATGTGACTGAGGATATCTGAGCAATATGCTCGCCAATGGTAAACTCACCCTTTAAGGTGTCTGTCTAGCATACTCCTGTCTTATCTAAGAACTGTCTGTTCTCTCAAAGGATGGTTTCTTTCTTTCTTTTTTTTTTGTGGTACTGGGGATTGAACTCAGGGGCACTCGTCCACTGGGCCGCATCCCCAGCCCTTTTTTTGTATTTTATTTAGAGACAGGGTCTCACTGAGTTGCTAAGTGCCTCGCCATTGCTGAGGTTGGCTTTGAACTCGCGATCCTCCTGCCTCAGCCTCCCAAAGTGCTGGGATTACAGGTGTGCGCCACCGCGCCCAGCTCCAAAGGATGGTTTCTTACAGCCTTGTTTCTTTTTTCTTTTTCTTTTTCTTTTCTTTTCTTCTTCTTCTTCTTTTTTTTTTTTTTTGCTGGTTCTTTTTAGTTATACATGACATTAGAGCCCATTTTGATGTAATTATGTAAGCATGGAATATGTCTTATTCTAATTAGGACCCCAGTCTTGTGGATGTACATGAGGGTGACAGTCATTATGTGTATTCATATATGTACATAGGAAAGTTATGTCATATTCATTCCACTGTCTTTTGCAGCCTTATTTTTAACAAAGGACTCTGCCTGCTTTCTGCCTGAGAAAGCAGTTTTGGAATAGGGTGGATACTTGATCTGGAATTGGAACAGACAGGGATGGCTGGGCTGCCATACCCTGCAGAAGCAGAGTGGGGGGTGGGCGAAGAAGAGTGAGGCCCAAGGCGTAGGGAGGGAGGCTGAGCTGAACCTCCTATCCTCAGATTCTGGGAGTTCTCTTTTTAAAAGCCAGCTTGAAGGAATGTTGGATTCTTTAGACCAAAGCTTTACTGGGAAGAGTTCTATCTATCTCATGGGAATCCAGCCTAAATTTGTGTATCCAGGGAAAATCTGTCTTGAGATTCCCATAGAATTAATCCTCTTCCCCAACCCCTAGATTGTTTTGAACACCTTTATTAATGAAGTGAACTGTAGAAGGTCAAGTTGTAAGATGGCCTTTCAAGAAATGGGCAGTGACATGATGAGCTATATATTCTGTAATTTTTTAAGACTAGAACATCATGTCATAGAGGTATTTACGAGTACTAATTTTAAAGGAAACACACTATGTACTGTATTTAAATGAAGTAGTAAGTTTCTATGGTAAATGTTAGAAAATAAGTTTGAACATTTATGAGGTAACCAAGCTAGATTTTTTTTTTGGGTAAAAATGTGGGTGGAGAATCACTCAAATACTTATATCTTATAAATATTATATTGGGATTTGTTTTTTAAAATAATTACTCTTCACATGGTGAAAAGAAGCTGTTTGCTACTCTTAAGGTGTATGCCTTCTCTTGTGCTTTGTATCATTTATGTGACTAGTACACTTGCTTCCCATGACAGATTCCATATCTGGGTGTGTCACTAAGTTTCTCTGTAGAGTTAAGATGAAAATCTTTTTTTAAATTGACTTAGATCTCACAGATATCCCCTTCCATGTTTTTTGGATGCTCCAATTTCCTGCCCAACATTCTTGTTTCATTTCAATGTTAATTTTTACAGCCAGCTATTAAAGCTCACTTGGTTTGATAACAAATTTCCAGCAAGATATTAAAGTTTAAAAATGTTTTAGAGGTCAAAATATTGGTTCATTTTTGCAAATCTGGTTACTCTAACCAGTTCCAGGACTCTTTCTGTTGCCATTTCTGTTTTCTTTCTTTAGTGTGATAAAAAAATATGTGTGCTAACAGTAAAAAGCCCAAACAGTTACAAGATAAGCAGTGTGTCATTCTTTATAAGAAATGACAGTAGTCAACTTGGGAGGCTCAAGTAGGTAGATTGCAAGTTAAAGGCCAACCTGGGCAATTTAGTGAGATACTGTCTCAAAATAAAAAAATAAAAAGGGCTGGGAATATAATACTCTGTGATAGAGCACCCTTAGATTCAATCCCCAGTGCTGCAAAATAAATAAATAAATAAATAAATAAATAAATAAATAAATAATAAAAATAAATAAATAAATAAAAGAAAAATGAATGAACGAATGAATAAATGACAGTAGTAACTAGCATATGTAAAGTTATGGTTGGGAGAGTCCAGGTCTGGAGAATGGCTAGAATTAAGAGATTTAATCCTGTTTTTTTTTTTTTTTAAATTTGTTTTTTAATAGCTGTAGGAGTAGGTGTATGTGGCAGTGCCTATTGACAGTGACCCTATTTTCAATTTCAGTTTTGATTTAATCAAGTTTTGATCAAGGGATATTCTTGGGCAACTAGGTCAACCAGCTTATGTCTAGTGAATTCTGTGATGAACACATTTAAAATATTCCCCAGGATTGACCTGGGAGCTGAGGTTGTTTGATATTGTAACACTAATAATTTTGAAATAATTGATTCTTTTAGTGGATAGTATCATTTCCTGACATTGGTTATAAGATGATTGTTATACAATGATAGGCACTTTTGAGGATTTCCTAAATTTGTTCAATGGCTTCCTAAGTTTTTTTTTCCCCCTAAGGTTTTAAAGTAAAAATAATTTCTATCTAGACTGTGATGGAGAGTTCCAACTGGCTTTCCTGCAATCTTAACTTCAACTCCAGCTCTGGGCTTATTTTAATGTCTGCTTTTAAGTTTGAGAGGTCTGGCTATTTTTCATTCTGATGCTAATGTTTCCTCCTAGTTTCAGATATTGATAAATGGGTGTGGTTGCTTTCAGCTCCCCATGGCTTTGAGTGACAGCCCATGATCATTTCCAGTTAGTGTTTTGACCAGTGATTCTGTAGTGAGGGTTGTTTTGGCAGAGAACCATCAACTCCTGTTGCAATCACTGCCCTGGCTGGGGTCCCTTAACTGTAAAGTTGAACTGCACAAGTATCCAGAGAACAGATGGAAGGGGATATTCCTGGAGATTTCCTCTGGTCCTTGCTAGTAGTGACAAAGGAAGCTTTTTTAGTTTTAATTTTTTAAATGAGGGTAAAGGAAGGGAGAACTATGGCTGTCAGTATTGTGTAGTGGGTAGAGGAGGTGGGGTGATGGGGAGGACCAGGGTTGAAGGGTGGGCTGGAGATGGGTTTGGACAGGAAGAATTATGAGCAAAGTGATATTTCACACTTCAATAAGTTATTAAACTTTTCTTTTTACCTTGTTAAACCACTAAACAGTTCTTTCCTCAGATGTTCCCTTGAGTTTTTTAAAAATGTTTTTAAAGTTAGAAACATAGCCATGCTGCATAAGCAGAAAAACTCTGAGCTTACATAATGCATATAATGATGTTATCAATAAAATTTAAAAACAAAATTACCATGGTGGTACATATTTAATTATGCACACACTTCTTACTGTGCTACATGGTAATAATGGTCAGCGAATCACATAAACATTAAAGCTGGTGTTCCTTTTAATAGGGAAGGGAACTGATATTTATTGAATCTCCAATATCTGCTGGGCTCCATGCTGGGTGCTTTACATATGTTATCTCATTTAATATATTTGTTATCAAGGCATTTCTAGGTATGTTGTGGATGGAGGAGGGAGAAGGTACATGTCTAAGCCCTTCTGATGACCCAGAAATCCTCTTTTCTTTGACGGGGTGCACATTTTCCTAGTAGTCCAGGGATCTTTGCCATCTCTTTGGTTTGAGAGTTTGTACTTTTTGAGCCTGGAATCTTAGTCACACATGAACAGAATAAGGACATAGCCCTTTTCAGCCATATCCTATCTTGCTTTCATATTTTAGTAGAGGATGGGAGTTGACCAAGTAGACCATACTCTAGTGCTCACATTGAAAGCAAATCCTTTGAATTTTTGAGGGCATGTATGAGGGAGACCTTCTGCAGTCCCCAGTTTGACTTTTCCTTTGCCCTCCTGATATATAGCCTTACAAGGGGAATGGGAGAAAGTCAAAAGTATGCTTTAGAGAAGCCACTCCATCCCCATCCATCTTGGATCTTTCCTAACATGTTTATTTATGGTGTCTGGCATTTCCCTACTGAGAGTATGAGTTTTTTTATCTTCTGGGATTAGGAAATTCTTTGAAAGTCTGATCTTGATTTCTTGCCCTAGAAAATATAACAATATGTACACTTCAAGTTAAGACTGCTTGATTCAGAGATTCACCCAGATGACCAAGAAAAAGCAGTCTTGGGAATTGAACTCCTCAACCAGTGGAATCTGATCCTGTCTCCAGGTAGATAATGTCAGAACTGAATTGAATTAGAGGACACCCATCTGGTATATGTTAACCAGAATTTATGGCTTACTTGCTGATGGGAGAATTCCCCACACCTTTTGAGGTCACAGAAGTGATAGTGTTGTGGGTGTGTAGTAGGAGAAACTGAGTTTGAATTGCAGTTGTTTTCCCCCTTTTTCTCCATACTCCCTACACTACATAATTTGCTGTGATCTGCTATTCCAGTCTTAATATATTTCCTACTTTTTTTCATTTCCCTAAGGGAGATTTAGCATAAAGTCTGTTGTTTTGAACTCAGTTCCAGGAAGACTCATTACAAAGGTACCTAAAGGAGCTTATTCCAAGATTGCTCTGAGATGAATATCATTGCAGAAGTATATCAAGGTCACTTGTGTTTATTTTTTTTTTCTAAACAGTTTCTTGACTTTAACATGCCTTTGGAATTTCAAATTCAAAATTCTTACCCCTTTCAGTGAGCTCTGTCTCTATGCAAAACTTGCTTTTGGCCTGCCAAATTAAAAGCATCTGGATGGAATATTGAATCTAGGTCATATTTTTTTAAACCAATGTGTCCTTCTCTAGAAGAAAGGAAATCAAATCCAATAACATCACACAGAGAAGAGGGTAAAATGATTTCAACAACAGCTTTTCTTTCCAACAATTGGTTGGGATGTAGTATGTACCACTTTCACTCTTCCCTCTCTACTTCCCCAGGCCCCAGATCTCAAGGACTGATTGAGTTTTTAGAGTTACAGCTATTCACTTTTCAGTATCACTGTAGCACCATTCTCTGCTACGTGGAATGACTAGTACATTCCTTGTCAAGGCCAGAGGTTGAAAGGGGAACTTGCTCTGTTTTCCAGTGAGGTTTCTGGAGTCAGGTAGGTGGGCTTCTCAGACTTGAAAGTATATGGGAATCGTCTGGGGTCTTGTTAACATGCAGATTATTATTAGGTCAGCCTGGGCTGGGGCCTGAGCATTTGCATTTCTGTAAATCTCCTAGATGTTGCAAACAGCTGGTAATGATGGATCACATCTTGAGTACTGAGGGGTGCTCTTTGAGAACCTGTAGTTCAGACCAGCTTTGAAGAAAGGTTCAGTATCTCTCCCAATACTTGGTCCTCTCTGGGTTTGGGATGTTTTGTGCATATAACATCTAGAACTTGAATATTATCTAATCACATAAGGATGTAATTCTACCATTTCCCCTTTCACATTGTTTCCAAATCTCTCCAAAGTCCACTGATAGTTTAAAAATCAGTGTACACAGAAACTTGCCATTTCAAAGAAGACATTTTTAACTGAGTAGAGAGAGGGAAAACAGGAGAAGCTGCATATCTGTGTTGAATTTGTATTCCATCATCAAAGAATTCAGAATATAATTTTATCAGAGATGATAGAGTTTCATTAGTGTTTACTTAGTACTAAGGTAAGTAATGGCTAGAATGGTAGCAGATTGAGACATTTAATTTCCAGCTTTCCAAGTGCTCTAAATAAAAAAAGATTATAATAATATGACTGAAGCTATTATATCCACAGCAGCACTTAAGACTGATAGATATAATGTTCCACTTAGGAGCTATTATGGTACAATTAACTAGATGGTATTAAAAAGAAGTTTCTTAAAACACTTAAAGTTGTAAAGCTATTCAGAAATAGATCAGTGCTTCTCAAGTAAATACAAACAAGGATGGAAGTCATTTGAGTGGATAATAAAGGAAATCAACAAGCCCAACTGTAGCTCCCTATGGATGAGATTTAAAGCAACACATCTATGCTACTTTCTGCAATTAACATAAAATATACTTAAATTTGGAAGATTTACTCTGCCATCACCTTCCCACACAACAAACACAAATCCCGGGCCTATTTGCTTTCATTAATTTTCATGCAGTTGCCAGGCTCTCAGATGCTTGTGCATAGTCTACCTTCAAGTTAAGTTACTGCACATGGGCCCTTTGGCTTCTGTTCAGCTTCTGAAGGAGCTATACCTATTTTGAACCTTTCAGCCTGATTCCACCACCCCAAGGAAGACTCAATTGTTGTATATAGAATCAAAGAGGTTTCTGAGAACAATTTCTTGCTCACCTTCTTGCAGAACACAGACCCAGCTGCCTGACTTAGTAAGGGAGTGGGCTGTGGTGGCCTTATTGTGGGAGGAGATACTTTTACAAGATGTCTCTTTGATGAGCAAATTTCCTGATCCCCTTCTCCCCAGATATTGCAAAGAATAGGCCTAATAAATCATGATGGAGGGCCCAATAAATCATTAACTTCCAGTGGTTTGGAGTTCTTTTTGGAAAGGGATAATTGAAATGTTCCTCTTCTCCTCAACTAAGGGAAACCATATTCTGAAATAGAACAAATAATAGATAATATGTTGGTTCAATATTATTATCACAGTGAAATAAAAGAGGATGAAGGGGCAAAGGAAGGAGGTTATAGAGAATGAGAAACAGATTTGCAGAGAAGACACAGGAAGGCAGAGGAAATAGAATAGCAGAAGACATTATGTCATGGTTGTTTAAACACTTGTATTATGTATGTACTATATGTATGTACTTTAATGTTTGAATGAAGATCATTTCCTTTGCTCACAGGGGAGTCAACTGAGAACCCAGATTGCTCACTGGAGAATTTACATTTTTAAAATTAGATGCAACAGAGAAAAGGGACAACAGCAGCTGAGGTCAACCAGGAATCTGCAGTGGGTTGCCATGGCAATGAAGGCTCCAGGCCTGACTGGATAGAAAAGAGGATGGGACAGGCTGGAGAATTGTCAGCCTCTTTGGTGCTGAGTTTTGGATTGACTATAGAAACCATTCAGTTCCCCGCAAAGAGCTAAGGTCTCGCCATGTATTTAATATGTTCTATATATTTTCTGAGAACAGCTCTAAAGAGTGGGGGAAACCCAAGGCATGTTCCTCCACCATTATATTTGACCCTTCCAACAAGTCACTGAAGTAGATGGGACAGGCATTAATACTACGCCATCCAGTCAAATGGTAGATGAAACTGAGACCTGGCACTGAATTGCTTGAGGAAATTGGCCCAGCTAGGAAGAAGTAATTTCTTATTCATTGTGGTTGAAAAGGGCATGGCTCTGCCACTATGATAATTTGGGCAAGTAACTTAACTTTTCTGTACCATTGTTTCCCCATCTATAAAATGAGGATTACATTGAGTGCCTGGCTTTAAAGGTTGTTGTCCTCATTAAATGAAGTGGTACAGCAAGCATGTGAAAGTGTCTGACAAACTGTAAGGTGCTAAGTAAATGCTGGCTGTTGTTATTATAATTATTAGGAAAGACCAAGATATTTGGATCAAGTGTTCTACATTCATATCCACAGCTCATTTCAGTAAACAATGGTTAGGCAACTACTGAGGCATCAGTGAATAATCAGAGCCTACCACCTCTTTTTTAGAATGTTTTAAACAAAAGATTTATACTCCCCAGTGGAACTAAAAACAGGTTTGAAGCAGAACAAAGGTCTATTTAGTTGGGATTCTGATTGTATAAAGTTCTACCAGAAATGGATTCATGTTGTGGACTGCTTATTTTTGTTCCCTCAAAAATCATATGTTGAAATTCTAACCCCCCAATCTGACGGTATTAGGAGACAGGGCCTTTGGGAGCTAATGAGTTTGAGGGTGAAGTCTTCATGAACGAGATTAATGGTTCTATAAGAATAAGCAAGATAAAGATGCTCTCTTTCTCAGCTGTGTGAGAATATAATGAGATGATGGCCACAGCCCATCGGCAAACCACGAAGAGGTCCTCATCAGACACCAGATCTGCTAGCATCCTGATTTTGATCTTCCCAGCCTCCAGAACTGTGAGAAACTAATGTCTTTTGTTTCTATCATTTTGTCTCTGGTACTCTACTATGGCAGCACAAACTGCTTGAGACAGATTTATTAGATAAAGTGCTTTCATTGCAAAATGTTTCTCATTCAAATCTGGGTTCTTGTGGTTAAAATTGTCTTGCTCTCAAGACATTTCCTCCCAAACTTTCTCTTTTGTTTTTTTTTTAAATAGTTATGCAATTATATAGTCTGTTGAACCATGAGCAGTTTTTATTTTTTAAGCAGAAGAGCAGCTCTATTAAGATTAGAAGAACTTTAAACATTGGAAAATAGTTAGTTTGCAGATTTTAACTATCAAGTATAAAAAGTGCATCATCTAGTGGTATCTCCAGTGATTAATAAACATTCATGGTTGTACATCTGGGAAATGTGAGAGGTATTTCCCAGATCTTGTGGCAAACACAGGATATCTAGATCAGGTCATGCTTTGTATTTAATAGCCTGAAAGAAAGAAAAAATTCAAACCTACTGTCATGAAGTGCATTAAAATTTATCATCTAGCAGACAGTTGGTTTTGTACCCCCTGAGGGGAAAATAAGGGGAATGGGGCCACCCAGTATAAAGGACTGAGGTTAGCAAAATACTATGGAATGAACCACTTCATTACGAAGTTTATTAAATGATAAGGTCAGAGGAGTTCATTTCTTAGAACTCTCTAGGGTAAATTCTACAGTGAAGAGAGGTCTAAATTTTAAACATGTTTTATTTTTTAAAAAGTTCCTTCTAAAATTTATGCTTAACAAATATTAATTGGATATAAAATTAGATATAAAATTAAAAGATCCTCTTTCCTGATGTCATTGAGCTTGGAATTATATGATTCTGGATCTTCATGGTAATTTTCTTTTTCTTGGCTAGCTTGAGTTCTCATGATATCTTCACATCCCCATACCTGGCATACTTTTATAATTTTATGCTTATAAATTATCTGAGAAGATGATTATGGAGCCAAGAGTGTATTGTTAGGAGAACAATATGACTTTCCAGTGGTTTTGTAAATAGCCATATTGAAGAACCTCAAAACATGGATTAAGTGACTCAAAAATTGTATCATTTTATGGTTCTTTACATATTTGTATTCACATTAAAAAAAAGAGGTGACCTGTTTCCAGAAAAATAATTTCATTAATGGCTCCAGAATCTTTGTTTTGCAAACTGTCCTATTAAAATTTTACCCATCAATCAGACTTTTTAAGTAATTAAATTGTAGCTTTTCTTTAAATTTCTCCAGTGTCTGTTTTCTATTCCAGAATTCAAATCAGGATCCCACATTATATTTAGTCATGTCTCATCAGTCTCCTCCAATCTACGGCAGCTTCTTAATTTTTTGTCATCTTTTATGATATTGAAACTTTGAAGAATATTGGTTAGGTATTTGGTAGAATGCCCATCATACCTTTTAGAGAAATTTCCATACTTTTATAATGGAAATAATAGAATTTATCAGCTAGAAGTGACCTTAGAACTCATATTGTTGACTAGTCCAAGTTTCTGATGTAATTGGCATGGAAAGTAAGTCCCATAGGGTTTAGATGGCTCCCCCAGCTGAAGTCAGATGACAGTGAATCAGGGACAGAACTAGTACTTAGTGATCTTGCCTTACACTTGAGGCTTTTTCACGGTACCATGCAGATATCTCTGTCCAATGATCACCTTACCTCAATAGAGACCAGCAATCTCCAGGCATCCTGTTTTATGCTCCAGGGACATTGTTCACATAGAATGACAAGTGATCTCTGAGTTTGTGCAGATGGTACTGATATGTCTACTTTAACTATTTATAAGGTGATTGGAGGTGGCTTATAACATAAGAAAAAGTAAAATAAAACCATAGTAAGATCCTACAGTTTATTCAGATCAAATGTGATTGAAAATGGTCTTCATCTTATATTCAGACCTTGTGTTTAGAAGAGAATGACTGAAAGACAGAAGTTTTTATTTTTTAAGGGTGGGGTTACATGGGAAGCAAATCCTTCTTTCACTTAAAATATTCTCATTTTAGTGCACAGTGCATATTTTATTTGCTGTAATCATTCTCTTTTCTATCTAATAAATGAAAACGTGTTTTCTTCCTTCCCCTCCATTACACAGAAAGGTACTGAAAGGCTAACCAAACCAAACCAAAACAAAAATTCAAGACACTGCTTTTTAATTAATCTTGCGATTCATAACTCTATATTTTATAATAAAACATTTGGTTTCCTATTTTGTTTTAAGGTGAGGTTTTGTGTAGTTACCAAAATGAAAGACATAAGTTAGGAGAATGTGAAAAAAAGATTTGCAAACCACATATTTATCAAGGACAAGTAGCTAGAACACATAAAGAACTCTCAAAACTGAACAGCCAAAAAAACAAGGAATCTAGTAAGAATATGAGAAAAAGACATGGAGAAATATTTCACTAAGGAAGATATACATATGGCAAATAAGCACAAGTTGTACAACATTGTTAGTCACTGGGGAAATGGAAATTCAACCCACTTTACAATATATCAGCCACAATAGCTAATATAAAAAAAAAAATACTGCCAGTTGGTAAGAACACAAAATAGTTTTTTTGTTAGCTTTCAGTCATTGTGAGATTAATCAATTTAAAGAAGGAAAGGTTTATTTTGGCTCACAGTTTCAGAGGTTTCGGTCCATGGTTGGCTCAGTCCTTTTTGGACCTGAGGTGAGGCAAAACATAATGGTGGAAGGAATGTGTTGTGGAGGAGACTGTTCACCTCATGGAGGCCAAGAAGCAAAGAAAACAAGAGGAAGAGGTCAGGGTCCCAATATCCCCTTCAAGAACATGCCCTCACTTACCTACTTTCTTTCTATAAGGTCCCATTTCCAAAAGGTTCCTGCTTTCTAACATTGCCATCAGCTGGGGAACAAGCCTTCATCACGAGTCTTTGGTGGGGGACTTTTAGGATCCAAACCACAGTAGATCTAAACACTCTGGAGAATAGTTTGACAGTTTCTTTAAAAAATTAAACATGCAACTACCTTACCATCCAACACTCGCAGTTCTCTGTATTTATCCCAGAGAAATGAAGATTTAAATTCACACAAAAGCCTATACATGAATAGCAGTTTTATTGACAATAGCCCCAAACTGTAAACAGTCCAGATATTTTCAATGAATGGATGATTAAATACATTGAGGTACTTCCACATCTTTGAATACTACTCAGTAGTAAAGGACATTGTTGATATGTGCAGTAACCTGGATGAATCTACAGAGACTTATGCTCAGTGAAAACAGCCAATCTCAAAAGGTAATATGCTATATAATTCCTTTAATATAATGTTCTTGACATGGCAAAATTATAGTAACAGGTAAGATTAGTGGTTGTCAGGGATAAAGGAGGGGCTAGAAGTGGGTATGGCTACAGAAAAGCAACAGGAGGGATCCATTTGGTAATGGAATATTCTGTACCTTGACTGTATCAGTGTCAGTGACCTGGTTGTAATATTGTACTATAATTACCAATAAGTTACCAGTGAAGGGAACTGGGTAGAGTACACAGGGGTTTACTCTATTAGTTAATGTGTATGAAATTATCTCAAAGTAAAGAGTGTAATTAAAAAGTTAGGCATTGAAGAAGGAAAGGGGCCTACTTTGTAGTGAAAATACTTTAAATAATTTTTTAATGAGGAAATATAATGAATTATTAATACAATAAAAAATTACCAAAAGAGAAAGGGAAGAAAAATGTAAAATAACGTGAATTTTAACTAAGAAACTGTTAAGACATAAAACTTTGTTCTTTGCTTCTTTTCAGTCACAGCCAAGAAGGAAACATGAAAGAGTTATATAGTTGTCAAATAGAAGCAAAAATACAAGTAATTCAAGGACTGGTGCATATTTAAAGCCAATATTATTTTTGTATTCTACAGCATAAAAAGTTTAAAGTTTTGAAGATGCCATATTTATACCTGCTTGTACATGATGATTCCTGGTATAGTTAAATACATTAATGCTTTTATTGATATTATGTGACTTTGGTTGGCATTTGAGAACTCATCTTCTGATTTAATGAGCTATACTTTTTCTTTCCATAAAAATGTAATTTAAAGAAAATAACCATAACAAATTTCTAGGTGGTAAAAACTGAGAGAATAATTGGAAGGATTGTAACAAACAACAATTTATTCATTATTCTGTTGGAATTGGTTTGCACCTTTCTAAGGTAATTTTTAGTGCAAGCATAATTCTAAGTGGTAAAGTATCTATGATAAATAATAATCTACAAAATATGTTAGAATTCTACATATAAAGTACATAAATGCAAAATTATAAAATACCTATGAAGACTAGAAATGTAAAGGGCATATATGAAGAAAATGATAAGATTCTGACAAGGACTATAAAATATGAGGTTAATGGAGGGAGGTGGTATCACCGGGGGTGGTATTCTCAGGGAAGATTGTAAGAGTTTCTTTATTTTTAGTTCATCTGGAATAGGTGTGTGGAGAGTACTGAGTAGTATTTGTCCTTTCAGTTACTAAATGCATTGTAAAGTTATGATGATTTAGTCATTATAGTATTAAGACCAAAACAGCAGAAAGCTCAAAATTCCACAGAAGACCAATTTCAGAAATAGCTAACTATCCATAGGATCTTAGAATACAATATGTATGGTATTTCTTCTCTTTTTTTGTAAAGGGAAAGCTTCTCAGAATATGATCCCCACAGTAGCATACCATTAAATGTTTAACAACTAGCACTCTGAAAAAAGTATATATAAATATATATATATATATATATACATATACATATATACACATCACACACACACACACACACATACACACACACACACACACCCCATATCCTCCCAACATACATAAATTTATTATACATATTATTGATATAATGGATATATGGCACACAATTTATAATAATAAAAATATGATACTCTTTATTGTAAATAAAAGTAATTACATATAGTAAGTTGATTTCAAAGTATGCTTTTCTTGATTTTTTTCTAATATAGAATTAGTAGTCAACATTTGGCCATGATTTGACAAGTGGACTTGAATTCCAGTCTGCTAATTCTTTTCCCAATAAATTTATTGTCATTAAATCTCATATGTGGCTTATTGTTGTTAAACTATTTCTCACCCTTGCATACATAATTTTTAAACCAAAAGCTCTCTTAGCTTCAGCACTAAAAGAAGCTCTGACTTAAGTACTTGCTGATTTCCACAGTGTAAATACTCCCACCTTGACCCCATTCAAGCTACCAGCATCATCATGGGCCATGGAATTGAAATGTGGGATGTGGATGAGGTGTAGGCATAGAGCAGCATGATATAGTATTTCCACTATCCAGATGTCACAGTCATAACTGGATTCAAGAGCATAAATGATTGTAAAATAATTAGGAAGTAGAGTGTTTTGAGTATTTATTACTTTTGTTTTTAATCTAGTTCATTTAATTGAAAGTTTATATAATTTTAAAATAATGGCTACACTTTATAATTGGTTCTCAAAATTTCTCAAAGTTTGGCAATTAGCTTTCACAAGCTGTTGTGTTCTTGTTTCAGCATATCACTGTTTCTAAGAACCACAAAGTAAAAGATTTGAAATTTCCTGAAATATTTATACTAGAAATGAAATTATTGAAAGATGTAAATAACAGAAAATGGATTATTTCCTTTCTGAAAGGCCATTTAGCACTACTTACAAAAATATAAAATTTAGCAATTATTTGACCAAGCCATTCCACTTTTCTTTCATTCATTAATTCAACAATTTATTGAGTGCCTATTATGTATCAGGAATTCTTAATTTTACAAGTGTATAAAAATGTGTAAGGAAAGAGGTTCACCACATTGGATTTAAGATAACAAAATATAAGCTGGGTGTGGTGTCGCACGCCTGTAATCCCAGCACTTGGGAGGCTGAGGAAGGAGGATCACGAGTTCAAAGCCAGCCTCAGCAATGGTGAGGCACTTAGCAACTCAGTGAGACCTTGTCTCTAAATAAAATACAAAAAAGGGCTGGGGATGTGGCCCAGTGGTCGAATGCCCCTGAGTTCAATCCCCCACACCAAAAAAAAAAAAAAAAAAAAAAAGATATAACAAAGTATAAAAAATAATTTGAATGTTTACCAGCAAGAAGTAGGCTAAGTAAGTGATGATTCATCTATAAAATGAAATACAAAGTGAATTTTAATAACAAACCCGTAAGCCCAGTGCAGCTAGGCACACCTATGATCGCAGTGGCTTGGGAGGCTGAGGTAGGATGATACAAATTCAAAGTCATTGTTAGAAACTTAGCGAGACCCCAAGCAACATAATGAAACCCTGTCTCAAAATGAAAAGGGCAAGGAATATATCTCAGTGGTTGAGTGTCCCTGGGTTTAATCCCTGATACCAATTAAAAAAAAAAGAAAACACATTGACTCTCGAGGTCAATGTTTATTATAATGGAAATATGTCCATAATACATTTAAGGGATAAAAACATCATATTTTAAGAGCATATAGAGGGCTGGGCTTGTGGCTCAAGCCTGGCATGTGTGAGGCACTGGGTTCAATCTCCAGCACCACCAAAAAATAGATAAATAAAGGTATTGTGTCTGTCTTCAACTAAAAAAGAGCATATAAAGACTGTGTTGGTCAGATTTCCAGCACTGTAACAAAATATTTACCTGAGATAAACTGCTTAAAAAGAGGAAAGATCCAGGAGTGGTGGGGGTGTACTTCTAATCTGAGTTACTCAGGAGGCTGAGGCAGGAGGATCATAAGCTCCAGGCTAGCCTGGGGCACTTAGAAGACCTGTCTCAAAAAATAAAAAGAATTGAGGAGGGGCCAGACACAGTGGTGCATGCTTGTAATCACAGTGGCTAGGGAGGCTGATACAGGAGATCACAAGTTCAAGCCAGCCTCAGCAAAAGTGAGGCCCTAAGCATCTCAGTGAGACCCTGTCTCTAAATAAAATACAACATAGTGCTGGGGATGTGGCTCAGTGGTTAAGTGCCCCTGAGCTCAATCCCTGTTCCCCACACCCCCCTCCCCTGGCCCTCAGAAAGAGGACTGAAGATATAGCTCAATGGTAAAGCACTTTTGCGTTCATTCCTCAGTACTCACCTCCCCCCAAAAGGAAATTATTTCTTTTGGTTCATGTTTTCTGTCCATGGTTGCTTGATACAGTTGACTTTGGGCCTGTGGTAGCACAGGCATCATGGTAGAAGCATGTGGTGAAGCAAGTGCTCACCTCATGGTGGCTGGGAATCAAAAAGAGAAGGAGTAAGGGGCCGGTGTCCCAGTATCCCCTTCACAGGCATGTCCCAGTGACCTAACATCCTTCTGCTAGGTCCCACTTGGTAAGACTTTGCATTTCATCTTCAGTTTTCTCTAGCTACGTGACCTTGATAGGGATAGTCTTCATTCTGAGTCCTGTTTTCTTTCTATGAGAGGCTAGACTGGGTTTTTTTTTTTTTTTTTTTTTTTTTAAATATTTATTTATTTGGTTTTAGTTGTACACAATGGGTTTATTTGTACGTGGTGCTGAGAACCCGGGCCGCGCACGTGCTAGGCTAGAGCGCTCTACCGCGAGAGCCACAATCCCAGCCCTAGACTGGGTTCTGATTCATGCCCTTCACTTACTCACTGGTGATTTTGAGCTGGTTATTTAAGTATTCTGCTGTTTAGTTTCTCTGTCTGAAAAGAATGGGGATAACAGTAATTGTAGTACTTACCTCATGGAGTTATTGTATTAAATTTATTAAAACACATGCCTAGTATTTAATAGGTTTTGATTGTTCTTATTACCTACAAAATAGAATGCTGCTGCTGATGACTTTAAATATGTCTCAATGGTTTGTTGTAGGGATTAAATAGTTGCATCTAGTAAGCAGTCATAAATACTAGCAGCATCTACACTGTAAATAATATATCAAAAGCATGGCTAAGTTTTTTTTTTTTTTAATTTTTGGAGAATAGCCAATATAATTTATACCACATCACATTCAGAATATAGATAACAGAAGAATGAATGTAAGACTCTTGATTTTTATTCATTGAAGAATCAAAATTATTATTCAATTATCCAGTATATTTGTCTATTTCAAGATCTAGGCTGTCTTATTAAACAATACAAATATTTCTGTATAATTTTGTTTTCAGAAATCTCCATGGATCATCTTAATTCTTTATGATTCCATTAACTCAAAACAATTTGTACTGCCTTACTTGATATTCTCTGTAAATGGAAGCAATACAATTATGCTATTTTAAATAATTTAAAGTGCCATGTTCCCTACCACCTATCCATCTGGACAGTATATTATTCTGTCTGCATGGCTATTGGATGCCAACATGCTGCCTGATCTTTTAATGCCAAGCCATTAACCATGTGAGGATCAGAAACTACACACACACACACACACACACACACACACACACACACACACAATGATATATTTTAATTTAATATATGACAGCCTTTCCTTGCTTTTCCTTTCCTTGCTGTTGAGTGACAGATCATATTTAGTTACAAATAAGGGAAGAACTCATTGCTTAGGAGTGTTCAAGTCACAGGTGAATAGCAAAAGGTTTTTATTCCTTCCCTGACAGAATGAATTTATTTCCTTAAAAGTCACCTTTATGCTTTCTACTTATCATCAGGAAGGCTGCATTCTGTATATCAATTTTATGTGGACAAGACATTAATTTTAAGTGAAAGACATTGTTCAGTGCTGGAATTAAATGAGGTTGTTATTGGTTTGAGTGGTAAAAGTAGAGGGTTTGGGCTCATGTTTGGCTTTAATGAGAAGAGTGCTCTATGAATATGCTTCTCTCAACTTTTTTTGGCACTGAAAGCAAAATATAAATGGGGCAATGAAGTTCAAAGCCATCAGAAGCTTCTGTAAGTACCTGGAGTCAGAGTGTACATCTGCTGTCATCAGAAGGAGAGGGTAACATAAGAATATATCAGTCTTTCCTCAACCAAGAGATCAATGTGGTTACCTAGAGTTGATTTCAGACAGAGGAGCCTGAAGAGCAAAGAACATTGACTTTTGCTATTGAGAAAGGAACTTCAGAGGTCACCTGGTTTAAACCCGAGTTAAATCCTTTCAACAATAATGTCTACACGTTTCTTAAGCACTTCCAGAAATATTTTAGTCATTTCCAATATGTAAATGTCATCAAGTTGGCAAGACAAAGAGAAAAGCTGTGATCATAGAGGGATGAATATTTAAAACAACCTTAATATATACTCCATATCTTCATGAAAATAGGGGTTTTATACAAATCAGAAAGTCCGGGTGATTTTAGATGAGCATGAGCTAATGATGAATTAAATACTGCCTACTTCTCCTTCCTCCATAGCTATGCTTCCTGAAAGGTGAGTTTACATCATTTTCACTTTATCACTTCTCATTCACTAATTTCCCATATCACCTAGCCATGTGTGACTCTTTATTCTGTAATCAATTGAAATGGCTTTGAAATCATCCAAGTCATTCTTGCCCAGTCAATGGACACTTTGCAGGTTTATATTATTGGACCCTGCTGATGTATCTGAGAGAGGGGGAAGGTTCTTATAGGTATTCTGAAATACATGTGATTCTATTCTCTACATTTTGTGATTAGGTGAGAACTGGACTTTCTATTGCTTCCCCTGAAAGCTGAGGAATACCAAACTGTCCTAAACACATCTTTATTTCTCTTTCCCTTGTTTTAGTTTTTAGTAAGCATTAAATCAAGCATTGTTTTTTGTGCTTTAGATGTGTTATCTGATTCAATGTCCCACAATATCACTATGAGGAAGGGAATATCATCTTCACTTTACAGGTAAGAAAACCGAAGTTCATAATGGTCAACTACTTGCCCAGGGTTATGTAGCTAGTAAGTGGTGGAATCTGGATTTAAAATTGGTGTTGGGTCTGTGTCAGGTGTAGAGTAGAAGGGGACTATTGCAGGAGGCACTCAGGTGGGCAGAAATTGGTTGCTTAGGATACATTTTACAGTGACAGAAGTGAGGTATAAGTTAGAGTAGTAGAATGTTATTGGGAATATCAGGTGGGAATGAAGGGGTAGACTTAGGTATGTGCAAGGGATGGCAGTATGGCTTGAACTCAACTGTGTAGGAGAACAGAGGATAGTGACTAAAGTCATGATGTAAATTTAGGTTTAAAATTCTCTTCTTAAAGAAAATTGTTAAGGTAACCTATCAAACATAAGATAACCAGTTAGATGTCTGTTTACCCCATGGGTCATGGACTTTGCTCACATTTTTTTGTTGCTGCATCATAACTATTGATTACTACAATTCCCTTTTCTCTTGAACTTCTCTAACATCTATGCAGTTACACTCTACAGGCTGTCCTCTTACTGGTTCCTCCTCACCAGTCTTGTATTCTGGCTTTTATTTGATGACTTGCTTTTTCTCAAGAGTCTACCCTTTACATACAGGGCAGTCTAGCTTATTTATATCTTAGCAGTTGTCAAATCCAAGCAATGGCTCTAGATAATGTCTCCAAAATTGCTAATTTGGTTTGAGTTTTTCTCCTGAGCATCATAACTGTATGTATAATTACTTTCTCATAAATTCTGGATTCTCACCAGCAACTCCATTTTAGTAAATCTAGTATGACCCAACTGAACACACTAGGCCCCACATTCCGACTTTAATGTCTCTCTGTACCCATTTTCTCCCCAAAGGGAAGGTTTAGTACTTTCACCAGATGTTTTACAAGTTCCATGGGCTCAAGAAAAATATAGAACTATTGGGAATTCTTCCTAGATCAAACTATATCCCATTAATCATGATGTAACTGGTTGTGGTAGATATTTACATGCAGACTTTAAAATGTTGACCATTGCAAGATTTCTCATCCAAATCGTATGCCTCTTGTAGGGATAAAGCAATTACTTGGTTAACACATGTGGCAGCTTGCTTTGCTGTGCTATAATTGCTTATATACTTAGACTCAGTTCCATTTATAGAAATGGTCTTCCTGTCATTTTAGTTTGGACTACTCTATTAAATTGAAATGAATTGAGATAAAGACAATCATTTCCTTAGACATAAAAAGGGAAAAATTTAAAGGAGAGTAGGCAACTATATCCAATGATACAGTAAAAAGGAGAATGAAAAGCGAGAAAAGGTTATCTGGAGAATTAAGAAGTAATTGGTAAAAGTTGAGTAAATAATTTGAGAGGAATTGTGAGAAAGGACGACAGACTACCCAGGTGATTTGTAAGAAAAGAATATATATGTGTAGAAAAGGATTTTATAATGTATAGGAAAAAAAAAAAAGAATAGAAGATGTATAGAATTATAAGGAACTAGAAGGGGCAGCAGTGAACTTACTGATAGTGGAACCCAAACTGAGAGATGAAGGACTTGAAGAATATGGAGAAAGACTTTAGAGTTCTTGATGGAAGTGGTCAAGTTCAGGAGAAGTAAGTTAGTAAGAGAGGTAGGATCAGGGATTACAGAAGGTGAGATTGTGTTTGATGCTTCCTTCAGTGAAGCTGAGGAGGATGAGGTGTGTTATTTTCATAGGCAGCTGAAGAGAACGGATATGAAGTGGATGAGAAATTGTGGGGGCAATGTGTGTCATTTACAGCATGTCTGCACATTCTCTGAGATTCTTACCTTAAGAAGTGAACTATAGTTCTCATAGTTTTCCTCTCCTAATTATGACTGGCCTTAGTAATTTGTTTCTAATAAATATGATGCAGTGGGAGTGATACAAAAGATGTTACAGCTTCTGTCTACTCTCCCTTGGGATGCTTGTCGTTGGAACCCAGCTATTATGCTTTGAGGAACTCAGGCCACAGGGAAAGATCCATGACCCTCTGCCTATGCTGAGCTCCAAGACAAATCCAGCAGTAAGTTGGCAGTCCTATGAGGGAAGCAACTGGGAAGCAGATCCTCAAATCTTTGGTTGACCATTCCAGCTGATGCTACATGGAACAGAGAGGAGCCTTTCTTTCTGAGCCACACCCACATTGCAGGTTTGTGAGGAGAATAAATAATCATTGTTGTTTTAAGGTGCTAAATCTGGATGGTTTATATACAGCAATTGAAAAGTATGATAGCATTTTATCAACGTAATTATGAAAGGGTACTATCTCTGTCAGTGTGCTCTGTTCAAAGAGCTAGAGCATTGGACTTAAGTGATCTGAGTCCAAATCTTTGACCACATATGTGACTTGGAATAAATTACTTAACATTTCTGAGTTTCACTTTTTTCTATCTTTTTAAAAAAATGTACTTTTTAGTTTTAGGTGGCCACAATATGTTTATTTTATATTTATGTGATGCTGAGGATCAAGCCCAGTGCCTCATGCATGCTAGGCAAGCACTCTACCACTGAGCCACAACCCCAGCCCACTTTTTCCTATCTTTAAAGTGAGAATTATACAGACCTTTCAGGATTTTTTCTAAGATTTGGAAATAATTAGTATAAAGCTACTGGCTATAATGTGGTAGTCATTCAGTCAGCTGCCCTTTTTTTTTCTTTTTAAAATTAAAAAAAAATTATTTATTTATTTGAATTAGGTATATATGACTGCAAAATGCATTTGATTCATTGTACATAATTGTAGCACAACTTTTCATTTCTCTGGCTATACACAATGTAGTGTCACACCCTATGTACAGTCTTACATGTACCTAGGGTAATGATGTCCATCTCATTCCACCATCTTTCCTGCCCCCCTGCACTCTCCTCACTGTCCCTCCCTTTGCCCAATCAAAGTTCCTCCATTTTTCCTATGCCTTCCTCTCCCCATTTTGGATCAGCATCCACTTATCAGAACTTTCCTTCTTAAGAAAGCTTAGAAAGAGCTTGGGCTTTAGCATCAGTTTGATATGGGTTTTCCTTCTGGTTCATTGCTAACTATCTGTGTGGATTAGGGCAAGTTATGTAATTTCTCTGAATCATGCATTCTCTTTGTGTAAATGGAGGATGAAGATTAGAAACAGTGTCTGTTACACGTAATACAGTGACTGGCACTTGATAGGCACTAAATAAATGTTGGATATAATAATCATAAATATAACAATTAGTATTAGAGCCTTGAACTTCTTATGGCTGCTGGCAGGAGTAAGACAGATAAGAAAATTCTGACCTAAGCATTGAACTTTTTGAGGGAGTCAGACGAAGGTTCTAGGTATTGGTAGAAGATGGTGATGAAATTTCCAAAAGGATGATGTTAATAAATGATATAAAACTTAAAAGAAGAAAATTTTGAATGACAAGAGTAAAATAAAGAGTTAGGAAAGCATTTAGAGCAACCTGTTTCTTCTACTAGTACTGAGTACAGGAGGAAATAGGCTAAGGAGATTAGAAAAATAATGAGTTTCTCAGTATTAGAAAATGCCACAAAGCTCCATCATAATGGATCTGAAAGTATGAGACAACAAAGGAGCTCAGGGACCTGAATAGTTGGTAAGCAGGATTATTTGGAGGAATTTTGGTAAAGAAAGGGCATTTTTACAATATATATTCTTTAGTTATAGGTGGACATGGTACCTTTATTTTATTTTTATATGGTGCTGAGGATTGAACCTAGTGCCTCACACATGCTAGGCAAATGGTCTACCACTGAGCCAGAACCCCAGCCCAAGAAAGGGAGATTTAAATCTCTGCTTTACTCAACTCCTGGCTGTGGATCTGCCACCCATCCTAAATCAGCCACACACATATCCTTGCATAGGACTTGAGGCTCCCCAGGGTTCCATCCCCTCTGGGTTGAACCTTTCCTGAACTTCTTCAGTTAGTTAGTCTATTCTTAACCTTAAAAGACTGCTAAGACTTCTAAGTTATTTACTAGCTCAATACCTGGGAGCTGTCATTTCCAACTCTTGTCATATGTACCAACTCCAGTACTTTTTACAGTAGGAGCCCTGCCTTCAGACATTTCCCATTCTATGTTGAGTGGCCACTGAACAGCCCTTTGAGCCTGGACCTAAAACCCAGGCATGTCCAACAGCTCCTGGGAAAGATAGATTAATCTGTCTATATAGATTGATCTATCTGTCTATCTATCTATCTATCTATCTATCTATCTATCTATATCTGGATCTGAAATCTGTGTGTGTGTTTTCTGTTTAAATATACATGACAATAGAGTGTATTTTGACATACTATACATACATGGACCATAACTTAGGATTCCTTTCTTGTGGTTGTACATGATGTGGAGATTCACTGGTCATGTATTTACATATGAACATTAGGAAAGTTATGTCTGATTCATTCTACCGTCTTTCCTATTCCCAACCCCCCTTAATTCCCCTTTGTCTTTTCCAGTGTATTTCTATCCCCACTGCCCTTATTGTGTTAGCATCCGTGTACCAGAGAAAACATCTTGCCTTTTTGAGATTGCACTCTTCTTTTCCTATTCATTTCCCTTTAATTTCTTTCTTTTGCCTAAATGTTCTGGCTAGAGTTTCAAGGACTATGTTGAATAGAAGTGGTGAAAGAGGGCATCCTTGTCTTATTCCAGTTTTTAGAGGGAATGCTTTCAATTTTTCTCCATTTAGAATGATGTTGGCCTTGGGTTTAACATATATAGCTTTAACAGTGTTGATGTATATTCCCACTATCCCTAGTTTTCCTAGTGTTTTCAATATGAATGGATGCTGTATTTTGTCATGCTTTTTCTACATCTGTAGAGATTATCATGTGATTCTTGTCTTTAAGTCCATTGATGCATTCACTACTATTTACTGAGTATCTCTTACATATTAGACACTGGCCTAGATATCCTTTCCTTATATGGATTTCATTCTATAGATTTCTGTGGTAGAGAACAGGGAAGGGTGGCAGTCAGTGATTGGGAGGTAGACAATGAACAAATGAGCAAGTCCTATCAGAAAGAATGTCCATGATGAGCACTACATCTTGACCAGATATGTACCCACTTAAAGAGCCCAGATATTGGGCATCTTAACAGATGAGAAAGAATTTGCCTGGTTGACTGATTGCCTGCCTGCCCACACTATGGACTTGATCCACAGGTGTACAAGTAGACTGTCACTCCCCTAGCTACCTTGGGCCACCTGTGATTTCCCATACCCTACTAGTGTTCTACTGTCTCCTTTTCTCTTTCTGTTCTTCTCCGGATACTGCTGAGCCATTGGGGTTTATGATAGAACACCACGAGGAGAGGGTCCCTGGAAGTTTCTCTAGAGAGCAGTGCTACCCAAAATGCCAACCACAAGGAAGTAAGTAGCTTGTTCCAGAATGTAAATAAGTGCCCTGCTTACTCTATAAATGAAAATATCCTTTTGGAAAAAATGTTGGCTGGACTTAACAGTATGCTTAGTGATGCAGCTGATTTACATTCTGGTTTTGGCTCCCAATTTTGACAGACTGGGGACAGTTTATGAACAGGTGGTAATCTGTGGGCCACACTTTGAATAGCACTGCTCTGGAGCATAGATTGCAAACTTGGGATCCATGTTGCTGCATCCAGCCTGCAGTCATGTTTTCTTTGGGCTATACACTATTGTCAGCATTTTAAAATGGAAAAATTTCACATAATAGTCCACATTCCCAATTCCTCTTTATTACACCTTTATTTTGTGTCCCTTTGACATTTGATGTCTGGGATTTCCATATTTCTACATTGCAATAGTCAATGGAATTGATAGGCAATTATCCCTTTTATACAGAGCATTAATCTTCAAGAACCCATTCTTGATCCATTTTGTTCATTTGTGTTGCCTGCTCACCCTTGGAGGCATTTGGTTTCATAACCCCTAAGGATCATGGGGCTCACTGAACAAGAAGAGCATAGCTTGGCTCCAGCAGGGAGAACTCTGGTAAGGTGTGATTAGGAATGCCCTCCTGTTTCTTCCTTTTGTGCTTTATTCATTCATGGAGAATTTTACCCTCACCTTCATGAAACCACTCAAAACTTTCGTATTGAACTTGCTTCTTGATGAAATGGGGAGAGAAGGTGGAGGAAAGGTGAATGTGCATCTGCTCTTTTATTCACAGCAAAATCCTTGTAAGTATTTCCAATTTAGTGAGCACCATTTTTCTAGGCACCTGGGGAATTAGATGTATAGAACAGAGGGCAAATCAGTGAGGGCATTGGAGGTCTTACGGAGGGCCAGCCCTAGGTACCATTGCTAACTGCTCAGAGATGCCTTGTTACTAACCTTCCCAAGAGAGCTGACTATATCAAAGTGCTGCTTTAGAAAGTGCCTTTTGGTTTCTACTGGTTCAGTGCTCTCCTTGGTACAAAGATTTCACTGTTCTCTCTAATCTTTACGAATTTTACAGGATGTTGTTTGATCTGACTTCTCTGAAAGCACAACAATAGTCTCAAGTTTCAGGCAGATTTCTTGATGCATTTTACTATCAGTTTAAAGGCTTGCATATATTTTCCTTTGCTGTATGAGGTATACTAATTAAAACAGAAAATTCTAGTGAATAATTAAAACAGAAAATTCTAGTGAATATTTGCTATGATGTACTTGCTGTGATACAGGAGACTTGAGTTTTGACAGTCCTCATTGAGCCACACTTCAGTTAAGTTCTAGAAAAGCACTTTGATGTTTTAAGACAGATACCCTGACTGGCACATCCCTGTGACCAGCACTTTATTGGATGCTTCCTGAGTTTCTGTTTACTTTTATTTATTTACTTGCTATAAAATATTATAAAACTTTGTGGGTCCTGGACTGAGAGGAATGGGAGGGAAATTGGCTTTGGGGTCATCTTTTTCTCAATCTAGAGCCAACTGAATTTAGAATTTTAAGCCAGGCATCGTAGGTGGCAGAATACAAAAACAACATTTTGTGAGCTTCATGCACACAGGAACCTTAATTGAAAGATTCTTGGCTGAAGATTGTGGAATTGTGTACATGAAAGTCTTAAAAACCATGTTAGAATTAATTAACCTAGATTAAACACTTTTGGAAATAAAGTGTATAAATGAAAAGTATTTTCACTCAGTGAAAAATGCAAATAATATACAAAATAAAGGAATGAATCTGGTTGTTATTAAATACTTGAGGGAAGTTGACATTGAAAAGGTACTAGGTAAACCAAAGGCCAAATGTTTTCTCTGATAAGTGGATGCTGATCCAAAATGCGGGTGGGGTAGGGGGAGCATGGGAAGAATGGAGGAACTTTGGATAGGGCAAAAGGGAGGGAGGGGAAGGGAGGAGGCATGGGGGTAGGAAAGATCGTGGAATGAGATGGGACATTATTACCCTAGGTTCATGTATGAAGACATGAAATGGTGACTCTACTTTGTGTACAACCAGAGAAATGAAAAATTGTGCTCCATATGTGTACTATGAATCGAATACATTCTGCTTGTCATGTATAACAAGTTAGAACAAATTAATTAATTAAAAAAAAGAAGAGGTACTAGGTCCTACTGGTATCAGCATGACTGTGTTTTACGGGCACAAAAGCTATTCAATGTGTCTTAACTTTGTTTCACCACCGTCAGTGTAATTTATTGAACACCTTCTGTGTGTAAAGTCTATATTTATTGCTTATTTGATTCACCTAATAAAAAGAACAGACAGTACCTGGATGAGCTCCAGTCTAAATTTTGTCTTCCTTTAAGTTCAGTAAAATTGATTCATCAGAATTTTTAACATATAGGCATAAATATGCCTCATTTAGTCAATACTTTACAAGATAAACATAGGGAGGGAAGTTAAAAAGTCAAATTATGAAAAATGATTCCAAAAATAATAATTAGAATACTACCACTGAGCATATTGGAGTTGTAAAACTAAACACAAGTATATACCAAGTTATTGATTTCCCCACATGGGAAATCAAGGTGAATTTTAAGTGAGTTATGCAAAGGTGAGAGGATGTACCTTACAGAGCTATTATATGACAGGGAACTTACAATATCTGGCTCATGACCAACCGGTTTGAAAGTAGGAAGATCTTAAAGAATTATTAATAGTTGTTTGTTATAAATATTCTCCATATTCAGTTTGGGATTCTTAGTTTGCTGTTCCATCATGTGCTTTGAGGTTTGCAAACAGTAGCTGCAATTCTTCAACCTTCTCTATATTCACACACTCCTCAATGTGACGGCAGCTCACCCCTCAAGAGTGGAATCTCTTGATGATAGCAGATATCACAATAATCAAGCTAAGTTTGCGTATATAAGCAAGATTAAAGTCCTTGCTTGCATCATGCCCATTAACATTCTACAAGGTAGAGGGAGTCACAAAGTCAAGCCAAAAGTCAAAGTGACTGTGCATACTTTACCTGTGTTATTGTGGGCCTGACAAAGTCACATAGCTATAAAAATGATACGAAATCCTATTATAAGAAAGAAAATAAGAATTAGGAACAATGACTGACCAAAGGGGAAACTATTTGGAAGGCAGGATGAGGAAAGTATTTTCTGAAATATTTGTTAAAACTTAACATAGTGAGAATTTGTCCTAGAAAATGCTAATACAGCCCATTGAAAACCTCCGATAGTTAATATGCTAGTATAAATGCAGGATATTTTTTTCCTGAAATGTAAGTTCTTTGGAATAGGAAGAAACATTTTGCAAAAAATATTTTCATTTTTCTTTGTCACCTATCTTCCCAGTCTTCTTTATGTTACTAAGGATTATGCAATGTTTCTCCTTCTCTTGGCATTATAATTTTAATCTACTCCACTTTTAGTTAGGTTTTATTGGGTTTATAGTATTTTGGGGTAGGAAAATATCTTTCCTCTATCCTAGAAAATGGTAGATCCAGCAAAAACTAATATATCCTGCCGTAGTCCCATATGCACTTTAATTATAAAAGGTTTTTAGTCTGAACTGTAAATTGGATGGAGACAGTTAAATCAGAGACTAAATTCATGTTATTATGGAAAAGGAGAATGTTACCTTGTATGTAACATGCTACAGAAAAGTACTCTAAATGCCCTATTACGCATGACAAATTGCACTCTTCCCTGAGGGTTTCACAATCTAGATGTTACATTTTATGGATGACTGTTAGCAATACTTCTAACAGGTCTTCCCTTGAACATCAGCAGTGTATTTGGAAAGTGTGAAGTCATAAAATCATTTTGCTTTGTTAAAAATAAATATGATTATAATTTACACACCTATAACCGTTTATCAGATGGTCTGATTTGAAATAACATCAGAAAATGGAAGAACTATAGATATTCTTGATCAGTTTCCCCTATGGCCTTATTCTCTGTGACCTTTGTCTGTCTGTCTGTCTTCCTATGTTGAGTGTGTTGGGGCACCTCTGACAGAACACATGTGCTTGGGGGAGAGACAGAACCCTCTCCAGGAGTCATTCTCCTCCTCCCCCATCTTCTCTTTATCCTGTCATCACTGATATACCTGAGCATCTGTGATGCCAGGGAAGGAATCCATCATGTTCTTAGGAGCCATTGATGTCAGAGTAGTCAAGAAGAAAGAAAACAAGAGATAGAGGCAGAGAAGCTGGCATAGAATAGGAAGTAAGTAGAACCAGGAGTAAGCGGAAACAGACACAGGAAGTTTGGATGAGAAAGAATGGGAGACCAGTCACCTAAGCTGAAAAGCACCTTTGGAGATATCATCAATCCATCTTTCTGGCCTCAAAATATTTATTTCGGGTCATGCATACTTCTTCACTGTACTGCTCAAGTCCTCTGCATTTGGTTGGGGTATCTATGCAAAATAGAAACAATTCAGGCAGTTTCATCATGAGATTTTCTGTACTTAGTGTTTCATCCAACCCAACCTGAAAAACACAGTATGGATAGAATAAGTGGAGAATCTCTGAGGGGAAAGGAGAGTAGAAGAAATAAATTTTTCACTGAATGTTTCTTATGGAATTAAGAATGCTCAAGTTTTCTAGACACTCTGTCCCAATCATTTTATAAATTACCTAATATTTAGAGAAGTAAAATGACTTTCTCAAGGTCATGATAAAAATGCCAGAGCCAATATCTGAACCAGGTGCCTGAATTATAGGCCAGTGTTAAACCAGAACGTTATTTCTGTGTGGCCTTGTTGAACCCTTTAACAATAAATTTTGTGCAAGGAGGAATCAGAAAAGTGTTGCAGTACTTCCTATGGCATCAATGGGGTTAATGAATCCTTTTAACATGCAGGCATTTTAGTGTGCCTATTCAGCCCTTCATTTAACAATATTTAATAACGTCTATTGTAAGTTCCGTGTATTATACAGTAAGCACACAGGGCCAATAATATTTTATGCATTCTCATCAAGAGTGAAATTGTAAGGGCCATAAATGGCCTGATGGAAGAGGATGATGAGCACGTAGCTCACAAATCACATTTGTTCAGCTGAAAGAGCAGAGTGACTGTGGACAGGAACCCTTCTTCTCTGACAGGCCCACAGGGAGCCACCTGGCAAGTGGGCAGAACATATAAAGACATCTGCCATTTATGTTTTGTTCTGGTCAGAGGCTGATGGTAGCAATGGAATGCTTTCCCTTGCTGAGCATTAATTTTTACTTCTTGCATGTATTGAGTATTAATAATGACCGTTGAACACCTTGCTTAAGTACAGGACACTGTGCTAAGTCCAGTCTCTCAGTATCCCAGGACCCCTGTGGATACCAAAAGCTGTAGATGCCTAAGCATCTATGTAAGATGATGTAGTAATTGCATATAACCTGTGTAGTCATCCTGTATATTTCAACTTATATCTAGATTACTTTTATATTGAATTTGATGTGAATGTTGTATATATAGTTGTCATATGGTATTGTTTAGGAAATAATAAGATAAAAAGCCTGTATGTGTTCAGTACAGGCATAGATTTTTTTCCCTCAAATGTTTTCTATCCATGATTGATTGAATCCATGGATGTGGAACCCATGGATACAGAAGGCAAACTATACATTCATTCATTCATTTATTTTTTATTTTATTTTATATGTTAGCTCTTGTTATATTTTGTTTTTTCCTCCCTCACAAAGGAGAATTAGGACATAGGTAAAACATCCCTAAATCACATAGTGACTTAGTGTTCAAGTCAGGATTCAAACCCATAGGCTGGGCTTTTAACTATGTGTCCTTTTCTGCTGTCACAAAGTCTTTGGACAGAATACAGAACAGGAAAAGCCTGAATGTCATTTGCTTACCCAAGAATAGAAATAACCTGCTGGTGGGAGTATGAAGTGGTACAACTGCTTTAAAAAACAGGATAGATGTTTCTCAAAGGCTTACACATAATTATCCAGCAGTTCTATTCCTAGTATTTACCAAAGAGAATCAACAACTTATGTCCACACAAAAACTTGTACGTAAGCTTGGTTTTAGTTTTCCATTGGAAGTAGGGTAGCCAACTGTTCCAGTTCACCCAGGATTCAGAAATTCCTTAAATATGTGACTTTGCTGAAACAAGGAAAATTTTAGGCAAATTAGGATGAGCTGGTCACCCTTTTTATAATCATAAAATTAACAACCATGGTGGAAATCCACATGAATATTCCTCAAAACTAGGAATGGATCCATATATGGCCTAGCTCTATCACTACTACGTATTTACCAAAAGAATTAAAGTCAGCATACTACAATAATACATATATACCCATGTTCGTAGTAGCATAATTCATAATAGCTGTTATTTAACCAGCCTAGATGTCCATCATCAGATGAACTGATAAAGAAAACAACACACATGTACACACACAGTGGAGCCAGAAAGTAGAACAAAATATGTCCTTTGAAGGAATGTGAATGAAACTGGAGCACATCGTGTTTAATGATATAAGCCAGACTCAAAAAAAAAAAAATAAGGGTTTTACATTTTCTCTCATATGTAAAAGCTAGAAAGAAAAAGGAAAAAAAGGGATCACATGAAAATAGAAAGCAGCCCAGTGTGATAGAGAAAGGTGTTGAGGGGAAACAGCAGGAGAGGGAAAGAGGAGGTCCTAGGGAATGGAATAGATCAAAGTGTGTTAGGCATGTATATGGAAACCCGTTGTTCTGTAAAATTATTATGGACCAATAAAAATTTGACATAATTCTATTAAAAAACTTGTATGTAAATATTCATGTCAGTATTATTCATAAGAGCCAAAAGTTGGCAATAGCCCAGGAGCCTGCCAGTGATGATGGGATAACTAAAATGTATATCCATAGAATTTGAAGTACAAACATGCTGTAACATGTATGAACCTTGAAAACACCCTAAACTAAAGAAGTAAATTACCTCATAGTATATGATTCCATTTACATGAAATGTCTAGAATAGACAAATCTATAGATATAGAAAGTAGACTAGTGTTTGCTTTGTGTGTGTGTGTGTATGTGTGTGCGTGTGTGTGTGCACATAAATGGAGTTGTGGCTAATGTACACGGGGTTTCTTTTTGAGGTGTTCTAAAATTATTGTGGTGATGGTTTCATATCTGTAAATATATTCAAAACCATTGAATTGTACACTTTAAATTGGTGAATTACAATTCAACAAAAATGTTTCATGTATAGACATATGTATGTACATATGTGTGTGTGTGTGTATATATATATATATATATATATATATATATATATATATATATATATATATATATTTTTTGTACTGTGGATTGAACTCAGGGGCATTTGACCACTGAGCCACATCCCAAGCCGGATTTTGTATTTTATTTAGAGACAGGGTCTCACTGAGTTGTTTAGGGGCTTACTTTTGCAGATGCTGGCTTTGAACTTGTAATTCTCCTGTCTGAGCCTCCCGAGACACTGGAATTATAGGCATGTGCCACTGCTCCTGGCTGTTTCATATTTTTTTTAAAAAACAAGCACACTTGAGTTTGCTCGTCCTACTTCTGCCTACACATCTACTTTTTCTGATATTTCCTCTTTCTAGGAAAATATATTCCTTTTGTATCCCTGGCTATTACTGTGTGTTCTTTGCAAGGGCCCATGTCTTACTCATATTTATCTGCCTGTATCCAGTATCAGCCCTGGCCTGTATTTGGTTCTCTTTATGAGGCGAATTATACTGGAAAGGACAGGAGAATTTTTTTCCATGACAATAAGAATCTGGATAAAATGAGAGACCTGGGAACCTGGCATAAGAGGGCACATGAAGGTTTATGGCACCCTTGTCTTAGGATGAGATAACTGTATTTATGTGGGTGTATCTCTGTGTCTTCTATTCTGTTCCATGGGTCTTCATGTCTGTTTTGTGTGCCAATATCATGCTGTTTTTGTTATTACAGTTCTGGAGTATAATTTAAGGTGTGGTATTGCGATGCCTCCTGTGTCACTTTTCAAACTAAGGATTGCTTTGGCTATTCTGGGCCTTTTATTTTTACAAGTGAATTTCATAATTGCTTTTTATATTTCTGTGAAGAACATCATTGGGATCTCTATAGGAATTACATTAAATCTGTATAGTACTTTTGGTAGTACAGGCATTTTGATAATATTGATTCTGCCTATCTGGGAAATGGGAGATCTTTTCATTTTTTGAGGTCTTCTTCAATTTCTTTCTTTAGTGTTGTCTTTCACCTCTTTTGTTAGGTTGATCCCCCCGCCCACTTTTTTTGAGGCTATTGTAAAGCAGATAGTTTTCCTGATTTCTCTTGTGGCTGATATATCCTTGGTGTACAGAAATGCGATTGATTTATTGGTGTTGGTTTTAAAACCTGCGACTTTGCTTAGTTAGTTTATGAGTTCTAGGAGCTTACTAGTAGAGTTTTTTGGGTCTTCTAAGTATAGATTCATGCTATCGGCAAATAGGGATAGTTTGAGCTCTTCTTTTCCTATTTGTATCCCTTTAATTTCTTTAATTTCTTTTTTTTTTTTTTTTTGTCTGATTGCTCTTGCTAGGGTTTTGAGGACTATGTTGAATAGGAGTGGCATCTCTGTCTTATTCCAGTTTTTAGCGGGAATGCTTTCAGTTTTTCTCCATTTAGAATGATGTTGGCCTAGGGTTTAGTGTATATAGCTTTTACAATGTTGAGGTATGTTCCTACTATTCCTATTTTTTCTAATGTTTTGATCATGAATGGATGCTGAATTTTTCAAATGTTTTTTCTGCATCTATGGAGATAATCAGGCGATTCTTGTCTTTAAGTTTATTGATATGATGAATTATGTTTATTGATTTCCTTATGTTGAACCAACTACATTCCTGGGATAAACCCTACTTGATCATAGTGCACTTTCTTTTTGATATGTTTTTGTATGTGATTTGCCAGTATTTTCTTGAGAATTTTTGTGTCAATGTTTATCAGGGATATTGAAGTTTTCTTTCCTTAAAGAGCCTCTTTATGGTTTTGGTATCAGGGTGATACTAGCTTTATATAATGAGTTTGGAAGAGTTCCTTCCTTTTCTATTTCATGGAATAACCTGAGGAGTATTGGTGTAAGTTCTTCTTTGAAGGTCTTGTAGAACTCAGCTGAGAATCTATCTGGTTGGTGCTAGGAAAACTGGAAATACATATGTAACAGAATGAAATTGAACCCCTATATCTCACCCTACACAAAACTCAACTCTAAGTGGATCAAGGACCTAGGTAGTAGACCAGTGACCCTGTGCATACTAGAAGAAAAAGTAGGCCCAACTCTTCAACATGTCAGCTTGGTAACTGAATTCCTCAACAAGACTCCTAAATCACAAGAAATAAAATCAAGAATCAATAAATGGGATGGTATCAAACTGAAAAGCTTCTTCACGGCAAAGGAAACAATCAAGAATGTGTACAGAAATCCTACAAAATGGGAGAAAATCTTCACCAGATTTTTCAGATAAGGGATTAATTTCCAGGATATACAAAGAACTCAAAAAACTTACCACCATAAAAAATACATAACCCAGTCAATAAATGGGCAAAGGAACTGAGCAGATACTCTTCAGAAGAAGAAATATGAATGGCCAAAACATATGAAAAAATGTTCAGTATCTGTAGCAATTAGACAAATGCAAATTAAAACTACACTGAGATTTTATTTCACCCCAGCCAGAATGGCAATAAAATATACAAGTAACAATGTTGGCAAGGATGTGGGGACAAAGGTAATCTCATACGTTGTTGGTGGGACTGAAAATTGGTGCAACCACTATGGAAAGCAGTATGGAGCTTCCTTAGAAAACTTGGAATGGAACCACCATTTGACCCAGTTATCCTACTCCTTGGTCTATAGCCAAAAGATTTAAAAACACCATATTATAGTGATGCAGTCACATCCATGTTTATATCAGCTCAACTCATGATAGCCAAGCTATGGAAACAACCTAGGTATCCTTCAGTGGATGAATGGATAAAGACAATGTGGTATACATACACAATGGAATATTATTCAGCCATAAAGAAGAATAAAATTATGGCATTTGCTGGTAAATGGATGGAACTGGAGAATATCATGCTAAGTGAAATAAGCCAATCCCCAAAAAATCAAAGGCTGAATGTTCTCTCTGATTTGGGAATGATAACCCAAAACAAGGGAGGTTGAGGAGGGGAATAATAGAACTCCATTGGATTATTACAAAGGGAAATGAAGGGAAGGGAACAGGGATGGGAATAGGAAATACAGTAGAATTAATTGGACATAACTTTCCTAGCCTTGTATTTGTATACATGACCAGAGTAACTGCACATCAAGTACAGCCACACAAGTGGGATCCTAAGTTATAGTCTATGTATGTATAATCTGCCAAAATACATTCTACTGTCTTGTATAACTAAAAAGAAAAATGTACAAAAAAATTAAAAAGAGGGCACTCAAATACCCAGGAACTCAGTACCTCCTCTGTGTTGTATTGATTCCACCTCCACATGTGTTTCTAAGGTTCTGCTTTCTAAGCAGATAGAAATTACATTTTTTGTACTGTTTCCTGGGTTATTTCTCTGGGAAGGCCATGATAAGCCTACCCCAACTCTTGACCAAGACTAATAGCATCAGTGACAACAACAAAGACTATTTCCCCAATACCAGGAGAGGCAGGTACTCAAATAAAATTAAGAAAACAATACCTCAAATTCACATTTTGGCTACCGATATTATACTTAGCCTCATTGTTCTTTGGAGCTCATTATTTTTCAACATCAGCTAAGACCCATTTGGCACATCAGATTTGAGGAGCTGATGCTCTTGAGAGCCAAGGGGCTGCAAAAGACTTCATGGATGGACCCTGTGTTTTTACTTTGAAGTCTTCCCATTTTTAGGTGTGAGACTGAAATTTTAAAAAAATCATAAGTCCTAGGGAATTGATGATAGCCAGAGGGTATTAATGATTTAGTAATTTTAAATATATCCTTTTCTCATTTTATTAAAAAATGCAGTACAAAGAAATAAACATCAAATCTGATAATGCAGATCTATATTTAATCACAAATAAGTTGGTAGTTTGTTGATCAAAATATCAGATACCCATGTTGGAATGTTTGTGTGATCTCATGTTTGACAAAACATGTATTATTAACACTGCCATTTATAGGGTACCTATTCTGGTTTGGGTAATATGCTAAGTAATTTTTATACATTATCTTGTTTAGTCCTAACAAAATAATAATACAGTGCATTATAATAATAAAAAATAAGATATCATTTGTCCTTGTTTCACATATGTGAAAACTGAGTCCTAGGGCAGTTAAATAACTTGTTCAAGGTCACATAACCAATATGTGCTACAGCCAGGAAGATCTTGACACTATCTATCAGTGTTTCCTGCATGGATACATTGTACCTAATAGGGTGGGAAAAGAGATATACAAATATTCAAAATTGTTTTCTGTGGGTAGTGGAAATTTTGATTTTTTAAAAAGCTTATCTGTGGGTTGGGGTTGTGGCTCATTGGTAAAGCGCTCACCTAGTACGTGCTTGGCCCTGGGTCTGATCCTCAGCACCACGTAAAAATAAATAAAATAAATATATTGTATCTAAGTACAACTAAAAAATAAATATTTAAATAAAAAGAGCTTATCTGTGTTTTCTAAGTGTATTCAATAAACATACATTATTTGCTTAATAAGTAAAGGGAAGAAATAAATTGAACCATAAACAGTTCCCCTTGCCAAAGCAGAGAGAGGAGGAGGGAGAAAAAGGAAAGAAGTGAAAGTAAAAAAGAAAGATAAGAAGGGAAGGAAAAAGGAAGAAAGGCAGGAAGTAATGACCTCCTAATGTGATTAAAAGATCGAGTATGTGTACATCTCTCCATCATTACACCTCCTTTTGGGAGTGGCGCTGACTGTGGCACTGACAGTGGCGAGGAGCAGAAGAAACATCCTTCAGAACACAAGGGTTTTGGAGAGGAATGGCTATGCATTTGGTGCACTGTGTTCTTTCCAGCTGTGAAAGGTGCAGTCTTGCTGTACTAAACTGAGTTGTAATTTATATGGAAGGTCATAGCTCCTCCACAGAGTGGGTATTTAGCAAAATGCTTTGAATATTTTTGGCAGAGGACTATTGTCTACTAAAAACACTTACCATGTTGAATTGCCAAGGTACATTCTGCGCACCAGGTGTGTGGTGGAAGGGGACCAAGTAAGGAGCAGCAGCCAGGAGGTGGTACAGGCCCGAGAACAACAGCTGAGGTTGGGTGACACTGGGACATAGGAAAGTGACTGAACTATTCATCTGAGTGAATGCAGGGGTTCATGTTAATCACTAGCTGTGACAGAAGACATAAATCAGGATTGTCCCTGACAACCTGGGAAGTATGATCACCCTGGAGAAGCAAGGTAAAGTATAAGAATCCAGATGCTATAAAAAACAGATAAAGGACATGGATATAAATGACAAAATAACTTTTAAAAAAGACCAGCCTCATTCGTCATCAAAGAAATTCAAATTAAGACACCAAAACTATTTCTTTTCATTCTTCAGAGTAGCAAAGATCATTGTAAGAAAAATAATAAGAGCTATGATCACCTCAAACTCCTGTATATGCCAGGTACTTTCTAGGCCATCAAAAAAAAAAAAAAAAAAGATTTAATAAACTTTGAATTGGAATAGTTTAATAAGATTTACAGAAAAGTTGCAAGATTGTTAGAGTTCCTATATACCCAGTACTCAGTTTCCTCTTACATTACTATGGTGCATATTTCACAACTGATGAGCCCATATGGACACATAATTATTAACCAAAATCCATACTTTATTTGGGTTTTCTTTATTTTTTACCTAATGTCTTTCTTCTGTCCCAGGATCCCATCCAGGCTATCCTGTGCAGGCTATATCTAGTCATCATGTCTCCTTAATTTCTCAGACTTCCATTGTCTTTGATCACCTTGGCATTGATGATGAGTACTGATTGGTATTTTGTAGTATGTCATTTGGTTTGGTTTTGTCTGATATTTTAAAATGGGTTTAAAATGGGTTGTGGTGAGGTTTTATACTGTTGAGTGGGAGGTTACAGATAAGCAAGACAGAAGTAGAATGGAGGATATTCTAAGCCTTAAGTATTAACTCATGTTTAGCTTAGTATAGAAATGGATGGGTACAGAAACAGTATCATTCTAGATACATGGGTATACACAAGTTAGCATATACCTATATAGTTCCCAGTTCTTGTTTCCTGAGAGAGCCTAGAAATAGCAGCACCCCAGTAACAATGAGCAAACCATGTCCAGATCTTGGTTTCTAATTTTCTTCAGTAAAAGGAACCAGAGCTTCTTGAGATAATGGCTAATTCTTGGACTACGGTAGGAAACACTTAAGATAAGACTAGAGGATTTTTAAAAAAATATTTTTAGATGTTGATGAATCTTTATTTTATCCATTTATTTATATGCGGTGCTGAGAATTGAACCCAGTGCTTCACATATGCTAGGCAAGTGCTCTACCACTGAGCCACAACCCCAGCCCAAGACTAGAGTATTTTGTAGTGCCAGAAAGTAAGAAAGGGCTCCAAAAAAATGCAAGTCAAAGAGTCACAAGAGCCAATCTGTGAGAGCTCCCAGTGGCTAAAGCTGGAATAATCTGAACAAAGTTAATCATGTGGTATTAAATTATAATCCAGAGAATAAAATAAATATGCACTAGTTCATACTGATACAACAACTAAATAACAAATTAAATGGGGAGAACAGACAAATATCCTTGTACAATAAGTCCACATAATTTATGTAGTTACCCTGCCTCCAAAGAAATGGAACATAAGTTCCCATTCCTTAAATATGGGTTTCATAAAAACTTCCTTTCAAAGAGTATAGCTTGGAATAAAGAATAGTTTTATAGTGGATAAAACTGATGATACTATATTAGCCAGGTGATCAAAGTTAACTGTTAATGTTACTTATCAGCATGTATCCCCTGGACATGGTGTGATGAGAATGGACTTGCCTCTGTGGCCTTCTGTCCATGGTTTACCTCTAAAATTAACTGATGAGTAGTTACTGAACCTATTATATACCCATCACTCTTCGATTGAGATAAAGATAGTTACACTCTTGAGTCCCAGGCAATTTATAATCTAGATACCAGGAGATGAATGCCTGCAAGTATGACCAATCTGCAAAACGATTCAGGCATTTTCCTAAAAAGAAAAATAATACCTAGGGGGTAAGGAGATAATAACCAGGAAGAAATATTCTGTTCTAATTATTGAGCCTTTTCATAGAACCCTGTAAGGATGACCTGTGTGGATCACCTCTGAAGTTATAGTTCTCTTGCACTTACATATATATATATGAGACACAAAGCATAGGAGTCAAGGTATAAAGGATGTTAAAACGTTTTTTTCCCCCAAAGTATCAACTACAAAAGAACATAAGTCTGTTGAAGTTAAGTGACAGAGGATAACTCTAATTCCAAACAAGAAATAATAGCTGCAAACTACCACTGTTTATCTGAGAAAGGGATTATGGAGGAATTATTTCTCAAAATGAGCTCCCCAAAGCTTCTCTATGCTCTTGATTTGATAGACATGTTGCTAAGAATTGGTGAGAATTGCTGAGGTGGCTTAAATATTTTGAATTGGGGTCAGGGGAGGAGAGGCTGTGCAGGTGCTCTGGAGAGAAGAGGGGGAAGAATGCTCTGTACTTTTTGCAGGTGATTTGAGAAAGATAAGTCAAATTAGGAAAAAGCTAAAAGATTTTAATTAAGTTATGGTTACATTTGAAAAACCATTTTTCTTCAGAATAGAAGTCACTGGAGATATTGGATTGGCTTGCTGTTTACTTGAATAGCATCCAGCATACATACACATAATTATTGTGATTTTTGGAGGTTATAATAAAAGGACAGAACACACAGAAAACATATGTCATTCTAAAGCCAACTTTTAGGTAAGCTAAAATAACTGATAGGAAATACAATTCTAAGATATTGCAAAGTTCCCAAATGTAACAGAATCAACACCCAGTGTAATGGTGTGCATTTAGGAGAACAGTTGAGAAATAAAAGTCACAAACATGTGAATTAGTTTTTCAAAAACCTAGCACATATGACTTTCCTAAAAGTTTTCCTTGTTTGAGTTGAGAAGGAAGAATGCCATTTGCTCATTTGTAGAAAAGGGGTCACAGCACACCCCCTCTACCTTGCAGAAATTTTGGATATAGTTCCATTACTACGCAGAAATTCCCATAATTCCCCACACCACTGTGTGCACTAAGATATAGGGTGTGGCATTGTGAAGGCTAATTAACATTGGGAACGACTGTGGCATAGACAGGTAGTGTTCACTAATCATAGAGAAAGGGGGAGGGGCACATGTTGAGCTGGCGGCATGTTCCTGCATAGGTGATCTAGTTGAAGCCTCTAACAGGCATATTTGGAGGGTGGGTGGGGGGGGTCAGTTTTTCTGGAAAGAACTTAGGGAACTGGGATGATTTCATTTCAGATACAGAGGTGAAATGCACAATTCAGAGGAAAAGTTTGTTTCTTCTTAGGGTCTGTCAGTGTCCTGGTAATCCCAGCTCTGTGAGTTCAGACTTGAGCTTTCTGAAAGGGGCATGAGACATGCACAGTGGAAGAACAAGTAAAAGCTAAGAACACTGAGATACTGAGACACAAGATGACACTGAAACTGGGTCCTTCTACAGTGACGGGAAGTGGAAATCTTGACCCTGCAGTCTCCTGCCAGGCATAGGAGACTACAGCAGCCATCTCTAGCTGAATTATCACTTATGCATGTGCAATGCAGAAGACCTCACCACACGAAAGGTAAAAGCAGGAGGAAAATGTCACCTGATACCTCAGGGGTTGCAGGAGAACTCATTGCAGAGTATACACCAACACCCTTTGGAGGCCCCAGACCTCTTTGGGAGTACTATTCAGAAGAGAGGGCAAGAATTGCTACAGCATGGGTAAAGACAGAACCAGGGAATGAATGCTCTTGGTTAATTGTAGACACCATTTTTATATTTCTGATAACTTTTCACTCTCTACTCAGTGGGTAAAAAGGATGGGCTGGGAAGCAGAGGTTTCATTACTTTTATTCCTTGAAGAGGATTTAAGGACAGAGGAAAGAATGTCTTCTTTTTGCTTTCACAGCTTTAAATGTTATCAGCACTCTGCCCCCCCCCCCCCCCCCCCCCCCCCCCCCCACATGTCAATCTTATAGCATCTGATATAATTTTTGTCCTCCAGACTAGAGTAGAGGGGGTTGTATGTTTATTCCCCATATCTTTTATTTTTTTACACTAGGGAGATTGAACTCAAAGGTACTTTAACCCTAACATCTATTCCTGCCGTCCCCCCTTTTTGAGTTAGGATCTCACTAAGTTGCCCAGGCTGGCTTAAACTTGCACTACTCCTGCCTCAGTTTCTCAAATCACTGGAATTACAGGTGTGCACTACACCTGGCTTAATCCCCGTATCTTTGACATCCAGTACAACACAGAAACAAAATTGGTGCTCAGCCAATGCATGTGGATGAATGGGTGATGTTGAACATCATTCCTTTGTGTCTGGAGCTTTGTTTAGGCTTAATTTTAACCTCTTTTGGAATTAGGTTTTTGTAGAGAAAAGGGAAGAGAGAAACCTGGATAGATTTTGTCCTCTGGAACTATGGAACCAGAGGGAGTTTAGAGATCATGCAGTTGAGGGCTGACTGCAGTGTGGTCCATTGGGCAGGACTTGACTATAAACTGTTTATCAGTCCATGGAAGAAGTACAGAAATTCGAAGCAGTTAGAGACTTTTATAGTAATTTGACATTGTTGTAACATCCAATTGTGGGATCATTTTTTTTAGTATTTCATATTTGTAATATTATAAGAACATCGATTGATGAAGGATTGGAAATTATAGAAACAGGTCTGACTTTTGGTTCATCTCAAACATTTGTAGTTAGTTTGGTATTGTTAAGTACCCACCCTAGAGCTAGACTCTTCAGGTGCGAATTCTGGTTTCTCTTCTTTCTTTGGGGGTGACCTTAGAAAATCATTTTAATCTCTACTTCTCACTTTTCTCTTGTGTAAAATGGATTATTATGATGACAAAATTTTTAAATCTACTTCATTGGTGACATGTAAAGCAGTACAGGGCCTGTCACATAGTAAATGATTCACAATTATTGGCCATTATTATATTTTTTACAAATAAAAAACAAATTGAGGGAAGTGAAGAGAGCTGCTTGAGATTATGTGGCTACTCCCAGGGACCTAAATTCCCATGGAACCTGTCAACAGATTTTTCTATTTTCTCTTTCTTTCCCAAATTACTCTCATCAATAATAGGGATACTCTCTTAATTCTCACCTGCTCTGCTCTTACCCCTGATTTGCTTTGTGTTCCCTTCATACTCTTCATACTTGAGACATGTGTGAGTCACTGTGGTGTGAGTCAGGTCCCCACTTAACTAGTCACAGACTGAATCATTGTTCCCTTACTTGAGGCTTTAATTTCCCTTCTGGAGCCATCACATAGATCACTGGGGCTAGTGGACATCCTGACAGAGCATGTAGACCCACTGCTTAACAAAACAATGAGGCTGTGTCACAGGAACATGGCAGAGAAGATGAGCAGTGACTGTAAATGTTTATTAAAATTATGACTGACTTCCCTGCAAAGAAAATGAATCATACAATATGCTGCTGATGCGGGCCATTAAGTCAGTCCTTGTGGGACAAGCAATACTGACTTGTCATGGAGAGAACAGTGGGAGATGGTGGACAGATGTTTTAATTTGACTCAGACTCTACCCACACAAAGGAACCCATTTACCTGTAAGACTGGAGTTAGAAAGCCTTATGTACATTTTGTCGAAAAGCAAAAAAGCAAATAAACCAGGAAATGGCTCCCATGCCAGTTTTCTAGGCCTATTAAAAAATTCTGTACTTTGAGAAGATAGAGAATGCCATTTTCTTTATATAATTCCTCCTTTTCCCTAAGGCTTTGAAAAGCCATTTTCAAACTCCTTCTAAATTTTATGTCCTTTGCCCTCTTACACACCATATTGTATTTCTTAAAGAATGATTTAATGAGAGTTCATTGTATTCTGGGCCCTGTTCTAAGGGCTTTATGTATGTTAACTCATTTAATCTTTATAACACCCTGGGAAGGAGGTTCTCTTTCTTCCCTTTAAACTGGGGCACAAAATGCTGCTGTGTGTGAACATGTTACTGGCAGGCCTTTGCTGGTATCACCTGTTCAGTACTGCCTAAGGGGCAGTGGGCCCCTACCTCTTCTGCTGTCCCTCATACCCCTTCTTTCTTGTTCTCTGTCTCCTTCCAAGCTTCCTATTCTTTCAGGATATGCTTTCTGTTCCATGGGGGGCAAAGACAGAGTCATCTTTGGAAGTTCTTACCACTAACCTGTCCATACTCCTTAAAAACAAACCTGAACAGTAAAGTCATGGGAACTGTAAACACAGACCCTACAGTCTGCAATAAGCATATCTAGAACTTCAGCTTTCCCTACAAAATATAATCCTTGGCATTGTCTGGTGTTTTCAGGAGGCAGAGAAGGAGGGAGCTAGAGCTAGAGCTAGGGAGCAACAGCCACACACACACACACACACACACACACACACACAGCACTCTGTATCTGTGGGCACTGCATTTGTGGATTCAGTCAACTGGGGATCAAAAATACTTGAAAAATAATTGCATCTGTACTGAACATGTACAGACATTTTTCTTATCATTATTCCCTACATAAAAAGTATAACAACTATTTATATAGTTTTTACATGGTATTAGGTATTGTTAAGTGATCTAGAGATGATTTTAAGTATGAAAGGGTTTTGTGTAGATTAAATGCAAATACTATACTACTTTAGATAAGGGACTTGAGCATCCATGGATTTTGGCATTTCCAGGGATGCCCCATGGATAATGGATAATGAGAGATTAGTAACTGCCTTTATATCTATCTAGGTTCTGTTAATAATGAAATATTTTAGAAGCTTTGGAATCTAATTATCAACCCTATCAAAATTTTTGTTTGTGAAAAATTTGGGATGAAAATATTGAGGGACTTCTTAAAATGTTTGTGGCATAGCCTAGGTTCAGATTTTTGTGGTATTTTTGACATTGGAAGGAAAAAAATATATGAAGGGAGGAATAAGCAGTATGTGAGTTAAATTTGTGTAAGCAGAGGTTTGTTTCTTATATCAGGTTGAATTCCAATATTATTCCAGTGATACTATGAAGGCTACTTTAAAGCAAATGTCAAAAAGAATATGCATTCTGGGAAACGTTTTTTCACAGACTACATTGACTAATCCTAAATCAATGCTATTTGACATTAAATAAAATTAGTATATACAGAAATCTAGATGGATGAGATCTCAGTAGAATCATTACTGTATATTTTATAAGTTTCCATAATATGATGGATATTGTATTGATTGGGAAGGGCATAATCTCTTACAGCAAATTAAATCTAATTGAGACACAGATTATAACCAGTGCTAATACTGCCATACTGCCCAGTACTCAGAAAGGTAAGGATTTGGGGCTTCTCTTGCCCTTTCATTTAGTAAACATTGTACAAGATTGCGGGTAGTCCTCAGTGTCGTCAGCACCCTATATGTAAACATGAGATGAAAGACATCTTTGGATATACTTGAGTTTTCACTGAATGCAGTGCTAGATTATCTTGTCCACTGTGTTTTGATGAGTATAGGACAAGGTTAAAAAAGATATACTTGCCAGAGAATAGAAGGAAGATAAAATTTGAAAAAATTACAAATCTTTAGAAAGATTAAAGTCTTTGAAAGTGAGATAATTATCTCTGTGCATATATGTGCTACATCCTTTAATTAATTTTGGTACTTCAGGAAACTATAAAGCACTGTCATGTTGAAATAATTTAATTTGGCATTTGGAAGTGAAACATAGAGCCATTTTCTAGCCTTTGGAATTGAAATATATACAACTTATATTAAGCAGAAGAATTTCCTAGAACCTCAGATTTACAGAATTATATCACAAAACCTTGGTTCTAGTGATTTGTATGGGGAGAGGTAGGGAGAAAGATCATGGGCAGGGGAATCTGAAATATATCCTGATTAAACAGTGTCTCTTACTGGCAGCATAGATCTGTTACATTAAAAAGAAAAGAGAAAGAAGTTTCTGGAGAGAACAAGTATGGACTTAATAAATCCTGAGTCTTGTGATGCATCATATTCAGGGGAAGAGAGAGGTAAGATAGGGCATTGGTCCTAGTGGATAAAGCAGAGATTTTTAATGAATAGATTAATGGGATTATATTTCTGAAGTATAATTCCCAGAAAAGGGAATTATTCACACCAAGAAATCAGTCCTTAGACACACTTGGAGAAGCTCAAGGTGGAAGAGGATCCAGTCTAAGTGCTCTGATGAGGCTGCTCCAGCCTAGCTGACTAGAGACACCCTGAGAGGACCTGAAGGGGGGCCCTCCCGGGTCTTCCCACTTTTGCTTTGCTGCTGATTTGGGCCAGTTGTCAACATCTTTTGTGGTCCACTCTGCATGTGATTCTTGACCTCCCTAGGACTGGCCCTTAGTACTACTTCCCCACTGGATCAAGCAACTGCATATCCAAATGATAATGATAGAGTTGTGTTTTTATTTAGCAGGTAACTCTCTCATCACCTAACCACAAGACTTACCTCAAATTACCAAATTCATAGTTGTATTTTTTTTCCTGTCTTTTTTCTGCCATTTCAGAGAGAGGGAGAGAAAGAGTTCTCTTGCTCAGGCAAGGGAAAGAAAAGATGCAAATGTTCCAAATGTATAGAAAGTATCTCCTGCTTTGCTAATTATTAATATAAGGACTTTGGAATGTAAATAAGCAAAAGTAATAGAAAAACACATTGCTTTCTTTGCAAAAGGAAATTCCCAAATGAACATAGAACAAATTATTGTAATTGTTAGAATATACTTTCTCCTACTGTTTATCATAGAGTAAGTTTGTTAAATAGATGAGTTGTGGTAATTTGTGAATGATACATTCTTTCATGTTACTAGTTATATAAAATGTGACAATTTATATATATGTAAATATATTTGACATATTGGTTTACAAATATGTATTTAATATGTATTTATATGCTATAATGTATAAAATATTTTTGTCCTTTTACATGATATATATTGTGAATAATTTCCTATTAAATCTTATGTAATCAGAAGCTCACCGTGTGATGATCATTTTGCAGAATCTTGATTCCCATTCTGAAAATATTTCCTTAAGATTTAGAAATAGTTTGAGTTTCTTAAAAACTACAATTTGCAGCTCTCACTATATAGTTTTCTTCTTATAACAGTTTCTCCCAAAAACACAGAGCAAAGGTCAGTAGAAATGCTTGGCTAACTAGAAAGCAATTAGATAATTTCTCATTAATTTGGCTATTTTATATATTTTACTTGCAGCAACATTGTTTTTCTAGTAAAGCACTAATTTATGATTCAGTAAATAATATCAAGACAGGGGAGGGTGAAGTAGGAGGAAATTTTTTTTTGAAAAGTTACAAAGCAGCTTATAAAGAACCAATAGTTTTCCTTTTGCACAGAAGCTGCCAATTGCTTTCCCTGCAGCTGTATCAGAATGGCTCAAAAGAATATTCTTGAATGAAAAATGAATTATATGTTTAATTATATCTTTAAGCTTACATAGGAAATCACTTTTCTGTCTCCTGGAGCTAAAAAATCACTTGTATTCATTTAGTAGTCCATTTTGTGATTTTGTTTTTTTTAACATTACCACCCTGATTAAGGTCATGAATACATGGACTTAAAGCCATATTAATTCCTAATCAATAAGTGTAGTAAATGTGGTAATATATACATTTTTGAAAAGTAGCTTAGAAAATGAGCTTTTTTATCATATGGATGTTACTGAAAATGGAGTTAGTTATTATTTAGATGAAAATTACTGTGTATTTTCTTCCCTTCACAGGTATTAAACAGACCAAACTTAATTTTTCCAGTGGAATTGGAATGAATTCTGTTACCATATGCACCTCTGAAGAAGCAACACTCATGATACATTACATTTGTGAGACACTAAAAATCCAGTAATATAACTATGTATTTTATAGTTGAGGATTTCAGGATTAAATAGTGAGACATTTAAGACTGATCACTAGAGATTCTACAGACTTAGATCCCAGGCTTCCTCTTTTGGAATATGAAAGTAGAAGTTATGCCTCTGGTGATAAGAGTGAATTTGGAAATATAATAAGAGAATATTATGAATTTCATTAAGTGAAATTTATCTGGATGGTTCATAGATTAGATTATACTGGTTTTTAATGTTCTGTTTACTGCAGTATTCTTTTTTAAAAATATTTATTTATTTGTTTTAGTTGTACACAATGCCTTTATTCTTATGTGATGCTGGGGATCGGAACCGGGCCGCACATGTGCTAGGCGAGTGCTCTACCACTGAGCCACAACCCCAGCCCCCTACTGCAGTATTCTTGCTACTTTCTTTGTTTCCCTGCTTTGCTTCATTTGTTTACACAATGATTCACGAACATTTATTAGATGCCATTTTGTTAATTTCATCGTTCTTGCTGTTGATCAAATATTGTCAAACAATTAATTAGATATTTAAGTTTGGAAAGATCAAGTCATGCTTCTCACCCTTTCTGTTTTATAGTTGGCAACATCTTAGAATAGATTATTCACTAGGAGTGTTTGACACTCAACAAGGAATGTAGTGATGAGTAGGAGTCACCTTTGGCTTCGCTGTTCTTCATGAGGCTGCAAGCTGCCAGGAAGGCATCGTTCTGTCCTGTGCACTATTGTGGTTCCAGCCCCAGGCATAGCACCTCTCACCTGAAAACCACTCAGAACATCTTTTAAAAGAATAAACAACTAATCAGGACAATGCCAACAAATACTAATTTTTATTTGGATGTTTAGATTACTGATTTGGTAGACTTGGGGATGATGTACATAAACTGTACCTGAATTTAAGCAAGAATATTGATCAATTTGCCTCTATACCTTTGTGGGAAGATAAATAAAGTGTGTTGTGTCACAGTATAGTTACTTTAAACCTGACCCAAAGTGGTCATTTAATAAGTATTTGTTAAAACAAACAAACTAACAAACAACCTGTAAAGACAGGCTGCATGGCATGTTCTTGTGCTCCTACTTAAATCATTTTTATTGAGATGAATGAAGGCATTCATAAATTAGGTGACAGCAGACTTACAGTTCTCAAACAACTTGGTGGACTGATGGAAAAGGCAGAAATTCAAAAGGTGAAACGTTAAGAGAATAATGCCAGCTAGGCTAAAAAAGAATATAAAATATAGGCTGAGAAGGATGTAATTTTCCAGTAGTTAAATATAAATAAGACTCAAGATGTAGTTGAGTACAAACTCAATATGAATAAAATAAATGTGATGTTGCTGCTAAAATATCAATGTGATTTGGGGCTGTATTAACAAATGATTAATTTTGGGTCTGTGTTTAATCAAACCTGTGACATTGTATATGTATTTCATATATATATATATATATATATATATATATATATATATATATAATTTTTTTTTTTAGGACAAAAGGTTCATCCCTTTTAGAGATTCTTAATGAGGACAGAAACTCACAAAATATAAAGATCTACCGGTTCAGAACAAGATAGGTAACAGTCCTATTTTGGAAATAGGTCAGGTCAATGTACACTTGTGCTATTATAATCAATTCTTGGAAATACATTTTAAGAGAGACATTGATAAATTGAAGCATCTCCAGGAGGCAGTCTGGGATAGTGAAAGGTCTAAATGCCATGACCTGTAAAGGTGTATTGTAGAAACCAGAAGACTAGGCTTGAAGAAGAAAACTCTACAGAAATATTATGTATGACTTCACAAAATTTAATGTTTTTTTTGATTGGTAAAAAATACGAATAATGTTTTCATTTGATAGAGAATGTGTGGAAATGGAGATTCTCATAATCTGTAGTGGGTGTAAAATGATAGGGTTATATTGCACAGCAATTTGGCATGATCAGTTTTTTAAAAATGCAATTTATTTGTGTATCCTTTAAAGACATTTGTACACAGATGCATATTCACAAAGGTATATACATAAAAACATTTAAAAGGATGTTTACTATAGTGATTTTATTAATTTCCCTAAACTGGAAATCTCCTAAGAGTTTTGATGTAGCTATGATCCAGTGGTGGAGCACCATGCAGCAGTTAAAATTAAAAAGGCAGTAAACCTAAAGATCATCAAGGTTTATCCAGTTAAAATAAAAATACATTTAATAAAATATTATAATAAAGTATTATAATTTATGGAAAAACCCTACAAACTAAAATGGTGTATTTCCCGATGTGCATTAACAAGGTTAAGATCTGGAATAATTAATAACAAGCTGATAATGGTTTCCCCTGTAGGATTCAGGGAGGGTGAAAGGACTCTTTATTTGTATAGATTGTATTTTTATTTTTAAAGTGTCTTCAAGGGTTCTTTTAGAATGACCAGTGATAAGTGGAGGTTATATAGAAATAAAAGTGAATAAATAAAATTTATACAGGATTTACACATGGAAAAGGGGTTAAATTACTTTCTGATAGGTTCATAGGTAAAACAGGGTAAATAAATTGTATTAGAAAGTTTATTTTAATTCTATATAAGGAAACATTTTCTAAGATTAGAAATGCTTTCAAAATGAATTGGTTGAGGGCTGCGGTTGTGGCTCAGCGGCAAAGAGCGCACCTAGCACATGCGCGGCCTGGGTTCGATCCTCAGCACCACATAAAGGCAAATGCACTGTTTACAACTAAAACAAATAAATAAATTTTTTTTTTTTTTTTTTTTTTTTTTTTTGGTACTGGGGATTGAACTCAGGGGCACTCGACCACTGGGCCACATCCCCTGCCCTTTTTTGTATTTTATTTAGAGACAGGGTCTCACTGAGTTGCTAAGTGCCTCGCCATTGCTGAGGCTGGCTTTGAACTCGCGATCCTCCTGTCTCAGCCTCCCAAAGTGCTGGGATTACAGGCGTGCGCCACCGCGCCCGGCTTAAATAAATATTTTTAAAAAATGAATTGGTTGACAATTGTTGGCTCCATCCTCATTGGAAGGGTTAAAATAGAACTTGGATGCTAGGTTCCAAAGTTGTTTTAAAAAAGAATTGTCCTATTTAATGTGCAATATTACTTTTAAAATAATTTCCAATTTTGTGAGGTTCTTATTCTGACCAGATAATGTATAAATGTCCTTTTAGGTTTAAATTTCCAAATTCTCTTTTAAAATTCCTTGGCTTAGCAATGAATTTGTAATATTTCACTACTCTCAGTTTACTTCTGTGATCTGATCTTTCATGGTTTCTTCACTTCAGCCTAGCCTTTCCCAAAGTGTGAGATGTGCTCCACACCATTGGCCACGTAGGAGGTGATTTTTAAGAGCTACATAAATAAGACATTAAGTAATACTAAGTCACTAAATTATCAAATCACTGGGGGAAAATAGTTTTACCTTTCAGTGCTTTTGATTAGAGTCAAGGAGAAAAATCATTAACTTTTCTTGGTACTTGATATTTTCTGTTTTTAACCAAGTGAGAGAAGCTTTTAGGCTTCAAATTTCAGTTGTCAAATATATATGTTATTTTAGTGTTTATTATTTCAATCTCCTTTACTCAAGGAATCTCTTTTTATTGATAATGGCAGTGTAGCAGCTAAAAGACAATAAGGCGTAGCTCTCTTTGCAGCTAGGTGTGTTCATGTGTCTTAGTTCTTTAATTAATTAATTTATTCTAATTTGTTATATATGACAGCAGAATGCATTTCAGTTCATATTACACATATAGAGCACATTTTTTTCATGTCTCTGGTTGTACACAAAGTAGAGTCACACCATTTGTGTCTTCAGACATGATGTACTTAGGGTAATGATGACCATCTCATTCCACCGTCTTCCCTATCCCCATGCCCCTTCCCTTTCCCACCCTTCCCTTTGCCCTATCTAAAGTTCATCTATTTCTTCCATGCCCCCCATAATATCCCCATTGTGAATCAGCATCATCATATCAGAGAAAACATTTGGCATTTGGCTTTTTGGGATTGGCTTACTTCACTTAGCATAATATTCTCCAACTCCATTTACCTGAAAATGCCATGATTTTATTCTCTTTTAATGCTGAGTAATATTCCATTGTGTATATAAATCACAGTTTCTTTATCCATTCGTCTACTGAAGGGTATCTAGGTTGGCTCCACAATTTAGCTATTGCGAATTGTGCTGCTGTAAACATTGATGTGGCTGTGTCCCTGTAGTATGCTGTTTTTAAGTCCTTTGGGTGTAAACCAAAGAGTGGGATAGCTGGGTCCAATGGTGGTTCCATTCCCAGTTTTCCAAGGAATCTTCATACTGCTTTTCATATTGGCTGCACCAATTTGCAGTCCCACCAGTCCCATCATCTTCTCAGAAGATGATATACAATTAATCATCAAGTATGTGAAAAAGTGTTCAACATCTCTAGCAATTAGAGAAATACAAATCAAAATTAAGATTTCATCTCACTGAATGGTAGCAATTAAGAATACAAACAAAAGAAGTGTAGGTGAGGATGTGGGGGAAAAGGCACACTCATACATGTGTCTTAGTTCTAGTGAGTGAGATAAGGAGAAATATCATTTGTGACATCAGTAAAGATACTCAGTGGGAGCTGATTCATCTAGGATATGAACATTTTCTACCCTAGCCCCATTCTTCCTTCCTTCCTTCTCATACAAATGAGATATCTGGAGCGACAACAGCTGAACTGGACTAAGATTCAACCCTGAGAACAAGATGAAAGTTAGGAATGAAAGAGCAGAGAAATAGAAGGCTTCTGGTTTCTAATGACCATGATGCTGACCTACCTAAGATCCGACTGCCTATCTTTGGACTACTTTGCACGAGAGATTTGTCTGTTTAAGCCATTGTTGTTTTAGTGAGTTACAAAGAGGAAAATGTTTCTCATTCTTTTCTTTCTTGTTTTTTTTGGTGGTGCTGGGGATGAAACCCAGGACCTAATGCATGCTAGGGAAGCATTTTACCACTGAGCCACATCCCCAGCCCCTCAAGGAAAACATTTCCAACTAAAACAACAAGTGTTACTGATCTTTTAATTATGTCAGTGATACAAATATTTATAAATATTTCTAAAATAAATTTATTTATTTTGTTTTTCCTTCATGGCCCTTTGGATTTGATTTGAGTTTTGGAGTTTATTTTTGAGCAGTTTTAACTATCTATATGGACTGATACTTCATGACTTTTATTCTGTCTTCAAAGTCTTCCAAAGAACAAAGAGAAAAATTACCACTCTTTTCAATAGGAAAGAAATACAAAATCCATTCAATCTCACAAAGTCTTCCAAAGAACAAAGAGAAAAATTACCACTCTTTTCAATAGGAAAGAAATACAAAATCCATTCAATCTCACCAATACTTTATTGGTCCACCTTTTGTAAATCTATATATATTATGATATCTTAGTGATATCATTATTATAATTTTCTGTGTACTCAAACTTTGTATTCGTTTATCACCTTAGGAATTTTTTCATCATTATTCGTCTATTATGAATAATCAGGCCAAACAAATGCAAATAATAATGAAACATAAGAATCATGCAGTACTCTATATTTGAGGACCTTGAAGAATGATGTAACAATAAATTAAGCCACCATTCTTTAGTTTTCTACTTACATTGTCCAAATGGCATCTTTTAAGAACAATCTAAGACTGGAGATAACCATCTTTGTGGTCTGTTTTTCACTTTCATTGAAACAGTTGAGAAATCACAATTTTACATTTTCTGCCCAAGATGACAAAGGGAAGAAATAGATGAATCTGATTTAAAAATTTAAATCAATCAATAGATAAATATAAAGAGGCAGATAATAGCATTCTATTTCTGGGTAATGGTTGTGAAATTAGTCATATAAACAAAACTTGAGATTATGTATTTGCAGATGGTTATATTCTACCTGAATTTTCTCAAGCCCAAAAATAGATGAGTGAACTGAAGATTTCTAGGGATACAAGACAAAATCTGGCAATTTCATTCAATTTAATTTTAGGAGGGACTTTAGTACACCAATATTTTGTGACAATACTTGCCAAAAGGACAAGTATTGGACAGTACTGTTTCATCTTTTATGTTGCTTGTATGCCAAAATGTACTTGATTCAGTAAGGTTTGCTATGGTTAATTTCTTATAAAATTTTAAGCAGTTCTCACTATCCTTTTATTCTCATGTGTATTATTTGTAAAATGACTTAAAATATAAAAAAGTATTTAAAAGGGCCCATTGGATTCAGATGATTAAGGTTTCTGACTTTTTTCCTGGTATATGGTATTAATAAATAGGGATATAATTAGATGATAATTATTCAGTTAATGAAAGTTCTAGTTAATAAAAATTCTAGAATAGTGAAAAAATCACAGAAGTTATTATATGTACAGTTTGGGAAACATATCACATCAAATACTGTTTTCTTTGTTCTGTCTTCAAATTGCTAAGTGATATTTTTTATACTTGTTGCTATTTTCCTGTTTTTAGAGTTTCTTACTATGAAAAATTACTGCATAACGGTATGGAGTTCCAGTTTAGGAAGATAAAAAAGTCCTCGAGATGAATGGTGCCACTTAACTGTACATTTAAAAATAGTTAAAATAGTAACTTTTACAATTCATATTTTACTCAATTAAAAAGATTTTGCCTCCTTTAACAATCACATACATTAATCAAATTAAAACTCAAATTCATTTTTGTAGAATGCTTTTATTAATTGGTTATTAATACCTTTATTTTGGAAGCTCTATATATTTTTGGGCAGAATTACTTATTGTAGTGTATGAATATGCTCAGTTCAGCACATAGAATCCTAAAGCACTCATTTTGATATTGGTATTCAAGTGGCACAATATTAATTTAAGTACATTGTACTACTTTTAATTAATATATATATCTGTAAATAAATCTAGTTAAGCTAACAAATGATGAGATGCCCCAATTCCCTTAATTCTTTTGAAACTGCTGTTGTGCACAATGTGAAGGTCAAAGGAGGCTAATGCATTCATATGGCTGAGATGAATTAGTTTTGCCAGGCAGCTTCCTTTGTGTTTCTCCAGTTTCTGAGTCAAGCTGCATGTGACAAGATTCCAAGATCGTCTTACACTTGAATATTAGCATCCAAGACCCCTTGGAGTCTACAGTTTGCATTTGTGTCTGGTTTCCCATTGTCTTCATTCAACCTCACATGATTCATAATACCATCCACATTTGAATCTGGTAATACTTCAATTTTTAGTTTCTAGAATATGATAGTGGGACCATCACATCCACAAGAATTTGAATTCATAAGAATTCAATAAAGACAGTTTTGATGGAGACCAGAAGGCATGGGAAGAACAGTGTGAACAAAGTAAGAGATAAAACCATGTCTACATAAAAATTTTTTTTAAAGTTTCTCTTGATTTGTTGAGGTTTATTAGGAACAGGTTTCCTGGCAAAAAAATTTCTTAAGTATTGTACTCCTGTACTGAGATGCATGGAGTTAGTATAATGAACTGTGACACGGGAAAAGTGTTTTGTATGTTCCCTTTGAAAATTTCTATTTGTATGCTTAATGTTGCCATCACATTTCTAAGTAGACTCCAGTTTTTCCTAGGAAATTGAAGTGCCTTTGTGGTCTATTCATTACAGGGATTTTCCTGAAATTTAAAAACAAGAAAAAAGAGAAAACAACAAAACACATTTCCACCAATGGGGACCTTTCAGAACACCTACAGAGGAGATAAAAAAAAATATATTGTAGTGCATTGTATTGATGTCAACAGAACTGTATGTTTTTACCCTGGTGTGATGTCAGAACAATGCAGGGCATCTTTCACTGTGCCAACTCACTGGAATAAAAGACCCATTCAGAGAGAAACCCTTGGATGGTCACAGTTTTTAGGAGTTTTTATGCATGGCCACACAAGTTTGTAACTCTAGACTTTTCTTACAATGCATTATATTCTCTTTCCATTGCAGCTGAGATTTCATATTGAAAAGTGAGCATTTTTATATCTAGCAGCTGAAACACCTATTCATTCTTTGGCTAAAAAAATTAAAAACAAAATGTTTTCTAGAATGACTGTTTCCCAAGGCCAGGATGAGCAAATTTCATGCATGCTACTTTCTAAAACCCCCAGTGTTAAGATTGACAGCAGAATATAGATTTCATAGATTCTCCTACACAATCTCCAGAACCCCTCAAATAGGAGATTAGCAGATGTGGGTGTGGATGGTTCAGAGGATGCTTTGAGGTGATATTAAGACATTTTGAATTTTTATTCATTAAATAAAAACATAGCACTTCGTTTTAAGTAGTTGGTGTTTGGAGGAAAAGATAAAGCACTGTGCTTTAGTTTAGAAGTCCTTTCTTTGGTTTTGTTGTTGATGATGTTAAATTTTCCTTTCTCTAATTACAAAAGTTAATTTTGACTATTGAGAATGAAAATTGCAAATAAAAAGAATAAATTATCTCATAATTCCTTTTCCTACCTCACCTATTGATATTCATGTTGGTGTATACCTTTCCTTTAGAGGATATATATTGTAAAAATGGGTCACACAGAACATGTGATTTTGTAACCTCATTCTAATCAGTACACCATGAACCATCATTTTTAATTACTGTCAAGTATTTTTTATTGATGAAATATTAGTTTAAAGCAATAGCTTGTTTATTATATGTAGGTTTTTCATGTTTTTTTTTAATAACTCATTTATTGCTATTTTAAATCTTTTTAAAATTCTCTCCCCTTTTGGCTGAATTTCTATGTCTCTGCTCCACCCATATTCCTCTAACAGATGGACTGTCAGACTATTCTTTTTTGTTTGTGTTTTTTATTATAAACAAAACCTGTCATAATCTCCCTGGAATATTTATCTATATGTACATGTAACAGCATTTCCATAGAAGTGCTTTCTAGAAGAAAAATATCTATATAACAGGATGTGGGGATTTTTATTTTAATATTGCCAAATTTTTGTTCAAAAAGTTGTATCAGTTTACACTCCCCAGGGACAGTGTGAATTCCCATTTTCCCACACTTTCTCAAACTTGATAAATAAAAATTTGCCAACCTTATAGGCAATAATTTGTAAGTAGCTTAATTTTCATCACCTTAATACTTTTAAAAATTGAGCCTTTTTTTAATGTTTAGCATCTGTGTTTCTATTTCAGTGAATTTTCTCTTTGAATTATTGGTGTATTTTTTCTACTAAATCATGTCTTTTTTACTGATTTCTAGAAACTTTTAACTTTTTTTCTGGTTTGGTGAATGTGTTCTTTAATCTATCACTTATGTTTTAATTTCACTTATGATACTATTTTTACATGCACATGTTTTTAATTGTAGTCCAAATTTCATTTTCTTATGAACGACAGGTAAATTATGCCTATGCTGAGAAAGGGCTTCTCTCAAATATTATAAAAATATGTTCCTGTAGGGTTGTTATGTTTAGATATTAAATATATTTGAAATTTGTTTTTGCTCAATGGTATGAAAGGCGATCTGACTTTGTGCTTTTCCCAGAGAGTATCATGTTATCTTCCAGCCATTTCTTTTCCATCCTGACTCTTTGCCGCTGATTTCAAATATCAACATAATATACTAAATGGTTATATCTATTTGAATCTGTTTTTCTAGTCTCTTTCCTCTTCAAATAATATACTACTTTAATCTTATAGCCTTATGTTGTGTTTTATTGTCTGGAATGGAAAAAAAATTACTTCATCATGCAAAACTGCTGGGTGAAATTGTACGCTGAGTTTTGAGCAGGGCTGTACTAATTCACACCCTTGCTGGAGGTAAATACAAGTGATCATTCATTTCACCTTGCTAATACTTGTACATGTTTATTTCATATATTTTTACTCATATTTTTAAATTCCTAATTGTTAGGTGAAAAATGATATTTCCTGAAGCTTTATTGTAGCACATTTTTCATTACTAGTAAGGCTGAACTCTTTCACACACTCATTTAATTTTGCAGTTATTTTAAAATCTTTCCAGTTCAATTTAATGTGTTTATATTGGGGGGGTATGTATGTTTTAGTAATAGCTCAGGCCTTACTTAACTAAGGAGAACAGAATAGTTGATGCAGGAGCTGAGCAATTTGAAGCCAAATACTGAGGAGCTTTCTACCATTAGGAAAGTATGATACTGGTATCCAACCTGTGTTCAGCTCTGTTCTGAAGTCCTGCATTCCTTGACTGATTAAATCCTCTCAATACCACACTACCAGGGAGGCATCATGTCAATCCTCACTTTCTAATAAAAAAACTGGGGTTCAAAGCCATATGGCCAGCAAGTGGCAGGGCCACCTTGTAAATCCATGCAGTGTGACCCCTGAGTGACAAGGGTTTGCTGAACTGTGCTGTTCTTTCCCCAGGTCAACCATAGCTGCAAACTGAGGGCCCCAGGATCAGGCCAGTAAAGACAGAAACAGTTTCTTGTCTCCTTAAAAGTCAGAGCGTCGAAGTCTTTGGAAAAAATGAATATGAGGATTCATAGTCAGAAGCACTGTGGGAACCTCTGTGCGGTGACAACTATGGGGGAAGACTGCATTGGTTTTGGTGACAAAATCATTTATTGATGAAAACATTTCTAAGCAACCATTTCATAATGCTCAAAATGCTGTGGAGGCATAGCATTAAGTTTCTTAAGTTTCTTTTGAAAAGTAATAACAGTCTTAGTCTCTGTAAAAAGTCATCCTTACTTGGAAGAGTAAGTTGCAGTTATTTATATATTTAAAGATATAGAGTAGAATGCTACTGTTATATCTGATTAAAATGTGCTTACTTTTAACTTGTAATGTTGCAGATGAAGAGTTTATAATTCTTCAAAATTAGAAATGTCAGGTCTTTCATTTTTATTATTTGCACCTGTCATTTTATTTGCACCTATTAGTTTTGTGAAGTTTAGTTACAACTACATAATCTGTAAGTCTACATAGTGCATTGACTCTTGAAAAAAAAAAAAGTTGTGCTTTTATTTTACTTCTACAGTTGGTTAAATTAAGATGACCCAAAGTTCCAAATGGGGTCCTGGTTACCTCCTATTGCTTACTAGTTTGCTATCTCAGGTTTTAGGGGGCAATTTGGGAGAAGTGAAGAGAAATAAAAAAAATCTAAAGCTAAATATTGGTAAGAAACAAGTCTGACATACTAATTGCATCTTGTATACAGGTCTCAACTAGGGTTTGAAGTGACTATAACCACATATGTGAAGGATAGTTTTAAAATCACATAGGATCATTTGACACTTATCATTATCCTGTTCACAGTGAACTGAATTAGAACCCAACATTTTAGAGAAGAGGTGAGAACTGGAGATTATCTTTCCCAAAAGGCTGCGTCTCTTTTAGTCTCCTCTCTCTGACCAAATCACACACCTCGAAAGGGTTATACTATACCCTAGAAATTATCCCTGCTCTTTGTGTCTCACAATCTCGCAGTAGATTCCCAAGTGTTGTCACTTCTGTCCCCCATTTACCCCTTGATTCCTAATTTTCCTCACCTTGCTGCCTCTGTCTTCAAACTATTGACTCTCACCTAGACATTTTTCATTAGCTTCCTAACTGGCTTCCCCAGTTCGGTGCTTTATTCCCAACAATTTATTTACTCAGTAGCTTAAATGATCTTTTTTTTTCTCTTTTTAAATTATTACTTTTAGTTGACATGTAATAATTTTACATACTTTCGTTTTACAGTGCAATAATTCAATATACATTGTGTATTGATCAAATCCAGGGTAATTAGCATTTCTGTCTCCTTAATCCCTTGTCATTTGTGCAGAACCTTCAAACTCCTTTTTTTTTTCTTTATAAAACATAATAAATTATCATAAGCTATAGTCACCCTACTGTGTTGAACACTAGAAATTATTCCTCCTAATTGTATTTTGATAACTTGTTGTCTGAGCTTGCTCAATATCTACTTCCTGTTTCCCTTCCTAGTCTCTATTGACCACTATTCTACTCTCTACTTCTATGAATTCAGTTTTTTTTTTTTTTTTTTCCACTTACGAGTAGAACATGTGGTATTTTTTTGCATCTGGATTATTTCACTTAACCTAATGCCCTCCAGTCTCATAAATGATCTCTTCAACTTTTTGTTTCAATATAAATTAAAATAATTTTAGATTTATAGAAAAATTACAAAAATAGTGCAGAGAGTGCATGTCCTTCAATCAGCTTCCCCTAATTTCAATGTCTTACCTACATAATCAGTTATGGAAGCCAGGAATTAATCATTGATTTATTGCCATTGATTAAATTAACATTTATTTATTTCTCATATCTCTTTTGTGCCCTACATTTTGTGACAGGTCCTTGTTTTTGTCATTTATGACCTTGACATTTTGAAAAGTTCTGGTCAGTTTTTTTTTTTTTAATAGAATGTTCCTTTATTTCAGATTATTGCTTTCTGTTAGATTGAAATTATATATTTCTGGCAAGAACTAACACAAAAGTGATGTGCCCTAATGCAGAATGGATTCTTAAAAATATGTGCATATAACCCGGGCGCGGTGGCGCACGCCTGTAATCCCAGCACTTTGGGAGGCTGAGGCAGGAGGATCGCGAGTTCAAAGCCAGCCTCAGCAATGGCGAGGCACTTAGTAACTCAGTGACACCCTGCTTCTAATAAAATACAAAAAAAGGGCTGGGGATATGGCCCAGTGGTCGAGTGCCCCTGAGTTCAATCCCCAGTACCAAAAAAAAAAAAAAAAAAAAAAAAATGTGCATATATAAATATACCATAGGGAAATTTATGCATTAAGTTGAAAGAACCAATTAAATATAAATAAATAGACAAATGAAAGGAAGTCTAGTAGAGTAGGGGAAGGAGGACAGGATGGAAAAGGGGGGGATCATGAACTGAAATGGAATTCCATGCATGTATGAGTTTGTTGGGATGAACACAGTTACTATGTATAACTATAAAGCTCTAATAAAAAATAAAATTATGGTGAAACTTTTTTTAAACACTGATGAGGCTTTCTCAGCATATCATGTCAGGGGGCTAACTGCCTTTTTTTTGACAGATTTACAAATTGTTAAAAGATATAAATTAGATCATGTCACTAATCAGTGGGTTTCCATTTTTCTGAATACAAAGTAGAGATAAGAAGTTTAATTTTGCCTATTGAAAGTAAGGGGAAGGACTCCCACTACCACTCCCTATTTATTTTTTTTGTAGTACTGGGGATTGAATACAGGGATGCTTTACCACTGAGCTACATCTCCAGCCATTTAAAAAGATTGATTTTTTTTTAAATTTGAGACAAGACCTTGCTAAGATGCTGAAGCTGGCCTTGAACTTGTGATCCTCCTGCTTCTACCTCCTGAATCGCTGGGATTCCAGGTGTGTACTGCAAACCTGGTTGTTTCCTATTCTAGAGTATTTAATTTAGAAAACTCAAGTTCTTTCCCTGTCTCTTTAAAATGTATGTAAATCTTTTAGAAAGCCAAATGAGCCTTCACTAGTTTTAGACCTAGGACTGCCTGAAGTGCTGGGGGCCACCTCTTTCATCTATCATCACTGAGAAACAGTGCACCACCTCCCCATTTTTTTCTTTTTTATTGGTTCTTTTTATTTTTACTTTGGTCTTTTATTCTAAGTTTTTATATATGACAGCAGAATGCATTACAATTCATATTATACATATAGAACACATTTTTACATATCTCTGGTTGTTTAAAAAGTATATTCACACCATTCGTGTCTTCGTACATGCACTTAGGGTAATGATATCCATCTCATTATACTATCTTTTTTTTCTTTTTCTTTTTTTTTTTTTTTTTTTTTTTTACCCTTTTGCCCCTTCCCTTCCTCTCCCTCCCCATTGGCCTTTCTAATTTTCCTCTAATCCTCCTACGCTCCCTGTCCCAACCCCACTGTGAATCAGCCTCCTTATATCAGAGAAAACATTCAGCATTTGGATTTCTGGGATTGGCTAACTTCACTTAGCGTTATATTCTCCAACTTCATCCATTTACCTGCGAATGCCATAATTGTATTCTCTTTTATTGCTGAGTAATATTCCATTGTGCATATAAACCACAGTTTTTTATCCATTCATCTACTGAAGGACATCTAGGTTGGTTCCACAGTTTAGCTATTGTGAACTGTGCTGCTATAGACATTGATGTGGCTGTGTCCCTGTAGTATGCTGTTTTTAAGTCCTTTGGGTATAGACCAAGGAATGGGATAGCTGGGTCATAAGGTGGTTCCATTCCCAGTTTTCCAAGGAATCTCCATAGTGCTTTCCATATTGGCTGCACCATTTTGCAGTCCCACCAGCAATGTATGAGTGTGTCTTTTACCCCACATCCTCTCCAACATTTATTGTTGTTTGTGTTCTTAATAGCTGCCATTCTGACTGGAGTGAAATGAAATCTTAGAGTAGTTTTGATCTGCATTTCTCTAATTGCCAGAGATGTTGAACACTTTTTCATGTATTTTTTGATCGATTGTATATCTTCTTCTGAGAAGTGTCTGTTCAGTTCCTTGGCCTGTTTATTGATAGGGTTATTTGTTTTATTGGTGTTAAGGTTTTTGAGTGCTTTATATATTCTAGAGATTAGTGCTCTATCTGACATGTATGTGGTAAAAATTTGTTCCCAATTAGTAGGCTCTCTATTCACCTCACTGCTTGTTTCTTTTGCTGAGAAGCATCGTTTTAGTTTGAATCTATCCCATTTATTGATTCTTGATATTAATTCTTGTGCTATAGGAGTCTTATTAAGGAAGTGGGGGCCTAATCTGACATGGTGGAGATTAGGGCCTATTTTTTCTTCTAATAGGCGCAGTGTCTCTGGTCTAATTCCTAGGTCTTTGATCCACTTTGAGTTGAGTTTTGTGCATGGTGAGAGAGAGGGGTTTAATTTCATTTTGTTGCACATGGATTTCCAGTTTTCCCAGCACCATTTGTTAAGAGGCTATCTTTTCTTCAATGTATGATTTTGACATCTTTGTCTAATATAAGGTAACTGTAATTATGTGGGTTAGTCTCTGTGTCCTCTGTTCTGTACAATTGGTCTACCAGTCTATTTTGGTGCCAATACCATGCTGTTTTTGTTACTATTGCTCAGTAGTATAATTTAAGGTCTGGTATCGTGATGCCACCTGCTTCACTCTTCTTGCTAAGTAAGGATTGCTTTAGCTATTCTGGGACTCTTATTTTTCCAGATGAGTTTCATGACTGCGTTTTCTATTTCTATGAGGAATAACATTGGGATTTTGATTGGAACTGCATTGAATCTGCACTCTTTTGGTAGTATTTTGACAATATTAATCTTGCCTATCCAAGAACAAGGTAGATTTTTCCATCCTCTAAGGGCTTCTTTAATTTCTTTCTTTAGTGTTCTGTAGCTTTTGTTTTGGAGGTATTTCTTGTCTTTCATTAAGTTGATTCCCAAGTATTTTATTTTATTTTTTGATGCTATTGTAAATGGGGTAGTTTTCCTTGCTTTCCTTTCAGAGGATTTGTCATTGATATATAGCAATGCCTTTGATTTATGGGTGTTGATTTTGTATCCTGCTACTTTGCTGAATTCATTTACTAGTTCTGGAAGGTTTCTGGTGGAATTTTTGGGGGTATTCTAGGTATAGAATCATATCATCAGTAAATAGTGATAATTTGAGTTCTTTACCTATCTGTATCCCTTTAATTTCTTTTATCTGTCATTGCTCTGGCTAGGGTTTCAAGAACTATGTTAAATAGAAGTGGTGAAAGAGGGCATCCCTGTCTTGTTCCAGTTTTTAGAGGGAATGCTTTCAATTTTTCTCCATTTAGAATGATGTTGACCTGGGGCTTAGCATAGATAGCTTTTACGATGTTGAGATATGTTCCTGTTATCCCTAGTTTTCTAGTGTTTTGAACATGAAGGGGTGCTGTATTTCATTGAATGCTTTTTCTGCATCTATTGAGATAATATTATGGTTCTTATCTTTAAGTCTATTGATGTGATAAATTACATTTATTGATTTCCATATGTTGAACCATCCTTGCATTCCTGGAATGAACCCCACTTAATTGTGGTGTGCTATCTTTTTGATATGTTTTTATATTCGATTTGCCAGAATTTTATTGAGAATTTTTACATCTATGTTCATTAGAGATATTGCTCTGAAGTTTTCTTTCTTTGATGTGTCTCTGCCTGGTTTTGGAATCAGGTATTGATATTGGCCTCATAGAATGAGTTTGGAAGTGCTCCCTCTTTTTCTATTTCCTGAAATAAGTTGAAGAGTATTGGTATTAGTTTTTTTTGAAAGGTCTTGTAGAACTCGGCTGTGTATCTATCTGGTCCTGGGCTTTTCTTGGTTGGTAGGCTTCTGATGGCATCTTCCATTTTATCACTTGAAATTGATCTGTTTAAATTGTGTATAACATACTGACTCAATTTGGGCAAATCATACAACTCTAGAAATTTGTTGATGCCTTTGATATTTTGTATTTTATTGGAGTACAAGTTTTCAAAATAATTTCTAATTATCTTCTCTATTTCTGTAGTGTCTGTTGTGATATTTCCTTTTTCATCACTTATATTAGTAATTTGAATTTTCTCTCTTCTTCTCTTCATTAGCCTGGCTAAGAGTCTGTCAATTTTATTTATTTTTTCAAAGAACCAACTTTTTGTTTGTCAATTTTTTCAATTGTTTCTTTTGTTTCAATTTCATTGATTTCAGCTCTGATTTTAATTATTTCCTGTCTTCTATTGCTTTTGAACCACCTCCTCATTTGTGTGGGAGGACAAGTTCATTGCCCCATGTGGCAAAACTACCTAATGTCATAAAGAGTAGTTTGTTTTTTGGTGGGGGTAAAGCCAATTAGTTAACACTGTAGTTGCTCCAACTACTGAGTCCATTTAGGTAGAACTGTGTGTGACAAATGGTACCTTCTGGTCCTCTTGCTTGAGAGACATGTGAACATGTATTTCCATTTTTCTGAGGATAAAATACAAACTCTTGTTAACCTTACACAATTTCACCCTCTACTTTAACTCATGCATATTGGAAGACTAAATACAAAGTAAAAATAAGAAGCTTAATTTTGCCTATTGAAAGTAAGGGGAGAGACTCCCACTCCCACTCCCTATTCTTTATTATTTTATAGAAAAATATCTGCTGGCTGTATGAAGGGTGAGGTATCTTTCAGTCATTGGAATCTTTTAGTGGAGTCTGTGATACGCATCATATTCTGCTTTAGTCCTTATTCAGTAAGGAAATTTTTTAGTTTATGAAGAGGGTTTCTGGATTGGGAAGAGATTTTGTTTTTAATTATATTTTTCCAACACTTTTTCCCATTGACTCCCTGTAGTTTTCTTTCATATCTTGAAAAGTTTAAGCTGTAATTACTATAAATAACCCTCTGCCTGAAATCCTCCACTTTCCCTAACCTCTTCTTCTAAGTGGGTCATTCCATTCTTCAGTATATATAATCTCCCTAAAGAAATCTCTCTTCATCACCCTAAGAAAAGCTACCCCTTACAGGGCCTCTTTATCACATCATGCTGTTTATGTCTTGCAGAGTACTTAGTGCAACCTGCAGTTATTTTTCTTAATTTGTTCTAATTAGTTATACATGATAGTAGAATGCACTTTGATAAATCATACATAGATGGATTATAATTTCTCATTCTTCTGTTGTACCTGATGTAGAATCCCACCAGTCGTATATATGTACATAGGGTAATAATGTCTGATTCATTCTACTATCCTTCCTACCCCCATACCCCCTTCCCTTTCATTCCCCTCTACCTAAAGTAACTCTATTCTTCCCTAGCCACCCCCTCCTTATTGTGAATTAGCATCCACATATCAGGGAAAACATTCAGCCTTTGGGTTTTAGGATTGGCTTATTTTGCTTAGCATGATATTCTCCAGCTCATCCATTTACTGGCAAATGCCATCATTTCATTCTTCTTTAAGGCTGAGTAATATTCCATTTCATATGTAGATATCACATTTTAAAAATTTCATTTATTGATTTCTTGATGTGTTGTTAAGTGTATTTCCTTCTACTACAGGAGGAAGAGATTCTCCTGTAACTCCAATCCACCTGTCTCTTTCATAGTTAAATTCTCCACACCTATAACAGTGCCTGGCACATCATGGGTGCTTGGTGAACATTTGTGGAATGAACCAATGAATGGGTGAATAAGACAATGCTAAGCAGGTGAGGGTAGTTATGTAATGAAAAAATACATCTGCTTTTATTTATTCTATTCCCTATCAAGTTGTGGGCATCTCATCTTTTAGCAGTGTTTGTGCAAATGAGCATGTAAAAAATTATATCAAGGGAGTAATACATACTTGAATAGAACATGGAGATTATAAAAAAATTATAGTTGGATAAAAACCGGCCCAAACACTTGTTTTTTTCTTCTTTTTTTAAATAGGAAGATCTGCAATATTTAGAAAATGATTCACTGAAATATTTTGTAATGATTTTCATGTTAATTCTGGATATACCTAGTGCCATTTGAATTGTAGCATTGACTAATTGGCCAGTGTGAACATCAGTTAGTCCTAAATAAAGAGCAGGAGACAAATGCCAAGAAGGAGAAAGCAGAGAAGCAGGTATTCAGCAAGTCTACTAAGTTATGTGTCACCACATCCTTGTGGACAGAGTGGACCTTCTGCATGAAAGAAGAGGCTTTAGGAGTTAATACTGACATTTAGGGGAAGACTTTAGGCAGTGCTTCACAACTCTGGGCATGCATCAGACTGCCCTGTAGAGCTTGTTTAACATGGATTTCTGAGCCTCAGCCTCAAAATTTCCCATTCAGTAGGCCTGGGAAGAGGCTGGATATTTTTCATCTTAACAAGCATCCTAGTGATGCTGATGCTGTTGATCCAGGCACAACACTTTGAGAACCACTGCTTTTAAGTGTTGTTTGACTAGTGGCAGTAGATGGAGTTTGTTTATAACAATTTTTTGAGAGTTGACCATGGCTTTTTGAATACTTAAATGAATGTTCTGTTTTTTCTAATTGCCAAGAGAAAGGATCTTTTTTGCATGCTCTATATTTAAGGTTTCCCTTTCTCTAATTTAGCTTTTATTTGTACAGCAATGTACTAGGTATATTACTTCATTTAATCTTTATAATCACACAACAGGATACATATTGGTATCTCCATTTTACCCATGAAGAACTTAAACCTCAGAGAAGTTTGATTTCTATCCAGTGTTTCACACCTAGTCAGTGATATGCCAGAGCTTCCTCTTTTCTCTGACTCCAGGCTTAGGACTCTTTCGCCATGTTACTTCTCAGCCTGAGAAGTTAAAACTCATTTTGATTTAAGACTAATGGGTAACATCTTGAGTTGTTATAAGACTGAAGTAGAAACTACTCATCAGTTTGCAGTTAGTCTGATCTGACATGGAAGGCTGGTTAAGATTAAACACAGAAGCGTTCTAATGTGAAATACTGTATCTTGGTACTTTTCTTATCCAAGAAAGATGGCAGCCTTGATTACCAGGAAGATCGGAATCTAAGTAATTTATCTAAGTTGCAAAAACAAATTGACCTCTTTTGCTTAATTGTCCATATGATTCAATGAATTCTGAGAGACCCAAGAAGTTCTCCTTCACAACCCAGAAATACATGGATCACCTTGAAAAATCTTCGAAAAATTAAGAAGTGAACAACTGAGTTCATGATTATATATCTTCCTCTTAGCTACAATTGATGACCAAAAATAGGAAGGCATTGAAATCCTATTCAAACTAACACTACTTATATTTTAGACTTTTCTTGCATCATTTATCCTTGGATAATAAAAATGGTTGTTAAAATTTATACCATATTAGTCTGATTAACACTGAGATGGGTACAAATAAAGGATTGAGGAGAAATATTTACTTCATAAGGGTAGGGACTTTAATATACAGAAAACTGCATAAATCTGCAGATGTTCTAATTAGATTCAGCTGAGCTGCTTCAGAATGCAAGATAACATGGATTTCCTCTGCCAACCACCAAGAATAACTTTTCTGATGCAAAAATTGTTCAAGTTTCAATACTGAAACATAAAATATCCCAGCCCAGGGGATAGATTGCTTTCACATAAATTTCTTAATTGACTTAAATTCCTTCAACACTTGTTATTCCTTTATTTTAAGATTTAAACAGAATCTTCTAAATGGGACCCTAATGGCACTCTTCTGAGGTTAGAGTACCTGGAATCCTAATTTCTGTTAATAGTTAAGCGTTAACCTTAGATCATTAGAAAACCATGAAGGAGCTTATTCATATGGTGCTTAATTTACAATAAAGAGTAGTTTAGGTCATGAGAAAATCTGGCCCATAATGAAGATGACATTAAGGAATCTGGGTATGTAGTTCATGGGGTATTTTTTGCTAGTTGACTTACATTTTCTTTCCTTGAATGTAAGTATGTTTTTCATCTGTGTCCTGGCAAGGTAAATCTGTTATCCTGCATTCACGAATGGTTCAGTGAATCTTACCAGAGCTTTTATTGAGTCCCAAGTTACAGCATAGAGAGAGGAATGAACCCTCCTTTGGCATGGGGATGTTACTTGATCTCCAAAGGTACGGAGATCCCTTTGGTGTCTAACTTTCAAGAGTTTTTCACCACTAGAATGCTTTATGTTTCTGTATGTCTCTAGACTCTGGCTGTCAGATCCAACTGGGCATTTTGATTTAACTGTTTCTCACTCTCAGTAAGGTAAGGGAGAATGTTCCTTTCAGAGGATGTCAAGGGGAAGTGTGACAGAAGCTGTGTCATGAGCCTCATGTTCCATTGAGTACCCTTTAGACAAACCACCTTTTGGTCAATATTCCCTCAATTATATTTGATAAGCCAACCTATTCTCCTTAATTAAAATGTTGGCAGGCAGTCATCATGTCAGTTTATGCCAAGGCTTTTTATTTAAATAATCTCCATGTTTTACAATTTCTCATTTTGAATAGTGAAAGGATAATTTCATAAACTTCTGAAAGACAATCTCTTGTAAACACAAATTTTATCTCCTTCATAATCTTTTTGAATCTCTGAATTTGTGTGGAACAAAAATACATTGCTCAAGTAGGCTGCTTTAATTTATTAATAAAAACAATATAGTTGTGAAAGCCATTTGCAGAAAATTGATTTGAAATAGATGTTAGTGTGGCATAAACATCAGTTTGCTACATTTGAAGCAGTGAACATAGAAAATAAACATTATGTATAGACTTACTAGCCACTTAATACTGTAGAATCTGAGTGAGGAACATTATAAAGAATGTAGACCCAGGTCCCTGAATTTACACTTAACCTTTGATTGTCTAGTATGTAAGTCACATTATATTGTTTCCTACACATAGTACTTATATATATTTTTATATATCATTGATATTAAACCAAACTGGTCACTGATATAGAAAACTGAACAGCGCCTGCACTGTTTATAAAGAACTCAGTAACAGTGAATTTCTTCAGCCCATCATACATCCTCTCCTCATTTCTTGGGTATTTTACTTTGTTTTGTCACTTCTATCAAAGAATAGGTTTGGAATTAAAAAAAGATGAAATTGGATGAAGCTTATTAGAATGCTTTGCAGCACATTGCACAGGGAAATATTGGCAGCGAGTTTGAACACGGGTAAAATGAGTACAAGAATGATGAGTACCTCTTCTCATTCCAAGACAGCTTTCTTATTAGCATGGATTATAGAGATGCAGCTGCATGGTGGGCAGAGACTGATATGTCATAGCTTGGAGACATTCCAGGAGAGCTCGGTCTTCAGTGGGTCAGGTCAGATGTTCTCAGCCTCTGAATGTCAACTCTAAGGACATGTCCAAGTGGCAGCCATTTCCTCTTCCCCATTAACTATTTAGCATGACCCAGATCTTGGTTGTCAGGGGCTTCCAGCCTATGATAATAATCTTTCAGTCCTTATTTATTCAGTTTATCCCGAATGCCACTGGGACATCAAAGATGAACTCCAACAACTATCCCTTGATACTCAATTCTGAGGTTTATTCACCAAGATAGTTGTTGTTGGGACACCGTCCTAGGTGAAAATATAAAAAATTGCCTTTATTATGTGCTCCAGGGTAAATAACCTTCTTTCTCCCCCCTCAATATCACTAGATAATAATAGCTGGTTCCTTTGGATTGAATCCTAGAAATAAGATTAGAGTGGTTTGTGTCCCTGAATCTAGCAGAAGCACTTTAGCAATAGCCAGCATGCTTATGGGAAGAGAGAAGAGTAGGAACTGTGTTCTCTTTACTTCATCTTAACTAAATAAACCACATTGTAGTAGCAGGCTTTCCTTCAAATCTTGGTTCAATAGACACTTACTCTCTTCCTTTGTTCATTCTCCCTTGCACATCATCTCAGATATATGGCACATACCTGAGATGAGAGTTCTGCTTCTGCTTTAACATCTTAGACAAGTCAACTGAAGAATGGTTTTTTAGATTGACCTTCATCTCACTAACCATATCTACCCCCAAATTAAACAGTGTCTGCTTTGCTTTGAACTGTCTAGACCTGACAGTCTAGATAGAGTTAATGCTCATTAGCAGGCTACAGAGGCCCCCTGGATCCTTTTTTGCCAGATCTTGTGATGTCATGGCTTACCTCCTCTGATAGAATCTGAGAAGAGGCTAAGACCACGGGTCTGGGAGAGGGACATGCAACAGGAAACAGCCCTATTGTCCCTTCACTTGGTAACAGTCTCACATACAGCAACACATTCAGCTCCCAGGATAAAAGCAGGTGTTTTGCTTTAATTAAGGCCAACAAAGACTTTTCTGTTCTCAATAGGCTTATATTTTTAGACACTAGGTAAGGAGGAAGAGAACATTATTCCATTCTGTGCATAAAAATAAAGATTCAGCATGAACTGCGTAATTAAGAACTGAAAGGGGGAAAATGCAATTCAATTAAAACTGACAGAATAATACAAGGAATCAATGGCTTTATTTGGTGTTTAATGATGATACTGTTTTCATTTCATTATACATGAGTCATAACTAGCTTTGCCTTAGTTTAATTGTATTCCTTACAGAGTAAACTGGAGTATGCAATTTGCAGTAGACTCATCAATTAAAAAGAGGCTTATTTAAGATTATCATAAATTGATCCCTGAGACTGAAATCAAAATTTTCCCATTCCAATATATAAATTTGTTGGAATAATGGACAGTATTAGGTATAGGCAGGGAGAGACATTGGTGGCAGGAGGTGAAGAGAAGTTTGCAAAGGCCAAAGACTGATTTCCATTTTAAAAAATGATAGTAGTATGATTTCCAGTGGGGGAAAATGATATGGCAGTGCATTTTTGATCCAGTGAACTGAAAAAAAATGATGGGATTTTAGGCTGGAAAGGAAACACTAAATTGAGCTGCCTATATAAAATGAATCATGAAATTGGCATAAAATCAAGTGAAACAGGAACATATCATTTCTGTATGTGGCCTTATGGCTATTTGGTTTTAAAGTTGGGACACGAAACCAAGGAAACCAAGGAAAGCAGAAAGAAGAGTGAAGTGTTGGAAGTTACGCTATGTGAATACTTTGTGGAATTAATGTTGTAATATAGGCTGTTGTGCTGTTAGGCACATTCATTACAGTAAACTTCTTGGGCATTCTACTCAATAGAGTATGTACTATTTGCCAATGCTCTGTGAATCCCAACATAAATTAGCAGTAGATACTAAATTACTACAGCCTCAGGATCTTACAGGTTGGTCATGGTAAAATGTGTCTACCTTATTGCTTATTCCATTAGTAACATGGGTAAATGTTTCCTTTTTCCCATGCTTGACTAAATTTCCAGTGTACTATACAAACAGATGAAGAGATTGTCATGCACCCATGATAACCTTTTCAAGAGCTTATAATAGATTGGTTGGGGGAATACTAATTTTTACCCTCATCATGGAATCAAGGAGACTACCCTGCTTAACTGGCCATCTAAGACTTACTTATGTAGGCTGGATTTTATCATAGTAAACACATTTTTTTTGTACTCAGGAATGAAACACAGGGGTGCTTTACCAGTGAGCTACATCCCCAGTCCTTAAAAATTTTATTTATTTATTTATTTAATTTTGAGACAGGGTCTCCCTAAATAACTGAGGTTGGCCTTGAACTTGGCAATGCTCCTGCCTTAGCATCCCAAATCACTGGAATTATGTGCTTCACTGTATATACATCCATCTGACTCTTTTCTGTTTTCTAGTATCAGGGTAACCTGACTAGGCCATCCTAGATCAACTCTCTTTGCTAGTGATTCTTTTATGGCAACCTGTAGTGGATAGAGAGAAAAGAACAAGACAAAAGAAAAAAAATATTTTTAAGAGTCTTCAAGACCACAGAGAAAATAAAATAAGAAAGCCTGTGCTCTGTAGATGTGGTTGATAATTTTAAATATATAATGACACATCTATAACAGTCATTTTTATATTACACACTTTAGATTTTCCTTTTAATTTTTGTTTTTAGACACTGAAAAAAAAACAAGCATCTGAATAGACATTAGCATTGGTGGGAAGGTTTTTCAGATATTTACTTGAATTATGTCTTAAACAGTTGATTTAAAGTTGATCATCAAGATCAGATATATGGGTAAATATGTACATATATTAATTTTACACATATAATTTTAAGAAGGCTAGAATTAAATTGCTGTTACTTTTTCAAGTTCAAAGATTATTATTGGCAAACTGTACCATTTTTTTGGGATGATTAAAATAAGAACTATTATTTATAAAGCAGATAAAGCTATAAAATTACAGTAAATAAGATGTACTACATGATTTGTATCCTAGTAGTGAAAAATAGACACTGACTCATTCCAACTCTCTTATTCATTATAGCCTGTAAACAACATAGTTCAATGGCTAGACAGTCACATAGATGTAGGAATGTAGTTAGTTGCTATGGAGCAATAAGTTATGTTGCCCTTTTTAGTGTTCCTGCAAATGACTTTGATCTTGCTGTATTGTGTGTTAGGTAGCAGAACAACTGAGTCACAGACGGAAAACCCTGTATTTGTTTGGAGTTGTCGTAGTCACTCATTCATTCCTATATTCAAAATGCCTTCACATGAAGATGCCTCCACAAGGAGCAGGTAGGAACTTCAGTCTATCCTGAATGATTTAGGCATTATACTAAATGCTAGGTATTTTGTTTTATAAACACTTTATAGCACTTACTGTGTGCCAGGCATTGACTCATGTAATTCTCATAACTACTCTATAAGGCACATTTCCCTCCTTTTATAGATGAGTGAACTAAGTCACAGAGAAGTTGAGGAATTTGCCCATGGTCACATGGACAGTAAGTAGCAGAGCTTAGATTAGAACCCAGGCCATCTAGCTCCAAAGTCCATGCTCTTAAGCTCAAGACAGAGTCTCTGTCTTCCTGCAGTTTACAGTCCAGAGGGGATGCAGAAGATACACAGGTAAATAAAAGAGAAACAAAATAATTGTGAGCTAAAAAGAATAACAAGGGAAATGCTGCCTGGGGTGATCATTCAAGCTGAAGCAGAAAGCATGAGATAGAACCAGTCAGGAGCAGGGCTGAAGTGGGAACCAGGCCTCTAGTGCTCAAGAAACCCAGCAGGGATCAGGGGGCAGGGGCAGGCTCACCCCTCAGGATAGGGTGAGCCAGAGCGGGACTCCAGACAGAGTTCTTGGAAAGATGCTTTATGAGACAGAGAAAACCATTTTCTTAGATGAGTCATAATATTTCTTGGGAGTTTGGGGCATTTGGACAGGGATGAGAAGTATATCAAGGGAAGGAAGGAGGGCATAAATGGAGATGGTCCTAGAAATTTTAGGGAAGTGGCCATTCCCCAAGTAAGTCAAAGACAGGGAGATCAGGGACAATCTGTCCCTATATCCTGGGTCAGATGTGCATGAAAGCAACACCCCCCAGTCCCACTAGAGAAACTGGCTGTTTATAACTAGACATGTGGGGGCATGGTTCAATTCTCAGAGACTCTGGTGCTCCTGCCTGCCACTGAAGCCAAACAGATCCTGGTCCTCAAGGACAAAAAGAGAATAGCCAGGCTTGAAGGGATAAAGCAGCAATTATGGATGTATCAGGGGAAACAATGCATAGATAAATGGCAAATGCCCTCAGCAGTTTTTATTACAAGAAAAAGTCTCCTCTCCCTGGAGAGGTCCCCCAAAGAAAAATGAAGTTGCTGATGGTCAGGGATTTACTGCTTACCATCTTGGTAGAATGGAAGCTTCAAAAGGAAGGGGTATAATGAAAAAAATAAAGTTGGTCTCCTATTTATCTGAGTTTATGGACTGAAGTTCCTACCTGCTTCATGTGGAGATGTCTTCTGGGTTTGCTAAAATCCTACCTGCAGCCAGTAGCCACACCATGGGTTGATTACAGACTCTAGGCATAAAGCCAAAGCATCTGGAGGTGTCATGTGTCACCCTGTGGGACAGCTGCTGAACAGAAATGAGGTCGGCTCTCAGAAGTCACTTGATTTTGGAAATATCAGTGAGCTGTTGTAAGGCTGAGCTTGAAAAAGTATAAGAGAATGTTTTAAACCACCTGGGCAGATAAAAGGTGGTCTTCAGAAAAAAGGGAGAATAGTTGAAGCTATAGTTAGTGTGTTTTTTTTAACTGCTAATTTTTAGTAAATTAAATAATTGATTTCCAGAAGAATAGCTAGGAAGGGGGAGTTCTGAAGATGTGTTTTTTTTTTTTTTTTTTTTTTTTTTTTTTTTGTGGCTTCTAACTTGGACTATGATATTTTTAAATGAACTAATACTCTCCCAGGGGAAAAAAAAAAGGAAAAGAAAGTATTACCTGCTGGTACTTTTCTTTAGTGTAAGAAATGGCCACCAAAGTAAAGGTGGGTAGAATACCCTCAGTAGTGCCTGTTCTTAATTTGTTAGTGATTCAGCTCTCCACAAGTTTTGCTTCTGTGAGCACAAACACACACAAACACACACATGGAGATTCTATGCCTGGGAGAAGTGGAGAATAAGACTTAATTGCAAGAGTGGTTCATAGGGGGATGGCGTCTAAAACTCTAGGAAAAAGTACACATCACCTTTAAAACAAATGGTTTGCTTTGCTTTTATAAAAAGAAATGAACATTTTGTCATAGGATATTCAGTTATAAAAGGGTGTCCTGAGGATCCAGAAAATATAGACAAGGCTTGAAGTTTGCCCAGTTGCCTTTTGAAACAAACATCCTTTACTGGGGCTGATGACTGTGACTAGAGATTAGAGTGGGAATTAGATTAGATTAGAGCGAGAGACAGCTACTCACACACCCAGTAATGTGAGAATCCTCAGAGTCATGCCTATTAATGCATTTAGAAGGAACAATCTTGCTATTGTGTGGATAACTACCAAAAGGGATGGAAGTATTAAAAATATGTCAAACCTACCATACCAGTTTAAATTGTTTTATGGCTTTCTCTAGCATTATTTACCTGGTTGAGTATAGACATGGGTAGGAATGGATTCTAGAGGAAAATGAAGATAGGAAGGGATTAATGAATAATGAGAATGGCAGTCTATGAATTAAAAGTTACATGAGATTATAGAATTTTAATAGTGAGAGCACTTGGACTTTTTTTTTTTTTTTTTTTTTTTTTTTGTTGTTGTTGTTGTTGTTGTTGTTGTTGTTGTACCGGGGATTGAACTCAGGGGCACTTGACCACTGGGTCACATCCCCAGACCTTTTTTGTATTTTATTTAGAGACAGGGTCTCACTGAGTTGCTAAGTGCCTCACCATTGCTGAGGCTGGCTTTGAACTCGCGATCCTCCTGCCTCAGCCTCCCAAAGTGCTGGGATTACAGGCGTGCGCCACTGCGCCCGGCTTTGGACTTTTTATTAATAATAAACTAGATTTTATTTCAGAAAATACAAAACAAATATGACAAAACATGAACTCTGACATCAGAGTAAGGGATCTTTTTAATTTTGAAAGATGGAGGTATTATAGATTTTGGAGTTAATGAGACTAGAATATGTTTGGGGCATCCATGATTCAGTTGGTGTGAAGGAGGAGGTTGTTGGGTGTGAGGATATTAAGTAATCAAAAATCATGAGTCAATATAGATCATCAATGTGTATACAGAAGTCACCAAGAGAGTTATTAAGATGCAGATAAACAACTCAGATCCAAAACCTGACATAATAGTTAATGTTTACTCAGTGCTTATAAAGTGCCAGGTACTATTCCATCAGCTTTCCAGATTCTCAAAACCTCTATTTTGTAGATGAGGAAGATGAAGCTTAAATAAAGATTGACAAACTTGCCCCAGTTACAGTACAAGTCAGGGTGGAGCCTGACTTGCAGACCAAGGCAGTCTGGCTCCAGAGCCTGTGTTCTTGAACTCCTTGCTCTCTTGTATCTGTGAATGGTGTGACTGGGACAAGAGGGCTATAGTGTGAACCTTAAAGATGCAGATGTTGCAGGGGGAAGAGGAAATAATAGTCTTAGACAACTCAAACTCTTTGGAATTGACATATAAGGGTGTGAAGGACAAAACAGAATCCATATAAGATAGCTGCAGTTCCAGGTAGCAGTTTCCTCTGAGGAGGGCAGGTTCCTGTTAAGAAAGGGTGATAGAAGGGAGCATTCTAGAAAAGGTAAAGTATATTGGAAGACCCAAAGGCCCAGTGGGAGGTGCGTGGTGAGGCAGATAAATGGTAAGGTGCAGACTGTGTGGGATGAATATATTGTTGCTGATGGCCACGTGAGTGTGGACCTCTGTTAGTGACTGAGGTAAATACCTGTGGGGCCCCATGGGGTTCATTGCTCTAGCTCCAGCAAGGCAGCAAGTGGTAATACAGTGGGTGTGTTCCTTTCCTAAGATCACCATAACAAAGTTCCACACAGTGACTTAACAGAAATACACTAACTCGCAGTTCTGGAGGCTGGAAATCCAGGATCAAGGTATTGACTTGGTTGGTTCCTTTTATGTATTATGGGGAAGAATCTGTTCCACGTTTCTTTCCTAGTTTTTGGTGGCTTCTGGCAATCTTTGGTGTTTTGTGGTAGATAGAAAGATCATCATGATCTATATTTTCCTGACATGGCATTCCCTTCCATATTTGTGTCTGTGTCCGCATACACCTTTTCTAGTAAGGATAGTAGTCATATTGGATTAGGGCCCATCCAGTGGCCTCATTTTAAGAACGAATTACATCTTCAATGGCCTTATTTCCAAATAAGGACACATTTTGAGGTACTGGGAGTTAGGATTGCAACATATGAAAAATTTGAGGTGGGGGCACATTGCAACGCATAGCAGTGGATGCCAGGGGCATTGCTCACTTCTAATCATTTGTATTTGATTTGGTATCTCTTCTGAGCACTTGAACATTGGAGGCACTTTACTAGATGTATTAGTCTGTTTTTTCTTACTGTGATGAAATACCTGAGGCAGCCTACTTTATAAGGGAAAGAGGTGAATTTTGGCTCATGATTCTAGAATGGTATGGTCTAAAGGCCTCCTGTAGTGTCGTCTGCACTGGCAGTTCCTGAGGAGGCATAGAGAACCATGTGGCAAGAGATAGGGAGCATGCCAATATATGACTGTGCATCTGGTCTCCGTCCCTCTTCTTATAAAGCCACCAGTATTTAATCATGAGATCTTCATCCAAATTACCTTATTTTAAATCACTTTATAAAGTTCCTCGCCTCTAAATGTCCTAGTCATATTAAGTTTCTTCTCTTAATACTGTTTGGGGGCTTAAACTTCTATATGAGGTTCCAGGGTACAAATCATATTCAATTATAGCAGTAGGAATATGGGGAATGAAACAAATCCCTGAATGTGTGGGAGGTAGAGGAAATAGGTACCTTATGAGAAATTCAGATATCTAATACACAGTTGATCTGGTAAATGCTGTGAAATACAAACAAACTGTTAAATAAATTATAAATCATTTAAGGAGAATGGAGACTTGTGGGCAATTTGGATTATTTTATTGTTTGTTTGTTTGTTGTACAGGTAAGGAATCTTAATTCCAGAAATGTTAAATGAACTGTTGAAGGTTTACCAACTACAAGTCTGTTCATTTGTTTGTATTACATATATAAATATGTGTGCAGGCTCATTTACAGCTGTGTAAATATCTTTGAAATGTATTATTTCAAAAATTATTTTTATATAACTGTTCAGGAATAAAAGACTATGTGAGCTTGTGAACACAAAGTAGAAATACTGTTTAGAAGAAGTTATAGGCATTTATAACTATAACGAAGTTACTGAGTTGTTGACTAAATATTGACTATAAATCTCCAACCACCCACCATCTATAGGTGCCAATCTGCCTACAGCTATACTCAATTTATATAATATTTATTTGATGCCAAAATGTCCAGTAAGTTTCTGGACTCTTTTAAAAATTAAACCATTAGTGACCTTGAGCCACCACAGTCTCATTCTCCTTCAATATCCTTCATCTTGCTAAGATATCAGAATAGCCTAGCTGGGAGAAATGGCTGCTGCACACACAGGCCTGGATTCTTCATTGCATGGATAGATAAACAGAGATTATTAGCAATGTAGTTCCAAGTTTAAAAAACAGCATTGAGCTGGGAATTACTTAATAACTGCAGGGAGCAAATGTCTGTCCTGAGTTTCATAGGTAGTTATGGATGGATCAGGTGAACATTGTGGTGCAGTAGAAACCCTAAGAAAAGAGAAAGAGATGAAGGGAAAATTGATCTCCCTCGCTTGGATTACAGTGAAAGTCAAATAGTCTTAGGGTCATAGAAGAGAGAGCAAGAAGCAGAAATATGAAATTTATTCAACATAGAATTTCTGATTTACTATATGCAAGTAGAAAATAGGATTGGATTCATTATTGACAACATTTAAGGAATCAGAGTTCTGGGTGTGAGATGGGTCTGCCTCTTGGCATCTGAGTTCCAGAGTTCACTGAAACCTGACTGTTGCTGCCTGCAGCAATGAGACCGTGGGAAAGAAATCAGAGGCAGACTGGGAATGAGTGGTTCCTTTATTGTTCCTTCTTCTTCTTCCTTCCTTCCCATCTTCTGTCTGATTCCACCCCTGTTCCTCTCTACCGTCTGTTTAAATACTCTTTACCCATCACAAGTACATTAGTTCTCTTAACAGGCATACACGTGTCTCATCACAAGCTCAACTAACAGGTGCAGCATGCAGTGCCCACAAGCACAGAAAAATTCTTAGTCAATTCAGGTGTAAGTTGTAGTTAACAAAGCCTTGCTTCTGACAAACAAGCAAGTGCCACCTCTTGGCTCTCAGCCAGCCGCCATCTTAGAGCTACTTCCTCATCAAAGGCTCTTACACCTGACCTTGGAAGTGATGTCCATGGGGATGAGTCTGCCATCTTTTTTTTTTTTTTCTCCTGGAAATGAGAATCAACAACCAGGCACCACTGATCCTGATTCATGAAGGACACATTTAGTAGAAAAAAAAAAATGCTTTACTACTTCTATGGTTCAAAATTTGTGATGAATTATAAACAGTCTTCTAATAGTTAACAATTAATTCTAATAGCTGTTCATCTACTTTTTATCATGGCAAGTAACAATAGCAAATCCTTTTTCTTTCCTTCTGTTCTTCCTTATGAGATATTTTGAGTACCTGCTAAAGTCAGTCTCTAAAATATGATTAATATATATTTGGGATGAAGATAAGAAAAACAGACACAGTCCTTGTCCTGAGCCTGAAGAGAGAGATGGATAGTAAGGATATATCCACAAATACATTGTTGCAAACTGTAATAAGGTGACCAAGGAAAAAGGAAGAGAGTTTTATAGAAGCATATAAAAGGGGGGTTGATCTCGGGTGGGCAGGGAAGACTCCTCAAGGAAATGGCATTTGTGCTGAGTGCAAAATAGTATAGAGACCTTAACAGGTACAATGTAGAGATGGGTGGTGGAGTATGGGCAGGAAGGCTCCAGACAGAGAATAGCAAGTACCAAAGATCCAGGTTAGAGTAGGTAAGGGAGAAGAGAACTAAAAGAAGGCCATTCTGGTTGGGTTACTGAAGAGTGGTAAGAGGGCTGGAGGTGTAAGCAGGGACCAGTTCTCACAAAGGATGGTAGACTGTTTGACCAATAGTAAAGTGTTGGTGGGAAGTAGAAAGGCCACTGTGACTGCTGACAACTCTTTCCAGAAATACTTTCTTTAAAAGGAAGACAGGAGATTGGATGGCATTTCATCTTGGGGGAAAAAAAGATTTTTGTTTTGTTTGTATGATGGGATAATTTTTAAGTGTGGAGTGAGATGAGAAGGTAATAAGATATTAGCATTGTAGAACTATACCCATGGCTGCAGTGTGGAAAAGGAGTGTGGCTTGAGAGGAATGGGGGGAGGGTGGAACCAAGAAAGAGTGTGTTACAGAATAATGATAGAGATGGTTGGAGGGGGGATTGAGTCAAGAAATATTGAGGAACCACAGCAGTTTTCTAACCTTGTATATTGTCAATGATTTTAACTTTAGCAGGCTAATAGTTAAAGAAAATTCAGTATTTTAATTTGCATTCCTTTGATTACTAATGAGATGGGTCATCTTTTCATATGTTGAATGACCATTTGCATTTATTCTTTTGTGGAGTATCTGTTTTCTTTGCCCGTTAATATATGGGGTTGTTCTTTTCCCTGTTGATCAAACAAATCTTTTGTAACCCTTTGTCATATGCATGTTGCAAACCTGTTTGTTAGTTTTTGGTTTGTCTTTTAATCTTGTTTTACAGCGTTTTCTAGTTTTATTTGACTGCACATACATTTTTCACTTTTAAGTGGTTAAGTCTGTCATCTGTCAGTGTTTTTATTTATGGTTCCAGCTTTGTTAATATATTCAAATGGCCTTACTATTCCAAGGCTAGATAAATATTTTCAAACACTTTATTTTCTATTATGAACATATTGGGAATTCAGTATGAGTACTAAGTGGGGGGGGGGGATATTTAACAAGTACTTAGGCATTTGTCCCAGTATCTTTTATGGAATAATCAATATTTCCCACCCTGATTTGAAATGCTATCTTTTTATTTATAAAATCTCCAGATACATTTTAGCTCAATTCTGAACTCTGTATTTTATTTCTGATCTCTCATCCTGTGCCAGAACCATGCTGTTTTAATTACTGTTATTTTGTAACACAATTTTTATATCTGGTAGTGCATTTTTACACACATTATTCATCATTGTCAGACTTTCCTACTTATTTTGAAATATTTATTCTTCAAAGTGGATTTTAGAGTTATTTGTCAAGTTTTACAAAAAAACCCTATTGTGACTTTGGTAGGGATTAAATTATATTTATAGATTAACTTTATTTCAGCACTCTGGGTCATTACAAAGTTTTTCAAATAGTGATTGGAGTAATTTAATTTGGGATCAAGTAAAGTTTGCTACATATTGTGAACCATTTTTTTCAGAAATATATTAAATATTGGCAAGCTACCTACTATGGAATTCACTAAATCACTATATGGTTCTAGATGATTTATTTATTCATCAAATATATACTTCTGTATGATTGAGGCATGCAGAAGGCACTGTTCCAACTGCTGGAATACAACAATGGAAAGACAGGATTCTAGTTCCCATGTCTAGGGGGACAGACAATGGAATTTGCCTTCCTCATAGATGGGGGTGTCTTCCTTTAAAAGGAAGACGGGAAATTGGATGGCATTTGATCTTGAGGGCAAATAATGTTTTTGTTTTAAGATGGGAGACACTAGAACATACTCACATGTTGCTGAATAATTGCCAGAGAAGGAGAAAATAAAAATAAGGAAGAGGAATGGACAGGGAAACTTTGGTATATATACACAATGGAACACTACTCAGCACTAAAAGATAATAAAATCATGGCATTTGCAGGTAAATGGATGGAGTTGGAGAAAATAATGCTAAGTGAAGTTAGCCAATCCCAAAAAACCAAAGGTCGAATGACCTCTTTGATATGAAGATACTAACTTATAAAGGCAAGGGAGTGGAGATGAGAGGAATAAAAGAACTTTAAATAGAACAAAGAGGGGGGAGGGGGTGGGGGGCAAGGGGATAGGAATAATAGCAGACTGAGTTATTCCATGATTACCCTAAATACATGTATGAAGACACAATTGTTGTAAAAATACTTTATATAAAACCAGCAACTTAAAAAAATGTGCTCTTTATATGTAATATGAAATGAAATATACTCTGCAAATGTGTATAACAAATTAGAATAAAAAATAAAAAAATAGAAAAAAATAAGGAAGAGGAAGGAGGTGCTCTCAGTGTCCAGTTTCTTAATGGTGAGAGTAGATGGAGTGTATTCTACAAGTGCAGTGTTAGCTTTTCATAGAAGGAAGGAATTAGTAAGAGTAAATTCATATCGTGGGCCTAGATTAGTGTTTATTTCACTGCTGAAATTAAAGAGGTACTTTTGCATGGGCACCAACCAAATTTATAATACTCTGCAAATTATTTCTTGATTTCACTAAAAACTTGGAATGTTTTATTCCATTGTTAAACTTGGATGTACAACTTCTTTGTAACTGAATTTTATACAATATTGAAACCAATGTTTATAACATTTGGCACATTTCTGACATTTCATATTTATTGAATAAGTATATAAATTAGTGATTGGTCCACAGTTTAATATTGCAGGGTAGAATTTTCATACTCTACAGGTGATGTCATACCTCCCATACATACTTAGTACTTCCCTGTAAGTATGTAATATTTATTTCTCTTTACCATGTAGTTTAGCACAAAAGGCATTGGGCTGGGAAACAAAAAATAAGATTTAACTTGACCTGCTGCTTTATAGTTCTCAAAGCTGGGGAAGTTATTTAGCTTCTCTGGCTTTTATTTTCCCATTGCAAAAGGAAGCAACTGGACATTTTCTTCACACGGACTAATTTCTGGAGCCCAGATGTAACACAGATCCTCAGAGGAAAGTGGGGATGGGAAAGAGATCTAAAATACCTTTGCAGCAATGTCCTTCATCCAGACTCCACCCTTCCTTGCTCTTAACCCCCGAGTGGGGCTTCTTGGAGCAAAATTTAGAAACCTTGTAAGATTATTTCTAAGGTTTTTAACAATTGCATAATCCATGATAGGCGTTGTCAGATATTATTTTAATAATTTGGTGTGGAAAGGAATGCATAGAGTTTTTAAGTCTGTTTCACAGATGGGTAATCTCAGGTTCAGAATTCATTACTTGCTGTAATCTCTTGTCTAGTAAATGGAGGCACTGGGATTGGACCCCAGTCTTCTCTTCCTTGTTTATTTAGTCCTTTTTTTTTCTACTGAAGGAGCCCTAATTAGGAAGGGCTGTTGCAGCTAGCTGGAAGCCATAAGTTCCACCTGATATGTATGTGACGCACCTGTAGGCACCCGCAAACCTGAAGGTATATAACCGGGTGAAAGTGGTCCGAGTTAGGAGAACGGAGAATTCAGACAGTCGGGCAGTCACTCGGTCGGTCAGAAGAATCAGAGCGGCCAGAACGTAGGCAGAGCGGTTACAGAAGAGAAACCAGATAGAAGACAGAAGAGAAACCAGATAGAAGAAGTAATGACTGGTCAGAGTTAGGCCGAGGTTCCCAAGGAAGACAGAAGCTCTAAGAAAGTAGAAGTAAAAGTAGTAAAAGCTTAACTCTGCCTCCGAGAGTTTTTCCTCCTGGTTTTCGGTACCAGGCAGCTTACAAATGGTGGTCCGTCCGGGGCTCGGCAGGCAGAGAAGAAAAGCTAAGAAATAAGAGCAATGAAAAAGCATAGCCTCTGACTCAGTTGAGGCCAGTTAAAAAAAAAGCCGAAGCAGAGTAGCCAGCGAAAAGCCGAAGCGAGCCGGCCAAAAGAAAGCCGAAGCAGAGTAGCCGGCCAAAAGCCATAAAAAATAAAGAAGCCAGAGCCATACAGAGAAAAAGCCTTGAGCTTTAGCAAAAAAGCCATAAAGAAAAAAGCCATGAGCTTAAAAGAAAATAGAAAGCCATTGAGCTTTGGCAAAAAAGCCATAAAAATAAAGAAGAGGAAAAAAAAAAAAAAAAGTCAAAGCCGCTTATGCAGTTGTGCTTAACTAAGTGCGTTAGCTGCTCCTCAGCAGTAGGCTTCCTTAAAGCCACAGCACCTTCTCAAAAAGGGCTCAAATATCCACCCTTTCAAAAATAAAAGGTGAAAAGCTAGGTAGGGACAAGAAAATAAAAGAAAATAGAGAAAATAAAATAGAGAAAATAGAATTAAAGCACCTTTTTAAACTAAAGGGAAGGAATATGAAGGAGACCTAATTGGGAAGGGCTGTTGTAGCTAGCTGGAAGCCATAAGTTCCACCTGATATGTATGTGACGCACCTGTAGGCACCCGCAAAGCTGAAGGTATATAACCGGGTGAAAGCGGTCCGAGTTAGGAGAACGGAGAATTCAGTCAGCCGGGCAGTCACTCGGTCGGTCAGAAGAATCAGAGCGGCCAGAACGTAGGCAGAGCGGTTACAGAAGAGAAACCAGATAGAAGACAGAAGAGAAACCAGATAGAAGAAGTAATGACTGGTCAGAGTTAGGCCGAGGTTCCCAAGGAAGACAGAAGCTCTAAGAAAGTAGAAGTAAAAGTAGTAAAAGCTTAACTCTGCCTCCGAGAGTTTTTCCTCCTGGTTTTCGGTACCAGGTAGCTTACATTCTACAAATGGTTTTTCCTAACTGCCCTTATGTTGATTCAATAAAGACTCTGGCTAAAATATCTGAGAGAATTTCTGCCAGAAACTATTACTGCATATTTATATTATAGTTCACATCCTCACATACATCATGAAACTGCTTAAAAATGTTTTCCTAAATGTTGTTCTATACCTGAATTAGCTAAGTTACAGAACCTTTAATCAAATTGCTAAGAAATAATGAGCTGTGAGGAATCATTACATTTCTCAAAAGAAATCTCTCAAATGCAAATCAAATGAATTGACAGAACACTTAAATCTGTTTAATTTTGAAATCAGTTTCATTTTAAAAATAATCTTCACATTGAGACAGATGAAGCATATACTCTAATGAGGAACACATTAAAATAAGAAATCAATTTCAATGCAAATGCATATTGAGAAATTAAAAGTTAATCAAGATTAAACACTAGAGTTGGAAGGGCATGTCAACTGGGCTGCCCACATCAAATAAGGACTATCACCCCAGATTAGCCACCCTGCTCCCAGGATGGTCCATACTTTCATGTCTGAGTTTCCTCTTGCTGACTCGACCATGGAATGCTCTTCTTGACCAAATAAAAATATTACTTATTCTTCAAGGCTCATTTCATCTGCTTCCCCTGTGAAGCCCACTTGTCTTTATGGCTCCTCTTCCTTCCTGGACAGAATTAATCTTCTCCCTCTCCTGGGAATGCTGCTAGAACTTGGCACTGCAGACACACTCTTTACACTTCATAAGCTAGTTGTAAAGTCTCTTTCCTTTTTGTGAGTTTTAATTTCTGCAAAAGCAGTGAATATTCACCATTTTTAAGATTTTTCCATTATAAAAATAATATATACTCAATGAGAAAATTTAGAAAAATACAGAAAAGTTAAAATGTAAAAGTCATTTCCTTAATCCAGTCTATGCTTAGAATTTGAAATGATTCATTCTGATGTTTCCTCTGCCATGAACAAACAAATGTTGAGTTTAACTGGGGAGGCACTGTTGATTTGCAAGTGCTAGAAGACTATAAATCTCCCTGTCTCTAACTCTGTTGTGTGGTCTAGTTGGCTGGCCCTGGTATATTTAAGTCTACATCCATGTATATATACATTATTTTGTGGATATTTAGGATAGAGAAGGGTTTGTTCAACAGTATGGACAAACTTGTCTAGAAGGTATTGTGTGAAAGCCCTTGACTCTGGAAATCATACGCATTCTTATCAAGAAATTGAACAGAATTTAATGAATCCCCCCCCCCCCCCCGCCCCCAGCTTGGAGAATGAGAACTGGTTATTCATCAAATTGAGCAAACTGACACATAGCCCAAGTGGGAAAGCATGCTCCTGTAGGTTCTCACAGTTAATGGTCTGAGGGTGACTGGGAACAAGTACCATGTCTCAGTGACAGTTTCATCATTAAACTGAAGAACACATTGCTAAAACTTTAAATACAGACCCTGGTAATTGTCTACCTTAAGCTTCCCCCTCTTCCATTTCTTACTTCTTTTGGCAGAACTGACAGTGTGTGCCTTGGTAGGAAAGCCAGGCTCCAGAACAGTGGGAGAGGTATGCTTGCAGTCAGGGCCACACAGGACCACAGTGGTGGTCACTGGCATTAGTTTACTCTAATGAACATCATCCATGTCATGGGAGCTGTTTCATTTGTGAAAGTTGAATAAAATATGGATGAAAATAGATCAGGGGTACTGGAGAGTCTCACTGACAAAAATTGAGATAGTCTCAAATCATTCACTCATATGATTTTATTATTTTAGACACTTTTATTTTTATAACATCTTTAAGAATTTAAAAGTTATACAAATTTCTTGTGGAGGCTTTGGAAAATACAAAAGTATATGAAGATGGACCACACAGAAATAGCTGCTGTTGACATTTTTCATGTATTTAACTTTTACTCTTTACTCTTTATATAGATACATAATTGGAATTATATTATGTATCAATATTCTATCCTTTTCATGTAGCTTTTAATATTTATGAGATAGATCATTTTTAAATGAATGTTCAAACAACATTTTCAAAGTAAGTTTACTATTCTGCCATTAAGAATGAACTAAAAGGAATTTAACCATCCCTCTATTGTTCAGCAGGTAGGTTGGTTCTATTTTTTTTCAATATTAGATATAACAAACAACTCAAAGGATATCTTTTTATATAAATTCGTGTCCAAATTTTGAACTGTTCCCTTAGGGAAAACATGTTTGAACAAAGAGTGTTTGTCTATTTTAGCTGCTATAAAAATTACCATAGGGTGGCTTATTAATCACAGAAATCTGTTTTTCACATTTCTGGAGGATGGAAGTCCAAGATCAAGGTATTGGCACGTTCTGCATCTGGTGAGGGCCCACCTTCTGGTTCACATATGTTACCTTCTCCATGAGTTCTCACATGGCGGGGAGGTGAGGGTGTTTCTAATCACATTCATGAGGTCTCTGCCTCCAGAAGCCCCACCTTCACATAGCCTCATGTTTGGATTAGGTTTCAATACATGACTTTGAGGGGACACGGACATCCAGACACACAGGATGTATGAAATGTCTTGAGTTCTTATAGTTATTGATAACTTTTAGGCCAGGGAAATTAAAGATATTTTCCTTTCTACAAGTGTTTGTTCCAATATACCCTTAAAAATTGAATGCTATATATGAAATATTCACTATTTTGATAGCTACAGAGCATTATTTTCTAAAAATGATACTTTTCATTAGTGAAGTTGATAATTTTTTTCACATATTCATCTACTTTTTTTCTGTATAAACTATTAATGTCTTTATGTTGGGTACATGGGGTTTTCATGTTATTCATATTTAAGGTAAGGTTTTATTTTCTCAATTTTGTTTTGCCTTTTCTTTTTCTTTCTTTCTTTTTGAGGTATGGTCCACTATATTTATTGTGTTTTTTACTGTTGGTTTTGCTTTTGCTCTTTGTTGTTTTGATTTTTGTAGACTATATCACATGTATATTTCCTTTCATATTTTTATGCTTAGAAAATGTGTCCCCCTTCAATACAGATTTATATTTTAATTCATATTTTTTATGTTTAAATGTTTTTACTCTTGTTTATGTCTTACTGCACTGACAAGTTTTTACATAACAATCTGATAATAGTGGTGATAGTAAACATTGATTTCTTGTTTCCTACTAAATATTGGCTGTTGACTAAAGGTAAATATGGCTGTATCAGGTTAATACTGTTGCTTTATATTCTCTTTTTACTAGGGGTAAAATTAATACATCATGGTGAATTAACACAAGTTTCAGAAAAAATCTTGGGCAAGTTCCTTAGGATCTCTAAACTTTACTTATTAGTAGCCTTGATGCTATTTTCTTGATAGGATTGGTGGAATAGTTAGGTAGATAATATATCTAAAAAACTTAGCATAGGGCCTGGCACATAGGAGGTGACCATTAGTCAGCATTTTTACTGTTCTTAGGAAAAAGTGGATATTTAATGAAATTCTTTTGTAGTATTTATTGAACTAATCATATCAAATTTATTTTTACTTATATTGATGGGGTAAAGTACTTAACTACAGTGGATTCTTATTTGTACATGTTCTCAAATTTGATTGCTTATGGTAAAGGTAAATATTAATGTAGGGATTTTAATAATTCTTCAGCTAGAAATTACCAATATAAACTACTGGTTGTTATTTGGGGTTTAGCTCTGAATGCTAAGAGAATTCCCTAATCCCTGTTAGAAAATAAAATCAGTATCTCACTGAATTATCTATCAGCTATTTATTTAGTGCTCACAAAGCAGTCCAAGGACATTGTCAGCCAATCTTTCTGGCCACAGGCCTAGCCATCTTTTTAAAAATTTCATTTAGATTTTTAAAGATTATTAAGAGTGACTAAAGGACAAGAGATGCTACACTGTGAGGTGAGAAGGCACATTAACTTTTCTTGGCTAAGGGCTGTTCTGTCCTTCAGAAAATTTATTTTAAAGACTGAAATAGTGAGGCCCTTTATCAACTTATTGTCCAAAGTAGTAGAACAATTAATTAATACAACTCTTGTTTTCTTTCTCTGGATGCCATATGAAAAAAGTGATGAATGGTGATTAAAAGTGATTTAAATCTGCTTTGGGATTTAAAAATGAGTGCAGTAGTGTCTGAGCAATTTAGTATTTAAAAAAATTTTGAAGTGAAGATACCTAGTAGCCTGAGGCAGTAATTTCACAAAAGTTTTACAAGCTGTTTTCACAAATCCTATATAAAACTGTTAAGTACCACTGCCCCCTGGGTCTCTTGATCAAGGAGTAAGTAAATGTGTTTTATGGTTTCTTTTCAGAAAAGAAGAGAAATGCCTCTGTGACAGATTTGTGTAAGTTAGGGAAGTCTTGTTCCAAGATCTGGCACTCTCGCATACTGCAAGCCTAGGTTCTTTACATCACTTAGACACGTTTGAATGGTGTCCAGCTTTTCCCCACTTCAGCAGTTCTTCCTTTCTCTGCCCCAGGAAGTTCCCCAGGCTCAGCTGCCCCCTTTGGATCAGGATCCGTTTCAAAAGGACCTATTTCTCTTTTCAGTTCTGGAGGTGTGAGGTGGTGGGGCAAGGGGGAGAGGTGGCTTTTAATATATTGAAAATAGCATAAACTTAAAAATTCGGAATCTAAATATAGTATCTCACTTTGTCTTGGTTGCTCTAAATGGAATTTCAGATATTTAAATATTTCAGATAACAGAAAGTTCTACCCTAAGTATCAGACCTTTAACAGACCTATAACATTTCTGATTGAACTAATTCTCAAAGGTATTGCCATTTCTTTTTTTTTTTTTAAAGACTGATGCAGAGCATAATTGACCTTTTCAATGATGCAGCCTTTTAACTAAGCATTATTGATGATACTGTGTTGTAGTAATACAATCAAGTGCTTCTGTGGTCACTCACTATGGGGTACACACTGTTCTAAGGGCCTTTCAGCAAGTAAGTCATTTACTTACTTCTGTGCTGTAGGTACAGCTATTGTCTTCATTTTACAGAGAGGAAACTGAGGCCCTGAGAGATTGATTTCTCATGTTAACAGAATAAGAAACTAGAGCTCTGAGAGGTTAAGGGGCTGGCCCAATTGTAAACTGAACTTAGCCCAAGACTTCCTGATTCCAAAGTCTTGTTTTCTCATTCTACTCTTTGCTTTAGTTATTACTCTGTTTTCTTTAGAAGATACTTTTCAGCTTAGATCATCATGCTTCTAGTTAGTCTCATACCATGGTGCATTTAGAATAATGTTTGAAGTATAGACTTAGGCAACAAAGTGGTCTGAAGCTTTGTGTTAAGAAGTGTATATGAAAATTTTTGAAGATTTACTTTCAACACTGAGTGATATTGTTAATTCTAGTAGCAATGAAGTGATGGATTGGTGTTGGATGTTGCTGAAGTCCAGAAGCCCAGCTAGGCATTGTCAGTGGGGCTTTAGCATAGATTGGGGCAAGGAAATGGGAATGAGGAGTAAGAGATGAAGCCAAGCGACTTTCTACATCTGGAATGGATGGAAGATGTGGCCATAGTAGTTGTTGGTAATGAAGCATCAAGAATGGCTTTGAGGTTTCTAGTTTAATTGAATTGGAGAAAGAGATCTTATGTACTGAGATAGGGAATATAAAAGATGGAACAGCTTTGGAGGGGGAAGGTGAGTTTTATTTTAAACTCTTCAAGTGTGATGAACTTGTGGAACATTCAGGAAGGAATGCTCTGATATCTGAAAATGAGGGTCTGATTATCTTTACAGATCTTAGATTCTACAGGTTTTCAATGAGCAGAGTGGTGTTTTTATTAGAGGTGGACTGTTGCTGTATCTATGTTTTTGGATTGCCTTCCCAGCCCCTATTCCTTTTGCATTTCTTGAAATTAGCCAGGTTTCCCTCTAGAACATGACTAGTGAATTTATAATATACTTTTCATCTTTGTAGAAAGATAATTGTGTTTACTCCATATAACTGAGTGATACCTCTTATATGCAAATAATGTAGTGAGCACAAGGTAGTGATACTGTCCTGAGGACACATGACTTAGAAATTCTGTAAGAAATATAAATAAAGAGACCCACTCTAAATTCCTCTATTGCTAGGGAATGAGCAACACTAGTTTTCATTTTTCTCCTTGTCCAAATGATTCTTCTAGACAGTACTCCAAGTAAGATGCCCTATCAGAGATTAAATGAGGCATTCACAGTACATACCTTTAAATCCATGATCTGCTCTTGTTGGGACTAAAAATAACACTTTACTTGTGATCACAGTGTCAGTGTTTTTCAGAACCTCTTATTTTATCTCCAAGCATCCTTGTCCTCCTCGAATGACTGGAAACTTGGTGATATATTTCCTTCTTTCTTTTCAGGGTGATTTAGTTTAAAATCAGCAAATAGGTAAGAAAAAAAGTGCTTGAAGCCTGCTTCTTTAAAATGAGAAATACCCCTGTCCTTAGGGGCTGTCAGATTTATGTCCTTAGATGAAAATAATTACATTAATAATTTTAAGAGCTAATTAGCATTTTATAGTAAACATATTGTTCATCACACTAAGGGGAAGAATGGCTGCATCCTATCTAAAGAATAATTGCTTTTCAAAAACAGAACCCATTTATCTTACTTCAGCAGTATGTGCCACCAACTGACCAAGAAATAATTCTCTGTTGACTTTTTCCTGAATCTTGAGTCTTGTTAATTTTTACAACAAAAGTTGCAGAAATTCAAACATGGAAATTGAACTAGTTTATGCAAATGTGAACTACTTTTGGGAACAACAAAAAGCCCCTGATACTGGTCATTTGTTTCTCACATACTTTTCTTTTTCCACTGTTTTTCTTAATTTTCCTCTGGTATTTATAAAATGTGTTCAGTTTGCTATCACCTGCTCCCCATTTCTTTTCTCACAAATTCAGGAAATTATTTCTTTATTGCATCAAGTCCTGGAAATATACTTTGATTTCACTTCAGTTTTTGCAAGCTCAAAGCAAACCATGGATAAATCCAAGAAGACTTTTGATGAGGATATTGGCCTGTCTCCCCAGAAGCCCCCTTCAGGGGGTTTTATCTGCCTGCAGCCACTTTCAGTACCTCTCTGAACCCACAGTTGCAGCAACTCCAAATCGACAGTCTTGTCAGAATGAATGATCTAAAATAAACATCCACTTGTCTTCCTGCATTTCTAATCCTGACAAGGATGCTTTGCCTATATCAACTACAAACTGAAGGTCCTTGGAAGCACTTTGCTCACTGCTGTGGTCCAGAGGCTGTTGGATAGAGAGTGGGTGTAAGGCCTACAGTCTAACTTGGAATGGTTCATCATGTTAAAGTCCAAATGAAATTATTAAAACCCCACCTATCTGTTTTCTTCCTCTTGGTATCCTTCTCAGTAGTTTTCTCACTTATGTGAAATCCTTGGAGTCAGTCAGCAGATTATGTTAGAACACCTGCTATAGTAACCATTTTATGTAAAAAACAGTAGATAGGGAGACAAATATAAATCACAAATCCACAGTTTTGCAAGCAAGGCTCTCTTCCATGTTTTCTTAGCTACTTAATGTCCACTAAAACTTGGATGTCTGTGGGATTCATCCTGGGAACTATCTTACCATCTCAAAAACCACCAGTTAATGAAAGATATTCTGTCTCTGTGGTCCTAAAGAATATTTATAGGTTTTTCTTTACTCTTATGAAGCTGTATTTTATGAGCCTCTAGAGTAGAAAGAGAAAAGTTGCTAAATTTGTGTATCCTGAATTTAGAGCTAGGGAACCAATGAAACACTACATAGAGACCATTCTATTAATGTTTTAAGGGCTGGTATCCTTAATAAAGCCATTAAAATTTTCATATTACAGTTTCCCAAAGAGCCCTAACAAAGATTTTTAAGGGAGAATAATAAAGATACAAAGCTGTTGAAATTATATGTGCCCAGGATGAATTAAGTAGAAATTACTCAATTATTAGGCTTATCTGATGAATTAAAATAGCCATTTGGAATAAAAGAAATCCACTCTTTTGCTGTAATTATCTAAAGTGATTATCCATGGTCTGTGTATACTATCTTTGTCATTATTGTTTTTATATATCACTTCAAGGATACAGACAGCCTAAAAGCCTGCAACTTATTAGGGGAAAAATCTAATTGTAGTTTTATTCTTAAACTTTAATTTCATACCATATTTATCTAGGTATCTCAGAAAGTTTTTAATACTATGGGAAAACTGCTGAGAGGGAAGAAAAAAATGGGCGCCATCAAAATTATCACAAGATCTTCTTAAATTACCACACGCTCTCTCTCAGACTGACTATTTGCAGTATATATTCTATTCCTGGTAAGTAGCCCTGAGTGTCTCATATTAATTCTACTTGAGAGTGGCTGTTTCCTTAAAATATATCCCAAGTCACACCTAAGCTATAGTGCCAAATATTGGTCCTTTAGAAATTAAGAAATAAAGCAGAACTGTTTTTTTTTTTTTTCCATTACCTACCTGACATTTTTGGTCATATTTTACTTAATTCTGAGCTTTTACTCAATAAGGACAGTTATCATTTTTTAAGGATGAAAAAGGAATGGACAGGTGGATGGGATGGGGAGGGTGTGAGGAAACATTCAGGCAGAGATAACATGTACCAAAGTATGAAGAATGAAACAGCTTCAATTGTTCAGCAAGGTGTAAAAAGTATGTAAGAGAAGAAGGGAAGATGGAAGTGGCATAAAGGATTGCTTTAGGTCTGTATTCAACATCACAGCTCTTTTCCCACCAAAATCTAGAGTCGTTGGTACAGGCCTTCAACCAAGAGAGAGAAAGAAGCTATTCTATGCATTCCCAAATGCAGCAGGAATTTTGTAGACTCCAAGGAAAGATGAACCTTCCTGGATTCAACACTGCATGAAATGCTTCAGTAGTTACAAGAAAAAAAGACAGTCTTATAAACACCAGTAAAGGTTTTGTACTTCAACTGTGAATTATAGTTGACCACAGACAAATCGTTTGACCACAGACAAATCTTGAAAAATTTCTATCAACCACTGTTAAACCCAGTGTTAAACTAAGAAGTGACCAGCCCAGTATGAATTGGCTTTGACAGGACCTCAGTTGAAGAAGAGTCACAGTGAGACATGTTCCTTAGCCTAATGAGTAGGGATTGGAATTAGTAAATTATAGAATAATTATCCCAAACTATGGGTTCAGTCATATTCACTGTCTTTATAAAATCTCACACTGAAGGAACCTCTTTAGTATTGCTAAATTGGGTGGGCACAGTTGACAGACAATGAAATAAGAGGTTGTGCTCAGAGTGGTTAGACCAGGAAAGTAGCAGCCTTTGCAAAATGCATAGAAACATGTGTCTTTTGGTTGTGCTTGCTTTATAGACACATCCCCAGTGACCTAGATGTGAAAGTATAAGTACATAGTTGTCTTTAATAGATAATTGAAAGCCAAAGTGTTCAATTCTGCAAGAACCTTGTTTTGTGTTTAGAAATGGCTTAAATAGACAATTTTTATGGGTTTTTAAAAAGGGTAGGTAGATAATTTTCTGTAAAATTCTAGTCCATCTCTTTTTAGTGTTTTGAAAAGCAGACAATATAAAAATATTCTCCAATAAGAAATAGGATTATTTGTTGGGCCTGGTGGTGCATGCCTGTAATCCCAGCATCTCGGGAGGCTGAGGCAGGAGGATTGTGAGGTCAAAGCCAGCCTCAGCAAAACAGCAAGGTACTAGGCAACTTAGTGGGACCCTGTTTCTAAATAAAAATACAAAATAGAGCTGGGGATGTGGATCAGTGGTTGAGTGCCCCTGAGTTCAATCCCTTGTATGAAAAAAAAAAATAAAATAAAAAAAGAAAGAAAGAAAAAGAAAAAAGAAAAGAAAGAAAGAAAAAAAGGATTTATTTGTTTATTTTTGTGGTGCTGGGCATCAAACCCAGGGCCTCATGCTTGCCAGGCAGGTACTCTACCACTGAGCCACATCCCCAGCCCACAAAAATGTGATTGTTTTAAATTTTTCATTTTTAGAATTTTATACATATGTATAAATGTATAAAATGTATAAATGTATAAAAATGCTTCAACCATGCACCATTTTATAAATGCTAATAATTTTAGTTACAGTTTCTATTCAAAGGAGTTTTATGGTTTTGCTTTTTAGGTGGAAAAATTAACTTTTGGGAAGTTATAGAAAGTTTCCTTGATTTAGAGCATACCATTTGTTTACTCTTGGAGGAGTCATTTTAATGGTAGATATTATTAGTTATGTCAGTATAAAGCAGACTCCCACCCACTATTTTCAGGCAGTGTTGACAGTAAGGCAACTTAACAAAGATGCTTTGTACAAGGTGTTACAAGTTGTGTTAATTAATGGGAGTGGAATGTATGACTTATGCTTCCCTAGATAAGGAACTATCCCACCTGTATACACACATACTCTGAATCTAAATATAGACTGATTAAGGCCTGAAAGTTTTTATTTGATTCAGATGGAATCACGAGTAAGGACAAGACTCAGAGAGAAAAACATACATGACTTTCTTGTCAGTTCATCTTAGAGAAAAGAATGCGAGAGAGAAAATTCAGGATTTGGGAAAATCATATTAACAGACTTTGACTTTGATTATATGAGCCACGGTTCCTCAGTCCCTAGTCCTGTGTTTGAAAACATGCTTTCCTTTGAGGAAGAGAGGTGATTCCTTCAGACATGAAGTAAGACATGAGGTAGGCCTTGGATTGGCTAGGTAAAGTTTTCACACATATGGTGGGGGCTTGGTTGGTCCCTGATGCAAGGCAAGAAGGTGGTGGTGATTTCCTGCAAATCAATGGTCTGGGCTTTGTAGGTTTGGGGTTGTGGGTTTTAAAAGTAGTAGCCATTCTAGTAGCAGTTGTCAGTTATGTTTTGTGGCATAGTTTTTTTTCCTGTCATCCCTAATCCTTAGTTAAAGATTTGGCCTCATCCATACTATGGAGAATTAAGGTAAATCTCATGCATTGGAAGGAGCAGCCAGAGTGGTCAATAACTTAAAGTCAGAGTGGGTGTTGGCAGCAGTCACCATGGAGGGCACATCTGGCCACAAGAATGGTGCAGGGAGTTAGGAGTGGAACAGATGCTCTCTTGGAACTTAGAAGGGAAGCTCTGAAGGACCTAAGAAATGATGGAAGCATCTGGTGGGGACTAATTTAGGTGAATTAACCTCATGTAATAGTAACTAGGAGATTTAAAATTTTTAAAAAGTCAGCAATGTATGGATTTTATGTGTAATAAGTCATTCCTTTTGGAGAGAATTAATATGACATAAAATAAGACAATAAGGCAAAACTCCAAAACAGAAGACTTAGATAAATTAAGTTGGTGGTGGGAGGATAAAAGAAGATAAGGTAAATCCTGCTTAGAATTATATCAGCAAGAGGTTGTAGATGGCATAGACTTGGTCATGGATGTACCATGGACTGAGTTGTGAATATATAACTATGTGATTTGAGGATATTGTCTGAATCAGGAGTCTGCAAATGTTTTCTATAATGGGCCAGATAGTAAATGCTTTAGAGTTTTGGAGACCATTCAGTCTTGCCTGCAACTACTCAACTCTGCAGTTATAGTACAAAAGCAGTTATAGACAATTCATAAATGAATAAGCATGGTTGTTTTCCAAGGAAACTTTATGGACACTGAAATTTGAATTTCATAACTTTTAATATCACAGAATATTATTATTATTTTGATTTCCCCCCCAACCACTTAAAAATACAGAAAACATTCTTAAGCTTATTGTACAAAAACAATCAGTGGACCACTATGATTTGCTAACTTCTAGTCTTAAATTAGAAGTTCTTATTGGGATAGATATTGCACCCTAAGAAGCATTTGACAAATCTGGGGGAACTTTTTTTGTCTAATAATAGGCTCTTTCTTGAGCACTGGCATATTATGTTATGTTAATGTTATCAACATTAAACACTGGCATGTTAATGTTATGAAGTATTTTTCTTTTTACTCAAAATACAGTATCAGATTAGAAATGAATTGATAATTTGAATAGATCACACTAACAGAAGATGTTTTATAATGAGTAGTCTGTGTAGTAAAGCAAAACAAAACCTAAGATAATGAAGAAATTATGGGGAAGAGAAAGTTTGAGAAATGTCTAGAGAGCTAGGAAAGACAAATGAAAATTTATACTATAGTATCTGTTGCTTCAAACTTTAAAATGAGTAAAATACCTTTGTCACTTATTTTTATTTAGTGTGTATTATTTATACACACATACTTTGTTAGTAAAAAGTATAAGACCTTTTACAAGTTCTTTCCTGACTGTAACCTCCAACCTCATTTTTTCTACAGTGGTAGTTTCTCAACTTGCAATTTTACTCCCACAGGGATATTTAAGAACATGACCTTCAAGTGTAAGCATGGAACAACTGCAATTGAAATATTATTCTTGAAGTCAGTGCAGTACATTTCTGAGTAACCAAGCTATTTACAGGTAGCAGTCCTCTGCTGGAATCACATATAGGAGATGCTGACTTGCAGTAGTGTATATTCCTGTACCATAATGAAAAAGCGGAGACCACTTGGAAAATGTAGTAGTGTATATTCCTGTACCATAATGAAAAAGCGGAGAACACTTGGAAAATGTAAGGCCAATAATCATATTTGTCATAAATTTAGTTGTAGGATATAAAAAGTCATTGCTTTCTAACTCCTAATGAGCTACTTTTCTTCCAAACATTTATTAGTTTTCTTTGAGAATAAACCCTGTGGGCAGCTGACAGTCATTATTGTATAATGATACACAGAACATGGATATTTTGGGAAAGAAAATACCTAAATTATCTCTTTAGTTATATTAAAAACAATTTTTTATGCTTGAAAGTACTGTATTGATTATCCTTTTGGAACTTTCTGCAAAAATTATTCATACAAATTTGAATCTAAAAAATTTAAATTTAAGATTTTTGTTAACAAGAATATACTTTATCCCTTTTGTTTGAATTAATATTATAATTATTTTGTAAATATTCTATTATAATAGTTATTAATTATATGTATAATTTTAACCCAAGTATAATTTTTGATGAATTAATCATTGAATGCAAAAAGTAAAATATGATTGTTGGGTTTCTTTTTTTAAAATTTTTTATTATTCTAATTTGTTATACATGTTTGCAGAGTACATTTCATTTCATATTACATATAAAGAGCACAATTTTCCAAGTTGCTGGTTTTATATAAAGTGTTTTTACAACAATTATGTCTTCATACATGTATTTAAGTTAATCATGGATAACTCAGTCTGTCATTATTCCTATCCTCTTGCCCCCTCCCCCCCTCTTTGTTCTATTTAAACCTCTTTCATTCCTCTCATCCCCTCCCTCTTGCCTTTATAAGTTAGCATCTTCCTATCAAAGAGATCATTCGACCTTTGGTTTTTTGGGATTGGCTAACTTCAGTTAGCATTATTTTTTCCAACTCCATCCATTTACCTGCAAATGCCATGATTTTATTCTCTTTTAATGCTGAGTAGTGTTCCATTGTATATATATATATACACACCAAAGTTTCCACAATCTAGCTATTGTAAATTGTGCTGCTATAAACATTGATGTGGCTGTGTCCTTGTAGTAAGCTGTTTTTAAGTCCTTTGGGAGTAGGCCAAGGAGTGGGATAGCTGGGTCAAATGGTGGTTCCATTCCAAGTTTTCCTAGGAATCTCCATGCTGCTTTCCAGATTGGCTTCACCAATTTGCAGTTCCACCAGCAATGTAAGAGTGTGCCTTTTCCCCCACATCTCGCCAGCATTTATTGTTTTTTTTTTTTTTTTTTTTTTTTTTTTGATAGCTGCCATTCTGACTGGAGTAAGATGAAATCTTAGAGTTGTTTTGATTTGCATTTCTCTAGAGATGTTGAACATTTTTAAAAATATATTTGTTGAGGTCAATTTCAAGCAAAGAAATACCAAGAAAAGGCCAGGACCAGATGCATACACAGCTGAGTTGTACAAGACCTTTAAAGAAGAACTAACACCAATACTTCTCAAACTAGTTCATGAAATAGAAAAAGAGGGAACACTCCCAGACTCATTTTATGAGGCAAATATCACCCTGATTCCCAAACCAGATAGAGACAAATCAAAGAAAGAAAACTTCAGACCAATATCTCTAATGAATATAGATGCAAAAATTCTCAATAAAATTCTGGCAAATCGAATACAAAAACACATCAAAAAGATAGTGCACCACGATCAAGTGGGCTTCATTCCAGGGATGCAAGGTTGGTTCAATATAAGGAAATCAATAAATATAATTCATCACATCAACAGGCTCAAAGATAAAAATCATATGATCATCTCAATAGATGCAGAGAAAGCATTTGACAAAATACAACATCCCTTCATGTTCAAAATGCTAGAAAAAACAGGGATAACAGGAACATACCTCAACATCATAAAGGCCATTTATGCTAAGCCCCAGGCAACATCATCCTAAATGGAGAAAAATTGAAAGCATTCCCTCTAAAAACTGGAACAAGACAGTAATGCCCTCTTTCACCACTCCTATTTAACATAGTTCTTGAAGCCCTAGCCAGAGCAATTAGACAGATGAAAGAAATTAAAGGGATATGGATGGGAAAAGAAGAACTCAAATTATCACTATTTGCAGATGATATAAATCTATACATAGAAGATCCAAAATTTTCCACCAGAAATCTTCTAGACCTAATAAATGAATTCAGCAATGTAGCTGGATATGAAATCAATACCCATAAATCAAAGGCATTTCTGTACATCAGTGACAAATCCTCAGAAAGAGAAACTAGGAAATCCACCCCATTTACTATAGCCTAAAAAAAAAAAATAAGATATTTGGGAATCAACTTAACAAAAGAAGTGAAAGACCTCTACAATGAAAACTACAGCATGCTAAAAAATGAAGTTAATGAAGATCTTAGAAGATGGAAAGATCTACATTGTTCATGGATAGGTAGAACTAATATTGTCAAAATGACCATTCTCCCAAAAGTCCTATACAGATTCAATGCAATACCAATCAAAATCTCAATGACATTACTCATAGAAATAGAAAAAGCAATCATGAAATTCATCTGGAAAAATAAGAGACCCAGAATAGCCAAAGCGATTCTTAGCAAGAAGAATGAAGTGGGTGGCATTACTATTCCAGACCTTAAATAGTACTACAAAGCAATAGTAACAAAACCAGCGTAGTATTGGCATCAAAATAGACCAGTTGACCAATGGTACAGAATAGAAGACACAGAGATGAACCCACACACCTAAAGTTACCTTATATTAGACAAAGGTGCCAAAAACATTCACTGGAAAAGACAGAGAAAAGACAGCCTCTTCAACAAATGGTGTTGGGAAAACTGGAAATCCTTATGTAATAAAATGAAATCTCTTTCTCTCACCATGCACAAAACTTAACTCAAAGTGGATCAAGGACCTAGGAATTAAACCGGAGACCTTGCACCTAATAGAAAAAATGGTATGCCCAAATCTCCATCATGTTGGTTTAGGCTCCAGCTCCCTCAATAAGACCCCTATAGTGCAAGAACTAAAACCAAGAATCAATCAATGGGATGCATCCAAACTAAAAAGCTTCTTCCCAGCAAAAGAAACAATCAGTGAGGTTAAAAGAGGACCTACAGAATGGGAGCAAATCTTTACCACAAGCACATCAGATAGAACACTAACCTCAAGGATTTATAAAGCCCTTAAAAACCTTATTACCAAAAAAAACAAATAACCCAATCAATAAATGGGCCAAGGAACTAAATAGACACTTCTCAGAAGATGATATACAAACAATAAAAACAATTTTTTTCTCCTTATATCTAAGGCAATGCATGCATTTACATCTGTACATGTAAATTGTTTAAAAAATGTGTGACCTCATTTTCTTGAGTCCAGCCTTCTTATTTCAGTAAATATCATATTCTAGTAATACAAATAACAACTCTGTTTGAGATTATAATAGTGCTTCAGTATACAACATCTATAACAAGATACAATTCAAGACAGATCACATTTCATTATCATGGGTTAATTTTTTTTTTCAGTAGGAAACAAACACTAATAACAAGCCAACCAGCACTGAAGAAGAAATATTGCCCTGTAGCTCTGACTCATCATTTACAATGCAGAGTTCTCTGATCAAGAGAAGTATGCAAATGCAGCAGATTAATTGCAGGTTACTCCTCATGCCTCCCCTTCCTGCCAAACCTAGGAAATACAAATATAAGAAGAGTTGATTAAAGAAGACCTTAGAAGATGGAAAAATCTACCTTATTCTTGGATAGGCAGAATTAATATTGTCAAAATGACCATACTACCAAAAGCACTATACAGATTCAATGCAATACCAACGAAAATCCCAATGACATTACTCATAGAAATAGAAAAAGCAATCATGAAATTCATCTGGAAAAATAAGAGACCCAGAATAGCTAAAGTGATCCTTAGCAAGAAGAGTGAAGCTGGTGGCATTACTATTCCAGACCTTAAACTATACTACAGAGCAACAGTAACAAAAAAAAAGCATGGTATTGGCACCAAAATAGACTTGTAGACCAATGGTACAGAATAGAGGACACAGAAACTAACCCACATAATTACAGTTATATTAGACAAGGTGCCAAAAACGTACATTAGTGAAAAGATAGCCTCTTCAACAAATGGTGCTGGGAAAACTAAAAATCCACATGTAACAAAATGAAATTAAATCTCTATCTCTCACCATGCACAATACTCAACTCAAAGTGGATCAAGGACCTAGGAATTAAACCAGAGACCTTGTGCCTAATGGAAGAAAAAGTAGGCCCAAATCTCCATCATGTTGGGTTAGACCCCAACTTTCTTAATAAGACTCCATAGCGCAAGAATTAAAACCAAGAATCAATAAATGGGTGGATTCAAACTAAAAAGCTTCTCAGCAAAAGAAACAGTGAGGTGAATAGAGAGCCTACAGAATGGGAGCACATCAGATAGAGCACTAAGCTCTAGGATACATAAAGCACTCAAAAACCTTAACACCACAAAAACAAATAACCCAATCAATAAATGGGCTGAACAGACACTTCTCAGAAGAGGATATAAAATTAATCAACAAGCACATGAAAAAATGTTCAACATCTCTAGCAATTAGAGAAATGCAAATCAAAACTAAGATTTCATCTCACTCCAGTCAGAATGGCAGCTATTAAGATTACAAACAACAGTAAGTGTTGGAGAGGTTGTGGGGAAAAAAGCACACTCATATATTGCTGGTAGGACTGCAAAATGGTGCAGTCAATCTGGAAAGCAGTATGGAGATTCCTTGGGAAACTTGGAATTGGAATCACCATTTGACCCAGCTATCTCACTCCTCTGTATACCAAAGGGACTTAAATACAGCATTCTACAGGGACACAGCCACATCAATGTTTCTAGGAGCACAATTCACAATAGCTAAATTGTGGAACTCAGATGCCCTTTAGTGCAGGAGCCCTGTTTGGGGATTGACTTGAATTGCAGTTGACTATGAGCCGTGGAGATTTGGCCATTGTCGCCACCCGTAGTCTCATGGGATTTTGTTGCGGGATCTCGAGTGACTTGGCCGAAATTGCTGATCGGGTCAGCGCCATTTTAGTGGTGTGTTTGGCGTGAGTTAGTTGTTGTTAGAAGCAGAGAGAAAAGTTATCAGAATAAAAAGCTGTTTGTCTCCAGTTTGCTTCTGAAGTTCTTCCCGCGGCTCCGTTGCTCCAAGCGCTTCAGGCGGCGACAGGTGGCGGCCCGTACGGGGAGCTTCGGAGCGGACAGGTAAGAACTGAAAGGTCTCTAAAGATGGGTTCGAATATAACTGAATCCCAAGTGATAGAGGCTATGCAAAGACTCCTTGATATACCTGACTCTGTTCTCAGTGAGGAGTATATAGACAAAAGTGAAAGTGATCAAAAAAGTGTAGATTCCACTGGGCCAACTGAGACCAGTAAAGAGAGTATTAGAAGAGACCCCAAAATGACAAAAATCCAAGCTATTAAAGCTATTCGGGAGTTATTGGCGAAAGCTGAAGGATACTTGCTCTCACTGGAACCTGGGCCTCAGGATATTGCTGTCAGTGAAATTAGCAGTGGTGAGGAATCTAGTAAAAGTGATCCTGAGAAAATGAGGAAAAAGAAATTAAAAAAGACCGAGAAAAAGGTCCGTCAGGCAGAGGAGTCACTTGTGTCCTCTACTCCCCCATGGGTGGAATCCATTACAGAAAATATGAAGGGTATTACTAGGCATTTGCATACCCTAGAAACAGAAATAAAAAGTCTTTCTGATCGCTTATGCGCTCTCGAGGACAACTCACAGATGCATTGGGCATCCCCAAAATGCTTAAAACAGATAATGGCCCCACATATACGTCCTCATCTTTCAAACAGTTTTGCGCAAAATTCAATATATCCCATAAAACAGGCATCCCATACAATCCTCAGGGTCAGGGCATTATTGAAAGAGCAAACCGAACACTGAAAATTATGTTATTAAAACAAAAAGAAGGAAATTGGAAAAGTCCTAAGGACAGATTGGCAGTTGCCCTGTTTACCTTAAATTTTTTAACTTTAGACTCTAATGGTTATTCTGCTGGAGACAGACATTGGAATCCACACCAACAACATAAACCTTTGGTTTACTGGAAGGATGTTCTTTCAGGTACATGGAAGGGTCCAGATCCAGTATTAATTTGGGGAAGAGGATCTGTTTGTGTTTTTCCAAAAGACGAATCCTCTCCAATATGGATACCATCTAGATTAATAAAACAGGTACCACATCAAAATGATCAAGATGAAGTTATTGAAGAATCAAGATTAATAAAAAAAGTACAAAATCAAGAGGACCAAGATGAAGGTACAGAATGATTCCCTCAAAAGAGTCCTTCAAAATATTTCACAACTTAAGTGTCATTTCTCCCGGCCGGGACAAGGAGATCTCTCTTTAGTGTGCACACAATTGTATTTTTTTTTTTTTCTTTTTATACATGTCTTTATGTCTGTACATTTGTCTACATTTCATGTTAATGTGACGTCACAAATATATGTTTGTATGCTTGTTCGTCTGTCCAGTGTGACGTCACAAAGAAAAGCGCTTATGAAAAAGAAAATATATATATATATATATATGGATCCAAATAACTTTAATTCATTTTAGGTTAAGAGTATTCAATTTAGGTAAATAATTTTACAAATGAAGGTACTTTCAATTTTGATTTATAGGTGTCCCTGGGACTTCTCTTTAGCAAACAATATGACTAGTGCTATATAACCTGATATTTTGGTGTTTTGACATAAGATTGTTTATTTGTTATTAACTTCATTTGTTTAATAGCTCATTAATTTCAATTATCTCAACAGGTAAAAGATTGCTCTGTATACAGAGACTCAAGGGTTCCAGCTAACAAATTATTTCTCTAAAGTGCCTTTACCTTTTCTTTAATCTATCTTTAATGCAGTAATTACCCTCAGTTTTTCTTTGTTTTGTTCTAAATATGATATTTTTCCAACTTATGTTTGTAGAAGCTCAACCAGCGATGTGTGTGAACAAAAATCAACTTTAATTTTCTAATCTAATTATTCTATTTTGTAGTTTGACAACTCGCCTCTTGACTCAGTGCTGCAATAGCACTGCCTTTCCTTTAATAATTGATGCTTGAGTTTCTAGGTAGCGGGCCCTGAAGATTTGCCGGTGGCATTGTCTAAACATAAAAGAGACGTCTGCTGCTCAAACATCAAACAACCTCACCAACAGTGTGGCCTCTGCTCTACATGCATGGGGCCTCCTACATCAACATGTTATAACAAATGGACATTTTGATCTTTCATTGTTTGGGACTTTACGGGACAATGCCTTGCGGGTATTTGTCTAGAGAATTCAGTGTGTTACTTGATGGAACTTAGGGCAGCTGATTTGTTTAAACAATTTGATATGCTATGCAATTTGGCTCATCACCAAAAGGCTTGTCGCCTTAAAGCCGCAACATCTCCTCACAATTGGACGGCTGTTAGTCATCATATATAGTCGATCCTAAAGGGCTCCATTGGATGGCTGGTTAGCCAATGACGGGTAAGATCCCCAGAGGGGGACAACCTAAGACAGGCACAGTCGCACGGGACAGTCTCATGTGGCCGACATATCAACCTAAGACAGGAGTCAAGGGCACAGCCTTGATTATCTGATGACGGGTAAGAATGTTGGTTGCACATAGACGTCCTAGAGCATTACCTCTTTTAAAACAAAAAGGGGGAAATGCAGGAGCCCTGTTTGGGGATTGACTTGAATTGCAGTTGACTATGAGCCGTGGAGATTTGGCCATTGTCGCCACCCGTAGTCTCACGGGATTTTGTTGTGGGATCTCGAGTGACTTGGCCGAAATTGCTGATCGGGTCAGCGCCATTTTAGTGGTGTGTTTGGCGTGAGTTAGTTGTTGTTAGAACCAGAGAGAAAAGTTATCAGAATAAAAAGCTGTTTGTCTCCAGTTTGCTTCTGAAGTTCTTCCCGCGGCTCCGTTACTCCAAGCGCTTCAGGCGGCGACACTTTAGTAGATGAATGGATAGGGAAACTTTGGTGTATATACACAATGGATAATTACTCAGCATTAAAAGAGAATAAAAACATGGCATTTGCAGATAAATGGATGAAGTTGGAGAATATAATGCTAAGTGAAATAAGCTGATCCCAAAAAAAACCAAAGTATTTTCTTTGATATGTGGATGCTGACTCATAATGGTGATGGGGGTAGGGGAGGTGGGGGAGTATGGGAGGAATGGAGGAACTTTAGATAGGGCAAAGGGGAGGGAGGGGATGGGAGGGGAGAAGGGGGTAGGAATGATTGTGGAATGAGTTAGATGTCATTACCCTAAGCGCATGTATGAAAACATGAATGGTGTGAAAATACTTTGTGTACAACCAGTGGCTTGAAAAATTGTGCTCTATATGTGTAATATGAAATGAATTGCATTCTGCCATCATGTATAACAAATTAGAATAATTTAATAAAAAAAAGAAATATATGAAGACAACTTAGTATGTGCCAACTCTTGTCCAGCAGTGCTTTGTCAAAGGTGAGTTGCCTCATAGACACTGAAGTTATATCAATAAACTTTTCATGTTCTATTACAAAAACAAAGAATATTTCTTGTTTTTAAAATTTATTCTTGCTGGGCGCGGTGGTGCACGCCTGTAATCCCAGCACTTTGGGAGGCTGAGGCAGGAGGATCGCGAGTTCAAAGTCAGCCTCAGCAATGGCGAGGCACTTAGCAACTCAGTGAGACCCTGTCTCTAAATAAAAAAATACAAAAAAGGTCTGGGGATGTGACCCAGTGGTCAAGTGCCCCTGAGTTCAATCCCCAGTACCACAAAAAAAAAAAAAAAAAAAATTATTCTTAATCCAGAAGATCTGATCTGAGACAATAGCCCTGTCAACAAAGAGCTGTGTTAAAAGGGCTCCTTTGCTGTTCAATAAAATAGATTTAATTACTCTAACTATGGTGGGGGCTACTTACCTTTTCTAAAATTTTTTCATAGTTTGAGAAAACTCTGCTGTTCTTTTAAAATAATGTCCTGATTATGGTTTTCAGCTTAAAATTAATCTATCATTGAATAATCATACTTTTCAAATAATGATACTTTCTATATTGCTCTAGTATTGGAAGAGCCAGTACTGCAAAGAAAATCTAAATACTCAGGTTTTATACCATTTGACCGAGAAATCTTCAGCATGCAAGATAAGTTTTGGAGATCTGATGTAAAGCAAGGTTACTAGTTAATAATACTGTACAATGTGCCTGAAACTTGCTAAGAGGGTAGATGGTGTTTCCATTACATCCAAACAAACAAAACCCAAAAACCTGAAAAGAAAATGAAGAAAGAAAACAGTAACTATGTGAGGCAATGGATATGTTAGCTTGTGGTAATGTGATTATTTCACAGTGTATACATATGTTAAAATATTAAACTGTATACCTTAAATATGTATAGTTTTTAATCCATGGAAAGGAAAAAGAGAAGTGTTAATGTTAGAAAAGAATATGACGAGCATTTAAAAACTACTCTATGAATTCAGTAGGTATTAGACTAACCTGGACCTAAAGCACCAATGTACCCACTTTTAATCAAGCTAAATTACTAAATTAACACTACCTGGAATACCTTTTGGAAAAGGACATGCCAGGCAACACACATTCTATCAACTTTGCAGCATCTTTTAAACCATACTCCAGGCTTAAGAGTTTTCTTTTCTTTCCTTTTTTATTTTCACAGTAGGTAGCAATTATATCTGGTGTGCTATTTTTTCATTGGTTCTTTTTAGTTATACATGACAGTAGAATCCATTTTGATAAAATTATACAAGCATAGATCATATCTTATTCTAATAAGGACCCCATTTTCTTCTGGTTGTAAGTGTGATTCACTTAGATATTTTCATATATGTACATAGGAAAATTATATCAGATTCATTTCATCATCTTTCCTGTTCCCATCCCCCATTCCTTCCCTCCATTACCCCTTTGTCTAATCTATTGAACTCTTCTCCCCCTGTCTCCCATTGTGGTTTATCAGCAAAAACATTAGGTCTTTGGTTTTCTGGAATTGGCTTATTTCACTTAGCATGATAGACTTCAGATCCCTTCACTTACCAGCAAATGTCATAAAGTCATTCTTTATGGCTGAGTAATAGTCTGTTGTGTATATATACCACAATTTCTTTATCCGTTCATCTGCTTAAAAGCACCTAGGTTGGCTCCATAGTTTAGCTACCATAGCTTAGCTATTGTGAATTGTGCTGCTATAAAGATTGATGTGGGGCTGGGGTTGTGGCTCAGCGGCAGAGCGCTCGCCTCGCACGTGTGCGGCCCGGGTTCGATCCTCAGCACCATGTAAACATAAATCCATTGCATTGTGTGTAACTAAAGTAAATAAATAAATATTTAAAAACAAAAAAGATTGATGTGGCTGCATCAGCGTAGTTTGCTGATTTAAAATCCTTTGGATATATACCAAGGAGTGGGATTACTGAGTCAAATTGTGGTTCCATTCCTAGTTTTTTGAGGAATCTAAGAGGAGACTTTCTGTTGTTACAATTCCTTAGCACAAGGGACCTACTAAGAAAATGAAGTGAACAAAACAACAGAAAAAGCACCAGTAAGAGCAGAAATTCTTAATGATGAAGATTCATAGTTAAGAGACAACTCTTAGAAATGAAAATTTCAACAGGGGCATATACCCCTTTTAAATACATTGCCTAAAACTATGAGGCTTAGTATATAGCCATTATATTCAAGTGAGTTATTTTAAAAGAGGAAACAATTTCAATATATATTATATACTTAGATATACTCCCATTAAACTATATCCTTCAATTAAAGAGATTAAAAATCCTTACAGTTTGTTTTCTTCTGATTCAGGGAACGAGCATGCAGTAGAACATGGGTTTTATAGTCGAGAAACCTCTGATTGAGTTTATTTTCTAAGTCTGCTCTTATATAAGATGTAAGTGGCTTGACCTTGGATAAACCATACAACTTCTCTGAGCCTCAGTTTCTACACTTGAAAATCCTCTTTCCCCCCCTGTACCATTATTTGAAATATTCATACCCACCTAATGCATAGAGGATCTACATAGTAAGTTATACTGTTATTTTTTTCTTTTTTCTTTTTCCTTTGACTCTAGACTGCAAAGCAGTTTTTGTGGAACATTCTAAGACCTAGGAACTATTTGTATTTTATGACTTAGTTTCAGTAAAATTATTATTTTTTAGAAGTTAGCTCCTTAAATTACTAGAGGTGAGGTACAGCTTTTCTATGTGACTAGCAGAACGGGGAAACATGATTTGCATAATCTCTAGTTTATTTGGAATTTTTGTCTGCCGGGGGCGGGGGGGGGGGGGACCTAACTTCTATTTTCTTTGTTCCCAGGATGGCTTTTTATGAACTCTTCATCTTGGCTATAGAGGAAGAGTTCATAAAAATGTCCTTTTTGACATTTGAGAAAATTTCTTCCTCTCTACAGCAATGTTTTTGAGAGTATTGTTTATTAAATAGTGTACTTGTACTTTGAAGCAATGGGCTGCTAATTTGTTATTAAGAAATCTCATATGTAATATTAACACCATAAAATTTTTTTCTAGCAATATTGAGTTTTTAGATATAATCATATCAACATAATAATAAGTCTTATAGGATTTTTTGGCTCTTGTCCATACTTAAGTATTTATCCATTTACAATTTTATGTTTATAGAAATATATATTATATCTAACTTTGTTATTTGTAAAGATATCTGTTTAACTGTAAAACACATATTGGCCCTTTACATTTAGCAGTTGTCTCACTCCTCAATGAAATAGGGGTTCATTCTAAGAATCTCCTCTCAGCAATTATCTAAAACATCTCACTACTGTCATGTGTAACTAAAAAGAACAAATAAAAATATAAAAAAATCTGAGGCATTAACATACAACAAATACCACTTGAAACTGAACAAAAAGGAGGGAAAAACAAAAAAATTAAATTAAAAAAGGAGAAAGTGAGTGTGATGGTAGAAAATGGTCCCCTTAAAGATGGCCAAGTCCTTATACCAGAACCTGTGAACATGCTATATGGCAAAGGGGGAATTAAAGTAATGGATGAAGTTAAGGTTGTTAACCAACTGACTTTAATTAACATAAGGAGATTATCCTGGATTATCCAAGTAGGCTCATTGCAATTATAAGGGTGGTGTATATTAGATGCATTGTATCCCTTCAAGAATTCATATCAACATATGAGTTGGTCCTAAACCTCAGACCACTAATATCTTAGAACATGACCATATTTGGAAACAGGGTCTTTGCAGAGGTACTCAGGTTTACATAAAGTTATTAGAGTGAAACCTAATTGAATATGACTGGTGTCCTTGTAAAAAGGAAATTTGGACACACGTAAGCACAGAAAGAAAATGATATAAAGATATGAGAAGATGGTCACCTACAAACCAAGGAGAGAGCCCTGGAACAGACCTTCTTTCATAGCCCTCAGAGTAACTAACCCTGCCAACTTCTTGACCATTATTTGAACCTTCAGACTATGAGACAGTTAAGTCTGTTGCCAGGACCCACTTTGTGGTACTTTGTTAGGCAGCTCTAGGAAACTAACACAACGGGACCTTTAAGTGTAGAAGAAGGGAGAAGAGTCACAGAATAGTTCAGTGAAAGAAGGACTTGACTGACCATTTTTGACTTTGAAGGTAGAAGGAGCCATGAGTCAAGGAATGTCAGTGTCCTCTAGAAACAGGGAAAGGCAAGAAAACAGATTCTCTGATAGAACCACCTGGAAGGAATGCAGTTCAGACACCTTGATCTTAGACTGGTGAGATGTATTTTGGACTTCTGAACTGTAGACCTGTAAGATAAGAAGTTCATGTTGTTTGAAGCCATTAAGTGGCAATTTGTTACAACAGCCTTAGAAAATGTATACAGTGAGTGAGTTTAATTTTTTTAGTATGAAATCTGATTTCCTTAGGATCCTGCTTGGCTTTCTTTTGTTCTGGTTTTCTCTCTTCTGGGTTCAAAGCTTTCAGGCTCTTATTCGTTTTCTCTGTCTGCTATTGTAGAGAACTTGTAAAACATTTTTTAAAGGAGCTTGGAGTGCTTCTTCTCTTCTTACTTTCTTAAGAAGTGCAAACTCTTTTAGGATGTTCCCTTGCTCTACATAAGAGGAAATGTTTTAAAAATGAGCACCTTTTCTAAAAAGGCCAGAGAAGCCCTTTATCCTAGGCACACAATAGACCCATTTTCTTAGTCCTCTCTTCCTCTCTGAAATTATTTTGCAATCCCAAATGTACCTCTTCAGTTACACCACAGATGACCATTGGTATAGTAGGAATTAGCAATTGATTTTACCTGTTTGAGTCCTAATGTACTCATTCTTTCTTCCCATAAGCCTCATCTATAATTCCACAGTTTTTCAGAGTAATTTAGAATTGCATTAAGTAACAGTTAATAGATTATTTCCAGGTAAGAATATAACCATGCAGGAAGAGATTTGTTCCGTGCTTCCTCCATTTTGTTTCACTACTGGAACTAAAATTAGAATAAGGAATTATGAGAAGCTGATGTGTATAGGTGGGGGAGACAACATTATAAGTCAACTAGTATTCAGATTTTTCTTTACTAATTTGTATTGCGAACGATTTTAAATTATAATTTAGACACATCTGAAATTCAAGATGCTGACTATTTATTATAGATTAATTTCACATTAAAAATTAAGAAATACAAATCTCATTACTTTTGAACTTATAGCAGTTGCCATTCTTCAAAAAAATTACTTATTATAAAAAAACACACATTTGTGGGACTGTCCAGTTCTTTAATTTATATCTTAGAGAAATAATGTTAAATTCATAGAACAAATATTAATTTAAACTTTTTTTTTAAACTATGTAACTGATGTACTTTAATAAAGTGTGAGGAAATTTAAAATGGCCAAAAGAGGGTCATAAGGGAAGCGAATGCCTTTTCTTTCTAAACTTTAAAAAACACCCTCAGTATTTGCAGTGCTTACCACAAATACTATCTACACTAATGATGTTGGTTTAGATTCCTTGCTTTATACCAAATGGCAGAATGTGAGTTTATTTTTCTCTGGCCCATGACATTTACACAAGAAATGAATAATATGTAGGATGAGGGAATTCAGGAGGCCAGTTTTAGATCCAAATGAAATTTGAGAGTTTAGTATTATAGATTAACTGATAAAGACCTCACAATAGTCTATATTCATTAATGATCATTATGAAGATCAAATTAGATAATGTATATGAAAAACATATAAGGCTTAAAATGTGCAATGTTATAAGTAGTGTTGTTTTTTTTTAAAGTTATAAATGTAACAAAATCCCAGTATTTCTGCAAAAAAAAATTTTTTTTAATCTATGGAGTTTTAAAGACTTTTTTGGGGGTGGGGTGGTGTGGTATCAGGGATTGAACCCAGAGATGCCTAACCACTGAGCCATATCCCCAGCCCTTTTACAATTTTGAGACAGGGCTCACTAAGTTGCTGAGGATGGTTTGAATTTGTAATCCTCCTGCCTCAGCATCATAAACCACTGGGATTATAGGTGTGTGCCACTGCGCTGGGCAAGTTTTAAATACTTTAGAAGTATTAGCACATACCCTCAAAGGTCAATTCTATTTTGTTAAGAGACTGAAGACGGGGCACCAGTAATGGCCTAATATTGTGTCACACTGAGATGTGACTTGTACTATTTCAGTAGTTTACAAGTTTGTGAAATATGCGAACTCCAGAAAACCTTCACCTGTTCCAGGACTCAATTTCTAGGAACTTGTGAACCTGCTATAACTATGGGCGTTTTTAGGATTGGAAAATAGAAGATATCAACTACATAGTCAGCAACCTCATCTTATTGATATGTAATTGAGAAACAAAAAATAAGCTAAGAAAGGGGAACTGACCTGAATTGCCAGGACTGAGTTCACAGAGACCTTTCATTAAAAATCCTATTTGTAAGAAATTGAAGAAGACATTTTAAAAAATTCTATTTGTTCTCACTGGACATGTTTCATTCCTGGGTGTCTCACTGGAAACCCATTACCATGCCAGAGTACCTGAGGGGAAAAAAAAGTGTTATTGTCAAGTTTCCTTATAGATTAGAAATAGCTAAAGCTCCAAAACTTGAAATAGGAATTTAAAGACCCACATAATCTGGGACCATTTAATTCAGAGGCAAATGAACCCACTATCGTTAGTGGGACTCAATGGAATCACTGTGTTATAGTCAACTCAATAAAGCATGTTCATGATGAGGTCTTTGATTCCTCATTGAGAGAAACTTGAAGATACTAGAGTTGTAGTGATAAGGACACTGCTGACCTGTTCCACAAGGGGTATTGACCACCTATTCAGAAACACAGTTCCTTCTTCTGAGGAGCAGACACTAGACCTATTGGGATGGCAGACAAGGCATGGAAAGAAGTAATTTCTAAATAGTGAGTTCAATGCTATGCAGTGGAGACATAATATTATAGAAGCACAGGCTTTCCCTGTTAAGAAAATGGGATTTCTATCAAAATTCACCTAATAAAAAGTTTTAGGTAATATAAGTTGTAAATCCTCAATTCTAGTTTAGCTATTTAGAATAACTCGTTCCTCAAACATTCCTGAACCCATAGCTTTATCATGTTTTATCCCCTAATATTAACTTGTTATGAATGTAGTTTAAGGAATTTTAATTAATTTAAAGTAATTATAAAGATGGTCATTCTGTGTGTCAGGCTAAAGATACAGGTCTGAGTCAGTCTAACATGATCTTTCTCTTGCAGTTCCAATGACACTGCACAGAAAGGAGATGAGTTTTACTAGCACTTTTTTTTTTCTTTCTCTCTATTTTCTTTTAAACAATATAAAAAAATCACCTAGGGGAGGATCATCCATCTCATTTTGTTTAGGTCATGAAGTTATACACCAAAGAAAGCCATTTTTTTAATACCAACTTTGATGTAATAAAAGACTATTACTATCATTGGGTGGGATGAATTCCCTGACTCTTGCTTTAAGTAAGATAAAATAAAATTTTATAGACATTCTTCATAAATCCACAATAAGTCATTATTTTCTCTCACATGTAACACAAGCCTAGAAAATAAGTATCATCTTTTTTTAAAATATCTGTTTAGTTGTTGATAGACCTTTATTTATTTATTTATATGCAGTGCTAAGAATAGAACCCAGTGCCTCACACATGCCAGGCAAGTGCGCTACCGCTGAGGCCCAATCCCATCCCCAATAAGCATCATCTTAAGCCATACAAATATTCAAGATTGACATGACACTTTCAATCAAAAAATTTTTCAAAATTACTAAAGCATGCCATTTCATTTTTTAATTAAAATAAATACCAGATACACCAAAGGAAGGCTATTATGTTTATTTTACTGATGACTGTTATTCATCTTTTAAAAATTTTAGTTTTTGCCCATGAGAAATATTTTCCCTCCTTATTATAAATTAGCTGTCATACAAGGGATGGTATTACACCATGATTGTTACATGATTTCTTGATGTAGAGTTGACTTCCTTAGTAAAACATTTCTTGGGTCCTACAATACCAAAAACTGCTCAATATGGACATTTGTACCCTGGGCTTCTGTAAAAAACCTCTACAGTATTGTGCCACCTCACTGCCAGTACTGCTTACCTTGATCCCAGATGGCTCTTTAATGCTTATGTTATTTTTAATCATCTGAGCTAGGTGTAAACTCCCCATAACTAGATAAGGCATTTTTGGTTGCCTTCATACATCAAGAGCAGATCAGGACACATTAGGGACACAGGACAGTGTGTTAACTTGTTAGTTAATCCTAACAGTTACCTATGTCTTCTTCAGTTTCTGCTTCTTGGGTCATAATGATGTGAGCAAGACACAGAATGTCTCCGGAACATTCAAATCTTTCAAGTCTTGTCTAAAAGGCTTTGTTTTTTTGTGAAGGTTAATAAACTTCAATTTTGCTCCTAATGCATGCGCATCATTGGCCAAAAGATATGATATTTTTGGGAAACCACAAACCAATAAATTATAGATGCATGTGTAAAATATTGGCATGTATATTTGTGTATATGATGTCTACCATGATCAGTTTATCCAAAATTGCCAGCCCCCTTGCTTTCATATTCCTCTTGCTCTTGTTTCCATTTTGATATTGCATCACTAATATAATTTTAAATTTACTAATTTTTAAAATCTGTTATCTGTTTATCCCCAATCAAATTTAAGCTACAAGAGGACTGGGATTTTTGCTGGTCTGCATTTCCAATACCAGGGAAAGCCCTTGGTACATAGTAGGCACTCAATAAATATGCCCCAAATAAATTAATGAAAGGCAGAGCAAACAAGTGGAAAGGGCACTGGGCCAGGAAGCTTAGCAACTACCCGGGCCTGGCTCTGCCAATAAATGGCATTTATAGCTTAGCTCTTTTCCTACCCATATAATTCAGGAAAGAAGGTATGTGAGTTACTAATATATAAACCAAAAATAATTTTTAAATACTACACTGAACCTTGCCCTAGAAAAATTTTAAAGCATTTAACCATGTTGTTAGATTTTCTCAAATTTTATGTAATTTCATTTTTCAGAGTTAGGATAGAAAAAAGCTTTTCTTGGAGTAAGGTGGAGTTAGGCCCTGTTCCCAGGTCTACCTTACACTTGTATTGTGACCTCTGGTGACTCACTTACTCTTCCTAGAGAGGAATTTCTTTGTAAATTGGACATGAATAATTAGCAGAGTTGGTATGAGACCCAGAGAATGTTTGAAAAACAAAGCAAGGATTCAACTTTCAGTTTATTTTATAATTATTATCACTGCAGGTCTGTGGAAAGCCAGAGGGTTGTCTTAGATCAGAGCTTTTAGAATCATCTATGGTGATGGACTGGCTGGTTTTATTTTCTAATCTATTGTGTTCTAATGTTTTTATAAAACATATTTAAAATGACTTGCTAGAAAAATGAAATGGAAAAAATTGAAAATACAAGCCCCAATTTTAAATTTACGTTTAGCTTTAATAGACCAAATTTTCTCTGTCAAATTGCTATAAACATTGCTAAACACTTACTCTCAACTTCTATATTTAGCTAGTCATGGATGGTCACTGGCTGGCACTTAGGTGACCTCTGATTATTATTCTGGTTCTACTACTGCAACTAGTGAATAACTGAGAGCAGAGAGGTGCATTTTTTAAAAAATTCAGTGCTTAGCTCAAAAGTTGTGGTTTTTCCTTCTGTACATATTTCAAAAGACTGACTTAGATGATAAAATACATAAACAAAAATCAAGCAAATTGAACAACCAATGATCAAAAAAGAAAGTATCATAAATTTTCTAGAAAGACAGTTTGTCCTCTTGTCTTAAAATTCATTTACGTGAACATCACTGGCAATGAAGAAACCTGTTAAGCATGAGTGTAGGGGATGTCCTTGGGTTCAGATTCTACTTCCTTTTCTCTTGCTCTGTTGCCTCCATGCTCATAGCTGAAGATAAAAGGAACCACAAAGCAATAGGGAAAAGTGAGTGGAATTTACTTTCACAATCTCCCTGAAATCCAAGGTGCTTAGAGACATTGAAGGAAACAGTCTCTCTGATTGATAATCAAATTAACTGTACACATCCATGATACAGTACCAAGAACTCAGACTGAGACTTAACATCCATGCTTGCTTGAGAATACTGAGGCATAAATCATGGTGGGGCAAACATGATTTCTGTAAATTGTCACTGAAACAGTTGTGCTTTGATATTCACTGTTCCTTTTCCCTGAAATGTTCCCATCTTAGTCACCAGGGTAAAATTCTTGTTCATTCATCAAATGTCATCTCCCTTCAGAGGTCTGACTCAGTGACCCCAGGCAGAGCACCAAGCATCAATCAGTCTTTTGTGCTTAGCACAGCTTGCTGGTCTGTGAACCTTTGCTCCCTCCTCCTATCCCTGCTGCCTGTGCTCCACCTAATACACTAACCACCTGAGAGGTTGCCTGCTGTGCATCACTCCAGAGACTGGGCGCTTCAATGGCAGAGATTGTTTCTTTTATTTTGTATTCCGTCCTTAAATGTTAGTGAATAAAACATTTCATTCATTTATTTATGATATTTTTTCCTTCCACTCCATAATCTAATATCTACTATCATGAATTTTTGAGAATAGGCTTAAGCCATGTCCCTCCCTTTTGCCCACTTAAATGGTTGGGGCACTTTTTTTTTTTTTTTTTTTTTTTTCTGTCTACAGCAAAACCACTTGCAGAGTTTGTCAAATGTAGGTTCCTAGGTTCTTAGCACTGTTTTTACTTCCAGTCTACCCAGATAATCCATGCTTCCACCCTTATCCAGTGAAATGATTGCCTTTTGACGAGCACTCTGGTGATTCTCACACACACTGAGATTTACAACTGCTCTTATTTTGGGTTTTTACTAATGACATTCCACAGCTGACTAAAAGAGTTTTCCCTAGTCAGGGGATGGCTGCCTATGTCTCTCATTGGTGCACAGGGATGGGACTCTGGTGGATGCTAAACTGAGGGCTAAACAAAGAACCAGCCCAGCAATTAACCACAGAGTATAGGATGCTGGAGAAATACCTGTAATGATGGACAATGTGTGGTTACCAGTGACTAAAACCCAAGCCAGAAAGATCAATATTGGATCCCCTATAAGAACCAGTTTCCACATGTTTAGCTCTTTTCCTTAATACATCCACATCCTTAATATACTCACATCTCTTTAGAATGAATTTCCAAGGATGGGACAACTGGATGACTTTCTTTTAAATGTACCAAATCCTCAGGCATCTCAAGAAGGACATATGTTAGTTTAGCACTATTTTTACTTCACGTTACTCAGATAATCAGTGCTTCCTACCCTTAGTCAGTGAAGTTAGAGTGAAAAGAAAAACGAATTCTTAGAGAATTGGTCATGAAAAGGTTCTCATTTATACTCGGGAGGGAAAGGGGAAACTATTTCTAAGCCTAGCACTTTTTTCTTTCGTCTTTCTTTCCTTGTCTGCTGCTCTAGCTCTGTCCCTGCAGCAAGACAAATGAATATAAAAGAAAAATCTACACAAAAAATTTTTGTAGAAGATTTAAACATAATAATGTTAAATCTTTGGGATAAGGAAAATTGAGTCCCTACATAATGCCCCGAAAAAATGTATTATTGGAGATATGAAAAATGGAAGGAATAAGGAAAGTCACACCAAAGTCACTTACTACATCTACAAAGTTTACCAAGTTTGAATCAGGAGCCAAACTAGAGACAGTAAGATGTATTTGCATTCAAAGATTTAGAGATTTGTTTGATAGTAGAATATGGACATTGCATGTTTTAATTGTTTATTTCTAGAAGGGTTTGAGAGATGTTTGTGATGAATTATTTCATGTGGGCTCTTGGATTGTTAAAAACAACAACAAAAAAAAGAGGGTATGAGACCAATTCTGAATAATAGCTTCTAGAAAGTCACTTAGAAAATGTGAAAAAAATGTTCCTTGCACAAATATTTGGCATAATTGAAAGTATATGCTTATAAATGATGGGGGAACCAAAAGCTCAATGTATGTTACAAGGCCATTTAAAATCACTTCCTCAAACACATTTTATGACCCTGAAATTTATGCTTACAAAAGCCAGCTGAGAAACATGGGAATTTAAGAAAACATGAAATGCAATTTAAAATAGAATTAAGCAGCTTTTTTTTTTTTTTTTTTTTTTTTTTTTAAACTCAGAGTTAAAGACAGGTAAGAATGTAGTGAAGTGAAAGGCCGATGGTGCAGGATGGATCAGAAACACCAAGATGCATGCATCAAGTCAGAATTAAACCGTTTACACAAGACTGGAAGTACAGCTCAATGGTAGACTGCTTGCCTAGCATGCATGAGGTGCTGAGTCCAGTCCAACAGAACAACAATGAAAATGGCTCACCCAACACTAGCTTAGGCTAGGCATTCTTGCAGGCACTGCATGTAGCAGGGAAAGACAGAAGCCTCACTGTTCTGAGTTCATATTCTAGCCAGGGGTAGAAAAGAAGCATGTAAATACAAGCAATTAAATATTTCAAACATTAAGAAATGCTAAGGAAAAAAATGAAGTAACAACAACAACAAATAAAACAGAGTAATTGATGGAGCACTTGTAGGTTGGGTGACTATGTTCACTAGGGAGCAAATATGTCTGCCTGTAGGATTTGAGATTTAGTGCAGAGATCTGAATGAAGTGCAGGCATGAACTATGCAGTGATTGGGAGAAGTCCAGGCAGGGGAAACAGCAAGCACTAAGATCAAAACACACAGGGAATGAGGAAGGAGTATTTGATGGGCAGAGAAACTAGGATGGCCGGAACATGGAGAAGGGAGTGAAGAAATTAGGAGATCAAATGAGAAATATTGGGTTGGGTGGTAGAAACATCAGATGCTTACCCTAGTCAATCTCTTTTTTCTTTACAGAACCCAGTTTAAGCAAGCAAACAAAAACAAATACTTGTTTTTGTTGTAATAGCCTTGTGACATTGCTCTCTCTAATGAGATAAAGACTTTTGGGTGCACATTCTAAGAAAATGATTATACTCCTGATTAAAAAACCTTCAGGTGGTATGCAGTACTTTCATTCTTTGCCTTTTCTCTTCCTGCCTGGAATTGACACAGTACCTACACAAAGCAGCCATTTTGTAAGTGGGAGGACAAAGCCACATGATAGGGCTAGAGGAGAGAGCGTGGTTTCTTAATGACTGTTGAGCAGCTGTACAACACTACAGCAGCAACCTCTAAATTCTTGTTTTAGGAGAAAAAAAAAAAAGTAAACCTCTTGCTTAACGATGATGAGTTTAAGTCTTTGCTTGTTTAGGCATTACAGTGTCTAAGCCACTGTAGATGGTTTTTGATTCATGCAGGTGAAACTCTCTGAGTATTCAGGAGCCAGATCATGCCGAGTTTATTTGCCATTGTAAAGATTTTCGCATTTTATTCTAATTGCAACAGGAAGCCATTAAAAGGTTTTAAGCAAAAGACAGATAAAATCTAGTTTATTCTTGGAGAGTATTCTGGATGCTGTATGTAAATTAGACAGCAGGGAGGCAAGATGGAAGCAGAGAGAAGTTAGAAAACTATTGCAAGAGATGAAATTGTTCCTTTGATTTGTTTTACTACAGGTGTTTCAATATAGGTAAGCATTCAAAAATTCCATGTTCTAATAGTACTCTTTGGCAGGCTATTGGACACGTTCCTGCATGTCTGGGACTGTAGGATTAGGGGCCACTCTTTGAGGCAAATACTTGCAGGTCCTTGTCAGCAGTAGAGGGATACTTTGGTATCTCCTCTCCTGCAGATATTTAAACGATGAGGAGAGTTAATTAGTGGTTATGTACTTTGTCTTTTTGCCTGATCTAGCTTATCCTTACTATTGTAAATCTCCCTCCACCTTTCCCCACCTCTTGTTTCCTTTGCTAGGGATCATTAAAACATCAGCTAGAGCTGTCAGCTAAACTAATTGAAGGCCACCTGCCTTAAGGATCATCCTAATGAAAAATGAGGGACTTAGAAAATTGGTTGAATTGGGTATCTTAATTGCCTGTAAATTGCTGTTAGCTTGGGGGTTAAATGAGGACTTAGGGAAAATGATAATATACAGACATACCACAAATTATGAATTAGTAAATTATTTTTCCTTATATATCTAGGTTGCAGAGGAAAATAAGTATCTTCTTAAGAGTTAATATGATTCTCATTTTATTTTATTACTAAGGGCCAAGGGAAGTAAGATTTTGTTGAAATATTTCACTTAAATATAAATATCTGATTGCAAGAGTAAGATAATCTATGTGAGAGGAACATGTTTAAAAAAGAAATATAAGTGAAATAGTACATAGTGCTTTACAAAGTCATAAAAGTAGAAAAGGTGGATTGTATACACTTGCTACACATTGTAGAAATCAAAAAATAAATGAAAACACCAAAATGTTTATTTTAATTATAATTGGGAACCACATTTTCAATGGATGAAAAGCCTTAAGTATTTTATTCTAAACTTGTACCTCACAGTACAGAATTTTAAGGCCAAAGAACCCTTGTGTTCAAGTCCATTCATGTAGACATTAAAGTGTGGAATAATTCCTGATGTCCCCAGGTCTTCAGGTCCTGCTCATCGCCAAGGATTATTTTTCTTGAATGATGAAGAAATAACATTGAGAGGCTCCTGACCAAGGTTACAGACTTAGTTAGAAATGGAGCCCAAATTTGGTCCCTTCTCCCCTGGTTTCAGTTTGATGTTATTCTTTAATCTCTTTCCTTTAATACTATGCTATGACCTTTATCTGACTTTTCACTACATTAATTTATGGGATAATTTTGGCCAAATCTACTCTTATTTCTGTGCATAAAATCCATGAGAACAAACTTCCACAAAAATTTCTCTTTTTTACTCTGTGGGCTAAGCAATGCTACTTCATCTTCTTCATTTTTTTTCAGCATCTGCATTTGGTTTTCTCTTTATTTATCTATTCATTTATTTTTTAATTTTAAATTTATTTATTCTAATTTGTTATACATGGCAGCAGAATGCATTTCAATTTATAGTACACATATAGAGCACAATTTTCCATGTCTCTGGTTGTACACACAAAGTAGAGTCACAACATTCATGCCTTCATACATGTACTTAGGGTAAAGATGTCCATCTCATTCCACCGTCTTTCCTACCCTCATGCCCTCTCCTTCCCCTCCCTCCCCTATGCCCTATCTAAAGTTCCTCCATTCCTCCCCTGCTCCCCTCCATCCCCATTATGGATCATCATCCACATATCAGAGAAAACATTTGGCCTTTGGAATTTTGGAATTGGCTTACTTCACTTAGCACGATATTCTCCAACTCCATCAATTTACCTGCAAATGCCATGATTTTGTTATCATTTAATGCTGAGTAATATTCTATTCGTTATATATACACCACAGTTTCTTTCTTTCTTTATGTTTATCAGGCTCAATGTTCTGCGGTTTAGAGTTTTATGAGGATTTCGTTAACCATACTATCAGCAGTTCTTTGCCTCTGAATAGATTTTCACAAATAAAGTGATATTCATTAAATAACTATTTCAAGAACATTAGTTACATGTGTTCTTTTCTTGTCTTTGCATCCTAAAATAGAGCTATAGATAATTGTTAGCCCCCATACACAAGCAGATTTTTGTGAACCTTGGGATTCCTTACATGACAATAAGGAAGTTATTATATCAAAATTTTACAAATTCATTTATTTTGCTGAAATTAACCTAATGTATATGTAAATTTTATTTACATTTGTAGTGCATTTTCCTCTTTTTCTGAAGAAGAAAACTTGCTCATTGTTAAGAAAAAATGCTGTGTTGCTAGTGGATTCTAAAACAGTAATTGGATATGAACCTAAGCAAGATATTTTATTTCTCATAATATTATCATGAGTAAATGGAGTAATATGGTGTAAGATGAGGAAAAATTCAGTCAATGTATTGACAGATTATTGAACAGTAGATCAGTCCTAATCTGGAGTTCTCTAGTGATGGGCAGTGTTCTAGATGTGATCTCTCAAGGATGTTGTGCCATCCTGGTCAGCCTTGGATGGTCCCGGTCAGTGCCTGTCTCCGTATAATTTTTTACAGCATTCCCTTTCATGTATTTGATAGGTGTTCCAGTTTGGATTACAAATTGTATGGTTACCCAATTTACGAACAATATTTTTTATCAAAACTATGGCAGAATTAAAAATATAGGTAAGATTGTCAAAAGTACAGTATGAGAGAAGTTCAAAAAGATTTGGGGGTTTTCATTTATCAGAGGCTTGTATAACATTTTCCAAGAGTGTAATATGGCCAACTACACAGAAAGGAAAATAGTGTTTCTACTGTTGGAACTGTGGAATGGCATCTGGACCAGCAGAAGCCAGTGCAGTGATGGGAATGTTCCCTTCTAGTCTGTGTCATGAATGGTATTGTACACTGGAAATAGGGGTGGGGCTGTGCAATTGAGGAACTAATGTTTTAATTGTTTTTAACTTTCATTAATGTAAGTTTAAAAATGAATAGTCCTGTGGTTAGTGGCTCATATATTGGACAGTGTAGGTTGAGGTTAAGAGAGATCGTGGTGGGGGAGGCAGGGTGGAGTTGGCAAACTGGGGAACTGTGTTTGAAGGGTATTTGATAGATGGTATGTATTTGAGGAATCGTGTAATTCAGCTGAAAAAATTAATAAACATTTAAGTTAGTGCAACGTACTACACACACACATACACGGGGAGTTTAAAATGAGTGAGGCTACTTGCGTAATTATAGATCTTATCATCTACTAGAGAAATCAACAGGAATACAAGCATATAAATCATTAATTCAGGCATGCAACACAAAGTCTATTTTATGGGAATTCAGGGGAAGGAGAAGAAGAAGTCAGTTTCAACCCTTAGATTTGAAAAGACTTTATGGAAGAGCAGGGCCTGGAAAAGTAGTCATATTGAGAGAGATTGGAATAGCATCTGGTTGGGAAAAGGCCCAGGTCAAGAAAAGTAGAACAAAAGAAAGAATGTGTATCCCTATGTGTCCTGCAGGAGGGTTTTTTGAATGTAGGTGACATGTAATTTTTGCTGCACAAAAATCTTTGGGGTTTGTTCTGTAGACAATTAAGTGAATGTTTCTGATAGGTAACAGACAGACATGACTAGTGGGAACATGAAGTTAAGGGGATTATTCTATAAATTGGGCCTATTGTGCTGACCTCCAACATGGTTACTTTTTAAAAAGTAACTTATTTGCAACCCTGCCTGTTTTAAGTCAACAGGATATGCTATATTCCTCAGCAAACAACCTGTTCTCTTCAGGAGAAGGGCAGGCTGGAAAGGTTTCTTCCTACTGATAAGAAGAACACAAGTTACCCTAAAGAGGGGGACTTCAGTGACCTTTACACAGACCACATTCCAGAACTCAGGGAGATATTATAGTTAGAAGGAAGCCCCCTAAATATAAAATCTTTAAGAACAAATTCCAGTTAGAACCAGTCAGTGTGAACCAAAGTGACCCAGAATTGCCTTGGATCTTTAGGAAAATCTCCCTTCCTTGGGGTAAGACCAAGAGCTGTGGGTCTTAGAAGTCTGATGCAATCCTGCTGTCAGTCAAGTTAAAAGCTGCACCCGGGTTGTACTCTCTGGAAACTTTCCTGGGACTCCTAACAAAACTGGAAGGCAAGATGAGCTGCATCCCTCTCCTCTCTGAGAGGACCCACTTTCTCCCTGGAGAGTGTCTCCTTTACTCCTTCTCCTATCCCTTCTAATAAACTTATGCCTGCTACTTCAAGCCACATGTATAAAATCTTTAGAGTGATGACAAGAACAGGTAACAGGACTGCCACAGCTCTGAGCAGGTCCTTGTTTTGTAACATTTCTAAGTTGAAAATTGCTGTATCAGACCTGTGCTTTAGTCAGTGCACATATCTTGGAAGGTGAATGGAGGGGAGAAAACAACTGCTAGCAGGGTATCCATGAAGTAGAAACCATGTACAGTAGGTGAAGGTTATAGGAGAGTAATCTAATCTAACTGGGAGAACAGGTTGGCTTTCTATATAAGTTTGAAGAACTAGTATAACAAAAGGAATGAGAATTATTCCATGTATCACCAGAATGCTGAAATAGAATTACAAATATATGAAGGCATATAAGTTATTTATTGGATCAGCAAGTAATTTTTAATAATGTGGGCTTTGAATGGAACAGAAAGGGAACAGAAAACATGTAATAGTGAGTAAGCACCTAAGGATTTGTTGTTGGGATGTTACAGGGAAAGAGTTCACTGGTTTTCAAATTTTGAGATTTCAAGGGTTGGTCAAAACAGAAAGGAAGGAGTTAGAATTGCTAACTTTTAATATTGTCAAAAATAGTAACCCCCCTCTCTTATTCTGCCTTAACTCTACTGTCTATTATTATCACCATTTAAAACAAGGAAGGACATAATTTAGAAATCAAGAATGGCCCACTCCCAGAAGAGATAGTGGTCAACCTGATTTCACCTTCTCTCACTGACGTGTGCTGTGCAGCTCTGAGAACTTTGGCCTCCCTCTTCTCCTCTGTAACCCAGTGAATACTAATAAGCAATGATATTTATGTTGAAATAATAGTGTTTAGTTCTGACAGGCAGCTAATGTAGTCCAGAAGCTGAGGTGATTATTATATCTTAAATCTAGATTGAGAAAATCATCATTGTTGGACTAGTATTATGATAAGCCCCCAGGAACTTGACAGAAGAGTTACAGAAATGAATTAGTGGTCCAGGTATAGAGTGCTATAATAATTAGTACAACAAGTGTCATTGTCAAAACCTCCAGAAATGGTAAAGAGAAATACCAGACACAAATAGTTATTGTAGAGGGCAGAGCTTCCCATTTCTTTATTATCATAAATCATGAAGCTTTATTGATGCATATTTTATCACAGGACCCTTGCCATATGTGATCTGAAGTTTCTGAGTGCATCCCCAGGGACTACGGTTACTGGTACAGATAATCAAGAATTCCTTTTATGTTCCTCTCAATGCTGCCACTGCTCAGATTGAAATTAGCATCTTTTACAATGAACTACCAGTTGCTGTCACAAACTGACATGACAGCTGGAGTGAGAGGCCTGTTTATCCAGTTATTCTTCATGTCTTCAGTTCATTATGGTTTATTAAGATGTGACGGTAAGTTCCTGAATGAGGAGACCTTGAGTTTTGAACACTGATTATCATTTGAATAGAGGCATCTAGAAACTGTTCTTCCAGGAGGGGTGGGTAGTTGTGTAGGTCAAAGATTGAAAACATCATTCATCTCACTTTCATAGTTGAAGCATCACTTTCTATTGTAGAACATTTGAGAAAAATTTGACAATTGTGACTCCATGTGTGTTGAAAGCCTAGCATGTGACAGGACTATGCTGCGTATTCCAACATGTTATCTCATGACATAGTTGTCATGGCATCAGTTTCCTGACATAGGTACCTAGACTGTATATTTAAACAAAGTTGTCTAATCACCTGGCCAAAGTTACCTAGCTTGTACACAGGCTTATGCATTCCAAAGGTGCTACTCTTTTAATTTCTGCCACCATCTCAAAGATCTTTTAAAAATGTAATTTTCTAGTTATTATTGTTGGCTGGATATAGCATAGAAGCAAAATATATAGACTCCTTATGTTCTAAAGATATTTGTCACCACCATTTATTGTGTTTCCTATGTGTAAGGGAGGTACAAAATACTTTTTACAGATAATCCAATGTAATTCCTTTGAGATCGGCATTATCACTCTCACTTCTCAAATGAGTAAACTTGCTTTAGAGAGATTTAGAAACATGCTCGAGAATTTAAGTAATTTTTTCAGAGGGAAGAAATCACAATGATTTAAAGCAGCCAGACCCCAGCATCTGTGGGCTGAACCCCTAACTAGTGCTTTGAGAATCTTCTCATTGATTTGGGGTAATGACACCCACAGCCACAGAAAATGAGATGACTCATGGCAGTGGTTCTCAGTGTGTAATCCTGGGATCAGCAGCATCTGTACCTGGATTATTTGATTCCTGAGACCTTGTACTTAACCATTATATAGTTCTGTTCTTTGTGTCTTCCAATTTTTTTAAAAATATTTTTTTAGTTGTAGATGGACACAATAATTTTTTAAATTTATTTTTTATGTGGTGCTGAGGATCAAACCCAGTGCCTCACATGTGTGAGGTGAGCACTCTACCACTGAGCTACTACCCTAGCCCTCTTCCAAAATTTTTAACAAGCTTAGTGAACCAATCTACCTACCTTCCTTCCTTCTTTCCATTTTTGGTTAAAGTGGAATGACTTTAATGATTTGGTGTAGTCTTCCCCTTGTGCCCAGGGCCACCAAACCAGGAGGGTTTATGTTAAACATCAAGTGAAGAACAAGCTGGGAGCTGTGTCAGACTGAAAGATGCTTATGAATCTACTTTCCTTTCTGTGCACACAGGAGGAGCACATCTTCCAGCTTCTCTTGCCCTTAAGTCAAGGTCTTTCAAGGGAGGTAAGAGCCCACAGGTGGAAGAAGCCCAAGTTTCCTAAGTTTCTGAGTCAATGCTCAGAGGAAAAACTCTCAGAAGGACCACCAGCATGAATTTGTACTGTTGTGAGCAAAAAATAAATTACCTCTGGGCTAAGCCACTAAGATTTCATGTTTTTGTTATAGCAGTTAACATTTATTACCCCAATATGCTGGCAGTTTACATTTCAGCCTTGTTTATAATGGTCTTGAACCTCTCCACCCTACCCTTACTGTTTCCAATATGTAAATTTTAGTCATTCACTTATAGTTCCTTTGGATCTAGGATGAAGTCTTGCTTGGATTTGCCCTCCATCTGCATAATTACTTTGATATATCAACTTGAGATCCCTGAGTCTCCATATTAGAACCACAGGGATTATTGAAGTGTGTATAGTATCATTAGAAAGTTAAATGTCCTGCTAGGAGTAAGAGAATGGAGTCTTAGAGACCAGCAATAATTTTGTGATAGACATTTAAAAATGATGAGGGTCAAAACATAAAGCAGTAAAATGGGGAGAAAAACAGGTTGTTTGGATATTGCTGCAGAATAGACACAATAGACATTACTTACTGAGCAACACAAAATGCACTTGCCACCAAAGCTGTGTAGTGGTACTTTGGCAGGGTCAGCAGAGATGGCAGGAGAGTATATTGTACTTGAAGAATAATGACATGAAGACCCTGGGATCCAGTCTTACATTAGTCAATTACTGTGTGACCTCTGGGAAAGTCATTTGGACTAAATTTTTCCAAAACAACATGGAATGATTCTTTAGTGCTTCAGTCAATCTAAATGTAACAAATACATTAAATTATTAGCTTTACTGGTTCAAATACTACCCTTGCCTTTGGTTCTTTAGTTATCCATTTAAATCTTTAGCTCTTGTTAGTTTGAGGAAAGAAATCAAATTACATTGTGACAAGGTGCAATGTGAGATCAAAACATTCAATTTTGACATTGTCCTTCTTATGTCACATGCATGTGGCAGTTTTGGGATTACTATACTTTTTGGCCTACTTTGGGATTTGCTACATCAGGGTTTTACTCTTGGTTTGGAGAGAGATGACTTGACTGAAGATATTCTAATTCTCAGTGCAGAACTCCTAGATGCAGAATCTGTAGATATCCATGAAAAAATAATTACCACTGTACTGTGCTTGCCTCCCATGCACAAGGCCCTGGGTTCAATCCCCAGCATGACAGTAAGAGGGAGCTGACCATGGTGGCACACACCTGTTAATCCCAGCAACTCAGGAGGCTGAGATAGGAAGATTGTCAACCTCAGCAACTCCATTAGACACTATTTCTAAATAAATAAATAAATAAAATAAATAAATAAGTCTGGGAATGTGGCTCACTGGTAAAGTACCTCTGGGTTCAATCCCCAATACTAATTGAGTATTGTGTAGGAGTGAATCTTTAAAAAGCACATGCTAACAACAATGAAAAGGGCATACTTTACTTGGCAAAAACAGAATGGAGTCATTATGGAGTCTGTTAGAAACATTACGAACTCAAATTCCTTCTAAATTAGCCTATTTCTTAGATAACTCACACCTATACATAGCAACCTACAAAGACATATTCAGAGAATGACTGAGCTCTAGCTTCAACTTGTAAACGAATATTTGGAACTGTTAACAGTATGTATTTCTCTAGTTTTTCCTGAGGAAACACCAATCTCTAAGACCAAAATCTTCCTGTTCATCTTGGATTTTGGTTGGATTTGCTAGGAAAGCAGATGGTAAAAGTCAAACAGAAGATCTTTAGCTGATAGGACACAGAGAACAGATTTGCCAAAATGCCATTTTGAGGGGCTGGGGATATAGCTCAATTGATAGAGTGCTTGCCTCCCATGCACAGGGCCCTGGGTTCAATCCCCAGCATGGCAGTAAGAGGGAGCTGACCATGGTGGCACACACCTGTTAATCCCAGCAACTCAGGAGGCTGAGATAGGAAGCAACCTCAGCAACTCCATTAGACACTATTTCTAAATAAACAAATAAATAAATAAATAAATAAGTCTGGGAATGTGGCTCACTGGTAAAGTACCTCTGGGTTCAATCCCCAATACTAAAAATAAATAAATAAAATTTTAAAGAAATGCCACTTTGGTGCCTAGAATTCAGAGATGAAGACTGTGGTTAGTTGTTCTGGTAATTCCAGTGTTTTCAACAGCCACTCAGAAAGTAACCAATTAAAAAGAGTATATATTTCAACCAATTAAAAAGAGTATATATTTCAGCCCCCTGTAGTCTTCAATCTTAAAAGCACAGCCTCCACACTGCTTAAAAATAAATGTACTTCCCCCAGTGCATCACAAGCTACACCTAGATTCCAAGGACTAAAATGAAAATGTAGTTACTCATATTTTTTAAAAAGTGGAACATTTCCCCATTTTCCCCATAATCCTCTTTCATTGTCCCCCCTTGCAAGCTCCTTTTCAACCTTCCTATTTCCTCTCTTAGCTCTAGTTAACCTCTCTTGCTATTCTGCCGTCCACTTTTGTAGGTCTTCCTTCTTGAAATGGGTGAACATCTGGATTTCTCATTTTTTTGTGGCTATGTGGATCAGTAATGAGCTGGCTGACAGAATTTGGGTTCAAAACATTCCAGACCAAGCTGACACAACAGAATGCTTTTGGGATGCGATGAAGCACAAGGGCATTGGATCCATGTGCCCACCCCATTCAGAGGAGAGAACACCAGTCTCTGCTTTGAAAAAGGTGATGATTCATTTTGGGGGAGAGAAAATATATGCCTGAGACAACCACCACCACTAGTGGAGAGACCATCAAACATCAGGCATGAGTATAACTTAGTGTAAGAAGAACATCAGAGTCATGGTGGGGCAGAGAAATCTGTGGCTAAGTGTTTTAGGTCTTAATGCAGAAAGAGAAGTTTTGAACTATCTTTGGAAGACAGGATCAGAAACAGAAAGAAATGTAGTTTCCTCAAGAAGTGGGACTGATGTGAGCAAGCCTGTCACAGAAACAGTTCTTAACAGTGGAACATTAAGGAAGTGACTTGTTTGAAAAAGACAAAGTTTTAAACTTCCACTTGAAAACTTAATTGGGTCCACAGATGTTCTAGTGGGCCTATGAAATCAGTCATAGCCAGGAGAAGGATTGCAGGTAGATAGCTCTGACATGAAATAATACAGGTAAAACTAAAGTTTATAAAGGCAGTGTTTTGTACACATGGGTGATATCTTCATTTCTGAAATCATCAACCTACTTTTGGGTTCTTTAACTGCAGAGAAAACTGGAGGAGACACTTGATTATGTTTGGCCAAAAATGCACCTTGAGTTTTAAGAAAACATTAGCACTGTGTCCATCTGAAAAGGAGGAAGAGTGTTGTCTATGAATTTTCTAGTCTCTAAAGAGCTATATGTAGAGTTTCTCCTTCTAATTTAAATGGAGAAAACTTGAGATTATCCTAGAGGAGACCATTGAGGAGATGGTATAGAAGAGAGAAGATATGTGGCTGTTCTAAGAGAATCATTATTTTAAGTTTATTGACAGCACCTCTTCTCCTTAATTGCGACTTTGTTGATAGCTATTCACTTTGCATGCATAGAATTCTTTTGAAACCATACATATTCCATTTTGCCCTAGAAGCAGAGAAATGTTTGACTAGAGATATTCTTTTCTTGGTTTTTGATAGTGGTAAACAGTTTGGGGATGATTAGACCTGGGTTTTGACACCAGCATTTGTTACTGGGGCAGAAGCTTGGTTATTCCTCCTAATACCTCCTCCTATCCCTTGCTCTCAGATCCACAATTATATAAAATCACAGGAGTTCTAAAGGAACAGAAAGCAAGAGTGAGAACACAACCAGGCGACCATTGGGTCATCTGATAAACTTGGCAGAAAGTAAGCCCAGTGCTGGTCTGGTGGCTTCAGCCCCATAGCAGCCCAGATGGACCTGCACAGAGGAGCTATAGTGAGAGAGGAAGGGAATGAGCAGTCTCCAACTTGACCACCTGTACTTGACTTATGAGACTTCCTTATCTTTTGGAAAAAACGAACTGTTAGAATCAGGGCTTAGGGATACTCAGTTCAAATACCAAAAATGTTCCCCTCGTCCAACTATAAATTCATTTGGATCATTTACAATTTCATATAATCCTGACCTCTTTTGTTTTCTCAATTAGTGTAGATAATGATTATTGAATTAAAACTCCACAATTAACTTCATAGCTACTTAGATTTCCCTTTCTTGCCAAACCTCAAAAAGGAACGTGTGTGTCAAACTTGCATTTTATTTTAGTATTTTTATGTTCCTTGAAAAAATTCTACTTACTCTCATAAATAAAGAATACTTGTCAGAAGCTATGCTTTTCAATTTTTTAAAAAACAATTTTTTCTGGGCTCCTTCCATAAATTGTTTATTGTTCAATATGGCTGTGACTTTTCAATGCAGTTACTTATTTTTGATGCCTTCACTTTGGTTTAAATATTTCTTTAACCCAGCACCAAATGCATAAAAGGTTTTCTTTTGTCTCAAAAATGCAAGAGTTACCTTTGGTATCTTCTGTAGGATATTAGTGGTGGGTGAGGATGGGGAAGGGAAGTTAGAGATCCCTTTAACTTGAGTTCCTATTATAATAAAAATAACTGGTAATAATGATGCATTTCTTTTCTTCCCTTCTGATAAATAAGGCCATGACTCAGTGGCCAGTCTTTTTCTCTTTTATATATCCTTCCTGAGTAAATAAGGCATTTATTCAAATACCTTAGCCAACAACTTCTAAGGGTGCCATTACTTAAGGCCAGCTACACCTCTTAGAATTACGAATGAGGGTGTAGATGACTACCCCAATGGCTCTGACACACATTGAGTCAAGGAACTTAGCCCCCGACCAAGGTACTGGCAACAGTATTTATCTGTACATTCTTTAACACTCATAGGATCTCTCTATTCTTGAATTTGGTGAATCTAGACAGGGAAGTACCTTTGTTTTCTTCTCATGTTAATGTTGGTCTATTGTACCCAAATCCTCTGAAGAGCCCATGGTCTCCTTCATTTGGTAGCTCATGTAGGACTGAAGGCCTCCTTTTCTGGGCTCACACTCCACGTTATACATCTTAGAGCTGTGTCTAATGATCCATTAAGAATATGTCTCAGTTCTTGATTTATAATATGTATCATCATGAAGTATATTGAAAACATTCTTTTTATAAAGGTTCCCTGTATGAAATAATGTAAAAACCTAGGGGGAGATTTATAGATAAAACATCAGTGTGCTAATCTTCATTCCTCTTTACAAAGTCACATAAATGCTCATCAAGCCATAGTTTGAGTTGGTGAAATGGTACCCTGATGGGCAAGTGTTAGGGGAAGAGGTTCAGCAAGGCAGTTATTTGTGTCGGGGTGGGCTGCAGCAGGCTGTAAACATCTGCCACGAAACTATTTAATTAACAGCAGATAACCCTGATCACTGGCAGGTAGAAAAATGGGCTTTTCCTTAGCTCTGCAAAGCCATAGGACCCAGCAAGGCCTCCTGACTTTTGGCAAAATAACCACCCCACAGAGAACAGCATAGGATGCCATTTTCAGTCCTATGATAAGTGCCTGGGCTCTTGCCTACAACTGCGTTGATGCTTTCCAAGAATGATAAACATAGAATTATGGACTTCCATAAATGTTTAAGTGCATGTAAGCACCAGGGCAGCAATAACTTTAGAAAGCAAGTGCTGAGCTGTGTTTTAAGTCTTTTGCTGATTATTGTCTGGGACAGTGAGCATGAAGCAATGCTGCCTAAAAATAGGAGTCACCAGATTTAATTTGCAAAGTTGAAGTTATCATCAACTAAATCAGAGTTACAAATAGTCTGAATCCCATGCTCCCTGGAAGAATGGTTCAGAGCACTTCAGTGTCTTTGGAACTGAAATAATAAAGACAGAGACAGTCGTTTTTAAAATCACCTTAGTTTTGTGACATGTTCAACAAGATAATCATAAAATAGAAGATAATCCAACAATATAACGATGAACAGGAAAGAATAATATCTAATGAAATTACCTTTAAAAACTTGGATGCTAGAATTTTCTAAATTTGTGGAAATGAAAGTTATCACTCTGGTTTCATATTGGTATTTTGCAACTTGGAGGCCTTGGTTCCAATTCTTAATTTACAGAATGTCACCTGAAATGCCATTTCCAATCTCCCTTCTACAGGTATTTTAATAAACCCAAACACCCTACTTTGCTCTTTTACCTAAAGTTAACTCATGGCACTGTTTGAAGGGAACAACATCAAAGATAATAGAAAACAGCAAATAATTTTAAAAATGATGTATTTCAGACTTTGGAAGATGTTTTAGGTAGTTGCATAAATAGCCATATGTCTTAAACCCTAGAAATTGCCAACATTTCAAATAAAATAGTGCATCCCTATTGAAAAGATGAGGTGGTGTATTATAGTAGTTACAAAACAGACTTTGTAATTTAGGGCAGACTAGGGTTCAAGTAGTAAGGTTAGAGTTACTAGCTGTGTGATCATGAACAAGTGACTAATCTGTGACTCAGCTTCCTTAGGCACAAAATGGTAGTGATACCTAGTTCTACCTCATGGAATTCTTATGGGGAATAGATATGATAGTGCTGGTGAAGTACTTTGCACAGTACCTGGCACATTGTGAGGGATTCTTTTTCTATGTGACCATTGTAAGATTCCTTTTCCTGCTTATTCTATTTTACTTACCACAATGACTCTGAATATGTGGGCTGGAGAAAATAATAGATCTTGTAAATTTCGGATACACTAAGGGCTAGAAAACTCTTTGGAGAATTTCTGATACATTTTTCCATCTGATATTTGTGCACAGCCTCCCACAGGCCAGTCATATGCATGTTCCCCTCTGATGACTGCTAACTCACTACTCCAGGGAAGTGCACTCCAGTGTAGGACAATTCATCATTAGGAAGCTCATCATTGTGCTGGGATAAAATATGCTTCCCTATAGTTTCCATTCAGTGACCCTGGTTTAGGCCTTTAAGGCAATAAATTTACTTTCTGTTTTACATGAAGATATTTCTGACACTTGAAGTTGACTGGTATGGTCCCTTTTATTCTTTTCTATGCCAGGTCTTCCACTTGAAGACCTTCATCCATTTCTTCTTTGAAATGGTGTGTTGTGGCCATTCTAGGCCAGTGGCTACTTTCCATATACAAAACTCAGAATGTGATGAGTAGAACAGGTCATCTCAGGAGGTACATCATTCCATAGACAAAGCAGAGCAGGACTGACTCATTCCTGGATATGGTGGAACTCTGTATCCAAAGGCCGGAGTGGGAGTGTGTCCTGAGCTGCATGGTCTTAGGTGTGCCCTTAAACCTCTGTGTGGTTTGTTTTCCTCACCGACATGTGTCCATGTTAAGTTTCATTGTGTTAGATCTAGCACAAGCCTTTTTGACCCAATTTATTCAGTCATTATCTATTATTCCTTCTGGTTTCATTGAATTTGTAAATATGATTGGTGTACCATAATGTGTATCTCCATGCCACCAATTAAAGCAAAATGCAATACATGGCAAGTTCAGAGAGAGGCCCACAAAAACATGGAAATCCTGTACTGAGTTAACCAGGACTTCATTGATCTACTGAAATATTTGTTGAACACTGACTATGTGCTAGGCATGACACCGATCTCGGGGAATATAAGATGAACAAGATAGTTCCCATCCTTGCATTCCTGGAATCTCTTAACTGGGATTTAAAATTTTTTCAATAATGTTCCGGTCTTTGTTGGTAGACATATATAAACCTAAACATAGCAATCTCCTGGTTATCTGGTTTGGGCCTCCAAAGGAAACAAGCTTGTAGGGAAGACTTGATCTTATCAAAGCCATGTTCATGTAATCATTGTTTTCTTAAGGTTTTTACCAGTCTTTTGCAAATCAGCTATAATATGGCTAGTATAACTACAAGAACTATTTACATTGTGATTTGGAAGGTAGATACTGAATCCTTAAATTAAAAATATGTGCTTTAATAAGTGATGCATGGAGTTTGAGCCTTAGTATACTAAGTTCTCAATTAGGGGCAATTTTGGCTCCTTAGGGACACTTGGTAATGCTTAGCTACAGGTTTGGTTGTCCCAGGTGTCAGGATATGATTAGCATCTAGTGGGTAGAAGCCGTGAAAGCTGTTGAATAGCCTACAATGCATAAGGCACCCTCTCTCCCAAACAAAGAATTGGCTGGGCAGAACGTTAGCAGTGACAAGAAGGCTGAGATACCCTGCAGAAGAGAGGCAGTGTAATTGAGTGGTGAGATGCAAATGTGGGAGTGGAGAATTCTGGATTTGAAATCTGTTTAGGGTAGCCATTTAACATTATACTTTAGATTTTGCATCTGCAAAATGATGGTGATAACGATAGTGATAGAGAAGATAAATGAGGTTAGTGAAACACTTGACACAGTAGCTGGCATGGAAGTAAGGATTAATTAAATAAATGGTAGTTAGTTTCATTGCCTTCTCTCTCAGTGTGGTACATTTTAATTGATGAGTGAAATATATAGATATTTATGAAGAAAAGTATAGCACTTCACTACCATGAAGGAGTATGTCGTTTTCCTGTGTTTAAAGAAATAACTCTGAGCAATTTGATTTCCAAATGTTAGCGAGCTCCAAGAATCACATGATATCCTCAGTGCTGAGCTGCCAGAAGAATTCCAGTGAGATGCTGAACTGCCAAATAGATTAATTTTTTAATGACTACTCAAGGATTTTATTTCCAAATATGAGTACATCTCACAGTTTTAGACTAAAATAGATGTTCCAGCATCAACTGGATGAGATTGTAGGCTGGGTGGAAAAGTTAACTATAACTATATCCCTTCAAAACTATAATGTCAACAGAGATGTACTTTGATTGTGAGATACTATTTGCTTTAAGTATTATTTGATACTAATGAGAGGGCTAAAATGTTATTTAATCTTCATTTTTAAGAACACTCTTGGTCATTCTTGCCAATTTGTACAAAACATAGGCATAGCTTTATATTCTTATTTAATATCCTAAAAAAGCTTACATGACACATTCTCTCAACTGTGGCAATTGTTTTCGATGATGAAATGATGATACCTTTGCAAATTCATACTCCAAATGAGGCCTTTGATGCAGGGAATCAAAGTATTTGAGAAAGACAGAGATTGAAAATTGTATCTTTTCTTGTATTAATAAATGGAGAGAAGATGCAATGGATTGTAAATGTTTGAGATCCTTAAAATTCATACACTGAAATCCTAACTCCCAATATGACAGTATTAGGAGGGACTTTAGGGAGGCAGTTGTATCATGAGGGTGGAGCCCTAATGAATGGGAGTAGTGCCTTTATAAAAGAAACCCTGGAGAGGTCTTTTGCCCTCTTTTAGTAATGTGAGAGAACAATAAGAAGATGGTAGTCTGCAACTCAGAAGAGGACCCGCACCAGAACCTGACATGCTAGCATCTGTATCTCAGACCTTTAGATACCATGTTTGTGAAAAATAAATTTGTGTTGTTTCTTATTCACTTAATCTATGGTGTATTGTTACCATAGCCAGAACAGGCTAAAATGAGAACACAGGAGCCTATGTGTGGACTGGGTACAGAGATGGGGCTGTAGCATCCAGTTGGTTCTCACAGACTTTCTGTAGACCTTAAACAAGAGTAGGCAGGTGACACTGCTGACTCTACACATCTATTCAAAATATCTGCATGGAAAAAGGTTGCTTTAGATGCAGAGATTGTTCTTTCTGTCTATTTAAATACTTTATAGAGTATGTTAATAATCTTTCAAAGTAAAAAAAAAAAACATGTTTGTGATCTTCACAAATTAAAAGGAATTTTATCTAGATTTGTAAAGATCACCAAATAAAGAAATTTCTAAATGAAATTATTTTAGCCAATTTTTCATTAAATTGCTAGGTGAAATTATGTCTGTTGGTTTAAAAATAAACTCTAGTAAGTTCATCAGTTATTCATAATATGTACAATTTGACCCCTTTTTAGGACTAGATAAGGGGTTCAAAGACATTGACTTTATCAAATAAAAGATAATGTTATATAATATACATACTATTCTTTTAGGAAAATATTTTATGTTCATAACTTTAATCACAGATTTTCTTAAATATGTTTAAAATACTTATGCTCAGGTATACACTTAAAATGTTATCAAACAGTTTACATCAGCTGCTATTTAATAAGCCATATGTTAAATTACTGGTGGAAAGAAGAAGGCATAAAGTTCAGTTCCATCCAAAAACATCAAGCAGAGAATAGGAAAGCTGTACTGTACATCTTTTTGTGCTATTTGACCACAACTTTAACTCTAATCCTAGTAAACAACTCTCTCTGGGAACAAGGGGTAATTGAATCTTCATGCTAATTCTACCCTGGTTTTCTTCTGAGTATGAGCTCCCAATTATGCCAACATATTGCACTATGTACTATTCTCTGGGAAAACATTAAGATCACCTTGTTCATTCAGCTAAGGTCAGATCTTAAAAACAAAAACAAAAAAGGGTGGTGATTTACCTATAAACATTTTAGTTCCTAAATGCCTCTATTTTTCACTTGGGTGGAAGACTAACTGCTTATTTTCATAAATAAATTGGATGTAGGAGCAGACAAGTGTATTTGCTTTGAGTAATTTCAATGTGAAGTGTTAAGGGTTAAGTTTCTATGCTACTGGCAGATGCTGAAAACATAGAATTGTTTTCAGTTGCATGGTGACGCTTGACCATTTGGCCACATGTCAAACAGACTTCTGTGATAACCAGATATAGCCAATGCTATGGAATGAAATGACCCTTTTATTAATTACTCTTTAATTAGTTGATACCTCAGAGAACATGCAATAATTTAGTAGTAATGAGTCTGATTAAGAGTCAGTACTTAAAGGGTAGATCTGTTTGTCAACTTATAAAAAAATCTACTGGGTGACATACCACCTTTAATCAGAGATACTATGCATTTTGAACAGATTATATATGTATAAATATATTGAAAAGTTAGGCAAAACTAAAATTTTAAAAGGAGGAAGCCTTTTCACCTCTCTCATGTGTATATCAGATTATTGCCAATAATTATTACTATTGGTCCCAGGTATAGCTTCCTTCCTGCCTTAGCCTCCCAAGTTGCTAGGATTACAGGTATATGCCATCACACCTGGCTTAAATAAATAATTTAAAGTGACAAAGACCAGTAAGGAGTTTGACTTTAAATATAGCAAATTCATCTAATTAAAAATTCCATTGATTTAATTTTATTTTCCTTATAAAAAACACATCAAATTAAAAAGCTTATACTCTAGGGAGATGGAATTGTAGCTCAGCAGTAGAGTGCTTGCCTTGCACGTGTGAGGCACTGGGTTTGATTCTCAGCACCACATATAAATAAATAAATAAATAAATAAATAAATAAATAAATAAATAAAATAAAGGTCCATCAACAACTGAAAAATATTTTTTTTTAAATAAAGCTTATACACAGCAAAAGAAACAATCAACAAAATGAAAAGGCAGATTGGGAAATAATATTTGTACACCATATATCAGATAAGGTGTTAAACATTCAAGTTGTTTATAAAGAACAACTTAATAACAAGCAAACATAACATCTTGAAAATGGACATCAGACTTCTCCAAAGATGGCATAAAAATAGCCAACAAGTACATGAAAGGTGCTCAACATCACTAATCATCAGGGAAATGAAATCAAAACTAATATATCACTCTGCACCTGCTAAGGTAGCTTTTATGAGAGATAATAAATGAGTGTAAGGGTGTGGAGAAAAGGGAAACCCTTGAACACTGTTGGGAATGAAGAATGATCCAGCCATGATGGAAAACAGTATGAAACTTCCTAAAGAAATGAAATAGGACTACACTCTGGCCCTGCAATCTTCTTTTGGTACAGATCCAAGGGAAATGAAATTACCATCTTAAAAATATCTGCACATCGATGCCACTGTCTATTCACAATAGACAAGATATGGAGACATCCTAGGGGCATAGTACATCAGTGGACAAAATGTTTATCCACAATGGAATATCATTCAGCTTTCAAAAGGGAGGCAATTCTTCCATTTGCTACAACGTGGATGGATGTAGAGAATATAAATGAATTAAGTTGGACACAGAAAGAAAAATATTGCATGATCTTTGTATGTGAATCGAGAAGAAAGGAAGGAAGAAAAGATGGTCAATTTTATAGAGACATAAAATAAAACATTGATTAATAGGGTCAGGGTTGGGGGGAACGGAAAGATATAGGTCAAAGGATACAAATATGTAGGAGAAACAAGTTTAAAGAGGAAGACTACAATTGATAGTAGTATATTCTATTCAGGATTTTTGCTCAATGAGTAGATTAGATAAGATGCTCTTGTGAAGAAATATCTCTCCCATGAAAGATACCTCTATGCTCTTCAGGGGGTCATGGCTCTAATCAGAATGAGCCCCAAACTTTTGATTAGACTGTCAAAATTGCTGCAAGTAACAAAAGTACCCTCATTTCAGAGATACCATCCATGTCTTTGTCCTCTGTACTTTTTTGTGGTACTTTGTGTCATCACCGCTTACTGCTATGGAAGAAGAGAGTGATAGTTAAAACTTTCATGTTTTTAAAAGATGTCACAGTTTATGGCTGCCTTTACTCTTTTACTGTATAGTGATGTATTCCTACACCAAATGCTCTCTCTTTTATGATTCTTTAAATTAAAAAAAATTTACATATACCTGGAGGTGAATTGGACCATTTCTGCTTTGCATTGCACTTGAGTAATGCTTTAAGTTGAATGTTCTCAGGGTTCTAAAATTAAGTCAATCCATATGTAATTAAGAACGTTCTTAACTGGGCAGTCCTGGTTAGCAAGATATGGGTAGAATATTCCAAAAAAAAAAAAAAAACAATTTAGCAAATCATGAATGCAATTAAATGAGAAAAGACCAAATTTCTCTTTAACATGGGCTGTTGCCATAACTTAATGTGGCAACATGATTTTCTATTTTTAATTTTTGTAGACAGTGCATTCTGTAAAGTAGAATCTTCTCTTCTGAGAGCTAGATAGTTCCATAATTTTGCACCACTTACGCTTTTTAACACTTCAGTAAGTATTCTGCCTTTGCAATCCCTTTTGATTTTGATGGATAAAAGAAAATAAAGGTTAGTAAAGATACTGTTGTATCTCCTAAACAAAGAGACAAGATGAATATCTTGGAGAAACTAAATATTTCTCTTCCTGAGACTGTATGACCTTATCTTAATTCAGTATGCTTTCTTCCTAACAGTGCTTTTTATTCCCAGAACAATTATACTTAACATAGACACTTAAAGATGTTCCTTTTTTAATTCAAATAGTGAGAACTTTGCCCCATATTCCAAGTCAATAATATCAGGATTAAGGGAGGGTTTGAACCTAATGAATACATGGTTCTTCATTTGCCCCTCTGCAGACACCATGTGCTTAATGCTCTCTATAGTCCATTGCTCATGTCTTCATTTGCAGAAGTCATTTCAGAAGGAATTGATCACAGAGCTATCTTTTAGCAAATAACAATAAGTCACAGTCTACTGCTTATGACAACTGTAGAAGCTCAGTTGCTTAAAATCACCTTTATCACTTAAAATAAGTTTTCTTTTGCTTCTAAATTAGTATGAAAATACAGGAGGCTATTTCTTCAATTACATGTGAAAGCCTAATCATTGCAGGCAATTGTTTTAAATAGAAAATAAATATAAAAGGTAGAATGTTTATTTCTTAAGCCTTCTGTGAAGCAAGTGTTGTAAAAGCTCAAAGATCTAGTGATGTTTGCATATATTTTGATTGAGTAAAAACTGAACTTTCCATATCTGTTCTTTAACACTGGAATTACCTACTGCGTACATTCTTACTATGGTTTCACATGCTATTTTTATAAGATGAGAAATTTTGTCTATATCCAGAGTACAAGTTGGAGGGAGAAAATGGCAGCAGTGTTTCTCAGTTCTCTAGTATTCTGGGGATATGCTTTTTGTGTGTGTGTGTTTGTGCACGCACGTGTGTGTGCCTCTTTTTTTTTTTTTTTTTTTTAAACTAAACAGGACTTTCCAAAGTGCCATCAAAATAAAATAAATGTATATAGAAGTGATAAATGTTACTTTTCTATTTCTGCCTTGCTCTGATTTTCACTACTTTTCACTCCTGATTGCAGCACCACCCGATCAGAATGAACAATTAACTCTCTAATTATTCTAGTCACACCAGTCCACAATGAAATCTTTATTCCGTGTTTACAGCAATCTTTGGCAGAGACTGTCTTGCTGTTTCTAAACTAAGAAGAACTGCCCTTTGGCTCCTCTCAGCATCAGCTGCCTTGGTTTCAGCCTGGGATGCCAATAATCAGACTTCTTCTTCTTCCAAAGTGGACATTTTTTTTTTTTTTTTTTTTTTTTTGTGAAAAGACCTATTCTCATCACCCCCCCATATATTCTGGCTGATTTATGTTCTAGCCATTGCAGCTCTTCCTTCCGTATCTCTTTACATTTTTTCCTTTCTCCAGAGACCACCATCAGGCAAAACCCCATTTTAAGTCCAAAATGGTAAAAAAATGCTTAAGCAGACAGTGCTCACTACTATGAGTGAAAGAAAAATGCAACTATTGGTTTATGGGTAGAGGGAAGTCAAGGAAATCCCTCCTGCTCTTCTAAACTGCTAATTTTCTAGCTCAAAAGGCATTCAATAACTTCTTCACCAGGGGGTACATACCCACTTTTCAGTGGCTCTCTTGATGACTTTCAACTATTTACTTAAATTCAACAGCTGCAGTCTTTAAGAAGCATCAGAGCTTGGGGGATATTGACAAACATACCAGGGTCTGCGAGGGCACAGCTAGTCTCTCTGAGGTGGCAAACTATTGCCAGCAAGAGAGGACTCAACCCTGTGTGCACAGGTCAGGGGGAGGCAGGACCTTCACCTAAGGAGGTGGGAAAAGCACCTTGATTAGTCCGTTTGGGACCTTCTGATGGAGTCTGCTTCCTGGATGTGAGAGCAGAGGACAATCAGTGCTGAGTCCCTCACCTGAACCTGCTCGGTTGATTTTTCTAGAATTTTTCACTGCTTTGCAAAGATGAGGGCATTTTAACTTCCCATTCCAGTCTCTAAACCTTATATGAGGATTCCAGAACAACCCTCCAGTCTTTCCCCAGCCCCCTGTGCTTACGATAGTCACATTGCCTTTCCAGTGAGAACCGGGTCATAAAATTTTACGGAGGAGAAAGGTAGAAGGGGGCGTTTCAGTAGTATAAACACTGATTAAATTCCCAGGCAACTCTCCTCAAACGAAAGATAATTTTTCTACAAGTATGCACAAGAATGTCAAGAATGCTAAGTCATTTTTATGTTTGTACTTTCCTCTTCCATTTTAATTTTACACTGCCACATGGCACACATGCTAAAAATGTATCTCCTTAACCTGCAGTGTAGCAAACTTAACAAAACATTAAGATCGCGTATTTTATAGACTGTCCTTTCCCAGGATGCTCAAAGCAGTTTTTTTATTTTTCCCGGACACAAAATTAGATCATCTCATGACAACCGTCCTATTAGAAAGGCACAGCTCCTTGTGCATCGGCAAATAGGGAAAATAAGAAGCACTGAAAAGAAAGGTCACATCAAAGTCAGTGGCCTCAGACTAACCAGCCTTTCAGAGATGGGTTTCAATTTATACTTTCCACTTGCTCTTCATTTCTTTCTTTTTTCTCTGGCAGGAAGGGATGTGGCCAGTGTGGAGGCTCGACCTCATCTCCTGCACTCAGCTTAACTCTGCCAGGCTGTTCCCCCACACGCTTGCCCGTTTTCTGCTTGATCAGCTGGCCAAGCCTTGTGCCCTGGAGGAGATCTGACCAGGGGCCAAACCAAGAGGAGGAACCGCAGGTGCCCTTGTGGCTTCCTTCAGTATTGGCCACCTAAACCTGTCCTGGACAGGGAGCATGCCCAGTGAGAATGCGAGGGTCACACAAACTAAAAGGAAATGACTTTCCCAGGTTGTATGAATGCGTGAAAAGGGAAAGCTGGGGCAAGTATGGGGTTCAAGATGGTTATGCCCACACTTCTCCCGTTAGAGGAGACTGAGGAAGGAGAGTGGATAGAAATGATATTCATCTATAAGCATGAATCCAAGCACCTTATCATTGCGACTTTTTGTTGTTTTTATTCTTCCTAGGTAGATCCAATTCCCTAGCTAGGTCCCTGACACCACCAGCTCTGAAGGGGTAATTTCCTTTGGTGGGGACACATCAGAGACTAGAGGAGGTCTGAGAACATTATTTGGAGGAGGGTATGCAGACTCAGTTTCCAGACGATTAAAACAACACCCATATTCTTCCTGGCTTTCATGCCAATTAACAACGCCCATACCACAATATACTCTGAATCCACCTAGAGACAGACTTCTCAGTTCTTTGGTGCCAGTTTCTTTTACTACCTGTCTGCGCTCAGCAGTGGGGAAAAAGGAGGAACTCCGGCGCTCCTCGGAGCTGCCTTCCAGGTTCCAGCCGGCACCTGCACCCCTGAGGCCACTAGCCAGGGAAAGGCTCCTGCTTCGGCATCAAGTCCAATTCAGTTTTTTCTATTGCTGCCGGCAGGCTGGAACCCCGCGGTAGCAATTTCTTTGCAAATCTGAAATTTTCACCCTATCTGACCTCTTCTCCGCCCCCTCACCCCCGTCTCTACCCAAATATCACCACCAACAAGCAAAGCCCAACCACCCGCGCGCGATTCAGAGCTTTCCTTGGGAGTGTCAGGGCCCGGAGACAGGAAATCCGGGGAGTTGGTGATGTCCGGCAGGTGGCGGGGACACGAAGCACCACTACATTCTCCTCCCACAGCTGAGCTCGAGCGGGGGCGCTGCGCGGGGCGCTGACGCGGACTGGGGCCCTAGGTGCCTGCGCCTCCCTAAATCCTATGCTCTGGCCCTCTTCTCCGAGCGTATCCCGGTGCAGGGGGACGCAGCCTCTCCCCTCGCCAGTCGGAGCGAGGCGCCGCCGCCCGGGAGGCAGGCGAGAGCGAAGCCCAGCTAAGCGCTCCCGCAAACCGCGCTCTTGGGCCCCCGAACTCCATCCCCAGGCGCACACAGCCCGGCTCCCAGCACGCGGCGTCTTTCCCCTGCCCCATGGCGCCCCAGTTTCCCTGCTCTCACAGAGCAGTTCCCTCCGCCCAGGCAACCCTCAAGTCCTCTTCCCTGCAAAGTCCGAGAAGTCCAAGTCAGCCCAGCCCGCAGGCTCGCCAGGGCGGCGGGCAGTTGCAGGGAAAGCACGGCGCAGCACTGGACCGCGCGCAGCGCCCGGGGCGGCTTCCCCCAGAGTGTGGGCTCCCCGACGCCCCTCGCCGCCCGGCGTCGGACCCCGGCACAGACGCGCGGGGCCGACCCGAACCCTCTGCTTTACCTGGCACAGCCGGCGACTCTCGGGAGACGTTCAGACTCCTCCGGGGGCGGGTGTCCAGCTCACATCGCTGCCTCCCCCACCGGGCGGCCGGTGTCCTGCTGGGTCCCTTCGCCCCGCTTGCGGCGCTGCCCCCGCCCCCCCCCCCCTGCCCCCTCTGTCAAAAGTGTCACAGCTTTTCTGCCTTCGGATGTTTCACAAAGTCTCCGCGCGGTCACCAGGAGTTGGGGGCAATGCCAGGCGCGCTAACTCTGCCGCTGCCCTGGCCCACCCTCCCACGGTCCCGACACTCCGCCTGGAGGGTGAGAAAAGCCGCCTCGTAGTTGTCACTGTCCCCGGAGCGCGGTGCTCTGTCCTCTTCCCCCTCCCTCGCACTTTCCCCAGCCCGAGTGGCTGCCGCCTGCCTGTGCCACGGGTCCTCATTCCCCTGCTCATGAATATTCTGACAGAGGCTAATGCTGTTGAAGTAAATTGAATTAGCCAATTGGTGCCAGGAATGTGCGCTCCTTCCTTCTGAGGAACTGTCTGGAACCCCAGCAGATGAAAGCAATTAACGTCCGGTTGGCACCCTGTGGTTTAGACCAGCGAGGGGCAAAATGGGTTAATTCTCTAAATGCAGTTTAAATACTGCATTTAAATGTTTAAACTCCTCTACTGGCTGAGCGTAAGGAAATGCTAAAAGGAGGAGGGATGAAAGGGGGTAGGTAGGTATGTGGTCGTGGTGGTGGTGGAGGGGCAGTACACCTAAACTTTCCCTTGAAGTTGAAGTGACTTATTTTGCATAGATTATGGATTCTGGATTTTTGAAGAAGCAGTCGATGGAGAGAACAGAAAATGACAGGCAAAGAGGATCAGAAAGGAGATAAGTATCAGCCCCAGTTTAACCTTGACCTTGAGGATGCAGAGGACTCAATTTTCAGAGGAGGGCAAGTTGGAAACCCCACTCATCAACTTATAAGAAATTTTCCAAATGCTTAGATTTCTTCTTTTGTCCTCAGCAAATTCATATAGTTTTAAGCGTTTGAGTTAAGTGGGGTTGGGACACAGGTACTCTAGTGGCCACAAATTTCGGAGGATGAAGCTGAGACCCTTCCCCCATGAAGAGGCCCCCCCCCCCCCCAAATCATACTATGCTCTGATAGGGCCAATCTACAAGGCAATGCTGGTTGGTTCCATGATTCAGGCTTTTGTTTCTGGGATCAGATAAAGAAAGTCCACGGGAAGAACTGCCTCTTTCTTGTCCTGACTCCTACCCTGGAATACCAAGTTATTGATTATATGACTTGGGCTTAGCAGGTGAGCGGGGGCGAATCTTTGCCCAGTTCTGCATGGACATCACTTTACAATCATCCAGTGAGCTGCTTTTAGGATCTCCTCCCCCATCACCAATTTTCTAAATACAGTAAGTTATTTTGGTTGAATTGGTAGGTTACTAAGTGAACTACTTGTCCAAGTACTTGGTGGCCAAGTTATCTATATAAACAACTGATAAAATTATATATATGAATAACCGATAAAATTCTCAAGTGTGTGACAGTAGAAATTAGTGCTCTGATTAAAGCACTTATGCCATGTTTAGTAGCCTTCAGGAGGCCTAGAATCAGGACTGGTAATTCTAACAGTAATTATTAATATTATAGCATCTAATGTTTATTGAGAACTTGGGTGACATGTGTTAGATGAATCACTTCATTGAATCTACGTACTTTATTCAGTATATACTATTATCTCTCCATTTTAATAGATGAGACAGGTAAGACTCCAAAAGTTCACTAGTGTACCCAGGTCATATAGTTTACAAGTAGTAGAGTGAACTTTGACTCAATAGGCCAGGGCCTACAGGTCATTAGCAGCAATCAATTTCTTGCTATTTTCTTGAAGTGATCAATTCCTTATCAAAACTTAGAGGGGGAAATTTTTTTTTCCTTGTTTTTGGAATGATGTTTTAGTCCATTTTCTGTTGCTATAGCAAAATGCTTGAGATCAAGTAGTTTATAGGGAATTGAAGCTCATTTGGCTCAGAGTTCAGGAGACTAGGAAGTCCAAGGGCATGGTATTAGCATCAGATGAAGGGTTCTTGCTGCATTTTCAATATTATAATTTTAGGGATAAAAGTTTGAATTCAACAGTTGTTGAGTATCTACTAAATGTAAGGCACATATCTATTTAAATATTTTCTGCTAAAATTCATAGTTAAATAATTTTAAATAGTTGAAGATCTGCCATGTATCATTCTCTGAAACTTTTGGTCAGTTAAACCCTATATTAAGAAGTACACAAGTGTATTCCCCTTGTATTAAATACTTATGACTTTCCCCCTCATGATTTCTCCCTTACAATGCTCTGTTGGTTCCTCCTTTTATGGAGAGAATCCTCTTAGGATTTAGAAACCACATTTCACAGGAAAGTCTTCAGATGTTGGCATGTTTATTTATGTGAATATGTTAACATGATTTTAGAGCCCATAAAATATTGTCAGGCTGAGTGCTTTCCATATTTCCTTAAGAGTCTCAGCAGGCAGTCAGGGTTGGGGACTGCCAGAGTCCTGGGTGGGACACTGACAATGGGTTGGGCCCGTGTAGCTGTCTTGAAGGAGCTGTTCTCCTTTGGAGCAACCCAAGGTAGTGCCTATGCGAGATGGAGATTATAATATCCTACTTATTGAGTACCTGGCTGGTGAAACTTGCCCTCCCATATGCTGTCTCGTTCCACCCTCCCAGGATCCCAATGAATTTAGCTTTGATGTCCATATTTAACTGATGAAGAATCTCAAGCTAACCGAGATTTGGTAACGCTCAGAGCTTCTCTTGGGAAGGAATGGAACAGGGAGTCTAATTCAGGGAGAAAGTCACCTTTTCAGTGAAGCCGTCTTTGACATCTCTCTCTGCCCATCGTCCCCCTGCCTCCTTCTGCACACAAGCTTCTTTTTCAAGAAGAAATAGAATTCTATCCTTTGTTCTCCTCTAGGACTTCTCAGATGTGTAAAGAAATAATTAGAACACAATGTGTTGTCTCTGCCAGTAACCAAAAGCAACCTGAAGTCAGGAACTTTGTCTTAATCATGTTTGCATCCTTGAATTTAGTACTCAGAAATTCTACCAACATCAGTTCCAGCCTAATTTCAAAAAATGTTCCGCTGACTTTACTGGGATATTAGGATTAAACAAAACAACTGGCAGGTGCTTTGAAAATTTAAAAACACCACATAATAATATTATTGTTATCCAAAATAAATTCAGAAATAAATACATTAATTTTAGCCTTGACCTTTGGCTGATAAATCCTATGGGTGAGAAAGCAGTTTGATAATCTTTATGTCAGCTACTGTTATTTAGGACATGGATGGATAATACTTGCTCAAATTATAATCATCTGGTTAATAGTAGTACTAAACTGGCCCATTAAGCAAGGAAGTATTAGTCTGGGAAAGGTGAGAGAAGGAGGAGGGGCGCGGGAAGGAAGAGAGAGTGTGTGTGTATATGTGTGTGCGTGCATGCAATTTTTCTGCTGTTGGAATGCTTTCTGTGTCTGAGCAGATTCAGCCATTGGCACAGATGTGTTTCTCCTAGGAAGGCATCTTCTTTTCTCACTTGAGGATGATCTTTATTAAGAGCTCCCAAGGTTATGGAGTTAATGACAGAGCTGAGGCTCCTGACCCTTGCTCAGTGCTATTTTCGCTATCCCACACTGACCCTGATTGGCAGCCACTGCCTGTATATGTGGTTTATGGTTTTAAGATTGAGATGAGAGATAAGCAGCTCAATACCTCATTATAATTAGTCTCCTGAGTCAGCTAATACCCTTCTAATGCAATTTGGTGATCTAGATTATTCAGTATTACCCATTCAAGATATTTTTGGATTTGTAATGATAATTATTTGGTAGAACTGATGACAGTGACACACTGAAAACACTTTTGTGGCTTCATAGTCTGCCTATTCCATAAATATTCATTACTGAGCAGTTGTTTTGGTTAAAGTTGCACACACACAATATTCACAAAATTAGGAATTCCTGTTAATCTCTTCTGAAGCAGTAAAGTTAAATTCAGTTGATGTTTCTATTCTATACTGATTTTATTAAGGTCATGTACAGTTTGAGTTACCTTACTTTTGTTTTTTGTAACACATGCTCATTCTGTCCTTTGAATCTGTGGGTTGATCAGTGATTCTGAGTAATTTTCAGAATCCTCCCTGTTGGTGTCTGTCAATCCCTATATTTCACTATGTTTGTGAATAAAATTTTAAAAAATGCATCCTACCATCATCACCTGAAAGGAGAACTAGCTGTGGAAACAGTGTTTGTGACAACATTCTGGAAGTTGACACCACTGATCCATTTACTTGAATTCGACAAACTTGAATAGGGTATCCTTGCTGTGGGCAAGGTGCTGTGCTAGTTATGGTAGATTTTTCAAAGAGAAATAAAGCCAGTGACTGCTCTCAAGGAGTTTATAATCTGGCAGAGGGGCCTTGATATCTAGCAAAGAAAAAGATCTAAGGCAAAAGTGGATAATTTCTATCAAAAAAATAAAGTACTGTGGGAGCCCTGAAAGTAGAGAAAGATTCTTTTCAGAGGGAAAGGGACAGGAGAATGAAAGGAACGATTGTTGGTCTGGTTTCTGAAGAATGGACACTATTTGAATATGGGGACAGGGTAGAGTGACCATGAAGGTAGAGGCTTGGATCTGTAAAGCACAGCAGGATCTGAGGACTGCTGTGATTACACCCAGCCCAAGTGCACATGGCATTGAAGGGAGATGAGACTAGAAAGGGAAGTGGAGCCCAGAAGGCGGAGGCTGTGGTGCAGAGAAATGCATGATATTATTATGAAGGCATTGATGGAGTTGCTTCTGGTCTGGGGAGTGACACTACTAGAGCTGTGTGTACATTTGAGCATGGAATATTTTGGAAGTGGGAGACTGAAGGGATGGGGTCAGGCTGGGAGAACTGCAGTAGTTGAAGCAAGATGCGATCATGGCCTGAATTCCATGCTGGAAAGGGAAGTTGATGTAGAAAGGATAATAAGACGTGGTGTTAACATGACATTGGAATGATGTTTTTACCTGCCTCTCCCGGATGCCCTGTCCCACAACCTTTGGTGCACACCTATTCACATGTATCCATGTGTACACACACACACACACAGAAGTGTTTATGATTGCATAAACACAGCAAGCTCCTCAAGAACATGGCTTGAATTTTTTTCAAACCATGTGTCTCAGCAGCTCTTACAGTACCAGGCATGTTTTTGTGGCTCTTAGGTAATTGTTGACTGAATGGAATTAAAAGCAACTGATGTGGGGCAAACGAGGAATTGCAAAATATTGATCCTGGCAAGTGATGGATTTCAGTAGACAAACTACAAATATTCTTCTAAGTCCTTTATTAATTGGTGTTGGATAAAAGCACAACTAGGGTTGAAGATGAATTTTGTTTGTAGAAATGTCTGAGAAGATGAAGATAATCTGGCTGGATTGATGGAGATGCAGCTAGAAAACTGCATGGCTGGAACATCTCCTCTCTGAGGTCTGGAAAAACATTTACAATGAATTTCCCACCCAACATTTTATCAAGGTTTCCTTTTAGTCATTTAAAAGGTGTGATGTCCAGAGTAATGGTCCCCAAAGATGTCCACAGCCCAATCCCCAGAACCCGTGGTCTATGTGAAATGATATGGCAATGGGGGAATTAAGGCTGCTAATCAGTTGACAATCAGATGAGGAGATTAATTTGGATTATCTGAATTGTGAAATGCAACCTTCATGCATGAATGACACAATGCACACATGACCTTGTTTGAGCCCCCCAATTTGTGTTTTACTGGAACTAAACAATCATGTTAAAGTTGTTACTTTTTTTTTTTTTTTTTTTTTTTTGGTACCGGGGATTGAACTCAGGGGCACTCGACCACTGGGCCACATCCCCAGCCCTTTTTTGTATTTTATTAGAGAGAGGATCTCACTGAGTTACTAAGTGCCTCGCCATTGCTGAGGCTGGCTTTGAACTCGCGATCCTCCTGCCTCAGCCTCCCAAAGTGCTAGGATTACAGGCGTGCGCCACTGTGCCCGGCTAAAGTTGTTACTTTTATACTTCACTTTCAAGTAGCAGATCTTTTAGAAGGATGTTTTTAAATAATTTATTTTCTGCCTTTACTATTCTTACTTGTATCACATGTGTCATGTGAGATGACTAACAATTCAACAATGAGAGTAATGACAATATTAAATGTTATATCTTCTTATAAAAACATAAGTTGTCAGTAACTGAGTGGCAGTTTCTGTATTTTAATGTTGTATCAGTATGCCTTATTCTTTTAGTTTTGGTGCTTTATCAAAGAATAAAGTAAATGGCAGAAAAAAAGTTTGAAATGTATTCAGTTAAATTCACATGTACACTGAGCATGACAGATATGCATAATAATCACCCCTTATTCATAACAAATTCTTTAAAAGCTGGGCAAGGTGCATGTTATTAAATAATACACTAATTCCTAAAATTAGCATAGGCTGTATATTAATTTTTAAACAGGAGCCTTTGATAAGTGAGTAAAGTCCTCATGTACAGATAGGATGGCTGTGATTTTTGATATTTAGCTACACCAAATGTTAAGAGAACATAAAGCAGTCTAAAAATAAAGTATAAAATAGGATGACTAATTTTATGTGGAGAGGTTTTGCAGATGAAGGAAACTCAATTTGCAAGTCCCTTTGTAAGTAAAAACTATTTGTTATTCTTGACATTATTTTGAAATCCTTATGCAACAAATAATTGCAAGAAACAGCTCTGAATATGCTTATTGATAACCTATTAAAAGTAAAGTTGTAGATTATCTAAATTAGAGGATTAGTGCTGTATAACAGTGGAAAATTAATAGCCATTATTTGCATATTTTTTTAGTCGTCAAAAAGCATTAAGAAAGCCAAGTAGCAGAATGCAGGGGTTGAGAAGGCTGCGCATGGAGTTTCATGGTCTGAGTTTGAATGTTGGCTTTGTTACTTGCCAGTGACCTTGAGCAAGTTTTTTTTTTAACCTTACTGTGCCTGTGTTTCTTTATCTGTGAAGTGGGTATGATAGTAGGATATCATAGTAGGGTTCTGATAAAGATTAAATTGGATTAGTCATGACATTTGCTTAGTACATTATGGCACATAATAATAATACATCAAAATTACCCACTTTATTCATAAGAGTTATCAGTGTCCACATATTTTTATGCTTTTTAATATCATATTTCTCAAGAAAAGAGATTGAAATATTTTGTTCAATATCATTTGTGCCATTGTTAATAATATCACAGAATTTTCAAATATAATGTATCTTAGAGATGGTCAAATATCCAAACCCTTTAATTTTGTTAATGATTTGAGAGAGTAAATTTCTCTATTGTGGATTGATGAACCAAAACAACTTCACAAAAGCAAACAGTCTGATTTTTGCTTTTAAAAGAGAGAGCAGGCTTTGTCAGTGAGGGAAACACAGAGGGGAGAGGGACAAAAGATTGGAAATTGAAATGTTTTGATACCAGGGCAGTGTGCGCTGAAGCATTCAATTGAGAATATTTGGAAAGGGCCTCCTATTTTTTCTTATAGGAAAAGGGCTCACTTCTGAAGCTAGTGGGGTCAGGGATTTATTCTTGTTTCTACATGTCAAATGGATTTTGGGCAAATATTTCTTTTGCTTGTATTTTCTTATCTATAAATCTGTCATCTGGTCAAACTACTGCCCTGGATGGTCAGGAGCTCAAAACAGATCCAGCTGTGAGAAGTGTACCAGGAAGGTGATGCAGCTGTTGCCTCTGTTGCCAAGGGAGTCTGAGACACCAATGAAGGCAGTTAGAACTAGAGGCAGGTCCTGCTCTAGCCTCCTGGGGTCTGTAATCTGCATGAGGACCCTGGGCTGCAATAGATTATCTGGACATGCCTTTTTAGTATGTTTAGAGTCCAATATAATGGGAACTTGTGAGGTGAGAGAAGAGAGCAAAAATGCAGAGGACCCAAGGGAGAATGAATAAAGGTAAGGGGATAAAAAAATGAGCAGAGGAGGGGAATGATTGCAGTCCTAATGGCTGGTTTGTCTGTTGTACCTTTCATATAGTTTATACAGTGTGAAGGAATAGGACAAACAGAGAAGTAAAGGAAATATATAAGTTTATAAGATTGGAAGAGAGCGCTGTTAACATGCTGTTAAAGGTACATTTGTCAGGAGGATTCTTTTTACAAGGGGTGGAGTACATGCCTGATAGCTTGACGATCAGTTCACATAGATGTACCCAAAGGAAATATTTTTCAGTAAATCAAATTCTTCCCAGTAAGAAGTTTTATGTGAGATTTGGATCAATAGAGAAAGTAGATTCTGGAGATTGTATGAGAGAAAAAGGGACAGGACTCTTCAAAGAGACTTGTTGTGATTTTACTTAGCATATTTAGGCCCCAAAATTTACATCATTCTTTCCAGAAATAAAACAGTAAAATTGAAGCAATTGGACCTACTTTTGGGATAGTGATATATTTGGAGAAAGAAAAAAGACATTTTAGGGATGTAGAATATGCCCCAGGGAAGATGGAGTTAAACTGTATTCTAGGAATTTCTCATCTAAAGAGCAAGAAGTACTGCAGTTTGTATATGATGGAGCTGCTGCTGCCAATAATAACTAGCATTAGTACTTGTTTACTATGGGCCAGAGCCTATGCTTCACATTTGCATATGATATATTATTTAACTTGCACCACCACCACGTAAGATGGAAGCCACAAGGACTGTGATGTTTAGAGATTGTCTCTAATATCACCAGAGTCCAAAGACAGATGATAGGTGCAGTTTAAGAAATTAGTCCAGTGTAAATGCTGTCAGTGGAGGTATTTCAGGTGTGGAGAACCAAGGCACAGAAATGGTGTCTTTATGTAGATAGTATAGAGTCTCTGCAGGGTCCAAGTGTGTATTTGTGTGTCTGAGGGCACAGCCCAGAAGGAAACAGGGCAAAAAGGACAAGGTGCCATTGCCATTTGCCCTTATCAATGCAACGGCGCCACCTACAGGTAGATTTTGGAATAATGTGCGGGAAGCCACAGAAGACAGGAGGCAAAATTCAGGCTTGGTGGGAAGTCAAGAGGGTTCTCAAAGAAATGCCGGAAGAGCTGACAACATGGGATTAGGAGAGGTCCTGCTCAGTACAGGAGTTGGGAATTCGTTGCCCTAGGAGACATACCCACAGTGGAAGAAAGAATGGAAGGGCCTTCTAAGAGTCAGGAATTTGAGAGACTCAAGACTATGAGAATGACTAATCGGTAGACCGCAAGACCCAAATCCCAGAGATTATAAGAAAGGAGAGGAGAAATAGGATATGCTCTAAGGTAGACAGTAAAAAAAAAAAAAACCTAGGAAGAGTGCTATCTGCTCTACACAGCATGTCAAGCAAGGTGCTCAGGCGGAGTGGCTCCTGGAGGCCTTCAACAGGTGCCCTGGACAAAGAATAAGCACAGGGCGGGCTGCACTCAATGGTGGCTCCTGCATATTAGGAAACTAGGTTGTGGTCTCACTGTGCTTACCAACAGGATTTAGTTTAGAGTTAGGGGTTTGGGGCTGGGGTCACAGCAATGGGTCATTCTAAAGATGTATCAGATGACATCTGGGAGGGAGGTTATATGATAATGAATCAAGGAGGAAAAAAGTCAGATTTGTAGATGTGTTGAATGAGGAACTCTTTCTCAGGAGGAAATGAATTAGAATTGAAAATAAAATGTAACTGATGGAGGTAAAAATTAGTCAATGTGAAAATATAGACCAAAGTATCTATTTTCCCTTTATTTCTCTTTCTGTATTTATATATTACCCCCAAACAATAATGATAGTCATAGTCAATGCTGTTGCCTCCAGTCTCTAGGATCCATTTTAAGAGTCCCAGGCATTCCTCTCAACAAACCTCCTGGTGCTGCTATTACCATCATCCTTCATAAGGTTAAGGGTACCAAGCTCAGAGGGGTAAGAATCACTCCTCAGCTTACACAGGTAGTAATAGGAAAATAGGAACTTGAACCCAAGTGTTCTGATTTTAGAGTCTATGCTGTTTACTGCTCCTCAATACCACTTCTCAGTGCACACGTATGTTCCTATTTATAGTCCAGAATATATTACCAGAGCAATAAATGACCCCTCAAATTGACAGATGTATATATGACAAAAAATATAAATTGTGATTGCAAAGTGAGCAGAGGCCCTTTTAGTCCTGTCATAATCCTGGGGCTGTATTTGCTGAGTAATTATGTTAGTTATCTATCTCTGTACCCAAATTATTCCAAACTTCATGACTTAAAACAATAAACATTTATTATTTTACAATTTGTGTACACCAGCAATCTAGAAATGGCTTGTCAGGGTGGTTCTGGTTCAGTCTTATGAAGTAAGAGTTAGGCGTTGTGTGGGCTGCAGTCATTGCAGGACCTAGGGCTATATGTTTCCAAGTTCTTTTTCCTGACAGCTGTAGCCGCTTACTGGTGGCCTCTCCACTGGTGCCAGACATGGCAACTGGCTTCCCTTTCCCAAGACCACCTCATGACATGGGAGCTGACTCTCACCAGAATGAGCAATTCAAAAGAGAAGTTAAGTGAGTGCCCCCGATGAAAGTGGCAGTCTTTTTATAACCCAACATTCTTTTTTTTTTTTCTTTAAAATTTTTTTTTTTAGTTGTAGATAGGCACAATATCTTTATTTTATTTATTTATTTAATTTTTATTTATAGTAGTATGTATTACAGTTCATACTATACATATATAGCATCTTTTTACACAAAACAGTTTGTATACAAAGTATATTTGCAGCATTCAAGTCTTCAATCATGCATTTAGAATAATGATAGCCGTCTTATTCAACCACTTTTTTTTTACCCTTCCCCGATCCCTTCCCAACCCAACATTCTTATTTTTGCTATATTTTATCAATGAGAAGCAAGCTGCTAAATTCAAACCACACTTGAGGGAAAGGCTTCCACACTTGAGGGAAAGGCTTCCACAGAGCTTGGGTACATGGCATTACTGGGTACATCATGGGCACCTCAGTGTTCACACCCTCTTAGAATCACCCCTTTCTCTGTTTCTCCCATCCTCTCTCCTCTTTTTCTTTTCCTATGGTAATTGTGGCCTTTTAGGCTCCTTCAACAAGTTCTCATTATCCCCCCACCCTTTGCTGCTCTGTCCTTACATGCCTTAATTTTTTAAAAATTCACACTTCATATGTTCCTTGGTGAATTGCTTAACATACTCATGGCTTCAAACATATACTTCCTCCCACATTTTTAACCTTTAACTCTGACTTTAGTCTTGAGCCATCATCTAATTCACTGCTTGCTAGTTATTTTAGTCAATTCACCACACATTCTTTGTCCCTACCACTCTCCTCTTTATCAAGGAATGGCACAGCATTGATCACGTTGCACAAGTCAGAGATCCAAGGGACGCCCTTCAAGTGCTTCCCTCTTAGTCATCCAGCCAGTCATCAAGGTCTGTCCATTCTAATTCCTCCTTACTTCATAAAGCTCTACTCTCTTTTCCATCCTTACAACTATATATTCCTATTAAGGTCATCTTCTTGGATTATTAAAATAATCTCCTTAAAGAACTCCCTACTTACAATTCATCTTTTCTTAATCTAGTTCTCTCAAAAATGCAAATATGATCAAGTTCCTCTTCTATATGAAATTGTATGCCAGCTTCCTAACACATGCTGAGTGAAACTTAATGCTGGGGTTGCAGTAGAAGTATAGGTTACAGATTCAGACACAGTTGGGCTCAATCTTGATGCCATTTATTAGTGGATAGGTATTGGATACATTTTTAAAAAGTCTTTAAGCCTCATGTATTAAATGGGAGTAACTTCATTTGCAAAGTTGTTAGAATTAAATGAGATAACATAAACTATCAGACAAAAAGTGGATTATCCATAAGTAAGAGCTATCATTGCTAATAGACTGGCTGCATATCAGGCTTTATCTCTGTTAAGGCAATTAACACATGTAATTTCCTACACATCATGCTGTTTACACTTCTTTGAACTTGAACAAGCAGTTTTTGTTTGTTGCTGTTTTCTGCTTGGAACCTCCTCTCCTGCTCACTGTCCCACCTGCTCTTTGGCTTCCTGCTTGGCAAACTGGCCTTTCCTTTACTCTGTGTTTCTCCTCTGTTGTAATCTTTTTGGTCATTTCTTACCAGTGGAGGGCTTTGTGCCTCCTTTATGTGGCATGCTCTATATCAGACGTGGTTGTTTTTTTGCACACACACACATAACACCAGAGTAACCTGTAAAAACTGAGAGAGTGGAAAGTAAGTCTCTTCACCAATTGAATATCCCAGTTGTCCAGCACAATGCCTGTCAGACAGAGGCAGTAAGTAAATATTGTTTTGAAAAGTACCCCATGGTCATGAACCACATAATTTTGGTCAGTGACAGACCATGTATATGACAGTGGTTCTATGGGATGATAATGAAGTTAGAAAATTCCTGCCACCTAGTGACATTGGAGCTGTTGTAATGTTGCAGTGCAACATGTTACTCATGTGCTTGTGGTGATGCTGGTGTAAATGAACTTACTGCACTGCCAGTGGTATAAAAGTAGAGCAGTGCAGTTACGGACAGTTCTGTGTATGTATTTGCTATAATAAACTTTTTATTTTTAAAGCATATTCCTTGTACTACTAACTAAAAGAAAAATCACACTGTGAAACAATCTTCCCTGTTATACCAGCCACAGCCTCACATATCTCGCTTACCATGTCTCTCGACTGCATGAAGGGGCTGTGTTAAGTGATTGACCTCTACCATCTCAGCTTCTGTATGTCTTATTATGTTCACACAACAATGAAGTCACCCATGACATATTTCTCACAATGTATCCCCATAATTAAGTGATGTACCACTATATATGTTTTCTAATATATGGACAGATCCTGCTTTTTCTTTATAACTTTAAGGGGATTGTCAAATTATTTTAAAATCTGAAAAATCTAGTTAAGGTCTGTTGTGGAGGAATAAACCTACTTTACAATGTGTTGAAATTAAAAATGCAAGCAGAAACCCCATTTAAAATGATAGGTTATAAAGGGATGATGCGAGAGAGAGAACATAGGCAAAAAATGAGACTAATGACTTTTACAGAACTTTATTAGTATGAAGATTAAGAACATAGCCAGGTGTGATGATGCATAATCCCAATGGCTTGGGAGGCTGGGGCAGGAAGATCTCAATTCAAAGCCAGCCTCAGCAACATAGCAAGAACCTGTTTCAAAATGAAAAATAAAAAGGTCTGAGAATGTGAGGATGTGAGTCAGTGGTTAAGCAAACCACTGGGTACCAAAAACAAAACAAAAAAATAAAACCCAGAAACCAAAGAACAAATAATGGAAGAATTTATACATATGATGAAGTTGATGGAGAGAAAAAAGAGGGCAGGCAGTGGCAAATCCATCTGATTTGCAAGAGGAAAAGAAGGTGCGTGAGTGGAGAGGAAAACAAATAGATTACATGGTGCCGAAAGAGAGAATGAGAATAATGAAGTGCTTCTAAGAGCTGTTTCGAGAGCAGGAAAGCTATGTTCTGAGATTTAGGAAGGTGAGAAATGACAGATGAAAGATGAAAGAAGTGGAGCAATTAGTGGTAAGGAACCCTCCACCTCCCGTGGTAGGAACCAGGCAGATGCTCCACCAAAGGAGAGTACAGAGCCTTTATGTCTTGGTTTCAGCTCCTTGAAAAGCACCTGCTCTTTGGGCTTCTTCCAGTCATTCCTCTTTCTTTGGTTAAACCCAACTCACTTGATAAAACCAAGCCTAGATTCCCTAAGCTTGCATAACAGGAATAATCACCAAGAGAGTATAACCTAGGAGGGTTAAATTTATAAAACTGTTTGTGCGTGTGCTTGTGTGTATGCATATGTGTCTGAGTATTTTAAAGGAAGCCAGTTATTTCCTGCCATTGAAACAGTTCTACAAAGAACTTCATTCTTGATAGCATCTTTTGAAACACCATTTATGCACATTTATCACACTGTTAGCAGTGTGATCAAATTCTTAGAGAAGTTAAACATTTCTAAATAATGGCTTTGTTCTACATTTTTGAAACCTGGATGAACCAGTGTTCAAAGTTCTTCATGGTGGGGGCAGGGGGTGAAGCTTAGCAGCAGAGTACTCTTCTAGTATGTGTGAGGTCCTGGCTTCAATCCCCAGAACCACAAAGAAAACAAAACCTAACAAACAAGCAAAAAAACTCCATAAAATAAAATATAAAGTTCTTAACAGCACACGAGAGCAGCAAAGAGAAGGAAAAGAAGGCAGGTATTAACACTTGATTTCACTGATATTTCAAACACTGAATGTGTGGGAGAATTCTGGCTCCTGGTAAATTTGGTAATACCCATGAATGTTACACAGGTCTATAAGCACTTCCATGGATCTAATTTATGCGGTAGAAGACAGATGACTGATGTTGGCTTTAGGAAAACAACGTTTGGATCTGGCAAACATACTTTTTCTTTATGTTTGTTCAAACCCCTAAGTGCTAGTCAAGTTGCTGTAATGTATGAAGAGTCTCTGTATAATAGTGAAGGAAAAAATTGCAGGCATAAGTGTGCCATAGTCCTTGTCATGTGTGGATTTTAGAACCACGCCCACCCTGTCCTGGAGAATACCAGTTCTTAAAGGCAAGTAGATTGTAAAGGTGGAAAATAAATGTCATATTAACATAAATGTACACATAATAAATGTACCTATTAACATATGTAGACAATGCCCCACTTGTAATAAGAAAACAAAAACAAAACAAAAAAAAACTCAAAAAGTCAATGAATCAGTATTTGAAATGTAAGGATTATGCCAGGAAAACTGTGATTCTAAATAAATGGAAAAAATCCTAAAAAGAAAGTTAGAAACTTGAAAATATAAAAATTAATTTAATAAGGGCAAGGACAGGAAAAGTTTCTAGGTTAAAAAAGAGGCAAAGTTAAATAGAAGTGGAAATAAAGAGATAGAAGAAATACTGGGTATTTACAAGCCATTATTAGAGAACATAGTAGAAGACAGGAACAGGAAAAAGTTGGATTTGGAATGTTTTTCTCATCAGTCATTATTTTTTCTAAGCATTAGAGAACATGTCTTTCAACCATGTTTTTGTTGTAGTTTAGGACTAGCAACTAGTTTGTCTTAAGTTTCTATCTGGTGTTCATATCCTCTGACCCCAGCTTTAAAAGGTTGAGTTGTATATAATCCTCATGGAACAAGTTTATTGAAAATGTTATGTAGGGACCTATGGGACATCTTGGAAAATTTAATGACAAATTCTGCTACAGGCCATAACTTGTGGTGAGCTGCCACTGGGCTTTGCATGATTCTGTCTTAGGAAGGTGGAACATGATGACTTGGTGGCAAGCTTCTGATTTTACCTGTTTGGCAGAAGGGTAGCATGTGCCAGTGAACAAATGTTTTGGGAAGCAGGAAGAGGCAGGGTGACTACAGGAACATGGTAATGGAGATGATAATTCAGGGGAATAAAGGCTAAAATTTTTACTGGGGAAACCGCAAAGTTCCACAGAGAAGTATCAAAGAAGTTTGACCTTAAAATACAGAAATCTATGGATTTAGAGTGAGAACATTCAAATCATCTTTAAAAACCTTCAGGAAATGTGATAAAAAGTAGGGCACAGTCTCAGTGTTACATATGATGTTTTATACAGCAGGCTTCTGCATGAAGCTAATAGAATGTTCCTCAGATTCCATTTGCCCAGGAACAGCAAGTAGAGGGGAGGCAATAGCAACATCTCTGTCTCCCTAATTATCACACAGCCACACAGAGTTGGAATCAAGCAGGTAAGATTATCAGGGAAGGAAGAGGCAAATGGAGATGACTGAAAGAAATGCCTTTTTAAGAGAAAGAGAAAGTACGTGAAAATGGGTTTGGGATGATAGCATCTCTTTAACCTGGCATGGCATGAACTTGGGAGAATATAAATGATTTATTAAACTCCAAAGGGACACAGGATATGGATAAAACAAATAGAAAAATAAAGATTAAATAGGGGATACTTTTAAATAAGAAGGGTATGAGCCTGTGAAGTTTGTAGGAGATTGATGTGGCATATTCCTAGAGAAATAGTTTTGGAAAATATAAATTTACAACTTGTATGTGAATTATTTTTGTAATTTATTCAGTGATAGGAAATTAAAGGAGTCATTAAAATTTTTAAAAATCTGATAAATATAAGGAATCCTCTAATATTTGGAATTCATAGGATTCTATTCATCCTGTGTGGCTTTCTACATGTGAACATTTCTATGATTAGATATGCTTGTAAGTGAACTTTTCCCATCATGATTTTAATTAGGGTCCTCTGAAGGCTCAGGTGTGCTCTGGGATGACACGAGGTACAACATGCCATTTTGGAATCCAGGAAGCCTGTCAGAGTTAGACATAAATAGAAAAAAATGAGTGACCATATCTAAAATTCACTGTGTCTCTGTCAAGCCAGCATAACAAATGGCAAAAACAAAATCCTGCCCACTACTTACTTATTTCATTCCTATAAAACCCAAACCATGGGTTTCCCCCCATTGGAATTGACCAAATCTTTAGGTATTGTATAGATAGCCTTTTTGTTTTCACCTTGGAATGTGCTCCCATAGTTGGATTATGCCACAAACAAGGCAAAAACCCAGAGACTGTGCACCAGTGATATCAAGTGCTCCAGAAAGCTTGTCCCTTAATTCATGTAGTGAATAGTAATGACAAAGAAGCGGGGGTGGGGGGGGGAATAAAAGGACTATCATTGGGCTGGAGTTTATAGAGGAATAGTTGAAAACTAGGAAACTGTCTTCAGGCAGGACAGGGCCTTACATAATGTGAACACAAGCTAACTGGTCCATCTGCTAAGTACCGGGGAAAATAAGACAGACTACTCAGTTTAGGGTTGCGGGGAGGCAAATGCACCTGCTGGCTGTTATCACTGAGCCTGCTCTTCTCGGAGCCTGCAGAGTTCCATTTTAGCAGAATGTAGGTGAAAAGCAAGCTGGAAGAGTCATGGGCTGCCTAGCCTGTGGCTGTCACGGGCTGCGCTGTGTAATGTGGTTGCCGGGCTGTTCAGCAATGGGGGTACCTCCTAACACACCAGCTGGTGGACTGTGAGTCAGGCTATCGCAGAAAATGCACGCTTGGCATGCCAAGGCATTGTGTGTGGCTATCCTGGAGAATATGAAATCAAGTGACAGCACTTTCCTTCAACATTAGCGTAAACAATGCCGCGGGAGCCCAGCATCCTGGGAATCGTCTCTGGTCTCATCCAAACCAGGCTCTGCCATGTGTTTCCTCTGTCGCTGGCAGGTGCTTTTTTCAATTGGACTTTGTCACTCAGGTTGTACTTCCCAGCATCGTTGGAAAAAGGCTAACTTCTGTTTATTTTGATTTTAAAGATAAGAGAGAGAAAACGAGAAAAACTGGAAGAAAAATAATCTTTTCAATAACCTGAAATTCAATGTTGAAATACTAGTAGCAATAACTACAGAGCTCCACGGAAAATCAAAATTTTAATATAATCCCTCAAAAAAAAAAGTAATCTTTCAAAATCCTTCTGTGTATCTTTTCAGGATATAGGATTTGGGGCGCTCTGACAAAAAAGAATATCTAATCTTTAAGAATATAGGATTATAGGAGAAACAACAAATAATGAATATTATTAAAATATTAGTTAATATTTTTATTATGTACTGTTAACATATTTCCAGTTGGTACATTTGTCTTGCTGGTGAAGCAGATGAATGCGATATAACAGCACCCATCACTGCCCCTCAATGACTGCACTACATTGTTTGTGTTCTCTCTCAGAGCGCAAGGCAAGGATTTTTCATTAAATGCATCATTTACAGCTCTCTGCAGTGGTTCCACAGAGTCAATACATATCCTTAATAGAAGGCAAAGAATGAAGCATGTGAAAGGAGGAGAGCGACAGAGTATGAGCCGGGCAACTGTCAGGAGCCCTGAGCACACATCCTATCCGTCCCAGCTCACTGCCAGCAGCATTGATTGCAAGCAAATAAGAAGGGCCCTGTGTGAATACATACCTATCTCCCCTCAGCAGGGCTCACTTGAAAGTGGGGCCCTGGATCTGGGAACAAAGTAGGAAGTAGTGGGCATGTACAATTTGGGGGGAAGTTGATGGATGAGATAGAATAATCTTATCTGAATTCCTAAAATAACAGGAAATATTTTGCTGAAATTGATTAAAGTAACCACTAATTATTTCCCCTTTTCAGAATAACTATCAAAGCCTGCTAAAGGGGGTGTATGATAAAGTTTTCTTCATAATATTTTGGGCACCAATCTTGGAAATGTTGACAAGGTTTAGGCTTATTTTTTTATGAGAGAACTTTGTTTAACTGTTCCTATGTCTCCAAAACAATACCAAGTATATAGTATCAATTTAAGTGGTGATTTACTCACTTCACAAGCAATTTCAAAATCCATACACTGTACTAGACAAGTATGCATGAGGGATTAAAAAAATAATAAGAAAGAGTCACTTTCTTTAAGAAGTTTAGGGTCAACCTAGGACCTAGAGCTATAGCAAGCTGTCTCTGGCCAAGAATTCATCGCAATGAACTGTATTAAGGTACATGTAGTGATTGATGTCTATGAGGACATAATTGTATTATTAATAACACAGAAACTTTAATTCATCAAAAAATTTAAGTCTTAATAGAAGGTAAATATCACGTGTGATGATGATGATGATGATAGACTGGTGTATCTATAAAAACCAACTGTGTTCTATCAAGAATTGAACATATATGATTTCTATGATTTTGATTTACTCTATCATTAATAAAGCAGGATAAGTAAGTTAGCCAAGTGTTTAAGGAGTAGAGATTAGTGTGGTCCTCATGGAAATCTGGCAGTGGGCCTTGAAAAAACTCTTACTCGTTCAGTCTTTAAATTTTATTTTTACTTTGGTTTGCTTCAGACTCTGTGCTTGTGAAGGAATTATGCATATGCTTGTAAGTTGCAAATACTTCCTAGGATACTTTTTTTCTAGGGAAAATTTCCCACATTTTTCAATGACTCTTGGAAGTTTAGAAAAGAGTGTGAGTGAACAAACCCATGGCGAGCTTATGGAGAAAGCAAGGGCTCCAGGAGAGCATTATTTTCAAGTAAAAATCCTTCCCCAGCACAGATTTACTTTTCTTACCTGGGTTCCAGTCCTTGCAGCCAAGATCTCAGCAAATCTGTTGGAAATTTGGTCTTACCAGTGCCTTCAATAATTTTCATTTTGCTCTGGTTTCTGAGAATTTACTAGAAAGTGGAGGAAGCATGCTCTGAAATGAAAAACAAAGGAGTTGGGGTTCACAGAAGGAAAGCTGGCTGCTGGCTGCTTTGTCTTTTTAGTTTGCTCATTTGTTTTCTCTTACGCTCAGGGCCACCATTATGGTGAAGGCAGCCAGCTTTGAACTGGCACACATGCTGGCTTGGCATAACCCAGCACCATTTAAATCTCTGCATTTGCTCAAGCAGATCCAAATGTGGCTTTTTTTTTCTTTTGAAAGCATGTTCCATTTGGACATGGATTCTAGAATCCTATTTTTTCTCTTCTTTTTTACTGTAATTTGTTTTGTTTTTGTTACAAATCCATTACGTTACCTTTAACCTGTAGTCTTTCTGGGAAGATGGGAATGATGGTGGTTGAAGGTGGAGAGAAGGGCAAGGAGAAGGATAATTTAATTATTTTGTAAAAGTCACATGAAATATAGTAGGTACAATGGTGTTTGTGGAGCTATTTAGAATTCTTTTCTGATGTCTTCTGAGATTCAGATGTGGCTTTTAGATTTTGTTATTTGGCTTAAACTATTCAAGGCAGAATTCTATTTCTATGATTCTTAAATATGAAATGCTCAAAGCCACAGAAACATATAATGTTCTGCTGTCACTAAATTATATATTTCTTATTTGAAAACTTTCTAAGTTTACTATAAGTCTAGTTTTGAATAAATGTAAACTCTTTTTGTTGTTATTTTTAAGATGCTTATATGGTTGCAAGGTTTGAGTAACTATGAAAACTTTACACCTAAGATATGTTACTCACCAAAATTAATTTTATCTTCTCAAATGAGTCATTTTAGTCATGATAGCCTTATGAACATGTCATACAGTATTAAAACCTTTGCATATTGCACACACATAAAAGGGTTTAAAATGTAAAATTAGCAAAAAAGTAATAATGAGAACAGCACCTGACTTAGAATAGGAATTTAATAAATCTGTTGAAAGAATTAATAAACGATAGTGCCTAACATTTTTCAAATATTAAATGTGTGGTAGAAACTGTACTAAATATAATTTTTGAACAAATATATTGAGATATAATTCATGTCATTGAAAGTGCACAATTGAGTAGTTCTATTACATTCTTGATATATGCAATCAATATCAATCAATTTTAGAACATTTTTATCACCCTTTCCTTGTCACTTCCCATCCCTTCATCCCCACTGCTAGCCCTACAAGACCACTGATCTGCTTTCTATCTCTAAGGATTTCTCTGTTCTGGGCTTTCATGTCAATGAATCATGTAGTATGTGGACTTTTGTGACTGATTTCTTTCACTTATAATAATGTCCTCAAGGCTCATCCAAATTGTAGAATGTGTTACCACTTCATTTGTGCTCAATATCTTACAATAAATCACCACAAGAGCCTTCTGAGGTGGTTCTGGGGTGCTGCATTTTCATTTACCGTATGAACAGAATATGCCTCACAATAATTAGATGACTTGCCCTTTGTCATCGAGCTAATACACTTCCACAACCAGCATCCTAAACTATTCCTCTATTTGTGAGAAACTCCTGTTGGGGCAGCTTGAGACTTTGATATCATTCCAGAGACTGATGCAGTGAAGGTCTTGGATATTCTCTGTTGTCATCAGAGTGTCTTGGGAGACAGTGATAACAGGGTCCCCTTGTGTCAGCTGAACCTTCATACAGGAAATGTGAAGTGTGTTCCTGGGGCCTTTTGGAGCCCAGGCTGCAGTGAGGAAAACTAAAATAAATGGGTCCTAACACAGGAAGTCTTCTCAGGTTAAGACTAGTGTTTTCCCAGTAGCACTTCTGCACTGCAGGGACAGTGACCCTGGCTTGCTGTGAAGGTCATGTAGAAGGCAGTCTGAAGTGGAAGGAAATGATTCCCACTGGCACAAAAAGAGATCTGTCCCCACTGCTCCTCCAAAATCTGGAGTCTCACAAACAAGGTCATTTCCTATAGCCCTCACTCACTCAAATGAAGCACACTTGCTTTCATAAGCCTCCCTCAAATTTGCTTTTTGTGCTTTTTATTATTTGCTCTTTGAGGCATTTTGCTGATTTAAACCTCATTTCACTTGCATGTGAATACTAGTCCATAAAGGGATGGAACAGACAGTGATGTACCGGCTATGATTTGCTGGACCCTGTGAAGGTCCTCCGTGACCTGGTCACGTGATGTTCGATTGAACTAAAAACGGAGGACTGTGGTGGTGTAGAACAATCCTGGGATATCATTATGGCTTCTAAGGGAGGTCAGCCTTATAACTCTGAAATCTCAATACCCCTGAGGGTGGTGGAAATGCCCCCTCTCCAGGCACACTGTCTTCAAGACCCACCCGCTGGACTTGTACATGTGCTGGCAGGCTACCCTGGAGTACCAGGTTCCCATGTGACACGTGTATCTGGCGAATGATTCCCCCAATTAAGGAGAGATCTGTAGTCATACTCACACTGACTAATCAGTTCTCATCAGTAAAGGAAAGAGTGTGCACTTGGTTAATTTGGCCACACAGTCCTACTGGGCACCTCCAGGTGCCAGCTCAGTTTTGGGCACTTAGAACACATGAGTGAGTTGTAGATTCCTGTTTCTGAGCAGCAAAGATTCTAGTGCTTCATAATGTCAAGGTCCTTGCCATTTCTATCCTTTTAAGATTCTGGTAAGTATGTATTTTGTAGGCATTTAACTGATAATTAGAATCTTCATCAGAGGGAAAGTTTGGCATGTTAAAAAAAAATTGAATCCACTTTGCTACTTTATTTCTGTTCTTTTAAAAAGAAATTATTATTGAGTTGTGGTTTCACCTAATAGACAAAATGCTGTTTTTGTTTTTGTTTTTTTAACCTTATGTTCCTATTTCAATTATGTTTGCTAACCCTGTGCCTACTTCCATGGATAACTTAGAGCTGGCCTCACTTCCGGAGTTTATTCTGAATGGGTTTCATTTTCATTTTGCTTCAATATCACTGTCAAAAAAGAATTGGGAGATTTCCTCGACACATAAATAGAGAGAGAATATATTTTGTGGTCCTTTCTTCAGAAGTATGATCTAGATAAATTTGTACATATTTTATTTCTACCCATCACAGCACAGCACAACACAAGCCACTTCAATTACCTCAGTGACAAGCTAGCAATGCAACTTTATCATTTCAATTTTTCATCTTTTCTCTTTGACTTGATGTGTGTTCTGTGCAGTATATCAGGAAAATCTCATCAACCCCAGCCTCCTTTAGGCTAATAAATCTCAGTCACAAATTAATCTCACACAAAATGAAAAAAGGAAGATCACAACAGGAAAAAACTAATGGCCGCAGTCTGTCACCACTGTTACTTCCCAAAATAAATACCCACAAGCCGTGCAATGGGAGTTTTTAGATTCTTCAACCAGTATCAAAATGGTGTCACACTGGACTGTTGTTTCTATTTCCTTGACTATCCTGACCCTGCAGGGGCAACCTGGCCTTTGAGGAGTTGCTTGTTCAATGATAAAAGGCCTGTGTATCCCAATCATGTTGATGAAAATTGCTCACTCGGCTTAAATGATGATTGTGTTAGTCACTGAAGTTGGATCTTTGGGACATCTGTCTTCTTTTGAGTGTAAGAATGGAGGTGAGGTGGATGTTATTTCTGTCATTAGGATGGAAATCAAACACTTGGATGGACCACAAGTCCACTTCAGTGTGTTTGGTATTATCTTCTCGTTCCTTGAATGAGTGCTCTCTGCTGGCCTGTGGTCTTTAGGCAAGAGCATAAGTCATCACGTTTAAAGAAACAAAAAAAAAACCATGCCACTTTTTCAGAGGAAATAGGAAAAAAAAAAAAAAAAAAAAAAACAAGAATAATAGGATCTGGATTGTTGGCTTGTTCTCAGTGTCCAAGCAAAGGCCAATGTTATCAGACAATACTGCAAATGAGGACACTAAAAATACAGCTCTGATTGCACCAAAAGTGTTTCGTTACACATAAATGATGTCTCCTGAGAATTTTGCCAAATGAGTGTGATACAAATGTCATCATAACCAAAGGTACCCAGTTGCATTTTAGACGAATTTTAAGCCAGAGTCACCAAAATATAAGCCTTGTTTACAACATATCTGTTGTTAAAAATTCTACAGTTAGTTTTGTCACAGTGTACTGAAACATTTGTTGAGTCGTTTGTTACTCAATAGAAAATGAGCCCTGATCATGTTCTCTAAAATGTTGAAAAAAAAAAATCTTCAAACTAATTAAAATGATATACTTGAGGGGCCAAACCAAGTTTTTAAAAAATCTTTTAAATCACTAATTAAAAGGGAAAATCATTAAAATACAAACACATTGTTTTCTTTCTCTTTTTGCTCAGTACACGAATCCATCAGATTAAATTCTCTGCCTCAAGTATTGCACTCAAGGTTAGCACCTGCAATTAAATTTTGTCATTATTTCTTTAGTTTTCCCATTAATTGTGAAAAATAATCCAGAGGTGACCCAAAAGAGTTGGGGGGTGATAGTGTCACAGTCAGCCACTGAAGGCGTTGCAGAATGTTTTTCTTCATTTTAACATGACTTTGTCTCCTCTCTTTCTCTTTCTTTTACAACATGAAACTGAAGCATCCTGTGACAGCCAATTCGTTTTATCCTCTTTGTTGCAGCTCTGTGGGTCCTTTCCTTAAGCTTGATAAAGGCTGAGACTATAGAGACTTCTAGACATTTCAGGGAACAAAATAGCAATAAACATCTGGTACAGTCAAAGAATGTGTGAGAAAAGCAACTTAAACATAGATGATTCCAGGATCAAAATATAAACAAATAAGGTGGAAGATTGGCTACATCTTTATTCTCAAGGTACTAACCAGTTGGCTTAAATCCCAAAAGGATGAGCCTATAGTTCTACAGGATTTAAAACATTTTTTTGTTCTTTTCTTTTTATTGGTTATTTTAATTTTAGATGTGGAATTTTTGTCCTGAAAAAATAAATATCCAGGGATTTCCTTCATTAAGAGTCTTACATTCTTAAGGGTGGGCACTAGATAAAGGGCCTTCCTTATCCATGCAGACTTTAGAAGACCCTCTATTTGGGATTTTTTCAGATCATCTTCTTGCTCATGTGGGTTCTTATCAAACACAACAAGGATATCTGCCATTGATTTCAATACCCCATTATTGTTCATGTAGGTTATTTCAGATTTTTAACTGAAATATATAATTGTGTAATTAACAACTTTTTACTGTCTTTTTTTTTTTTTTTTTACATATTTAGGTTTTTTTTGGTATAAAACTCCTGTTACTAACCAGATAACAGAATAAAGGATATAAATGTTTTTTACTTTTATACTTCTGCCAAAAAATACCCTCCAGAAAATCTGTACATGTTTACACTTTAAAGAGCAATATATAGAAATGTCTCTGTAATACTTTTTGTTCTGAAAAATCACCAAAAATTCAATAGAAAGAAGTAAGTGAAAGAGGGGGGAAGTCTTGCTTTTTTTTTTTTTTTGTACAAAATTTGTCAAAGCCAGAGGCCAAAGGAACTCATTTTTTTTCTATGAAGTTTTCAAGAATTCCTCTGTGAAATAATTTTTCTCTTAAAAATTTCATTTTGATTTATTTTTTATGATTTTTTCCCATCATTTCTTTTTCTTTAAGGTATCCTTTTGGGCTTTTCCCATATCAGAAATAGCTATTGTCAACAGTTTTCCACTTTGGGTTGAAACTTTAGTCAAAAGATGTTCTTAGGAGCCGGGCGTGGTGGCGCACGCCTGTAATCCCAGCACTTGGGAGGCTGAGGCAGGAGGATTGCGGGTTCAAAGCCAGCTTCAGCAATGGCGAGGCACTTAGCAACTCAGTGAGACCCTGTCTCTAATAAAATACAAAAAAGGGCTGGGGATGTGGCCCATTGGTCAAGTGCCTCTGAGTTCAATCTCTGGTACCAAAAAAAAAAAAAAAAAAAAAAAAAAAAAGATGTTCTAGATGTTCTTAGGTATGAGCTCACTTGTTGCCTGTCTCTACACAGGGGTGGAAGCATTTGTGGGCCTTTGCTCTTGGGCAGGGAATACAATCAACAGTTTATGCATCTCCTCAGTTATAGCTGTATTCAGGTTTAAGCATGAAAACATTCTTCAACTCATTTCTGTTTTTCTCTCTATGATAATGACGTTTTTCATCCAGACACAAAATCTTGCATTTCTCTGACCATCTCGTGCCATCTCTGCTGTTCCATCGCAGCCCGAGCATCATCTCCTCTTGTCAGGATCACCATGAGAGGCTGAGGTAGGCTTTTCTTGCTTCTCCTCTTGCTTGTTGTCCATGTTCCGCACTGAAATTGAGGTGGACCATGTACTGGCTGGCTGAGTCTGCTTTCTGTTTCTTGCTCTACCTGAATACCACAGACTGGGTATTTATAACGAATAGAGGTTTATTTAACTCAAAATGCTGGGGCTGGGAAATTGAGGGGCATGGTGCCATCACTTGGTGAGGGCTTCTTGCTATGTCATGACATGTTGAGAGGCCTCACATAGCAAGAGAGCAGTTGTGTTGTCTTGAGTCTTTCTTCTTAAAAAGCCACTAATGCCATCATGGGGATCCTACCCTGAAGACCTCATCTAATCTAATTACTTCCCCAAAGGCTGACCTTCAAATACCATTCACATATGACTTTGGGGATTAAGTTTCCAACACATGAAATTTGGGGAGATACGGTTAAACCGTAACTCAGACAAAATGAGGACACATCTCTTTCTCTTCTGATGGCAATGAGACTAAAACCCCATGTCCTTTCTATGGCTTAGGAGGCTCCATCAAATCTGACCCTTGCCTTTGGCCCTTAGACCAAATCCAATGGCCTCTTCTTGTTCTCCTTTGGTCCACTCTTCTCCAGAAAAGCAGTCTTCTTTCTGTCTCTTTTCTGTGCCAAGCTTGCTCCTGTCCTGTAGTCTTTATTCCTAAACCCTTTTCTCCTGGGTTCTCACATGGTTACTTCCTTTTCACTATTTAGCATGTTACTGTCTTCATAGGCCTTCTCAGACTACCCTGTCTAACACAGTTTCTTCCACCCACCCTTCCCTATGCCACTTACTCATATTTTCTTCAGAACATTTATTAGGACCTGAAGTTGTTTTACTTACTTATCAGTTTATGTATATCTCTTCCTTATTCCTCAGCAGTAAGTTCTGTGATACCGACATATTTTCTATTTTATTCACCAGCACCTGGACCAGGATCTAAAACAGAATTGGTACTCAATTGATTATTTTTGGAATGAATTATCATTGAAATTTGCCTCACCTATATCCACTCAACCTCCAAATGCTTTTGATTGGTCTTCTGAAATATTTTTTACAACTGTCTATTCCCCATTGTCCTTCTCCATTCTAATCTGAACTCTATGACTTCATTCTTAAACTGCTGTATGAGCTTCCATACTGGCCTCTCCATGTGCGTCTGTACCTCTCTCCAGTTCATCATGTACATTTCTTGAGAGAGGGCTTTTTGTTCATGCCATTTTCTGGTGTAAAGACTTCAGTGGCAGCCGGGCGCAGTGGTGCACGCCTGTAATCCCAGCACTTGGGAGGCTGAGGCAGGAGGATCTCGAATTCAAAGCCAGCCTCAGCCGTGGTGAGGCACTTAGCAACTCAGTGAGACCCTGTCTCTAATAAAATACAAAAAAAGGGCTGGGGATGTGGCCCAGTGGTTGAGTGCCCCTGAGTTCAATTCCCGGTACCAAAAAAAAAAAAAAAAAAAGACTTCAGTGGCTTTTTGTAGTCTGAAGGCAGCTGGGCTAGCCTTCTTGCTACCCTTTCTTTAATACGGCTGCCCAGTGCACAGTACATCACATTTATTAACAGACTTACTTTCTTCTGACAGCAATGGTCAGCATATGATCCAGGAATCCATTTCCCTGGATTAAAAGTACCCTTGTGAGTTCTAAAGTGAGAAGTATGAGAAGGAAAGAGAGAATGTGAGGTGATATTGTCATTCAAGTGCTAAGACCTAGTACTAACCTTCACTTGCCAATTGGGAAGGCCTGTAAATTCCTACCTTTGATTAAACTAATTCAATTTGAGTCTCTGTCACTTGGGCCAAAATTTTAGATTAATATGGCTTGCTTTTCAAACCATTTTACAATTTGATCCTGTCTTACTTCTTGCTGTGGTCATTTGTTTCTACTCTTTGCTATTCCTACTTCATTTTTCTGGTTCCTATTTGTACTTTCCCACCTCTGACTTTTATTCATGTCATTATCATGTCTAGGGTGGCTTTTCTTTTCTCTGCTCAAATCCTTTCTGTTCTTTAAGACTCAGATTTGATTTTTCTTTCTGTATAAGGACTCAGAGAACACAACCACACTGGTCTCTTCCTCCTCTACACTTATCTGTCTAGTGTTTGTTGTTTGTGGCATTTAATTGAAAGTAACCTATACTTTTCTTTTTTATTATTGTTGCTATTAATCTTTTATATTATAGACCAGGATGTCAAAAATGCCTGTAGGGGTCAGGTATTTGATGTAAAAGCGTGAATCAGGGCAGTGTAAGATCAGGAGGAGTGGTAACTTGGGGAACTGAAGGTGCATATTCTACCTAATGTCATTCTCAGTTAAAAATGTTAATGAGAGCCTGTTGACCTGAGGCATGCTGGTTGGATTTAGTCCCTGGCAGTCCATTTTCAACCTCTTTTATTTATAAGCATTTACTTTTTATGTCTTATTTGTCCAAACATACTTCAAGGACATTGAAGTCAGGGACCTAGTGTTTATACATCCTTTATCTCCTGTAATGCCTGCAACACAATAGCTACTCAATATGCAGCTGTTGGTGGATTGATGGTGCTGGCTGTGCTATAAGGGGTTATTAACTATGTTATTTCCCCCATCATCCCCCACCCTTAGCTCTTAATCTGGAATTATGTCTTAGAGAGGAGACATCAAGGTTGGGTGGGTTTGTCTTTACTCTCCTCTAGGGGATGATCAACACCATGTTTCTTAGGAATATCATTTTGAAAAAGATATTAAAACAATGTTTTTAAATATGGTAAAATAACTTTCAAGTTCATAGCACATTTTCCTGTTCACATGATCAATCAGTCATTACATTTTAAAGGTGGGAGGGGACATTTTAAGTCATATATCCCAAACTTTCTCCAAGTGAAGAAATATTGTGTATGCCCCATGACAGATGGTTCTCCCTGAGCATTTTTGGGCATTGGAAGTTCAGTCCTTTGATGAGAGAGTTCATTTCTTTGTATAGCAACTCTAATTAGAAATTTCTTCCTCAGCTAGACCAAATTGACTCCCTTAAACTTGTATTTATTGCTCTTTGTTTGGTTTAACAAATATACAACATCTGCTTGTTGCAAATGTGCACAGGTATTTAAGAAGACAAATGAAAAGGTAATAAGAAGTTATAACATCTGAACTTCTTCTTCTTCTTCTTCTTTTTTTTTTTTTTGGTACCGGGTATTGAACTCAGGGGCACTCCACAACTGGGCCACATCACCAGCCCTTTTTTGTATTTTTATTAGAGACAGGGTCTCACTGAGTTGCTAAGTGCCTCGACATTGCTGAGGCTGGCTTTGAACTCACGATCCTCCTGCCTCAGCCTCCCAAAGTGCTGGGATTACAGGCGTGCGCCACCGCACCCGGCACATCTGAACTTCTTGTATGACTAATTTTCTGACTTCTTGGGAGCTGCACGTAGGACAAAGGGAAGGTGTGCGTAGTCACCACTCGTGGACAGTTTTGTGGCACTGACATTTACAAAGCACTTTGGATGTGTACAGTTATGTGATGCTTGTAGCTCTGTGAGCCATTAGTTACGATCCTGATTTGTACTCCATACCACTGTGGCCTCAGGTTTTCAAAAAGGGAAGATAATATTTGCAACCCTGTCCTCTGCCAGGAGGGGACAGTGCTGGAGTGAACCCTTCAAATTGCTCTCTGCTTGTCATTCCTTCCTTTTCATCTTAAACTCTTAGCCTGAGACCTGGGTGTCATTGCATGTCTCAGGAGTGTCTTCTCTTGAGTCTTTTTTAGTTGGTTCTGTTTTTATTAAGATAGAAGTAGATTGGGATTTTCATACAAGCCCATTTTCCTTGATTTTGAATGCCCTAAATAATCTTTATATTTAATCAAAGTCCATATAGCCTTTGGAAGTAACATAATAATTGATGTAGAAAAACTTATGTAATGCAGTATGGGATGAAATAACATAGTACTTGATAGTTTTCTGTTATGCGTAACCAAATGTTTTATTATATTATTCACTGCTCTTGGTGTGTTTACAATGTAGGAAGTTGGTATAATGCCACTTTTTATACATTTACAGTGTTGGTGTGATTATCTCCTGAGGCCCAATTCCTCAGTGAAGCAGTTCGAAGAAGTTGGACGTTGGGGTTGAGAGAGTCATAGCAGGAACTCTTATGTGATTGAAAAGAGTATCATTCCCAATAAGTATGTTGAGTACAGATGTTGCTCAGAATCAAATATTTTTTTTGCATCTTTAAATTTTAGGAACAATAAAGGAGAATTTAGCATTACAGGAGAATGTAATAAAGCATTACAGGAGAATTATACTTGTAAAGAGATGATCTGATCTTAGATTTTCAAGAGTTTTCTCTTTCTTAAAATACAGAGGTTTGTTGTTTCCTTTTATTTGTGCTTGCTTACTTTTAGGTTTCATATCTGGATTAATTCTGGTCAAGGGAGCCGCTTCTCACTTATTTCTTACAGTGAAAAAGTCTTAAAAAGAGAAAACAAATTGTTGAGACAGATTATGCCAAGTGATTAAAGGCATTTAAAATTAAAGCATGGTGCAATCTTACTAATGATTTTAAAATATTGAAATTAGAATCTGTCAGGTGCCAGGTGCCCAAAGAACAGAGCAAATCACACAATTAGGCAAAGTCTCAGGTAAAATGCATTCCATTTCAGCTAATTCATTCAACTTAAATGTACCTGCAGGTCTTAGAAATGAATTGTAGTTGAGGGTGCCAACTTCAGAAGTACCCAAGACATCCCGCTTTGCTTCAGTATTCCCGGCAAACCCTTGGCTGACTATTGTTGTTATTTTCACAAAGATTATATGCCAACATTACCATCCTTGCCAGTGTAAATACAAAATGTGAGAGGCTGTTAGAGTCCCTACTGTCGCACACTTTCACCGTGTTATTTTAAATCACTGATGTGTTTTTACTTCCTTTGTTACAGTGCTTTCTGCTGGCAGGATTCTTTGAAGTTTTCCTTATTAATAATCTTTCAAGCAACCCAGTGAGTTTGGTTAGTACTCCTGGCACTCTACTTCTGGGGACACAGGGGCAGAATGAAGCCATTGGACTTGAACCAGGTTGTAATATTTTAATATAAAAATGAGGACTGATAGCTCTGGAGTGTCCATTCTGTTGTTTAGCCAGCTGGCTTATGTTCCTCCAAGTCTTGTTACTTGTTTGAACTCAAGAGAACTGTTAGGTTCCTGAAAGGTACATCTTAAATAGGAAGCAAATCAGAGGAATCAATAGTGCTCAGCACTCTCTCAAGAGAAATACTTTTCAATTGATTGCCTACTGTAGAGCTGCTTTCCCACTTCACTCTTAGATTTTTCCTAGATAATGCAGAAGAAAAGCTTCTATGGGAAGTTAGCCAGAATTTTCATGGTGTTTCAGAACTAAAAAAAAAAAAAAAAAAAAAAAAAAAACTTTCAAAATACCCGTGGAAGGTCTTCATTCTGACAGCTCAAAGTACTGGATTTGGGAGCTACAGAGCCAAGGAAGAATTTCATCAAACTAGGAAGCAGTCAAAAAAAAAAAAAAAAATGCTAATGGTGGCAGAGGTGATGAGAAAAATACACAAAGAGGGACCTTTTGTGGTGCAGACCTTGGCACAATTAGAGTATCAGGCAAATTCAAATCACATAATACAAGCAATTTACTGGGCTTTTTCATAGACATGAACTAGAAGCTTTATTAGGAAATCAACTGTCCATGATAGAACATTTTTAGCTACTTGGCAAAGTGCCTTGGCCAAACAAAGAATTGAGATGCTTTTGGTGACAGCTGATGTGGAATAACTTTTTTATAGTACATGTTCTATCATGTGGCACAATTTGTGAATTTTCTCAAAAAAAGTGACAGTCTACGGAGGCCTGTATTTGTGGACTGGAGCTGTAAAAATAAAAGAACTAGGTTCCATGAAAGATAAAATTCACAACTTATCAACATTCAAAGTAGAAACACGTTTCAGGGCTGATTTAAGGAGGATGAATGAGCTAGAGAGTTTTTAATGATGAGCTTCCAAACTTATGGAACATAATTTAGAAAACAAAACAAAAACAAAATGTAGTTTCACATCACTAGTTGTTAGGATTAGAAAGTAGTTAGAATGAGATTTCTAGGATGGCTGTCCGAAGACTTCTAGATGGGATGAAATGCATTCTTTGTTCCCTTTAGGTATTCTTAATTACAATAAGAATCTTTCTTCTACATGTCTTCTTCCTTCCTGCCTTGAATTATCAATCCTTCCTTGTGTATACCTCTCCTTCAAGTCTCAACTCATATTTTACCTCCTCAGTTTAGCCTTCCTGATAAGTTCATGAAATAGGGATCTCAAAACTGTCCTCAGGCTTGATGATTCACAGGAATGACTTACAGGATTTATAAAAAGATGTTCTGCTCATGTTTACAGTTTATTATATTGATAAGGTAGAAATGAAACAAACAAACATAAACAAAGGGAAGAGGCACATGGGGTGAAGTCCAGAAAACCAGGTGCAAGCTTCCAGATGTCTTCTCCCAAGGGAGTCACATGGATGCACTTACTGTTCCCAGTATTGAGGTATGACAGCTCTTTCAAAGTGTATTCAACCAGGGAAGCTCACGCAAGTCTTGTAGTTGGGATTTTTAGTAGGTTTCAGTCATATAGGTGTGACTGACTTCCAATTACTCAGACTCCTGCTCCACCCACCCCAGAGAAAAAATTGGTATTCACCAAAAATCACATCATTAGCATAAACTATATGATCACACTGCTACTGGATGACCCAAGGCCTCAGGCATATGAAAGCATTCTTATCAGGCAGAATATTCTAAGGGCCCAAAGCTCCTCTTCCAGGAGCCAGCTAAGGGCCAATCCTGAAATAGAACATTTCTTTGGAATATGCAGGGTTTGAGCAATGCAGTCCTGCTATGTGGTTCCTTTTCCATATAGTCCAAATCCTTGCCTCTTTTCCTAAGCTCTCCTCCTAAAATGATATTTTTTGAAGTAGCTCCATTTAGTATAGCATTTATATGACAGATGCAGCAATGGTATTAGCATGAAGATACCCAACATTTGGGTAGTCAGTATGGGATAGGGAAGATTTAAAGAAATAATGATTCATTTCATAAAGACATTCTATACATTTGTCTTAGTTTTATTTTTTATTTATTTTTTAGTTGTGGATAGTACAATACCTTTATTTTATTAAAAAAACATTTAGTTGGAGATGGACACAATACTTTTATTTTATTTGTTTTTGTGTGGTGCTAAGGATCGAACCCAATGCCTTACATGTGCTAGGCAAGTGCTCTGCCACTAAGCCACAACCCCAGCCCCTGTCTTAGTTTTGAACTAATTTGGTTATTCACTTTACTTCTTGCCCTATTACCTTGTGACAAAAATATGTGCGAAACTACTTAGCATAGAAATAGCTGATATTTAGCTTTATCTGGTTCTTCCTCAGACTAGTTATTTTCCATGAGCATTATATACTGAGGAGATTTTAACTCCATATTTTGTTATATTTGTTCACTTATATGAGTATTATTATATAACTTATTTATGTAAGATAATTTAATCTTACCATCAAGGCCAATGTTATACCATATTACAGTATGTTATTGACGTAACTCAAAGTTTCATTACAGAACCAATAAGAAATACAAAGGTATTCTACATGTCTTCCCAACAGAATTGGTCCTTTCCCACTCCTTAGATATTATTGTGGGCAGAAATCTTTACAATTGGCTATAATTCAATTATGTCTGAGTTCTGAGTCAGTTGGGGACAAAGCTGATTATTTTGCTTTTGCTCACTATCTTTTTTTTTAATTATTTTTTATTCTAAAATGTTATAAATGACAGCAGAATACATTACATTTCATATTACACATATATAGAGAACTTTTTTACAAATCTCTGGTTGTATGCAAAGTATATTCACACCATTCGTGACTTCATATATGCATTTAGGGTAATGATATCCATCTCATTCTACCATCTCTTTTTTTCTTCACCCTTTTGCCCCCTCCCTTCCCTTCAGTAGATGAATGGATAAAGAAAATGTGGTATATACACACAATGGAATATTACTCAGGAATAAGAGAGAATAAAATCATGGCATTTGCTCACTATCTTATACTGGGACTGGTTTCTGTTGTATGCTCTTAAGTGGTAAGACCCACCTCTTGTGTAGAGAGGACATAGTGTTACTCAGAATTACTAGCCCTGCTGGCTGACTATACTATAGTAATTATACTGTATGTATCTTATTCTGAACTTTTTCTTTGAGGGGGAGTGAGGACAGTTGGTGTATCAATGTAGATTGCAATGGCCTCAGAGAACTCTCATAAATTGAGAGGTTCATAGATCCCAAAGTGTGCCCATTGAGCCTTAGCAATTAGGATAGTAAGCCATTGTCCTATGGCTTCTTCAACCTCAGTGTGTATTAAAAAACAGTCCAGAGGCCCAGGGTACAAGCCCTTTCCCAGTATTGGATCTTGGCATTATCTACCATTATTTGTTGAGTCTGCCTGGCCCACTTCACTAAAGCCTCATCATCTTTACAGTCTGACCTCCACCCCTTGTCTCCCTCCTGGAAGAGGAGTTCCTCTAATCTGCTTATTCTAGTTAATGCATCTTTTTCCTAAGAGAACTACTCCTTGTTAAAAGTGAATTCAGCTTGACCTACAATGTCTAGACTGGTACATGTGCTCCCCAAAACACTTTTGGTCATGTGGGCCTTGTTGTGCAATCCACCATACATGCTATTACATGCCAACAGGCTGAATGCAGAAAGGATACGTATTTTGGATCCCAAAATGTTGGGTCCATCATGCTGTGGCTAGATGAGTGGTAGTCATGCCCATATTTAATATATTGAGAATGCCCTAAGGCCTCCTGTAGATGTCTTTGTCAGGGTTTGGCTATTCCCTAGGGGAATTCAGATTCAGCACATGAAGGCTGCTGCTTTATTCTAATCAGAAATCCATTGTTTTCTTCTATTATGTTTAGGGGTTTTTCACCCATGAATGAGGGTAAGAACTGGGGTTGTGGCTCAGTGGTAGAGCGCTTGACTAGCATGTGCGAGGCACTGCGTTTGATTCTCAGCACCACATAAAAAATTAAATAAAATAAAGATATTGTTTCCATCTACAGCTAAAAATAACATGTATTTATACACAGCATACTGTGGCATGTCAATCATACAGCGGCTGCATTTTTTCCATTACTACTAGGGACCTTTCTAAGTATATGGCCATTGAGATTTACAGTCGCACAGTGATCAGTCTACTGGATGACCCTTGGGGAGTAGTTCCTGTAAATTTCTTTCTTTCCAAATGATATTAGTAGACAAAACCTGAAAAATTAGTCAAGAGATACTGGAATATTACTAGAGTTAAAATCTGTCATCAAAAAATTGTTCAGTTTATCATTATATTACACAAGCAAAATGTCCCCCGGAGAATTGCTGCCATTAGACTTTGCCAGATTCCAAAAGCAGGGGTGGTCTTGGGAAATGCGTGGCTTCATCCTTTTGGGCATCTAGTGTAATTGAACTAAGAGAATATCATTCTTTTACTCTGACTCTCTGAAGGCATCACTGTAATATTGGATTTCCCTTATTACATAATCTATTTACTAATTCCTTATCTTCAGTTACTGTTCTTCTCTATTTATTATATTGATTTTAACCCAAATTTTCTTTCTTTGAATGGATCCTTGGATTCAGCTATTGTACTGGTCTAGACAGTTGATGTGAATACCAGTCTAACAAGTGCCTCTCCTTAGTCCATTTCCTCTCATATACAGATACAAAGTACAGAACTATACAGATACAAAACTTTTACTACCATTGGGCAATGCAGTTCCATTCACTGTCTACCCCAAATTTGCTGTATGGGGTAAAGGCGCTGTAAGTTATTTCTGTGAGAAACACTATCTCTCATGCTTGATCACTATATCTCATGCTTGAGTTCATGCTTGATGAGCTTCCTGATTGATTGATTGATATATTATGAGGCAGACTGGGTGTCTTGGGTGACTAATAGAAGGTGACTTTTTTCAGGCACTGTCTAAGATGTTCTCCACCTCAGGCAGATGATCACATCTCAGACATATAACTTTTTGCTTCTTTTTGGTAATGAAATAAGTCCCTTTTGTATAAGGTTCATTTTTAACTATTAAAAAAAGTCCAGCTGAAATAAAAATTGTTTATCTTTTGCAATTGACAGCATCTCTACTCTCTGCAGTGGGAAGGCACAATCTATTATATTTTGTTTCTCCTTCTCTTTGCTTCTCTGACATTGGTGGGGGTAGGCAACCAGAGGAACAGGGTATGAAACATTATATAACTGCTGCCTTTGTCAGGGGGTGGATACATGATGTGCTAAGCTGCCTTGTGGGTTGCATATTGGGTAATTTGGAAGTCCTTCAAAAGACCATCACATTGCAAGGCTCCAAAATATTGGCATCATAGTCTTGGATTAACTAATCTTTCACAAACCTTCTTGTTTCCTGCCTTCTTACAATATGTCCTGTAGTCTCTTATTGTGAGATCTTCTGGCACCCTCTTTGGTGAGGCCCAAGTCTTGCTATCCTTAAACAGTTATTCAGACAAGAGAAACAAGACCATTTTTCTGCACCTATATAGGAAGTTCAGACTTACTCCCTGCTGTCCTTTCTTCTTGTTTTGTGTTTGTGGATTATTGCCTTGCTTCAGAATTTGCTGGACAAGGGGCCCATGAGTATCTATGTTCTTCTTTGCCTCAAAATCCACGCATTATGTATCCAGTTTGCTGAAGAATCTTGTTGCTACATTCTGATATGATGAATGAGCTATTACTGTGCTACCTTGACTATCTCCCCAAAGCTGTGTGTTACAGGTGTGGTCCCCTGAGTGGTGCTGTTGGGAGATGTTGGAACCTGTTAGAGGTAGGAACTTGTGGGAGGTCCCTAAGTCATTGAGGACACACCCTCAAAGGGGATTGTGGGACCCTGGCACCTTCTTTCTCTTTTGCTTTATGGCTCGTGATATAAGCAGTTTTTGCCCTACCATGCATTCCTGCCATGACGTGCTGTCTCACTATAGGCCCCAACAGTGGGGCTAATTATGGGCTGGAACATCCAAAACAATGAGCCAAACTAAAAATTTCTCTTAGGAGTTGATTATTTCAGGTTTTTTTTTTTTTTATAGTAACTGAAAGTCACCTAATACAAAGGACCAGCCAGTTTCTACAGTTCTGCTTGTATCCAGCTTGAAGTGATAGGCCAGTTTCCTTTCACCCTCTGGTCTTCTTGAGTGTTTCTCTTGATCTCCACCCATTTTGACTCCGAGGGGTATTTGCACTTTCCATCCATCTTCCAAGGCCTCCACATTCTCCTTATAGGCTATAAACTCCCATGGGAAACTCTTAAACAAGTTGGACTGGCAGCATCACAGTTAAAGAGCCTCGCTGACTGGTTCTGCAGGTTTATCTTTTTACAGGTTGATTCCCATGAAGGAGCTATTGTAACAACTTTTACCTCAAGTTTCTTCTTATTCTGCAAGCAGGGCACAGGAGCTGAGGGACAAAATGTTGAGTTTCCCTTTAACCTGACTCTTGGATACTAACACTGATAACTGATTTAGAAATTTTGGGTATTATTGTGTTTGGAAGAAACAGAAAAGGTCCAGATTTCTTTGGAGATTTCAGGTGGGAGGCCCATTTAATATTACCTTGTCTTAACTTCAGTTGCTGCAATCATTTGGTGTGCCTATTATGGAGTAATCTGTAAACCAATCCCCAAAGATAAGTGGATTTCAGTCATTTTCTCTTTTATGATTGCAAATTTATAATTTCAAGGAGGAAAGTACTAGATTCAGATGGCTCAATCATGCCATACTGGACAATTTAATTTCATAACTTGCTTTCTGTAACTATGTTAATCAAAGATCTGTGTCTGAATCTAGGGATTTCTCCCAGTGAACATGCATTATATGACTTTTTTTTTTTTAACACATGTACAGATAGATTTTGGGTTGACATCTTCATCACATTCTGTTTCTTATAAGAAACAATTCACCAAGTGCTTGGCAGCATCAAGAATTAGTCTTTGACTCCTTGAGCTTGGTCATACATGTCTCCAAGAGTGGGAACTCAGAAAATCCTGCAAGTGACTTAGGCAAAAAGCATTTGGCCTAAATGAAATATTTTATAGCTCTTTGACATCCCCAAATAACAACTGCAATTTTCACATTCACTTCTAAAATTTTCTGTGAAAAATATCTTAGCTCATCTTTCTTTGTGGTCAGAGTATCCTACAGAATAGTTACAGAGTTTACCATAGTGCTTATTGCCAAACACTTTAATATTATTTTAATATAAAGCAAAGACCTGTGATGGAGCCATTAGACTACAGGATTTTGGAAAGCAGCTTTAGTGCCTTGTTCATTATTATCTTTCCATTTCCTAACATGCAGCACCTACTCTGGGCTATATACTTAATAAATATTTGCTGAATGGAATCAGAACCTAATACTTATTAAGTGCCAAGCTCTGTTATGGGCACTCTTTATGTATAAACTCATTTACATGTCACAAAAACCTCTTTTTTGAATGTTTATTTTTTTAAATTCTAATTTATTATACATGCTTGCAGAGTGCAATTCATTTTGTATTACATATAAAGAGCACAATTTTTTAATTAACTGGTTTTACATAAAGTATTTTGCACCCTTTGTGTTTTCATACATGTACTTAAGGTATTGATATCTCATTCTGCCATTATTCCTATCCCCTTTACCACTCCCCTCCTTCCCCTTTGTTCTATTTAACTTTCCTTCATTCTTTTCATCCCCCCTCCCTTGCCATTATAAGTCAGTATCATCATAGCAAAGGAATTATTTGACCTTTGGTTTTTTGGTATTGGCTAACTTCACTTAGCATTATTTTCTCCAACTCCATCCATTTACCTGTGAGTGTCATGATTTTATTCCCTTAGTGCTGAGTAGTGTTCCATTGTGTATATATACCAAAATTTCCCTATCCATTCATCTACTAATAGGCATCAGGGTTATTTCCACAATCTAGCTAGCTATTGTGAATTGTGCTGCTATAAACATTGATGTGGCTGTGTCCCTGTGGTAAGCTGTTTTTAAGTCTTTTGGGTATAAACCAAGGAGTGGGATAGCTGGGTCAAATGGTGATTCCATTCCCAGTTTTCCAAGGAATCTCCATACTGCTTTCCATATTGGCTTCACCAATTTGCAGTCCCACCAGCAATGTATGAGTGTGCCCTTTTCCCCACATCCTCACCAGCATTTGTTGTTTGTGTTTTTGATAGCTGCCATTCTGACTGGAGTAAGATGAAATCTTAGAGTTGTTTTGATTTGCATTTCTCTAATCGCTAGAGATGTTGAACATTTTTTCATATATTTGTTGATTGATTGTATATCATCTTCTGAGAAGTGTCTGTTCAGGTCCTTGGCCCATTTATTGATTGAGTTGTTTGTTTTTTTGGTGTTAAGGTTTTTGAGAGCTTTATATATCCTTGAGGTTAGTGTTCTGTCTGATGTGCTTGTGGTAAAGATTTGCTCCCATTCTGTAGGCTCTCTATTCACCTCACTGATTGTTTTTTTTTTTTTTTTTTTTTTTTTTTTTTGCTGAGAAGAAGCTTTTTAGTTTGAATCCATCCCATTTATTAATTATTGATTTTAATTCTTATGCTATAGGGGTCTTATTGAGGAAGTTGGGGCCTAATCCAACATGATGGAGATTTGGGCCTACTTTTTCTTCTACTAGGTGCAAGGTCTCTGGTTTAATTCCTAGGTCCTTGATCACTTTGAGTTGAGTTTTGTATATGGAGAGAGGTAGAAGTACCAAAACCTCATTTTAAGTAGATGCTATCATCTCTACTTCATGGCTGAGGACCTAAGGGTAGGGAGGATTAAATAACTCTCCCAAGGTGAGTAGCTAACAGTGGCAGAGCAGACTTAACCCAGGTTCTGGGTCTAGAGCTTGCACTTTTACCCTCGATATTCCCTGCACTCTTCCTAAGTCTAAGTCTGAGGTTTTGACTTCAGAGAGCAACAGAGCCTGGAATTTCCTGGTGTGCCACAAGATAGAGATTGCAGATCTTGGATAGACTGAAGTCTTCTAAGGCAGGGACTATTGTCAACATATATTTTATCAAACAATATTTTCCCAACAAGTTAAACTTCATCTTATTAGCATGAAGCTTTATAATCCAGTGTTAATTACTGGCTAAATGTATGCATCTTTTTCAAAATTTTTGCATTAAAATGGTGAACATTTGGGTCCATCGACTACCACCATGGCCCTCTCACTATATTAAAGGGAGATTTTGCTTTGTCAACCATGGAATCACATCACGCTTTACGGGGTGGGGGGGGCAGACTAGCTGTCAGTGGATTAGGCAAAAAGCCTGTAGCTATGGGTTAATAATACAATGAATATACAATGAAAACAAGACTCCATTAGAATTGACAGAGGACTAACAACTGACAAACTTGGAGCAGAGCAAGAATTGTAAGGAGGCAGAAGGTAGAGAATAGTTGGACATGCACATTGAAATAAGTAAACTAGGGGTGTCAAAGAAAGAAAATTGAAAAATGGAGAAAGATGACAAATGTACTAGGCTTAGGAACGAGCTGGCTTATGTTTATTTAGGAAGCCAGGAACAAGTTGCACATGATGAAAGTAGGGCTAGAAAACATCCCCACTCTCAATTTTTTGGTTTCATAAGCTTCAGTTACAACCCAGAGCAGGTGTGTCGGGGGAGGGGTCATCATTAACACTAATGAATCCTATTTGTCAATGGAATCTTTTGGCACAGCATGTTTGAGACCGTCCCTGCCCATCACTGCAACAATATAGTCTTAATTCAAAAGGGCATTGTCATCTTTTCAACTGCCATGAAGGAATTAACTCCTATAATCTGTTCAATCAAAGCTACAAACATTCACACGTTAATTTACATTCAGCAGCTACTTCATTTCTAGAGTGCTTATTATACCCTGCAGTAGTATTTAGGAAATAACTTTGGGTTCATATAAATATAACTCCTAAATCTGTATAAAAGCATCCCTTGCCCAAGTTCTGGATATGTTATCAGCTACTCTAGGTTAAAGCCTTTCTTTTGTTTTAATTTCTCTGCTCATAATTCAATTGGTGTATTTATATCTGGATTACATCCTCAAAATCTAGAAAGTCTGGGTGGGGGACTCTCTGTGGAGGATTCTGTTTAGCCAAATCTGGGAATGCTTTGAAATAAAGAGGGGCAGAAAAAGGGAAGTGAGAACTGAAGACATCACTTGGAGAAAATGGATCATACATTCAGCTACAGGCAAGTGGCTAGAACAGAGGTTTGAGTTCCTTATATATTTTGGATAGATAGGCTTGCAAATATTACCTTGTCTCTTCACTCTGTGAATTGTTTCTTTGGGTGTGCAGGAACTTTTTATTTTGATGTAATTCTACTTGTCTATCTTTGCTTTCATCACCTGTGCTTTTGGATCAAATCTAAACAATCATTGCCCGACCAATGTCATATAGTTTTGCCTTTTTTTTTTTTTTTTGCTAGTTTTATAGTATCATGTCTCTTGTTTAAGTCTTTGATATATTTTGCATCCATTTTTATATATGGTGTGAGATAAGAGTTTCTTTCCTTTACATATAGATATCTGTTTTTTTCACATCATTTACTGACAAGATTGTCTTTTTTGTCATTGCACATTTTTAGTATCTTTGTCAACAAAGATGGATTGACTGTAGATTCAGGGGTTCTTTTCCTGGGCTTTCTGTTCTGTTCCATTGGTTGATGTTTCTATTTTTATGACAGTATTATTCTGTTTTAGTTACTATCACTTTGAAGTATATAGTTTGAAATCTTGATTGTGTGTTGTCTCTGAATTTGTTCTTTTTGATTGTGATTGCCTTGGATTGTGTGTGTGGTCCATGTGAATTTTAAAATTATTTTATATGTATCTGAAAAATAACATTGGAATTTTGATAGGATTGCATTGAACAGGAATTATAGATGTGTGCCACCATGCCTGGTTTATTTTTTATATTTTTTGTAGCTATTATAAATATAATTGTTCTCTTGATTTCTTTTTTTCAGAAAGTTCATTTTTGGTGTAAAGAAATGCTATACTACTAATTTTCACATGTTGATTTCGTGTCCTGCAACTTTACTGAATTTATCAACCCAAACTCTTTTTTTGGTGGACTCTTTGGGGATTTTTTAAATATGAAGTTGTGTTATCTGCAGAGGAACAATTTATCTCTTACCTTTCTTTTCTGACTGCTGTGGGAATCTGAGGTGTTGTTTGATTTTTGCTCCATCATAGGGATAAAGTAGTATGTGTTATAAGAACCAGCTACCCCCTGTTTTGTGTATATGGTTTTGTGTGTGTGTGTGTGTGTGTGTGTGTGTGTGTGTGTGTGTGTACGTGAGTGTACACATGTGTGTACGTTGGAAAGGACTTTGTACTTCTGATTTTGTTATTATTTCCTTATTGCCTGTACTACTTGCACTGCTGAGCCAATCATTTTATCTTTTGCAAGGAGTTTAATTCCTTTTAAAAGCAGACAACACTCATTGATTGATCCTTGTCATTATCATTGCCCATGTACCCATTACAGGGCACAGCCACTTGGAAGCCTTGTGCTGCCTCCCACTTAGTACTACTTCATTCCAGGGAACTACAGACAACAGCCTTGGAAATTGTCATGTGATTGCATGCCAGGCTTTATTACATTGTCACAACCATCCCAATGGAGTATTTTGTCTATTTAAATGTTACATTCTTATTATGTTATTGGCTTCTTGAGGATAAAGGCTTCCTCTACAACCAAGGAGGTTCGCCCTTCCCCATTTGAGTAGTTGTAGTATCTAGTTTGTTACCTGGCACACAGTGGGAGATCAGTACATATTTCTTGGATGAATGAATGCAAAAATAAATATTCTGGTTATTTCAGAATTAACCTTTATTAATAAAATGCAGCAGAACAACTAGAATGAAAAAGTTTTCCCTCTAAAAACAGGAAAGCATCAGGCAGAATAACAACAAATAATAATAGTTATTATTATCATTACCACACTAACAGAGATGGGATCCTGATTATTTCCAGTCAGGTTGCTAATTCAGCTCCAAAATCCCATCCTGAGAACTGGTTCTCCAGGGCCACTCTTCTTTTTTCTTACCTTGGCTCTTTAAAAAGCAGAGACCATATTGAGTGGGGAGTGGCTAATCCTAAGAAAGCACAAGTGAGGGACTAGGGTTGTGGCTCAGTAGAGCTCTCGCTCGCTTGCTTGGCACATGAGAGGCGCTGGGTTGGATCCTCAGCACCACATAAAAATAAATAAATTAAATAAAGGTATTGTGTCCATCTACAAGTGAAAAGAAAAAAAATATATATATATATACATATATATACACACATACATATGTATACACACACATATAAAGAATGCACAGGTGAGGGAAAAATTGGACATGAAATGAGGAAGAAAGCAGAATGAATACAAGGGGTTGCATTACTACATAAGCCACAGCCTCACAGATACCACAGGTTCTTCATAGATTCTAGTGGAGTTGCCCTGGGCATCTCAGAGCAGCTCTTTCAAAGGGAGGGCAGGGAGGTATGGAGGTGAGCCTGTTTTCTTGCTTCCTTCTTTCTTGCATTTGCCATTGTTGGGGTATGCTCCAGGGGCCGCTGCCTCCTTTGCATTTCTGGGTTGCATTCCTGGATCACATTGGCCCCTTCTAGTAGTTGCTGGAGAAGTCACAGGTCTAATCTGGCCAGTATGCAGGTGCTGTGATGGATGGGTCTTCTGTTCATGTGTTTATCATTTCCATTGTTCTTTATTTCTTCATTTGGCTGTAAGCTCCCATCTGGTATTATTTCCTCGTAGACTGATGGACTTCCTTTTTTATATCTCATAGCGCAGGTCTGCTTGTAATGCATTCTACTGTTATTCTGGGAATGTCATTATTTCACATTCATTTTCAAAGGCTAGTTTTGTTAGAAATAGAATTCTTCATTGACAGTTTTTCTCTTTTTGCTCTTTGATTGTATGATTCTCCTGCCTTGGCCCTTCATTCTTTCAGCTGAAAAATCAGCCATTATTCATAATGTTCTTCCCTTTGCATGATCAGTTGATTTTCTCTTCCTGCTTTCAGGTTTTTCTAGTCTTTTGTATTCATCACCTTATGATGTTTCTAGGTATGGATATCTTTGTCTTTATCCTACCCAGATTTTTTTGAGTTTCTTGGATGTATAAATTAACATTTTCCATCAAATTTGAGAAGTTGAAGACCATTGTTTATTCACATATTTTTCCTGTCTTTTATTTCTCTTCTCTTTCTGTTTATTCACATATTTTTCCTGTCTTTTATTTCTCTTCTCTTTCTGGGTTCCTATTGCACATTTGTTGCCATGTGAATGCCTCTGAGGCTCTTTTTATTATTCTTCAAATTTTTTTTTCTTTCTTATTCTTTGCTTTGAGTAAATTTTATTATTGTGCTGCTCACTGGTAGCTTATTTTATCATCTTAAATATACTATTGATTGCAACTGGCAAATTTTTTATGCATGTTATTTTACCCTGGAGTTTCCATTTTTAAAATACAGGTTCTAGTTCTCTTTTGCGGCTCCCTATTTGTTGAGTCACTATTATCTTCTGGTTTTTTAGTTCTTTGAACATCCTTAGATACTTGGAAATTTATTGTCTGATAAATCCAACATCTGGATCCACTTACATTGGGTCCAATTATTAGTTAAAAAACATTATTCCCCCAACCCTGACTGTGGGTCACACTTTCTTGTTTCTTTGAATACCTTGTGATTTTTGGTTGAACTAACCCTGATACTTTAACATTTTGTGTAGCAATTTGGGGTTTTGAGTTATTTGAGGTGTTTTGGGTTTGTTTTGTTTTATAAATTACCTGAACTTAATCCGTGTTAATCTGTGTTGTCTTTTCCCTTGTTGTATGCAGTCTTGGTGTCTCTGTCGAGTTTCTTTATTCTTTTTTAAAAATATTTATTTATTTGCTTTAGTTGTACACAATGCGTTTATTTATACGTGGTGCTGAGGATTGAACCCAGGCTATGCACATGCTAGGCGAGCACTCTACCGCTGAGCCACAATGCCAGTCCCTCTTTATTCTTATTTTTAGTATTTGCACAAGTTGCTTAGGTATTGCACCTTTGCCTGCACAAGCTTAGTAGTTCAGCTTGGTGGTCAACTAGCAACATGTGTAGAAGTTGTGCTTAAACACTTGGAGCCTATGAGTCTTTTTTTCTTTTTTTGTGGGGGATGGGTACTGGGGGTTGAACTCAGGGGCACCTGACTACTGAGCCACATCCCCAGCCCTATTTTGTATTTTATTTAGAGACAGGGTCTCACTGAGTTGCTTAGTGCCTCGAGTTGCTGAGACTGGCTTTGAACTTGAGATCCTCCTGCCTCAGCCTCCCAAGCGCTGGGATTATAGGTGTGTGCCACTGCTCTGGGCTCCTATGAGTCTTTTACTGAGGGTGGAAGAGCATTCAAAGTTCAGCCATGTTAAATCTCTGTGCACCTTCCCCACTGAGTTTTCTTGTATTTCCCATTACATTTCTGTATTTTGCCATCCAGAGACTTGTGGAGAGCTTATCTTGCCTCTTTGTGGCTCTTTCATTTTCTAATTTTGGCTAATCCAACACTTAAGCCTTCTGGCACTTAATCTTGGGCTAGAAGTGAGGGCAGTTTCCCCCTAATTGCTTCCTAAAGTTACTGAGGCTGTAACTTTTGAAAAAGCCATGAGTTTTCCCTCTCTCCATCCTCAGCATCAACCCAAATAGAGGTTGCCCCTTTTGGGTCAGAGTAGTTGCCTTTGCAGCAAATCCTACACTGCTAAGACTACTATTCTTTTGTGGTGCTGGGGATTGAACCCAGGGCCTTGTGCATTCGAGGCAAGCACTCTGCCAACTGAGCTATATTCCCAGCCCAAGACTACCATTCTTTTTTTTTTTTTTTTGGTACCGGGGATTGAACTCAGGGGCACTCGACCCCTGGGCCACATCCCCAGCCCTTTTTGTATTTTATTAGAGACAGGGTCTCACTGAGTTGCTAAGTGCCTCGCCATTGCTGAGGCTGGCTTTGAACTCGCGATCCTCCTGCCTCAGCCTCCCAAGTGCTGGGATTACAGGCGTGCGCCACCGCGCCCGGCAAGACTACCATTCTTAATATGGAAGAATTGCAACCCCAGGTAGCTGGACTGGACTCTGTTTTCACCTGAAGTTTTAATAGTTTTCAAGACTAAGTACTTGCAATGTATTGTCTACTTTGTTCTATTTCCAGAGCTCTGGAAGAGTTGTTGTTGTTGTGATTTTTTGGGGTGGGGGAAGTAGTGGGAGAGATTTGTTGACCTTTTTACCTTGCCACAGCTGGCAATTTCTTTCTCTCTGCCCAGAATACTTTTGCCTGTTTGTTTTTGATCTTTCTGTCTCACTTTGTTTTAATTTATCTTTTACATAAATCAAGAGTTGGGTTTTCCTTTGTGATCTAGTGTTAAAAGCACTTTTCACTTTTTAGTAAGTGAATTAGACTTACATTTACTAACTTGACACATAAGTTGTATTTGATCTTATTCCTGTCATATTATTTTATGTGATACTTTGTTTTGTAATGTTAATAAAGTCTTAATTATGTTCCGTATTTGTCTTTTAGTTGTGTGTGTGGGTATGTTTAATGTCATTTAGAAAAGTTTATATTTTTGTTCTGCTGCTTATCTTTATGATGAATCTTATATATCCCATATCTTCATTTTTTTAGTCAATATTCATTGATTTCTACCATAAGTAGAAATGTTTTCTTTCCTTTTTCCTTCCCTCTTTGTTACCACTCTGTTGAATTATTAGTATTTTCTTTATGTTTACATTTGTATTATTAAACCATGTTTATATTTCATATCTTAATGATGTTACTGAATAGAATCTTCTGGCTATTAACTATACAGATGGAGTGATAAACTTTCTATGCATTCTACCTTTTACCCCTTTCTTTTCTAAACACTTGTATTATTCCTACATTGTATGAACATAAATAGAATATTTTCATTTTTCTTTTGTCACATGAATCTTCACATTTATTTTAGTCTTGCTTTTACAAATAAGTGTGTTCTGTCCTCATTTCTGTTCCTTTTGCCTGTTTCATGCCTACGTGCTTCTTTGTTCACTCAGCTGGCTCTCTAGTAGGATGCTGAATAGAGGACCCTGAGCACACATGCCTAGTGTACTGCAGTTCAATTGTTTGTCTGTATCTTTGCATCTGAATCTTCTGTGAGTAGGTACAACACCTAATCCTCCACTCACCCTGTCTTCTCTTGACTATCTTTTGGTTTTATTCTACTTCTGGCATTACAAGTTTCTGGAGAGAGATTTGAGACAACTTGTGATGTTTCTTCATCTCTTTGCCTGGCTGCCCAGACTTGGCCAGGATGTGTTTTGTTGTGCACTATACCTATAGGCACACAGTGTGCCCTTTCCTGTGGAGAGTCATGAAGCTTTTCTTGAGTTGTATGCTTAAATATTTATTTGTAGAATTCAGCATATCCAATTATGCATATTTTAGGTTTGCTTTATTTTCTGTAATCCTTACTGTTTCCTTTTGGCATGTCTTCCTTTGTGACTTTTGTTTTATTTCTGCTAATTTTGGAAGGCTTTATGTATGTTTATGTATCAGTCCATTATGTTTCTCTCAGTTTTATTAAAAATGGAGTTTGGATTTTTTTCCTCCATTTTCTTCTTGATTTTTAGGAGGTAACATGGAAAGGTAATTTCTCTTTAGTCGTGTTCCAGTAGAAGTCAACTAGTATCATACTGAGTGATTACTGTGTAGGAAACGCAGCCATAACTACTATACATACATTATTTCCTATTTAATTCTCACTTTGTTAATAGGAACTAGAATGACAGCTCTTGCAGATTAGCCCCTTAATCTTCATTTTGTCTCTTAGAATGTTATCTTGCTGCTATATCTGAAAAATTAAGGCACACATCTCTCAGACTTCTTTACAACACAGTTTCTACATGTGACCTAACTTCCGGCAAGCAGACACGCTCCATAGCACTGGGACTTGGCAGACATTAGGGGAAAACCCACGCTTCTTCTGAAGGCATTGTGGTGGAGGAGGCATTTGCATAGTGATTTGGTGAGGTGTTATAGTAGCAGTTTGGGGTCTCTAGAACCTAGCAGAAGTGGTATGTAATTAGCAGCTGGGACAGTGACTTCTGGATTCTCTTAATTTCAAATCATGCCAGAGACATCAACATCTTTGTGAGACCATTCTGCAAGATAGTTCTGGGTGTCTAACTTCACAATCCAGAACAGTTCTCCAGCCCTGGCTTAAAAAACTTTTGTAAGCTCCAACTGATCAGGACAGTTTCTGGTATTTGTACCTGTACTTTGACTAGATGACATGTTCATCCCCATTTTATAGAAAGGGCAGGTCACCTAACTAGTTAAGAATAGAAGTAGGACTTAATTCTAAGTTTATCTGACTCCACAGTCTCTCATCTAAATATTATTATTGATCATAGGTATCAGACACTTCTATATGTGTGTGCCAGATCTTTCTCAGCATTTAAAATTTATTAACTCACTAACTTTCACAATACTTGTAAAAGCTAGGTTTTAAAATTATTATTGTTAGCTCCATTCTACATATAAGGAACTAACACAGAGAAATGAGAAATTTACCCAAAGCCACAGAGGTCTGCTTTGAAGTCCATGTTCCATTGGCTAGATTGCTTTCATCTCAAAAGTGACTTTAACTTTTATTTTATATTTTGAAATTTTATTTTTTAAAATAATTTTTAAGATTCAGTCTTGACTGTGATACAGGAATTGGTTTATTGGTACAGGGTAATACACTTTATTTTTAGATTTCTTAGTTAAGCCACATTCAAATTCTTCCCATCAGAATATTCTGAGTAGCTCTTTAGAATGTTTCCAATGTAATGGCAATAGCGCTATCATAGAGTTATGGAATCTCAGGATTGGTTGAAGACCTATTAATTATCTAGTCCAAGGACTATAATTCTCTCTTTAAATTCTTTGCCTGTTTATCAGTCAGCCTGGGAGGCTCAGAATTCCCTGGATAGCCAGTTCATCTTCAGCCAGGAACTATTCATAAGTCTTCCTAAGACTGAGCTAAGCATGCATTGTTGAGATCTCTATTTATTAAGCCTTGATAAATGCATATCAGCTATGATTTCTGTGCCACAGATGGCTCTTTGGCTATTTAACAATATTTATGCTTCCTGGAATCATACCTCCTCTGCCCTTTAGGTGACCCACTTCCTATTTGTTTAACACCTTGTCAAGAATTCAATTTTAATGAATTTATTTGAACTAAGCACAAATTTAAAGTTGGTGTGGTCAGCAGTGGGAAGGATAGGACCTTACCACCCTTGTTTTAGATGTTATATTCCTGGGGACCTGCATTGTAATATTGAATCACATTGAAACTGGAGTCAATAAACTGATGGTGCCTTTTGTCTTGTTGCCATTAGAACAGATTCTTCCATCTGCACTTCTTGCAGTTTTTTTCCCTGGTTCTCTTTGCTTCAGCAACCCTGCATCTCTCTTGCCTGGTTGACACACTGTGGCCACCTGTGCTCACACACACTCCCTTTTTCAGGCTGGTGTGTCCCCTATCTCCCTGTTCCACCTCCCCTCATCCTTCCATTGCAATGTCTTCCCCTTTAGTTGGTATGCCCAGAGCACCCTAAAGCTTTCCATGTATATTTTGTCTCCTGTGAGTAGACTCTTCTGACCTTCTGTTTATGTTAGATATTTCCGATACCCACTTTCAAGCCCTCTGTGCTTCCAGCTTCAGGAACTTATCTCAATTATATATTTTTTTAAATGTATGATTTGTGATTTTCATGCAAGATTAAGAGTGCTGTGCCTTTTTTGTTTATCTTTCCATCCCTAGTTCCTAGTACATGTCTGTCTGTATCTCTTTCTCTCTCTCTTCTCTCTCTCTCTCTCTCTCACACACACACACACACACACACACACACACACACACACAGTGATCTATTGGTAATAATGGGACCTTGAATAATTTTTGTTAAATATCATGCTATTAGTTTTGACCTCTTTAATCTGTTGGAACCTTTGGAATTAATAACTTTCACTGAGAATATTTGCATTGTCACTAAAATGTTTTTTAGCATGCCATCCATATTTTGATTCAACTATGGTTAGGCTCCTGTATCTTAAAAGAACTCCCTTCAGGCTGATGTCAAGCCTTTGAATTATGTCCATCAGATATTGAATTCACTTTGCCATATGGTCACTCAACTCTTATTTCTCTGGCTTGTATACATGATATAAAGATATATGTTAATTGCCTTTTTGAATTTTGAATAAAAAAACGAAATCCTATTGCAGTTCCCTGCAATATGTTGTGTAAGCTCTCGAAAATTAGTCTAACTTAATTTAGTAAATATACAACTGGCTTCCATTAAACATGATTCCTCTTCTTATCTCTTGTTAACTATTTTTTAAATAGAATCTCACTTAAGCTTAAGAGATACATACATATAATGTTTACTGAATTGCTTGAGAATAGGAGGAAGACAGCAAACAGGAATATTTTTATATACTAAAGTATAATTGTCACTCAATAAATTTATCATTGCTGTTACATAATATTTAGTTCATATTCATATGTCACAATGATGTTCTTCAGAACAGGATCCAAACAAAACTCATATGTTGCATTTAGTTGTCAAGCTTCTCTTGTCTCTTTAAGTCTAGAATAGTTTCTCTGCCATTTACAACTTTCATGACATTGAAGGTTTTTGAGGAGTACAGTACAGGTGTTTTGCAGAACATTTTCATATTGGATTCACCTGCTTGTTGCTTCATGATCATATTCTGCTTAAATATTTTTTGCAAGAATACTATATAAGTGATGTGTCTTGGTGTATGACATTAGGTTTCAGATGATCAAATGATGTCCCATTGTTGGTGATTTTAATTTGATCCCTTGGTTAAAGTGGTGTCCATTGAGTTTTTTGACTGTACAGGTAACTTTTCTTTGTATTTAATAACTACTCTGTGGAGAGATATTTTGAGATTTACTCATTTTTTTAAAATTAGAATTACCTTTGTATTCTCCACAGCTTTTCCTTTTTGTAATTCTTTAGAAATCTTTGGCTGCATGCGCCATCCTAATCACTGAGTCACTATCAACAAGAGTAATTTGAATTCTCATCTAGTGTAGTCATTCTTGTGTTAGTCAACTTTTCATTGCAATGACAAAATACCTAGGCAGGGGGTGGAGGGTGGGAAGCCAACTTAAAGGAGGAAAGATTTACTTTGGTTCAGTTTTAGAGGTTTCAGTCCATGGTCATCCAATTCCATTGCTTTGGTTTGGGGGTAGGCGGAACATCATGGTGGAAGTGTAAGTAAGCTGCTTACCTCATGGCAGCCAGGAAGCAGAGGGGGAGAGATGGGTGGGGAGGGAGGGAGGAGAGAGGTGAGAGGGAGAGGGAGAGGGAGAAAAGAAAGTACCAGGGATATGATACAGTCCCAAAGGGCATGCCCCCATGGACCCAGTCCTTTCAACTGGTTCCTACTTTCTATAGTTTTCACCACCTCCCAATAGTCCATTCAGTTAGGAGCTGGCTCATCAATGGTTAACCCATTAATAATATTATTGCCCTCATGATCCAGTTACTTCCCCAAAGCCCCACCATTGAATATTGCTGCTTTGGGGACCAAGCCTTAAACACACGAGCCTTTTGTGGATAGTTTAGACCTAAATTATAACGGTTCTCTAACAACCTCGTCACAAACTATGAGGTACAATTATCTTTTTCCCGTTTTTTTTTTAGCACTTGGCACTCTGAACATCAATTGTTAAGGATTGGAGTTGGCAATTTCTTTTTCCTTCTGTTGTCTGTTAATATTTCCCAACAGTGTAGTTAGCTCTTCCCTTCTGAATGTGTTCAGTCTGATCCCACTCAACTGTTTTGCCAATTGTTTTGTCACCTCTGGCCTCTATGTACTGACCTGAAAGGCAAAGTGTAAATCATTTCACTTTGATTATGAGAAGCTACATATGGAAGTATGTGCTATGCTCAACCACCTGAGGCTCCTGTTCCAAATTCTGTCCTTCAGATGCTAAGACAGAAAAACCAGGTTGGTCAATAATTCAGTAGTTGTTATGGGAAGCTGGCTTATCCATCCTTTTTCCTTTTCTTCTCTTCTGCCTTACAGTCCGTGGCACTATTTAACGAGGATTATATCTGCAGAGGTGGCCCTGGCAGTCATTTTCCTCTTAGCAAGTTGTTACCAAGTCTTTTACTGCTGTATCTCACTGGACTGCTCTGGGTATATGGCAATTTGTCCTTCCTCCTTGGCTGTCTAGATAGGACACTTTTGTTTTTTGACAGACAGCTGACCATCTCAGTGTACTTTAAAGTAGCTATTTTGTCTCCTAAAATGTTGGCCTGAAATATATTATAACATATATACCTTTAAACTTATTTTTGTTTACTTGATTATGTGAAATCTTCTCACAAGGCAAAATGATTTATTAGAAATCATGTATGCTGTTAAAGAAAAATTGCACCAGACAGTTAAATAGCAAGAAAGATTTTATTCAAGGCTATTGCAATAAGGGAGAGAGACTGATCTCAACTTTGTTAAAACAAAAGATGAAGAGAGTTTTAAGCACTGGGATGAGTGTGCTTAGGCATCTGTGTTTGCTTGTTAGCTCTGCTGATTGAAGTTAGGCTCCTGTCCTTCCAGAGAGTGGGTGATGGGGCATAATCTTTTTTAATGATTACATTTCAATGGATTTGGCCCCCAGGTCCATGGGAAAAACAGTCCAGAGTTGTGAAACTTGTAAGAGACTGGGAGATTTATTTACATTTCAGAAGGGCAGAGAAAGAATTTGCAAATTCAAGTCTTTCTCGAACAAATGCTCTAAGAGAAGGTAGGTTAGGGGTCTACCATGAGGAAGAGACTTGTCTAAAATTTAGTCAAGCTGAAAGGACCCTTAAGCCATCTTGATTAATGGAGTTGTATCTTCTCTCACATCTGTAATGCAAAGATCCTCACTGGCTCTGACTTTTGAAACAAGTTCCTTGTCATAGTCATGGGCCATGGTGAAAGAAGAGAGCATTTCACCTCCAAGGGAATACTGAAGTTAGAGTCTAACGACTTGGACAGGCAAAAGGTTTTGTGATGGGAAGAGAGGAGCCACAAAGGCTCAGAAATTCAGTTTGTAATGATTGTGTTTCTGACCCATGGGTTTTTTAAATCTCTCCTCTCTGTTACATACACAAAGAAAGCATTTCTTATATTTTTATATTTTCTAACTAATTCAACTTGGACCAAAGTGTTAGGGGTTGGGAAAAAGCATAGTTATTAATTCCCACACTTAACACCCTCCACCTCTAAATTCCTGCTGTCTTTTATGTAGGGTTTCATATGACCCCTCCCATCTCTGTACTGGAGTTTGGCACTTTAAAATCCTGCTTTAGGCTATAAAGTACTTGCTTTGAGAGTGTAGTTTCATTATTTTAGTTTTTGTTCAGACGACCTCGAAGTGCCCTACAGAAAGCTAAAAATGAGTAAATATTTTAAATGGCTTAGAATTTTTACTGGGCTCTTTTATTCTTTCCAAGCTCTGATCTTTCTTCATTTATAAATTTCTGTGTCTGGTCTTACTCAACAAAATTGTTAATCTCTCTGATTTCTGGTAATCTACCGTTATCTCGAGCATCTGATGGGCATGTAATTGCTCATTGTATTCGTTTGGAGCCCCAAAGAACAGAGGTCATGCAATTTGGGAATATAATTTACTGCTCCATGATTCTTCATTTCCGCCCAGATGTTGGCTCTTGTCTAAATGCAGAACTTGTCTAAATGCAGATCAATGGACATTGTGGGGCTTGTTTAAATATGAAGAAAGTCTAAAAATCTAATACTGTGATAATTCTCTTTCTCACATTCTGAGGACAAGCTCAAGTTCTTTGTGTACAAAATGATGTATCACCCAGTTAGCAAACAGTGATTTCTTTCTCCATTTTCAAGTCATTACTTGTAAACTTTTTGTTCCATTTCTTTTGTTTCAGAAGGTTATTCTAAAATCTGTGCTTGAAATTAATACACAAAAATAAATATCTAACGGATGCTTGATTGGCTGATATTCAAAAGGTTTTGGCAGCACTGAGTTATTCAGAAGACAACTTAAAACACCATGAAGGGTTAAAAAGTTGGCCCAGCAAATTCTTAAACATCCTATTGTATAAACTGTAATAATTGTTTGGCAGGCTTCCCAAGGAAAAGAAAACTCAGTTAAAGGGCTTCTCTTGCCTGAGGGGTAAGGAACTGGGATGCCACACCAGGGTTATTAGGAGTATATTAATTTCACTGAGGTCTTGCCTATGAGCAAATACATGGAAGGATTTAAGCTCATTAATATAGAACCTACTAAGTAAAAAGTTTGTTTACTTATGTTATTAAGTTTTACTTATGTTATTTCATTTAATGGCTCCCCAAACTATAATCAGAGGGTGTCATCTCTATTCACAAATAATCTAAATTTGAGTGGTAAAGCAAGTTTTCTTTATTTTACGTACACAGAATCAGCTAGAGCATTTCAGTTGTTTAATAAATATCACGTGTCCCAATTAAGAGCTCTACAAAATGCATTATTTAATTAAACTAATGAAAATCCACCCACTGTCCCCCAACTGAGAGGTTGATGGTTATCCCCATTTTACAGGTAAGTAACCTGAGCACTAGAGAGGATAAAACAACTTACTTAACATAAAATAGCTGATAAGGAGCAGAGCTGTGACTGATCCTGAAAATAGCAACTTCACAGCTGGAATTCTTTAACACTATGCTGATGTTTGGGTGGCGTTTTGGACATTGTGGGTAAAATGCTTGGAGGAAAACAAGGAAGAGCTCATAGTCAAAACCATATTCACACACAACCTTATGCCAGATTGTGTGTGTGTGTGTGTGTGTGTGTGTGTGTGTGTGTGTGTGTGTGTAGGGCCAGGGTTGGATGGGGGTGGAGGATCTCTATGCACACAACTCTGCTGGTGATTTGCTGCCAGGAAGCTGCTCAGGAGTCTTTTTCCCTAGGCTGGACTGTTTCCAAGGAAACACAAAAAGTGTCAGAAATTTGGATATAATATTCTGATTCTTATTGACAAGAATAAAATGTGAACACCTTCAGTTATCTATTCTGCTCAGTAGTTGTTGCCTGTGGCTGTAGACCCAGTAGAATTGGGTTTTAGGGCAGCTGGTCAATAGGGCTTCCTTGGCCTCAGTGTGCTGAGGTTGTCTCAGCTTATGTCTCAGAGTCTGCATGATTTCTGTCTTTGCTTTCCTGTTATGCATGTATCGACCAGGTTGTGGTACCTACCCTGGAATTTGTAAGATTTCATTTGATTTAGACTTGTGGATCTTCTTTCCAGAGTTTAAAGTTGCTCTTTTAGTAGGATGTCCTTTCTTCGACAGATACCCATTTTCAAATGAACAGAGCCTACATACTCATCATTACGGCCTCAGCCACCCCTAGTGTGATGGCTTATTGGTTAAAGGCATAGATTCTGGCAACATGCTCCTTGCATTCAAATTCTGGGACCAACATGTGACCTTGTGCAGTTCATTTAAACTGAGTGCCTCCCTTTCCTTGCCAATAAAATGGGGATAGTTCATTGATTGTGCTTATCTCACAGGGTTCTTATGATATTTAAATAATTTAATGCATGTGGTAGATAATACCAGGGGTGCTGCACATCATGCTGCCATCAAGGACAATGATCAAATGGGGCAATATTGGGTTGTAGAAAAGAACAAAATTAACCCAAAAGAATTAGAATAAATATGCAGTAAAATCTTAAGCAAATACTAATTGAAAATCTAATATATGCCATTTGAATGATGTGAAAAAAAATTTTATATTCCGTGTCCTGAAGTACCTTTTAATTCATAAGAAATAAATGTGATAAACATGTTTGGAATTCACATTCATGGTAAGAATAAAGTTTTGTGAATGTGTAAGGGAAGGAGAGAGGAGTTACTTTACATTGGTAAAACAAGGAAAACATCATTAAGTAAATGGAAAGAATTTAAATTGGTGTGTTTGGTTTATGGTGAAAAATACCAGTGGGAGGGGAATCTGCATAGGCAAAAGTAGGAAATATATACTCAGGGAATGAAATGTTATGATAGACGTCGTGCTGGAGTGGGAGAGGGTCATGTGGTTAGCACAGAAATCATGAATTATGAGGACCAAAGACAGGAGTCACATGATGGCACACGAGGTATCATTAGCCCTCATGGGTACTGCATCCAGAAAACCACTAGGAGACAAGCATTTCAAAACCCGATGTCCTTCTCTGCCATCTTCTTTTTTTTCATTACCAGGTTTCTTCTTCTTCTTCTTCTTCGTTTCTTTTCCTTTTGCTGCTTCAGCCTACTTTTTGGTTAGATGGAGCCTTGAGTTTATTTCACTGGGTTCTTGCAGTTTCAATACCTGCTGCCAACTGCTCAGCTCCTGGACATTCAGAATTCACATTTCCTGGAGGAAACAGCTTGGTTTTTCCCAGCTTTTCTTATCAGGAGCATAGGCCACTGCCTGACTAAATTGATGCCTTTGGGTCAGATGCTTCCTTTTGTCTGATCAGCTGTAACTAGAGGTGGCAGGATCATGTAATATGAAACATAACCTTCTAAGCATCAAAGGGAGTTTCCTTTACAACAGATGAGGGCCTGACAAAATGCCAAGGCTTGCTCTGGCTGGTAGGCTTGGGAAAGTCAAAGCTGGAGATTGTCATTTGAATAATTCACAGTGATGTTACTTGAAGTCATGAGAATGGGAGGCATCTCTGACAAAACAACAAAGAGCAGAGGTAACATTTTGGGAATAGATACATTTAATGGGTGACAAGACAGCTTTTAAGGGCATAGGCTAAGGTGGTACTACAAAATTGTTCATCCCTGCTCAGTGGCTGGAGATGACTCAGGGGCTGGAGCTACGCCCACTGTTCCACAAACTGGACATTCTGGTGAATTTCAACCAATAAGAGACAGAGGAGGGAAGAAGCCAGCAGATATTTCTTTTTTCTTCTTCTCTATCAAGGATTATTTCAATAGTAGTTTCCCAGGCTCTGCAGAGACAACCTGTAAGGTCAAGAAACTAGCTCTGTTTGTTGTGAGGTTGTGGTGAGGTCAGAGACCCATTGTTTTGGTTTTGCTTTAGTTCATTTCCTCCATGACTCCTCCTTTCCCTTGTTCTTGTTTCCTGGGTTCCCTGGTCCCTAACGCGCTAGCAAGTTTTTCTTAGGCTTTTACTTCCAAGGGAACCTGGGATAAAACACCTTCACTAAATATACCATCTCTTGTTCACAGCACATTGAATGCCTGCAGCCAGTCAGTTAAGCCCTAGGCCTGTAGTTCTGAAAGAGTGATCCCTGGACCAGCATCGTCAGCATCACTTGGGGATTTGTTAGAAATTCAGGCTCTCAGGCCTTACCCCAGACTACAGAATCAGAACCTCTGGTTGATTTGCATGCATGCTAACAATTGGGAACAACTGCTTTAGCCAAAGGGTTATAAAACTCTCATTCGTGGGCTAACTGCCTGATTTTGTAAATAAAGTTTTATTAGAACATCCATTCCCATTTCCTCACTCATAATGTATAGCTGCTTTTGTGCAAAGGGTAGAGTTGAGTAGTGGATATAGTCTAAAATATTTCCTATGTGACCCTTTAAGACAAAGTTTGCAACTCTTAATCCTAGCCCGACCATGCACTCCAGCTCTCCACAGGTGAGTTATGTTCTTACCAAGAGTCAGTGGTTTGTTTTCTAATCTCATTTGTTATTAACAAGAGCAGCTGGACTTGAGGTGAGCAGTTGGAACATATTACTGTGGAAACACATGTATATAATATAACTATAAAAGACTGCAAGGAAATGAGAAAGTTCCAGAAGAATTTTACAGTCCTTTGTGTTTAGGTTCTGACTCCACTTTAAAGAAACCAGAACAGGGGATTTCAAGGAATTCACCTGAGGTAGGACTTAGGATGGAATGGCCATTTGGAACTTTAAGCAGAAGAACCATACTTAAAGAAGAAGCAACCCCATAACAAAGATTGCTGAATAAGTGAAAATAATCTAGATATTTTGATTGTTTTTGTGATTCTAGCTTTAAATAATCTTCTAAATTAAGTGGTGAGGGTGCTTAATGAGGCAGGTAAGAGGGTTTCTTTTAAGCTATATGAAAGTAAATGACCACACATGGTGCCCACATGCACCTAAAAGTGTATTATGGCCCTTTATCAAGATATACAGAAGTTTCTTGAATGTACTTTTTGGACCCATGCATCAGGATTAGAATAACTTTTATTAAAATATAGATTCTTGGAAAGATCCCCAGGAACCTTAATTTTAATGGCTCATGCTATTTACACATGAAAAAGAGCCAATGGTACAGGATAATCACCCATTTAATTATTCAAGTTCAAGTCATTAAGTAAGAGCAGACCAAACTCAGAGGATTATATAAAATCAGCCAATGCAGTTCTTAATTTCTCCCATTAAAAATGTTTTATTGCATATTTACAGCCTTCTTTAAATTCCTTTGGTAGAATAATAGGTAGATAGGTTTTAGATTTGTTCTAGTTTACTCTACAAAAGCCTTCACTAGACAGTGATTAAATTTTTTAGTAGTTAGAGGAGTCCCAGAGTTGATCTATCTAAACCCTAAAGCTGTAAAGTATGAAGTATAAAATGGAATGTAGATGTGTGTATGAATGTACATATGAATGTATAATGGAATGTTAACCTTTAAATCTTGTCCAAGGCACCAAAATAGAATAGGCATGAAATATGAAAGTGAGGTGCCAGACTCCAAGAGGAAATTTCAATGTCAGGGACTGAGATTGGATGAGATGGCTCAAAATTCAGGGAGAGATTATGGGTAGAAAGAGTAGTGTAGAGCCTTCCTGTATAGGTCTCCCTGGAGAGACTGGTTACTGTCTAGTGCACTGATTCACATTTGAGAAAACTAAGGCTTCATGCATAGAATGGAGGAAGGGAGAAAGCAGGAAGTGATGGGAGAGAGACACAGAGAGAGAGAGAGAGAGGGGAGTGAGAGAGAGAGAGAGAGCAAGAGAGCTAGCTCTCTCTATACCCCTTGGATGAACTACTCCCTGCTGTGGCAGTGTTCTGGAAAGATTCCATTTGACATCTTCAGGGAGGCGAGCTGGGCTTTATGAAGATTTAGTAGGCCTAACCAAGAATACTGTGAGGCAGAGGAGCCTTGGTCACTGGAACCCTCTTGAGAATCTCAGGAAGCTCCCACGGGAGAGGAGGCAGCCTCAACCTTTTCCTGCAGAGAGCCAGTCTCCTTGCCCCCCAACACCTCCTCCATCCCCGCCCCCTGACATTTCTCAGCACCCTCCCTGCTCTGTTCTTTCCTTGTTTCCCGCCTCCAGCTCAACCTTGGAAAGGTTGCAAAAATATCAGCTGGTGAGTGGAGATAGACTGAGGGGAGAAAGAAAGCAGAAGCTGAGCAACCTTACTGAGAGAGATTCTACTGAAGAGAAGTCCAGAATTCTGGTTCCTCTGGAGTTTCCCCCCAGGGCTGGAGAGGATCACCCCATTCAGCAAATCCAAAAGAACTCTGGGAAAGAAAAGATATGGTGCATTTCTAATTGCATCCCCTGTGCCTGGTCAGCATGCCCTTAATATTTGTGTGCACTCACTGGTCCGGAAGATGGAGGCTACAGACCTTCACAAAGCAGCTGGAGACTAAGGCCCTTGAAATTTGGAGGGGGGATTTTGGAGGCATCGGGCCGTTGCCATCACCTGAATATTTTTACCAAATCACTTGAAGAAAAACCTGATGAAAAAGCTTCTTTGAAGCAATTGTGCTGTGAATATCTTTACGATTACCTTTGAGGGTGGATATAATCAATTGTCTGTTTGAGATGGTCTTTAACGAAAGGTCAAACAAATTTTTCCTAGACACTCCAGGGAGAAATATTTAAAAACCCAAATAATTGTCTCATGATGTCACAGATATTATTTTTAGCTTTTATGAGCTTACATCATTTTCCTGAACTTAGCACTATGTGAATTACTGTCTTATGGCACAAGCTGCATGTTCTTATGTTTTCCTATAATCCAAGTATTAAAATTTTGTTATGATATTCATGTACCTACAAATCACAGTAACTGCCTATGCTGCGTATGGCCTGTGTGTTGCTCCAGACCTGCTTTCTACGATTCTCTACCCAGTCCTAAGGGTGTTTCAACAGGCTGCATTGTCTTCCAGTTATAGGAGAGCAGCGAAATCTGAATGAAGTTGGGCATTTTCTTCAGCTTTCTCTCTGAGGGACTCCCATGCCAACTGCTCCCTGACTAAATGATGTGAACCTGTCTCAAAGCCACGGATGATCACTCCAGTCTGCTCTGAGGGAATTCCCTACCCTTCCCTGTGGCCTCCTTACCTCTGAATGCTTTCATTTATTAAATTCCCCTCCAATTGCCCAATCTGAGAGTCCCTTCTGTTTCATGCCAACACTGACTGATATGATACTCTGCTGGTTCTGTTTGTCATTTAGCATATAACAATACAGTACATATTAAAAATGTGATTTTCATAACAAGAAAGGGTCCTTAGAATCACTGGGCTTACTTTTCTTTTAATCTTTACTAGCTTTCATGTTAGGATTTGAGAACGTCTGTTTCTTACCTGATCCCAGACTTCCTGCTATCTCCCCAAACTTTGAATTGAGGCAAACCTCAAAGTTCTGCGGGGGTAACTTTGGAGAGGAAGGAGGTGAGGAGCCACCTGGAGGGGGCTCAGAACCCTTCACCCCAGCTCCCATCAGAATAGCTTCCTTTTCATCTGTTCTTTAGGTTGAGCTTCTTTGTAAGAATAAGTTTGTAAGTTTGATAAAAGAATTCTGCTGTTTAAAATGGGTGAAAATCAGTAGGTTTAGGCATGGAATATTCCCTTTGAAGTATAAATCAGTTATCCCAAAAGGCCAGTACCTTATCAGGCATTACCAAATAATCAGAATCATTCCCAACTAGGGCCTAGCAGCATCCAGAGCTGGGTTGAAAGTGTTGTCCCTTGTGTTTGTGGAGACTCCAAGTGACATGGTCATACTCGAGAAAAGCTGAGGGATAGATTCCTATGTGAAGACAAAAAGAGCTCATACCCATTTTTTCCCCTGACTGTTGGTCTGACTGGCCTATCCAAAGATAAAGGGGCTGTATTACAAGGCAGGGAATGGCCTCACACAGAATAAATGCCTGGTGACTGGCAGTTGGCTATGAAGAGAGATTGTGCGAAAGAGCTCATCATTCTCTGGGGTGGCCCCTAGCTGCTCATTTCTAAAGCTGAGAATCATCCTGTAGGCTTTCTCCTCCATAGTCCACACATCCAATTCATCACCAGCTACAGCGACACTGCTTTTGAATACATCTCAATACTGCTGCTCTTCTCTCCATTAGTTCTTCTGTCTTGGACACTTTTCTTCCCCATTTGTCACTTAGCTCAGTCCTTTGGGACTTGGCTTAAAGGTTTCATCCTCAGAGGAGTCTTCTTTTCTACACCAGCTCCCCATTATGATCTCTTATCATATTCTTTAGTTTTTCTTCAGAGCTGTCACCATGAATTATAATTATAAATTTATTTGTGGTTACAGGTTTAGTATGTGACTCTCTCAATACTTCATACAATTGGAATATAAAGAAAGAAGTGAGGGCAACTGGAAATATAAATATCCCAGGCTTTTGTTGGTTGTTTTATAATTGAATAAATGTTTACTTTTAGATAATTAGACCCATTTGGGCTATCAGTAGTTCACTCATGGATACATAAGCATTTATTTTATAACTATTAGTGCTGGCCAAGATACTGGGGATTCATAGATGAATTGAACTGGGATGTGGTGTTGTGACTAGGGATATTTTAGTTTCAAACCTTGTTTTTGCAGCACAGTTTCTTACATTCCTTTTCTGAAGAGGTTTATTTCATCTGGGTCAAAAATGCAGCAAGCCAAGGGGTTGTTTTGGCAACACTGGAATAATCCTTTTATTTTATAGTGACATCAGAGATTGGTACCAAGAGGGCAAACTCTTTCACACTGGCTTTGAGTGCGCTTCTGTTTCTTTCTCTGCTCTGGCAGGAGTAAGTGTGGCATGACTCCTTTATTATCCTTCTTCTTGAATTACCCTGCTATGCAGAAGAAAGGGATGAACATATACCTATGTGTAATCTTTCAGTGATTGAAATAAATAGAATCAAATACTGATCACATTTACACAATTGAGGATGAATCATCCCTCTACTGTCTGATACATTTATATTTCTTTGAATAAATGAAAAAAAAAATCATCCACAAAGGCATATGGAGTCTTTTGGATATGGAAGTTTCTGGATTTTGGACTAATTATAAAGCAACTTCAAAGTACCCTCTGATACTAGATTTGCATGAAACCTGCAAGCCAAACTGCTTGATTCACATGGAATAGATTTCATGACAAGAGCTCTGTTTGGTTTTACGCAAGTGTCTTTAATGTCTGTAGAATTTGGTTCTTTACAATAAGTAAACTGGAATGCTAATCCAAAGAACAAGAGCAGTCCTTAAAATTTTAAGATCTGAACTGACTCTGGCCTTCCTTGGAAATTTTTTAACTTGATTAGAACCTTTGCCCCCAAGATTTTGAAGTTTCTTGAGACCTTTGATTTTTTTTGTCCTTTTCCTTTTATTCTCCTCCAAGTACAACAACAACATCAACACCACCCATTTGTCCTTGGGGCCCCTAAAATTGGAAATGAGACTATTACATGTAGTATAGTATGTGGATCAAATAATGTCAATATGTCAATTTTGTTGTCTTTTTTCTGGTACTGGGGATTGAACCCAGGGGCACTTTACCACTGAGCTATATCCCTTTATCCCCCTTCTTTATTCTTTATTTTGAGATAGGGTCTTGCTAAGTTGCTGAGACTGGTTTTGAACTTGTGATTCTCCTGCCTCAGCCTCTGAGTTGCTGAATATTGTTGTCTTTAATTAGAGAGAATGTAGGATTTTTACTGACTAGATTAATTTCTTTCTTATTAATTCCTTTAAAAAGTAGAATTAATAATTAAAACACAGATAAATTGATATTATTTATTCCTGCTTTTCTTGCCTCTTGGAGTAACACCTGTCTGCTGCAATGGAAAACTGTAATTACTGGTAGCATCAGTGTCAGATTAAAATAACTCAGTGCCATATTCTTATTTATGAATCACAATAGTAATATAATTTAAAATATTTCTTCTCCTCTGGGGGAAAAATAACACATTGTAACGTTAAGCTTAAAAGCACTGCTCTCCGTCTAGGAGCATTGATTCATTGCCTTCCTTTTTTTTCTTTCCTTTTTTTTAAGCCTAAACTACTGTAATTCTCCTTTAACTGGTCTTCCCACTGGGCAAATTTAACCTCCAAATGGTATAAAGCTCTGCAGCTCATCTTTCCATTTGGAAACTAGCTAAATCTGCATATATTTTCTTCATGGAAGAATTTACCTTGCCTTCCAGGAGAGTTCCATGGTGATTTAAAAACCTTATCACTCAGTCTTTGAGCCTTCTAGGGTCAGGCTTCTACCAGAGGACCTTCAGATAGCACATACCCCACAGTCCCCCACCAAGAATTTCTGAAGGACTCTTAGCATTAATCAGATAGGTTTTAGTGCTTAAACTTTTGCATTTGTTGTCCTGACACTTGGAATATTTATCTTTTAGCCAGGGAGTATTTGCCAGTCTGTTTTTAAGTTTCAAACCAAGATAGAAGACACTTTTTATTTTTATTTAGCTTTGAGCGTGCTACTTAAAAGTATACTAACTAGGGTTTTTTTTTTCCCTAAGTTGGAGACTTTATGGAAATAAATATGTTCTAGAGTTTAGAAGTAGCATGCCAAGCTAGAGCCCAGATTAAATTTGTGTGGGCTCTTGAGTTGATATTCCAAATACTACCTGAGCCAGACTTATAGAATTTGGTGAGTATGTTGTGAATTTGGGATAAAAAAATGGATCAAGTTCTTATGAAAAATACCAGAAGAAAAACATTATCAGTTTCACTCAGTTAAGGATAACAAGTATGTCATAAACATTTATGAGGCTGGGCATGATATTACAAGCCTGTAATCTCAGCCACTCGGGAGGCTGAGACAGGAGGATCACAAGTATGAGGTCAGCCTCAGTAATTCAATGAGGCCCTAAGCAACTCAATAGACCCTGCCTCAAAACAAAAATAAATAAATAAATAAAAGAGGCTGGGGCTGTAGCTCAGTGCCCCTGGGTTCAGTCCTCAGTACCAACAAAACAAAACAAACAAACAAAAACCATTCATGAGGAAATCTTCCTCACTTTGGATCTGATCATCAGAATTGTGAACACCACCCCAAACCCCAAATTAATGCACATACATATCTTTCAGCCTTCATGTATGTTGTGGGTGTTGCCTCCCCAGGGAAACCTTTCTGAACCCAGTCCCTTCCAATGATGTAGAGCTTATCTGTTTAATTGCTTGTTTCCTTCACCAGAATGTCAATATTTGGGGGATGAGGCTGCTACCTTATTCATCTCACCTCTGGAACTCAAGACCCCTCTCATGGTTTAAAATGTGTTTGTGGATTGTCAAATTGATCAGTGTACACTGAAGTTGAACAAATTCTACTTTAAGAACATAAATTGAGGACCATGCTGTTCTGAGATAGAGAGGAAATGGTTCTAAGACTTGCAGGCTCTCTGGGGAATAGGGAAAGCTAGGATACCCAACATCTATCATTTCTGTTTCTTCTGTCCAAATAGGATCATTTGGGGCCATGACTACTTGCTGGATCAAGTGGAAGCTGTTAATGATCTGGAATGCCTGTTTTCCAGAAGCTCCACATTGTTTTTCTAACATGTCTAGCAAAGCTCCCTTTGACTTCAGCACCTGGCTCAAATCCCTGGCCTTTCTTTACAGATGCACCCCACAGAGGCTCTGTGATGGCCTTCTTCCTAGGAGGTGGACTTATATCAAGAAAAGAATGTCTCAGATGTATTACTTGGGATCTGTGTAGTCTTGACCAAACTAAGCAGTCTTGACCAAAGTAAGCACATGTCTACTTCCTCATCAAAGAAATGAATGGGGCTTGGTAGACCTAATGCAAAGGGTTTTCAGGGTTTGAGTTGGATATGAATCACAGCCATCACAATGCCCACAATGCCCTGAACATTGGTGTATCTCCAGCAAAAGCTGGGTTCTGTTGTGGCTCATCCTCTTGTATACTCACTACCAGAGTGATACACAGCATTGCTCTGCTGGTTTGTGTGCCTTGGGAAACAAGGGCTCCCTAAGGGACAACCTCATTCCTTGGGGTGACTGCAATGAAATGTCTGGGTTTCTTTTTATCTGGGCACCTTTTTCTGAGTCCCTGTGTCTCTGCAGAGCTGAGTTCAGGGTAGAGAATATTCAACTTCATCAGACACATCTTTGTAAGTATGCATGGTCTTGGACTAAGGTGATGGTCTTTGAATCAAGCTGTAGCAGTGGGCGTGGGACTTGTGGATGGATGAGGCTGCATCGTGAGTAGTGCTCTGTATCTACTTCTGCTTAGCAGAGACATAGAGGTTTAAAGTGATTCAATGTCAGAGGCCAGTGGGCAGATTGTATTCATGTTTAAATAGCAAACCCAATGATGTCTGGGAAGCCTAGGTGCCAAGTAGAGGGCCACATGTGTCCTTTCATGCATGCTGATTTCCCATGGAGTCTGTGGCTGGTCTTGGGCATCAAAGGGACTTTGGAGAAATTGTATCAAGACTATTTGACAGATTAAGACAAATTGCAGAAGCAAGTACTGCAAGAGATTCCAGGCATCTAGTCCAAGTAGGGAGATCTGGTGGTACGCTTCAAAGGTTTGTAATTAGGAAGGCAAAGCTCCACTGGAAGAGAGAGTTGACTCCACATGTCTGCTTCTTCCTTTCCGTACCACCAAGTCTAAACAAGTCCTTTCAACATAATAAGAAAACATTTGATGATTGAAGTCATTGTTAATGCCAGGAGAAATAAACTGAGATAGATGATCAAGAAGGAGTCAAAAGTGAGCTAGTACTAATAAGCACGACTTTCCTTTGAAGGAGACCTGAAGGAACACAGGGTGCTTTGGACCAAAATGAAAACAGGACTCCCACCTGGAGGAACATGACAGAGGCTCAGTTTACTAAAAAACAAGGCCCAGGACTAAATCTTATACATAACATATTGGGCATGATGCGTGATGCGTGTTCCTGGAATATGGGAACAGCCTCAAAGAAGATTCAGAATTGAGTCATTCTTGCCTGGTGCCCTGGATAATTAGTCAATACTGTTGTATATATTTAAAATGAAATCAGTCATTTCATATGCAAAGTAGTTTCTATCTGAAGTTTTTAAGTCAGATGCTTTAGAGTAGAAAATATTTCTTTTTGTATTTGAAAGAGGATTTCTTAACCATAAGGTGCTGTTCTGAGTAATATGTACATTATTTCATTTAATCCTCACAGTTCTACATTGTCCCATATTACATGTGAGAAATAAAGGCCAACAGAAATTAAATAACATTTTAAGGTAACAACCTGTCAGAGGCCAAGATGGGACTCAAATCCAAAAAGGCTGGCTTCTTAATCCACACTTGTAGTCACAATATTAAACTGTACTTTCCATGAAGAAATAATGCAACATCCTCCTGAAAAATCAGGAGCCTGCAATCATTCTTTGGAAAACTAGTTCCACTGTTTTTGAGTGAGATACTTCTAAATTAAGCAAATAATTGCACAACCTTCACTTTACCTGACTGTTAGACTCATGTAATACACTGTCTACCAGGAGGAGACATTTTAAAGTCACCCGGCTCAGAGATATATTGAATTTGTAAACCCATAACATTTATATTTGACTTTTTCATAAGGGAATTAATACAAAATAATACCATCAGTTTCTCTCTCTGTTGTCAGTAATGTTAGACCTTTACAGCATTCTTTGAAGGATCAATTTGGGAAACGAGGGACCTCTATCAAGCTTTAATTATTGCATTTTAAAACAGGAGAAAATTATGTGGCTAGATCTTGAGGATAAAAGACATTTACACTAATTTGATCTTTTGCAGTAATTTATTTTAGAATTCTCACTAGTAACATTAATCTTCAATAACTTATTTGATATTGGATTCCAAAAGTATTTTCAGAAGAATTTTATTGTAGTCTGGGGCAAATTATCTATCTTTATGTGAATGTTAAGTGTTGTAAAATAGGCAATTTTATGAAGCAGAGAGAATTTCTGATGGCCTAAAAATTTCAGCAAAATTATTGGCATTTGTTAAGTTAATTTAATTAATTTTCATTCTTTTAAGTGACTCTAAAAGTAAATCTTTTATGATATTTTAGAATTTCACATGAAATTTTGGAATTGAAATTAGTTTTAATGAAAGCATATTTCAATTATGACTTCCTTTCTGCTGTGGCATTGCTGCTACATTTGACTGTTATGCCAGACAAATATTACCTGGAAAGGGAGAAAGTTAGCCGCTGGATTTATCACTTGGATAACAGGGACATGGGAACCATTTAGGGATAATATTTTCTCACATACAATAAGTTCAGTCACTGGTTGATGAATAGACCATAATAGTGTAGGAATGAAAATCTAGATTTAAACCATTTTAGACTCCTGCAAAATTTGTAGTAATTAGGAGAATTGAAGTGCAAGGAGAAGTGTCACCTCACAAATCACACCTTTGTGACAGTAGGTTAGGGCTGGCTTTGCATACCAAGAAACTCCGTGTACTTTCACTTTCACTTTCCACAAAGTTTTATATGATGAAATGTTATTCCCAGTGAAAAAGATTCCTAATGAGAGTTTTGGGCATAATTCATGCAGGCTCATATCGAGGCTGAAATAATCTGCTCCCAACAAGTGAATGATGGTTTCTTGTCAATTATTGGGAAGACTTTTGTCTTAGGACAAACTCCCATCAATAGAAGTGTTTCTGGAAATGGTACCAGAAGAATAAAGTGATTGGTGCATGATTTCACCCATACATGGATCTGTGGAATTCAACTTTCTGCCCTTCCTATTTCTAGCCTGTTTTTGTTATAATTGTGGTTACTTTGGGAGGTACAGAGTGGGTTCCACCTTCTTTGGCAACACAAGTTGTAAAGTATCTCTCTTTGATCTTGGAGAGACACAACTTCATATATCCTGGAATAAACTAAGCCTGCAGTTCGAATCAGCGGAGGCTGGCTTCTAAGGCCTCAGACTCTTTAGTTCAGCCTATAGAAGTTTCTGAGTGTCCATTTGAATCTCCATGTTACAGAGACATGACAAGACTCAAGGCCACTGGTGGATTTTTTTTTTTTTTTTTTTGCTATTGTTTGATTACTTATAACTACAATGGCTTATAAAACATTGCTTAAAAATCACAATTATATGTTTTTTGATCATTAAAATATACATATAGATGGTTTCAATAATTGAAAGATAGATGCTTTCTTAAATTATACCTAATTTTTAGAATCTGGAAACACTGATGAACCCTGTCTTCAGATTGTCAATGGCAACCATTGATATAGGGAATAAAGCTAATAATATGACCCTAATTTGTGGTTTTACTATTTTGGGGGCTTAAAAGATTTGGTGTCCATTCCAGGCCAATATCATCTGGCCCTGTTCAGAGTTTTGAGTGTTTAATTGATTATCCAATTAATCAATTAATTGGACCTACAGCTATTTCTTAAGAAAACGGCTGGTTTTGTCCACCCATCCAGATGAAGTTCTATCTTACTGTTTCATAGTTTGTCAACAATGTGAATCTGTTGCAGGCACCTGCACAGAACAGCTTTAGCCAGGTCTTTGCAAAGATAAAAACTTAAATTGCCAAACTTTTATCCAAGTCAGCTGGAGAGTGATAACATTCTTTGTTTTATATTCATTCATTCATTCAGGTGCACAGATTGGATTGTGATCCAATATCCTTCTTAATATGGAGTGATGACTTTGAAGAACTTTTTTTTTAAGGAATACAGATATGACTTAGTTGCTTCTAGAAAACTGAACATGCAGCTAACTAAGCTGAGGCTGTTCATTTGTCCCTGATAACTCTTAAGACCAATTGGTAAAAATCTGTGTATACATACTATGGCGGGTGCTGTGGGCACCATCCCGTGCCCCTTCAGCACCAAGGCACTCATTTCCCAGCTTCAGCATCTCTTAGCTGAGTCCTTTTCTGGGATTTATCTTCCTTGTTCAAAGGTATGTCCCACCCCTCGTTGATGTGGGGGTGGAAAGTTCCTGTACTTCATCTCAGAGAACTGGGGGGAGAACTTAGAAGGGCCCTTCTAGCTCCAGAGCCACTTCTGCAAACCACTGAGGAGAGGCTTCTATTAAGACTGCCACTCTTCTGCTTCTCCCTCTGCCATCCCATCCCCCTCATTCCTTAATTCCTAAGAACATCAATAAACCCCTACATACAAATCTTCATCTCAGAATCAGTACTACACAACATCTCACCTGTGACAGGTTCATTCATTGCTTATTTATTTACCTGTGTACTCATCTATTCATCCATCCACCATCCGTTCATCCACCAGTCATTTATTCATGTACCAAACAAACATCAGTTATCTTTCATGTACTAGGAGTAAGAGAAAATCTAGAACATACTATTATAGTTATAGCTATGTAATCGTATAATAGAGATGAAGAAAAGAGAAAGAAGGAAGGAAAACGAAATAGTGAATAATTGAAAACATCTAAGGTGTGAAGTATTTCAAAAGGTTTATTAAAATGCTGTTTAGACATCCACTGTGTGTCTTGAAAATAAGAAACTATATTTGCTCTGTAATTGCTTGAATCATACATCTTTTACCTTGATTAGCAATTTCAATCAACCAAGACATTACTGAGCATTTTCAAGTAAAACCCTGCATATTTCTCAACCAGGAGTCCTCTATTCAACCTTTCTATTTTCTAACCATTTTTGATTTGCTAGACTTGGGTAGTACTATTTCCTATAAAAATGTTAATCTCTCTAAAGTACAAAACTCTGTAAATATGAATAAAATGACATGTTTAGGATATTTTCTAGCTCTTTGTATTTTTAAAGTTATTTTAATTAGCTGTATTTTTAATTCTAAACGTATTTTCCCTTTGCTCTTATATTTATCTATGTCCAGGTTAGAGTACTCTATTTTGATAACAAGTGTGCCTAGATTTTTAAATATAAAGTTGCTGTAAAAAATAGGCTTGATCAGACATCTGAAAAGCTTAAATCCACTGGAGGAGCTATTTGCTGTTCTCTTGAGAGTCGTATCTGAGAGCTACTATTGCTTGAATTTAGGTGGAGTAACTTGAGTTCGTGGAACCCAAATCTGGTTTCTGTCTTGAAGGTTTTGTGAATTCCCATTGTCGAAGGCAAGACAGTCTTCTATAGCACTTCAAATGCAGCAATCTGAATCTCCGGCCTTTGTTTGATTTCTATGTTTCTACAGCCCGTTTAGTCCCTGTGGGATCTCGCCTTCTGTTTCTTCTGTGGATTCTCCTTCTGCCAAACAAGCTTCCTTGCTGCATCACAATAGCTGACGCCAGTCAAGAGAGGCTTCATCACCATATTTAGACAGGAATACCATATCAGAAATTGTGGTGAATGCGTTTGTTTCCAACGGCTGCAAGTGGCTGTTGCTTGCTTGCCATCTGGGGCACGTTTTCCTTTTGTGTTCATTTGTGGACCATGTGGTAGCTCGCATGTTCTCTCTCTTTCCCCATTCATTTTGTCCACCACTCTTATCCATCCAACCCCCTCTTCAGTGCCTTCTTAATTTCCTTTCTTGCTGCTTTTCTTATCAAGAGCATTGCTAGAGTCAATCATTAATGTATGCAAAGTATTTTAAAATCCTTAGAAAGAGAAGGGAACAATGCTTTTATCTGAATAAATATTCTAAGGCCACAATGGAATGATTCAGGAAAAAAATAAAATAAAATAAAAACAACACAAGACTGCCCTTTCTATGACAAGTTGCTATTTATCTTAATAATGAGATGCACTCTCAATCAATCATGTGTATTAATTTACTATGAATTTACTTGGCTATATTAAGCTATTCTTATTGAATCCAAATATAACTAGAAATATACTTTTTGAAGGCTCTGGAATCAAAGCCAAGCATGGACATTTTAACTGAATATATTTTTATGTTACACATCAGTACAAATGGCTTATCTAATTTACATTTAGATTTACACGTGGATGCCCACATTTGCCACAGAGTGTCACCTGGAAGAGTCATAAGGCAGTTAGCCAACAATGCTGCCATTGGATGGCTCTTTAGAACAGGAAGTGAGGAAGAAGCCCGTAGCTACTGAAATTTACAAAAACGAATTTTAAGTAGGCAGATTTTAATTACCCCAGAATAGAACTTGGCCAGCAAACCGAATTGTTCTTCCTCCTACTCATTTTGAAATTTCTGAAAAAAAAAAAAAAAAAAAAAAAAAACACACACAGAATTTTTTGCACACATTTATATTCAAAAATATATCTGGATCTAGTCCATTGCACTTGATATCAGAAATTAACAACTTTAATTTCCAATTCTAGATCAGCAATTACATTGATACAGAGAAGCACATATGGCTAACTCATCTGTAAATGAGATCTCTCTCGCCATTCCCAGCTGGCTAGCCTGAGTAGGCTCTCTCTCTCTCTCTCTCTCTCTCTCTCTCTCTCTCTCTGTAAAATACCATAATTTCAGGTAAGGCAGAAATTCCTGCACATAATTCAAAGTCTGAGAGTCACAGTTCTAAAACACATAGGGCTTTCCCTCTGAGAATTTGGTATAAACCTACAAGCTGATTGCTAAATTATTTAAGAAATAAGCCTGCTGTATTAAAAATAGTCTAATATGATTCTTCAACATGTATACTTAGAAAAATGAGATATTATATCCCATCTATGTATGATATATCACAGTGCATAAATGCATTCTACTGTCATGTATAACTAAAACAAATAAACAAAAAAATGTTCGAAGTAAAACTAAAACCGCAGAAGTGTCATACCATCCTAGTTGCCTTTTAAGCCCTGGTACCCTCTTAAATGAAGGTGTTAAACTAGTGTCTCCCCGACCCTCGCCATGTGCTGTTGTGAAGGTATTTATTTGTTGAGTTTTGTTCCATCCTGTTCCTCCAGTTTGAGTAGCTCAAGAGTTGGGAGAGTGGGAAGCCCAAGGGCTTCAGAGTAGGACAAACTCCAGCTCAAATTTCATCTCTCTTGTTTCCCCTTGTGAGTTTGTTTGGGCCATTTATCTTTTGGTTCATAGAGGTTTTTTTTTTTTTTTTTTTAAACCCCTTTGAGTGCTATGTTCTTCACCCCTAAAAGTGGGACAGTGATACCAACTTTTCAGGGATGTGTGAGGATGTACCCAAAGGCTCCATGTGTTGTGAAGGTTCTCCATAATATTAACCAATTATTTTCGTCATTTGGCTTCACACAGGGACAGAGGTGTTTCACTGTGTTGAGGTGGAACAGAGGCACCTGGATGAGTTTGATAAAGTCCTTCAGTGAGATGATCCTTGCTGCTGGGTACTGAATTCCATCTGCCACACCCCAAGTGTGTGCTGCAGGTGCCTGCAGGCCTGGTTTGCAGTTGTCTGTGCTCCACCCAGAGTCCCTCAGTACCTTTCTAATGTTTTGTGGGCTTCTGTCCATGGTCCAGCTTCTGTGTGCTTTGCTTTGAATGACCTGTGACTTTCTTTAGCCCCTGCCCTGGTATCAAGAGGCTGTTTAGTCTGCACACCCTGTAAGTGGAAAGTGCCTAGAAGTTTTTATTCTTCCCTTTCTCTCCAACCAATGATTGGTGTGTGAGTGTGGAAACCATCACCTTCACCTGGAGGTGGCACTGCCTCTGAAATATAATTATGCTCCTGAGTTCTCTAGAGAATCAAGCCCAGGCTGGGGCTTGGCCTGAAATCCATTAGTTTTGCTTTGCTTCTTTCTGGTTCTTGTCCTGCAGGCCTTCCTGTTTACTGGCTTATCCTGGGAGCATTCCTGTCGAAATCCTTCACACGAACTCTCATCTCAATTTCTGCTTTGGGGTTCCTCACTGAGGCACTTCTGCACACACACATAGTTAGCAGGCTTGCTTAGATTCTGCAGGAATGTTCTCAGGTCTATGCAGTCCTATTAAGTATCCTGAGGTCATCCATAAACTGCTTTCAACATTTGTGTCAAGGTACAGAATTGGGGTCAGTAGGGTCTAGATAGTAAAAATTTTGACTTCTCAGGCCACGTACAACAATCTCTGACATGAGACTGGTTTAGAACATATTTCCCCTTGCATTTACTTGTGGTTCACCTGTGTGTTTTTGTATTCATGTCTGTCTGTCCCTCACTGGCTTTTAGTTGCAAGGCCAGACTGATGGCCAGCTTGGGATGAATGGTGTATCCTTCAATGCTTTAATTTCTGGGAATGAGCAGAAAATGTGAGACACAGCATTACTGCTAACACCTGGCTCATCTCCCCAGCTGCTGGAGAGTTTTTTTTTTTTTTTTAAAAGTTCCCAGTGATTGCATTGTAACGCCTCCACCACCATGTTGATACCAGCAAGACAGAATTTAGATCTGTGGATCCCAGTGGAAAACAAGCACTACCTACACTCAGAAGAGTCATTAGTATTTTGTAGTCTTTGCTTTATTGTCTTGCCTTAGACTAGCAGCCTTCAGTGGATTGTTGACATTAATCCTATTCTGATATCAGTTTATTTGCTAAGTTGCGGAAATTCAGCATTAGCTGAGGTGAGAAAGGCTTATTTACATTCAATATTACTTGACATCTTTGTAATTTCCTCTTTTCATGACAAAGGGAGAATATTTACATTAAAAACACATCAGTAACCTTAGTAATCTCCTTGAGCAGACAAGGGTACATAAAATCAGGATGCTAGAGAAGAATGATGGCAGCGCAAATGCAGTAAAGCCTGTTTGAGACAAATTTTCAAGCAGCGAGATTAAAGAAAAACCATGTAACATATTTAGGCCAGGGAAGGGGGTAGGTGCTGGGTGGTCTCTACCTTTATCTTCATGAGGGAATCGTAGTTTAAAGAATGGCAGGGAATCATAAACCATACTTGCGATTCAGATCATGGCAGTGAAGGAGTTAAGGAGGTTGGCAGCTGCAGGGTCATTGTTGCAATAAATCTGGAAGTAAAGCTTTCCTAAAAAATTGAATTTTTATGTAATATAAATTTAAATTTGTCATCAAATAATTCTTTTTGCTCTAAATAAAATCAATATTGGATTGCAACACCTACAGAGTAGAATGCATTAGGACATCCAGATGTAATTTGTACTGTTGATGTATTCATAACCCTCTCAACTTGTGTGCATGTGCCAAAATCAGAATAGTGGGGTTCAGGTATCTCTCTGAGAAGCTTTTAGGGTGGTGGAATTTCCCGTCTTTATGCATCCTGAGGGCAGACTGGGGGCACAGGCATTTTGGCAGCTGCACAGTGGTTTGGGACACCTCCTGGAAAAGAGGCTTGGGGGGCAGACCTCAAAGAGCAGACTCAGGTAGGTCAGTTATCATTGGCATTAATGAAAACACAGTACTGTACCCAGGTTAACTCTGAAAGGTGACTTTTAAACCAAAATTAAGGTTATGAGGATCTATCCTGAGATCCCCCCACACAAGCTTTTGAGAGTAAGAAATTTTTAACTGTATCTTCATCAGTAAATAGCAGTTGGATCTTTAAAATTTGGAAATTAAGTTCTTATACAAACGGAGATTGAAGAAAAACAGAAACAATTTGGGTCAGATTCCTACACCAGGCTGATATCATTTTGTCCAATTGCCCCAGATCTAGAACACCTATAAAACTTCAAAAATAGTATATAACAGTTATATAATTACAATATAATAATATTACTTAATATAATAATATATTGCTTTAGATTATGATTTCCAATCTATTTTAATGTACCTGTGTCAACTTCATTGAAATATTCACAGAATTAAAAACCTTCTAGTCAGATATGGTGGCGCAAGCCTGTAATCCCAGTGACTCAGAGGCTGAGGCAGGGGGAATGAGAGTTCAAAGATAGCCTCAGCAAAAGTGAGGTGCTAAGCAACTCAGTGAGACCCTGTTAGTAAATAAAATACAAAATAGGGCTGGGAATGTGGCTCAGAGGTCAAGTGCCTCTGAGCTCCATCCTATTATCCCCCCACCAAAAAAAAAGAAAAAAAAAAAAAAAGAAAAAAAAGAAAAAACCTTGTGACTTAATGGGTTAACACCAAATATGTATGACTTTTTCTTTCTGTAAAATGATCATCAACATGTTTGAGTAATTCTAGCTTAAGTAGATGAAGGGCACTACATTAACTATGTACCTAGGTGAACTATTATTTTCACTATAATACATTATCTTTCCCAAGTCATAAAGGATTTGGTGTTTTGCATGCCGTTCTCCCCTACCTGCTGAGTTCCTGACCCTCTATCCCATAGGAAAGTCCTGGAACTACTAGGCTGTGCTTTTCAGAGCTGCCCAAGACTAAGGTCAAGCTGGAGATTCAAGTGCTGGGTGTTGCCCTCTCCACGGTGCTGGGAAATGGAAGAAATTATCTGTACATCAGTGACAGGCCTTGGGTGAAAAGCAGGTTCATGTCATAACAAGTTGAGACAGTAAAGAATGGGAGTGGGGTCCGGGCTGCATGAAACAACCCTTTCGTGTATGATTAGAAACACACTAAACAGGTGTATCTTAGATGTTGATGAGTGGTAGGATCTTGGCAGAGAAGGTCAAAGTTAAATTTAATTTCTCTGAATTGGAAATGAGAATTCCCTACAATTCCATGTTCAGCATCCTTTCCTCTCTGCTTGGGAGACCATGGCTTTCTTTTCTATTAAAACTCGTAAGATTTTCACTCTTGTTTCTAACATGAATTATTCTATAGTACTGGCATCATCCTTGATTGAGCCTTACTCATTATCTTCCCTTTTTATATTTTTCACACATACTTTTCACAAGTTTTCATTAGATATAAGATGAGGTTGATTAACACTGTTGGATGCCTTAGGCAAAGATGAAGATGATGGACTTTGAGCTCAGCCACCTGGCACTACTCAAATCTGACAGCTTGAACTCAGCGGTTGAAACTCTTGCCTTGTGAACTCTATATTTATCTGTGGCTCACAGGTGACATGAGGAGTTGGCCAGGGAAAAAACTTTATGTGAACAGTTAATTTGGGAGCATTTCATAGTCAGGAGAAAAAAAAAATTCTATTTACATATTACATTTCTAAGCCCCAGATGTCATCTCTCCTTTGTGTCTTGAGCACAGAAGAGGAGACAGAGAATCCCATGGTTGTCTAGTATATAGTTACAGAGCTTCCCTTTCCATATCCATCTTATTTTTGCACATCCTGGTACAAACAGACAAAAGCTGTTATTACAGAAGGTGAAGCTGATAGCTTTTAATACATCACATCCACTAGGATGAAGGCATAATTGCTACTTTTATGTTCATTTTACAGTGAATAGTAATTAGCCTTTGGCCCATTACAGTGTGTGAACATCGAATTACCCACCTGCTCTTGCCATGTCTCGTTAACTTAAACTATGTGCCTAAAGCTTCATCAGAAAATGACTCCTTCCCCATCTCCCTGCGGGCGTGCTACTTTAGATAACTTCATTTAGAAAAGCCACAGACTTGAGGATGATAATCTCCCAATTTGTCCTGAGAGTTCAGGACAAGGACATTTAGAGATGCTCTGAATTACAATGGTTGCTGTGCATCACATAACTTTTTGGAAATATAGGCTCACTACTTCCTTGGAAGGCCAGGCTACCTTTTACTTTGGTCTGAGGCATTGTTTGTTTGGCTATTAGCTGATTTATGAAGATAATTTGATAACCATGTTACAAAATCAATGTGTGTACTCAGTCCCCGAGAAAAGGCAGGTCGATGATGAATAACCTTTGCTGATTTGCAGCTAAAATTCCCTTTGGAGGAAATGGGACCCGAGGTGAAATAATCAAGATTATCATCAAATAAAGCACAAAGGAAAGCTTACCTCCTTATGAAGTAAAAGTAAATACTTCTACACAATGCTGAAATTAGCAGAAGTCTCTGATGCACAGTACACATTTAGGATCTCAAAGCTAGGAACAAAATTTGGACAATATTTAGTTGACCCTGTCAGTTTACAAAAGAGGAAATGCAGTTTAAAATATAAAGCATCTTGCCTGTGTTTGGAGAAAATACTTACTTCTTTCTTATAACCAATGTTCAAGGGGTTCCAGTATCCAAAGGGAAATGTGGTGACTTTTCAAGTATCCAAATGGCAGTTTGATGGCTTTGTTTCAAGTCATGTCTTGAAAAGACATCACTGAGATAGAAAAGGAACAAATAGTTTCATTTTGGCTAAAAAGAACTTCTTGCTGGAATTCTGCATGGTATTTTATATATATATGTATATATAAAATATGCATAATTACACACATATATATTTATGTATATATATATATATACATATAATTATACATATAATTTTTTTGTTACCATAAAGAGGAATACATTCCTATCAGGAACACCAGCCGTCAGCTAGTTCTGACACAAAAGGCATCTGTAGCTAAATTATCAAAAATTATCTGCCTTAAAAGAGCAAAAATTTATTGTCTTCCATTTCTGGAGGTCAGAAGTCCAAAATCAAAATGTCAGTGGGTGTAAAATCAAGATGTCAGTGGGTTGTGTTCCTTTTGGAGGCTACAGGATAAGATCTTTTTCCTTTTCTTTTCCAGCTTATAGAGTCTGCCCACATTCCTTACCTTCGGGTCCCTTCCTCTGTCTTCAAAATATATCACTCCAACCTCTTCCTAGTTCAGCATTCTCAATGTAATCATATTTGCAAACTCTTTTATAGCCATTATGGTAACATAGTTCCAGGTTTCAGAGACATGGATGTCTCTAGGAGAGTCTAGTAGGGCTCTAGCAAAGGAATGAGACGCCAAATGCAGTGGGAAATTTAAGTCCTGTCTGGTGTGTGGTGTTGAAACAATGGCAGCAGTTGCCAGAGCTGCTCTGCTTGCTTGATTATGTCTCAGGAAGTCTAGCAGGCCATCCTCCAGGGTTCCCCTAATGGATTGATCTCTGTGTGTCACAAATGCTATGTCACATTTGAGCAAGTTGTCATGTTGTGTTGCTGAAAGTGCTGGTTGGGAGATGTGGCAAGCTGAAAACTTAAAGTACCGTGAGGGACATTTGTAAGTTATGCTTGCTGATTGTCAAGACTGTTTAGGAGCCCTAGAGTGTTCAGTGAAAGCCCCGGTATCTGCAGTAATGAGAGACATGCAATGCTTGTCCTTCAAAGGAAATCAGGATAATCTTCAAAAGTTTTTTTTAAGATCTACTTATATTTTTGACCTGTGAAAACCCACAGATCCACAATAGAAAAATCAGAAGTCACAAAAAAGAATCATTTTTATATAAAGTTTTTAATAGACAGTTAACTAATTAAACTTGTGGTTTACTCACATCTTGTTTATGAAAACAAATTAGTGAAATATCTTCAGAGATTAGAGAAGTATCTTCTAACTTTGGGGGCTGGATAAAATTGTCTCAGTTTAACAGCATCTTAAAAGGTTTGGTGTCCCTTGGTAAAGATAAAACATTTCATCATTATCAATTAAAGAACTCCTGAAGTCTTTGAAAAGAGGACTTGTTTGCTTAAAATACATGAAGGTCATGTTCACCCTGTAATAGTCAATGAGGAGTAGTCATTTGTTATTTTTAAACAGGCTGTCATTTAGCCATTATGAAGATGAATACCGTTTGTTATTACCTAATAATCTTCCTGTTGATTACAGAGTATAGACACTTGCAGACCTCTTATGTGCCTTTCTTAGTTGCTAGATTATTAATGCTTTTGATTAAATTCTGTAAACAAAAATTAAGGGCTTTATTCTTCAGATCTCAAGACTGGCATCCAGGATGTTCAACCATGCCTTGGTCCATGGTATTTTGAGTTGCATATGTTATTTGCCTACTGTTCATGCAACGTTGCAAAAACAAAGTTCATTTTTTAATATCAATCAGATTGTCAATAGATCATATGCTGCCTCTATTAAGGTTAGTTTTTGGATGTCTGCCTTCTTGAAGAGAGCTAATGAAGCTATAAGTTACCTGTGCCTTCATTTGGAGTCAGGCCTAATTATCTGGATCTTGGCCACATTATTGTCCGAGCCTTATTTCTAAAGCAGATGGAGTCACTCAGGAATGACTTCATTTGTATTAATTTGTTGCACTGTCTTCTGCTGTTCATCTCAGAGGCACTGAACTGCCATTGTCACAGAAAGCAGGAAAAGACAAAAGGATTTTAGTCAGGAATGAAGAGAGCAATGAGGGGAAATCTACCTCTTCTGTTCGTGGATATCGATGCTCAAATCTTATAGCAATTGAATAGTGGCCACTTGAGGGCAGTGGTATGGTGTAAGAGGGCAATTATGATACCTAAGATTTATGGGCTTTCATTTTTTAGAATAAGTTGGATGACAGATATATTGATCCAGCAGTTTAAGAGGGAAACTCTGAAGCTTTTTTTTGTGTGTGTTGTCAGGTTTTCATTTGGCCTTCAAGAGCCCCATGGGGCAATCTGAAGGAAATCTCCACCTTGACTGGTTCAGGGTGTCTTGTAGCTTGTTGGAAAGAGCAATCTCTTTGTTATTTGTGGACCAGAAAGAGGATCTCTTGATTACATTCTAAAGGATGATCACATTTCTACCTTGAATTGAGGCTGGACTCATCTCTAGCATGCAAGAAATTCTTAATTATTTTCATCAAAATTCTATATAGACAAAGAAAAGAATTTGGCTTTTACATTGACAAGTGATAGTGGTGGCTTCGTTGGCTACTATTTTGGCAAAAATGGCTTTTATTTGATCAGTGGGATATGGCAATTCAGTATAAAAAGGCTTAGATAAAAATAGCAACTGCATTCAGTAACCAAATTGCTACTGGCAAATACATGCAATGTTTTGATTCCACTAACTTATCCAAGTCATAAAATATACACTTAAAATGTATCTATATTGATATCAAAATACCTAAATGAAAATTTAAAATTGAAGATCTTGCTGTCTATCATTATTTGAAGAACCCAAGATACAGAGCTGTTTCTTCAAATGAAAGTTTTATTCTCTTCAGAGAAATAGCTTCTAGGCATTAACCTTTAGAAATTTCTGAAATTATAATATATTTACACTTTTATTAGAGATACCTAAAATAGGACTTAAAAAGACAAATAATTGTTAAACAGTGTTTGGTGTTCTTCTTCTTGTTTCACATGATAGCCACAAACCGGGTGACACAAATTTGTTGTCTCACAGTTCTTGAGGTAGAAATCCAAGATCAAGGTTTCACCAGGAAAATCTGGACACAGAGCACCATATGGTGCTGTAGGCAAAATGAAGCGATGCTTCTCCACACCAAGGAACATCGAAGAGTACCAGAAGACCACCAGAGGACAGGGCAAAGGCCTGGAACAGGTCTCCCTCTCAGCCCCCAGAAGAAACCAAACCTGCCAATGACTTCATACCAGGTGTCTACCTTAACTGTGAGACAATTAATTTTTGCTGTTTAAACTCACCCAATTTGTGATAATTTGTCACAGCATCTAGAACATCAATACACTCTTCTATGACTCAGGTCTGAGTTGCTCCTCTTCTGTCCACCCAGTTTATGTTGATACATCCCAAGCCCTCTTTCACACATTGGGTTTCCTTCTTTCTATGTTTCTTGATTATTTCTCTCCTATAAAAGGTAAACTTTTTGAAAATGGACCTTGTCTCTGGTTACGTGCGGGTCCCCAACTTTGAGAACAGAGATAGTACAGAGTAGGCACTGAATAAGTATATTTTGAAAAAAATGAATCGTTCTTTGATTCTTCCCCATATTATATCTCCCGGGATGTGAGAGAAAACACTAATTAATTGGTAAGATATCATAAGAATTCATTTACAACATCCTTCATATATTAAAACTTTTTTATTTTATGAAAAAAATTTACTTTTAAACTTCTAATTCATAAAATCTTGGAATGTTACTTTGAAATTTAGTTTTGCTTTTTTTTTCAAAAAAAGAATAACTAGCAACAGCTAATAACATAATTTAATTGGTGAAGGAATTGCATTTAAATAGAATTTATCACAAAAATGTAAAATAAACCAAATGCTCCATCTATTCAAAACATCTTTTATATGGCTCTCTAAAAGAAGATAATTTAATTTGGAAAGATCAGATGTATTGATTGAAATATGATTTCTATGGCACTTAATAGAAGAATGAGGCAAATGAAAAGGGAATTTATCTTTCATATTTGTTAATATCTGACTGGAGGATTGTTCAGGGTTAGTCTTAGTCATAATATAATAAGATTTGTAAGACTGATATATATCTAAAAATTATATTCATTAAAATCATCTGGGTAAGATATCAAAATTTCTGGCAGCCAATATTATGTTACCAGTTATGAAGTTTTGCAGACATTTAGTTTGTCACTAAGACTTAGTTTGTCACTAAGCATGCTGTGCCCCCCCCCACCAAAAAAAAAAAAAAAAAAAAACTCCAAGTAGAAAATTTCTATTGAACTTTTGAAGGATCTTACTCCTTTTAATTGAGTACTGATGAAAACTTTTAATCTAGACATAAGAATTTGGGTATTATTATTTTAATGTATGTTTGCATTATTATATATATGCATGTGTATTTGTACTATAGTATATGTTATGCCATATATACATATGTATATGGTACACACATAAATGTATACATGTATACACACACATGTACATACACATACATACCAATCCTAAGTGTACAGCTCCAGAGCAGTATTATTGGCTGGAGAGTAAGTTCCAGGGTTTTGACCATTTTGCTACTTACTAGTGCATCTGCCTTCTTTACATATCCCAAATAGGAGCTATATGTCATACCTGTCTTTTTCCATTCTGTGACTTCCTTTTTCACTCTTTTGGTATTGTCTTATTTTAGTGCAGCCCAATTTTGTGATCTTTTACTCAAGTACTATTTGTGTCCTATTTAAGAAATCTTTGCCTGCCTCAGATCATGAAGATATTTCCCCCAGCTTGCTTCTAAAACCCTCATTATTTTATTTGTCCTACTTAGATTAATGACTCACTGAAATTAATATATATGTACAGTACAGGTGTGGTCAAAATTCATACTTTGTTTTTTTCCATACACAATTGATCCAACATCATCTTTTAGTTTTTTTTTTTTTTTTAATGAGGGGAATTTCTCTATTTAATTCTAGAACTTCAGCATAATTTACTATTATGCTTAACAAAACTTTCTGAAGTAGCTGGTAGCCTCATGTTCTGGGAAGTTACTACCCTCCACGGTATTTCATGGGTTTTTGATCTGATACTCCATCTACCATCTTGCTGACTGCTAGTTCTTATTCTTTCTCACTGACTGTGTCACTTATGTTTGTGACTGCTCTTGGCCATCTTTATCCACTGTCCAGGCTTACTCATATAGGTGCTGGGGTACAGACAAGCATTATCTCTGTACTTACGGAATTTGTAGTCCATTGGGAAGAAAATCAAGGAGTAATCCCATAAGCAAATATTTAATTACAAATGTGATAAATTCTATGGTAAAGTTGTAGGTGATTTTTTATTCATTTCTTGGAAATTTTCTGATTTTTGAGGGGAAGGCTTTGTGGAAGTGAAGGAGAGAGTTATGCATTCAATATACAGTGTGCTAGAAGTTAAAATAAAACAAAAGATGGTATAGAAAAATATTGAGATGAATAGAAAAATGTTTACTATTTCTTTGTCAACTGGTAACAATATGAAAGTGATAAGTGCATATGAATAGTATGTTAAGTATAACTCATTTATAAAATAATTACATATATAAAGAAAAATATGTAAGGATTTACCTTTTGATTATTATTATTATTATTTTTTGGTGCTGGGGATTGAACCCAGGGCCTTGTGCATGCAAGGCAAGCACTCTACCAACTGAGCTATATCCCCAGCCCCCTTTTGATTATTTTTAAGAGAAGACTACTTTTTATTATCTAAGCTTTATAAGAAATATAAGCTTTAAAACTAGAACAAAACATGAAATTTTTATAAGTATGTTTTAGATGACTTCTTTGTGATGGTAAATGTATATAACATAACATTTACTATTTTAGTGTTTTATGTGTACAGTTCAGTGGCATGAAGTATATTCACAATTTTGTGCAACTATCACCACCATTCATCTCCAGAACTTTCTCCACTCAAAATCTAAATCCCATAAAACAACAGCTTCCCATTTCTCCTTTCTCTCAGCTTCTGACAGCTTCTACTTTCTGTCTATGAATTTTACTACTCCAGGTCCCTTGAATGTGGAATGTTTGTCCTTCTGTGTCATTTAGCACAATGTTTTCAGGGTTCATCTGTGTTGTAACCTGTATCAAAATCTCATTTCTTCTTAGGGCCCAATTATATTCTGTTGTATGTATAGATTATACTTTATCTATTTGTATATCAATTGACATTTTGATTGCTTTCACCTTTTGATGATTGTAAATAATGTGTCATGAACATTAGTGTATGAATAGAAATATCTGTTTTAGTCCCAGCTTACAGTTCTCTTTAGTGTATATCTAGAGGTGAAATCACTAGATCAGGACTAGTAATTCCTTTTCTACAGTTTTAGCTTTTACATTTGGGTCTTTAATCCATTTTGAGTTAATTTTGCATATGATACGAGGTAAGTAGAATTCTTTTGTATTGTTAGTTTTATTTTTGTGATACTGGGTATAGGAAGGGATGCTCTACTAACTGAGCTGCATTCCAAGCCCTTTAAAAAAATATTTTGAGATAGGGCTTTGATAAATTGCCCAGATTAGCCTCAAATTTGTGATCTTCCTGCATCAGCCTCCGGGGTCACTGGGATTTCAGTCTTGCCCTACTGCATCCAACTAGGATTCTTAATTTGTGAAAATATTCAGTACAACAATTATTTAACTTAAAATTTATTTAAATATGTAGATGGCAATTGCCAACATACCATCTGTGGTTTTCTCTTGGGGTTTAAGCTTATAGGTAATTTATCTTTAAACTTTCAGGATTTAAATAAAAAGATATTAATTTTATATTTTTTAATGTGTGAATTAGCTCTCACTACGTTAAATTATGTAACAAAAAATCTTGAAATCTCAGGGTGGATTACAACAGTTGATGTTTGTTTCTGTATTTTGGGTTTTTTTTCCTTACCTATATTGGTGACTGCCAGTCAGTTCCTATGGCTCTTATTCAGTCTGTGGTTGTAGAGATCCAGGTCTATGCCATGATTCTATGCATTCTGAGACTCAGGCTCATGGAGCAGACTTGCTATGTAGAGGTGTATACAGTGTGGTGGACACTTTCATCACCTCTAAAACTTTCCTCTTCAGGGTGCTATAGGATGTGGCTGCTCACAGTCTACTTCATTAGCTGATGCAACTCACATGCTGGAGGCCAAAGGCAATAGCATAGGGAAAATTTCTACAGGAGAAGAAGGGAATGGATAATTTCAAACAATATTACAATCTACCACCAAGTCTGTTTTACAATGCCATAAATCTCTTTATTTTAATTTTAGGGAAATTTTTTAAAAAATTACTAATTATACAGAATAATGGGCTTCATTGTGTTATATTAGCATATATATATGTATATTTATATATATGTACATATACACATATGCATATATACAATAAATTTTGACCATTTTTACCACCAACCTTTCCCTCTCCCCGCTCCCCTTCTATTCACTAATAGTCTGCCTTCTACATTTGTGTCATCTTTTAATTTATTTTTTCTTCTAGATTGCACATATGAGAGAAAGCACATAATACTTGTCTTTCTGAGTCTGGCTAATTTTGCTTAGCATGATGATCTCTAGTTCCATCCATATTCCTGTAAATGATATATGTTTTGTTCATGATCACATAAAACTTCATTGTGTATTTATTACCACATTTTATTTATCCATTCATCTGTTGATGGACACCAAGGTTGATTTCATAACTTGGCTCTTGAGAATTGTGCTACTGTAAACATGGATATGCAGGTATCTCTGTAGTATGCTGACTTAAATTCTTTCAAATATATACCAGGGAGTAGTATAGCTGAATCATATGGTTATTCTACTTTTAGTTTATGGAGGAAGCTCCATAATGATTTCCATAATGGCTGCAACAATTTATATCCTACCCAGAGCATATAAGGACTCCTTCCCCACTGCCCTCGTACCCTCACCAGTTTTTATTATAGCTATTTTTTTTTTTTTTTGTGTGGTACTGGAGGTTGAACTCAGGGGCACTTGACCACTGAGCCACATCCCCAGCCCTCTTCTGTATTTTATTTAGAGACAGGGTCTCACTGAGTTGCTAAGTGCCTCGCCATTGCTGAGGCTGGCTTTGAACTCGCGATCCTCCTGACTCAACCTCCCAAGCCACTGGCATTACAGGCATGCGTCACCGTGCCTGGCTGTTATTTGTATTCTTGATAGCCAATCTAACTAGGATTAGATGGAATCTCAATGTAGTTTTGATTTGCATATCCCTGTTGGTAAAAATGTTGAACATTTTTTCATATAATTATTGATTTCTTCTTATTTATACTTCTTCTTTTGAGAAGTGTTTGTTCAGTTCATTTGTCCATTTATTTATTGATTTGGCATTAAGTATTGATTTTGGTGTTAAGTTTTTTTCAGTTCTTTCTGGATACTAATCCCATATCAGAAGGGTAGCTGGCAATGATTTTCTCCCATTCTGTAGGATGTGTCTTCATTCTGTTAATTGTTTCCTTTTCTGTGTAGAAGCTTCATGATTTGATGCCTTCCCCATTTGTTGTTTCTTGCTATTATTTCCTCAACTCTTAAGTGTCCTGTTCAGGAAGTTGCTTGTGCCTATATCCTGAAGTGTTTCCCCTGTGTTTTCTTCTAGCAGTTTCTGTTTTTCAGGTCCTATATTCAGGTCTTTGATCCATTTTGAATTCATTTTTGTGCAGGCTGAGAGATAAAGATCTAGTTTCAACCCTCTACATATGGATATCCTGTTTTCCCAGCACCATTTGTTAAAGAGACTGTCTGTATTAGGGTTCTCTAGAGTAATAGAACCATCAGGATATATATTTTTTTCTGCATCTATTAAGATGATCATGGGAAATTTATACTTGGTTCTATTTATGTGTTGTATTATGATCATTGGTTTGCATTTTGTTAAACTATGCTTGCTTCCCTGGGATGAAACCAACTTAATCATGATTTATGATCTTTTTAATGTACTGTTGAATCTTGTTTGTAACTATTTTATTGATTATTTTTGTGTGTTTATGTTCATCAAGGATTTATTCTCTGATTTTTTTCCTTTCCTCCCTCCCTCCCTCCCTCCCTTCCTTCCTTTCTTCCGTTGTTGTTGTTATTTCCTTATTAGGTTTTGGTATCAGGGTGCTACTGGACTCAAAGAATGGTATTGGAAACATCCTTTTCTTTTCTGTTTAACGGAATAGTTTGAGGAGCATGGACTTAATTCTTATTTAAAAGTAAATTCTGATAAAATCCACAGTGAACCTTCTGGTCCTGGACTTTTCTTTGTTGAGAGACTTTTTATTATTGCTTCAATATCATCATGTCTTGTTGATCGGTTTAGAATCTCTATATTTCATCATATTTTTGGTGGATTTTTTTCCCTTTACCAATATGTTGTGTCCTTTGTCTCTTCTGTTTAGTTTCAGCTTTAAAGTCTGTTTTATCCAATATGATTGTAGCTACCACTGTATGTCTTTGGATTCCATTTGCACATAATATTATTTTCCGTTCATTCACTTTCATTCTGTGTATGTATTTGCCAGTGAGGTGTGTCTCTTGCAGGGAAAAAAAGAAAAAAGAAAAAAAAAAAACAGTTGGGTTCTGTTTTTTAAATTGAATCCACCAGTCTGTGTCTTCTGATTGGCAAATTAAGGCAATTTACCTTCAAGGTTGTTTTAGTCAGCTTTTTTTGCTTCTGTGACTAAAAGACCTGACAAGACCAATTTGGGGGGAGGAAAAGTATATTTGGGGCTCACAGTTTCAGAGGTCCAACTCTACAGACAGCTGGCTCCATTCCTCAGGGCTCCAGGTGAGGCAGAACATCGCGGAGGAAGAGTGTGGCAGAGGAAGAAGCTCATGTGATGACCAGGAAGCAGAGAGAGACTCTACTTGCCAGATACAAAATATATACCCCAAAGCCACACCCCCAGTGACCTACTTCTTCCAGCCACACCCTACCTGTCTTCAGTTACCACTCAGTTAATACCATCAGGGGATTAATTCACTGATTGGGTTAAGGCTCACATAACCCAATCATTTTTCCTCTAAATCTTCTTGCATGGTCTCACACATGAACTTTTGGGAGACACCTCACATCCAAGCTATAACAAGGGTTATTATTCCTGTCATTTTGTGGTATTTCTAATGTTTGATTCATTCCTAACTCTCATTTGCTTATTTACTCTTCACATGAGAGTTATTCTTTCCCATGTTCACTTGGTCATGTTTATCTTCCTTGTCTGTGTGTAGGCTTCCTTTAAATATCTTATTCTCTGCTGGCTTAGTGGTTGTGAATTCCTTTAGTTTGTGCTTAGCTTATGAAATCTGTATTTATCTTTTAATTCTGAAGGTTAACTTTGTTAGATATAGAAATCTAGGTTGACAGTAATTTTTCTTTCAGGGCATGAAAATACAACATTTCATACCCTTGTGGGCTTTAGAGTTTCTGCTGAGAAATTTGCTGTTATTCTGATGTTTTTGCCTTTATAAGTGACTTGACATTTTTCTCTTCAAGCTTTTAAAATTCTTTGTTCCTAATTTTTAGCATTTTAAGCATAATATGTTGTGGAGAGGATCTTTTCTGTATAAATACCTCCAGTATCTGAATGTCTACCTCATTTTCAAGATTTGGGAAGTTTTCTATTATTTTTTCACTGAATAGGATTTCTATGCCAGTTGCCTTGATCTCTATGCCTTCCTCCAGATCTAAGAATCTTGTTAGGTCTTTTCATGTTGTCCCAACATCTTACATATTCTGTTCATAGTTTCTTTCTTTTTTTTCCTTTATTACTGTCTGAATGTTCTAGTTCATCCACCTTGTCTTCAAGCCCTTAAATTTTGTCTTCTTGATCTAGTCTATTTGTGAGACTGTCAACTGAATTTTTTAATTTGTCTTCTTGTGCTTTTCAATTCCAAGATTTCTGTTTGGTTCTTTTCCAGAATCTTTCTCTCTTCATTGAATTTTTCACTCATATTCTGTTTGTCTTCTTTAACTCATTTGTTTGTTTATTTGTATGTTCTTTGAGTGCATTATTGTTTTACTAATTTTTAAAATTATTTGGCATTTCATCCATTTCACTATTTATGGATTCAGTTATTCGTAAGTTATGAACCTTTGGAGGTGTCTTATTGCCTCTTATATTTTATGTATTTGCATAAGATTTATGCATCTATGCTGATGGCTATCTCTTCCACTATTATGAGAATGTCTTTTTAGGGATCAGCTTTCTCTTAATGGTGTGCCATGGGCTGGGAATATATCTCAGCATCAAAATACCCACTATGAGCATATTTAAAGTACTAGATTCAATCCGCAGCACCACTTTGAGAAAATAACCATCAGTAAAATGTACAATATAAAAGAGAACAACATATCAGTGTATAATAAAAACTGATTGAAAATGGTCTCTACAATTCCAGTAACTAAAGCGAAGAAAGGGGGAGTAATAATATAGAATTAGGCTATAAAATTAGGCATTAATGAAAGGAAAATTAATATTAATGTATTTTTAAAAAGAGAGTTGGCTCCTACCCGCCCAGCTGTGACCAGGAGAAGCAGCAGCCACCGGCAAAAGGAAAGGCCCAGCCACCTGCTTACCTGACTGTCAGGGCTCACGGCCGCCACTGGGACTAGGAACAACAGGCCAAAGCTGGATGGAGGGTCTGGCCAGGGGAAGGGCCCCACCGACTGCCTGTGTGACCCCCACCTGCCTGTGCCACGACCAGGAGACGCATCAGGCACCGGTCAGAGGAAGGGCCCAGCTGCCGCCTGCCTGACCACAGCCCTACTACGCCACCAATGGGACCAGGAGCAGCAGGCCCCAGCCTGAGGAAGGGCCCTGCCGCCCACCTGCCCGATCTCCACCACCACATCTAGATTGGGTGGAGATCCAGGAGGTAGAGAGCAGAGAGAGGAAAGCCAAATAGCCTGCCCCACCACACTGTAGCCAGGAGGAGATCCGGAGAGAGAGAGAGGTCTGCCCCATGCCTGCAAATTGAAGAGGCAACCCGTGTCTGCCCAGAGAGACACACCGCCCTGGGGTTCCATGGCTACACAATTCAACATCAATATAATTATAGGCTTGAGGCTGCTACTGCCACAAAACTGAGAGAGCAAGGCTACTACCAAGGAATAACAAAGAGGTCTGGGTAAGACATCACTGAAGTCCCTGTGGATCAGGCTGCACCAGAGGGTGCTACCAGTTATGCTGTTGTGAACTAACAGGTAGTCTTACATGGGGATGCCTATCTCTTGTTTCTCCTATTAATAGCCAAATTCTTATGATTACACTCTCACTAGTCAAATAATCTAATACCTCTACTTTCTCATATCCTACCTCATAAACGTCTAAGCCAAGCCCTAAGTCCCCTCTTCTACCATTAGATACTGTAAACTACCACACAAACATAGAAACTATATGGTATAAAATAACTGATCTCATCATTTCTGGTTATAGTGACAAAACTGTAAATATAAAACTGGAAACTAACTGACATATGGATACACATTGGGTACATTGAAAGCTGTAATATTGATCTTTCCCTAAAAAGTGAGTTTTTGAACAACCTATAGGGACCCTATAAGACAAAAGGGCAGAAGCCGTAATACCTCAAGCTTATCTTGCAAGAGAGGAAAACACATAGACATCATGGAAAAACAAGGGAGGAAAATGCCCTAAACAAACCAAGATACTACAACAATCAACAATAGAAGCCATAGAAAGCACAGTAGGTGAAATGTCAGAGAAGGAGTTCCAGATATACATAATTAAAGTGATATAGGGATTTAAAAAATGACCTAAGTGAGCAGATACAGGCAAAAATTGATCTCTCCAACAAAGAGATAAGAGATCAAATATAGGCAACCATCAATCACACCAACAAAGAGATAAGAGAACAAATACAGTTAGCAAAAGATTACTCCAAGAAAGAGAGAGTTTGAGAAAAAACCAAACAGAAATCCTTGAAATGAAAGAAACAATAAGCCACTTAAAAAATTCAATAGATAGCATCACCAACAGATTGGATCATTTGGGAGAAAGGACTTCAGACAATGAGGACAAAATATATAGTCTTGAAAATAAAGTTGACTTCACAGTGAAGATGGTAAGAAACCATGAACAGAATATCCAAGAATTATAGGATACCATCAAAAGACCAAATTTAAGATTTATTGGAATAGAGGAAGGTGCAGAGATTCAAACCAAAGGAATGCACAATCTCTTCAATGAAATAATATCAGAAAATTTCCCAAGCAGGAAGAATGAATTTGAAAATCAAATACAAGAGACCTATAGGATGCCAAATCTACATACTTACCACAGATCTACACCAAGGCACATCGTAATGAAAATGCCTAGCATACAAAATAAAGATAGAATTTTAAAGGCTGCAAGAGAGTAAAGTCAGATTACCAATAAGGGAAAACCAATTCAGATCTCAGCAGATTTTTCAACCCAGACCCTCAAAGCCAGGGGATTCTGGAACAACATATGCCAGGCTCTAAAAGATAAGGGATGCCAACCAAGAATCTTATATCCAGCAAAATTAGCTTTAGATTTGATGATGAAATCAAAACCTTCTATGGTAAACAAAAGCTAAAATAATTTACAACAAGAAAACCTGTACTACAGAACATTCTTGCCAAAATATTCCATGAGGAGGAAATGAAAAATAAGAATGAAAATCTGCAAAGGGAAGAAATACAATAAAGGAAAAACCAACTAAAGGAGAAACCAAGTCAAGCTAAATACAAAAAAAAAAAAAAAAAAACTGGTAATACAAATCATGTCTCAATAATAACCCTGAATGTTAATGGCCTAAACTCACCAATTAAAAGACATAGGCTAATAGATTGGATTAAAGAAAACCGACCCAACAATATGTTGCCTTCAAGAGACATATCTCATAGGAAAAGACGCCCACAGACTAAAGGTGAAAGGATGGGATAAAATACATCATTCACACAGTCTATATAAGCAAGCAGGGGTCTCCATCCTTATATCAAATAAAGTAGACTTCAAGCCAAAGTTAATCAAAAGAGATAAAGATGGACATTTCATACTGCTTAAGGGAATCATAGATCAACAAAACATAACTGTTATAAATATATATGCCCCAAATAATGGAGCATCTATGTTCATCAATCAAACTCTTCTCAAGTTCAAGAATCAAATAGACCACAGCACAATAATTCTAGGTGACTTAAACATACCTCTTTCACCACTGGATAGATCTTCCAAAGAAAAGTTAAACAAAGAAACTATAGAACTCAATAATAAAATCAATAACTTAGACTTAAGTGACATATATAGAGTATATCATCCATCAATGAGCCAATACACTTTCTTCTCAGCAGTGCATGGATCCTTTTCTAAAATAGACCATATATTATGCCATAAAGCAAATATAAAAAAGTAGAGATACTACCCTGCATTCTGTCAGATCATAATGGGATGAAATTAGAACTCAATGATAAAATAAGAAAGAAAAGCTACTCCAACACCTGGAGACTAAATAATATGCTACTGAATGAACAATTGGTTGCAGAAAGACATCAAGAAGGAGATTAAAAAATTCTTAGAGGTAAATAAGAACAACGATAGAACATATCGAAATCTCTGGGACACTATGAAGGCAATACTAAGAGGAAAGTTCATTGCATGGAGCTCATTCCTTCAAAGAAGAAAAAGTCAACAAATAAATGAACTAACATTACATCTTAAAGCCCTAGAAAAAGAAGAACAAATCAACCACAAACAAAGTAGAAGATAGGAAATAATTAAAATCAGAGCTGAAATTAATGAAATTGAAACAAAAATATTGAAAAAATTGACAGAACAAAAAGTTGATTCTTTGAAAAAAATAAATAAAATTGATAAAGCATTAGCTATGCTAATGAAGAAAAGGAGAGAGAAAACTCAAATTACCAATATCTATGATGAAAAAGGAAATATCACGACAGACACTACAGAAATACAGAAGATAATTAGAAATTACTTTGCAAATTTATACTCCAATAAAATAGAAAATATCGAAGGCATTGACAGATTTCTAGAAACATATGATATGCCCAAACTAAATCAGGATGATATACACAATTTAAATAGATCAATTTCCAGCAAAGAAATAGAGGATACCATCAAAAGCCTACCAACCAAGAAAAGCCTAGGACCAGATGGATACACAGCCAAGTTCTAAAAGACCTTTAAAGAAGAACTAACACCAATACTTCTCAAGCTATTTCATAAAATAGAAAAAAAGGGAACACTTCCAGATTCATTCTGTGAGGCCAGTATCACGCTGATTCCAAAACCAGACAGAGACAAATCAAAGAAAGAAAACTTCAGACCAATATCTCTAATGAATATAGATGCAAAAATTCTCAATAAAATTCTGGCAAATCAAATACAAAAATATATCAAAAAGGTAGTACACCACAATCAAGTGTGGTTCATTCCAGGGATGCAAGGTTGGTTCAACATAAGGAAATCAATAAATGGAATTCATCACATCAGTAGACTCAAAGATAAAAATCATATGTTCATCTCAATAGACATAGAGAAAGCATTTGAAAAAATACAACATCCCTTCATGTTCAAAATGCTAGAAAAAATAGGGATAACAGGAACATACCTCAACATCATAAAGGCCATCTATGCTAAGCCCCAGGCCAACATCATACTAAATGGAGAAAAATTGAAAGCATTCCCTCTAAAAACTGGAACAAGACAGTAATGCCCTCTTTCACCACTCCCATTTAACATAGTTCTTGAAGCCCTAGCCAGAGCAATTAAACAGACGAAAGAAATTAAAGGGATATGGATAGGAAAAGAAGAACTCAAATTATCACTATTTGCAGATGATATGATTCTATACATAGAATATCCAAGAAATTCCACCAGAAATCTTCTAAATCTAATAAATGAATTCAGCAAAGTAGCTGGATATAAAATCAATACCCATAAATCAAAGGCATTTCTGTACATCAGTGACAAATCCTTAGAAATGAAACTAGGAAATCCACCCCACTTACTATAGCCTCAAAAAAAAAAAAAAAACAAAACAAAAAACAAAAAACAAAACAAAACTTGGGAATCAACTTAACAAAAGAAGTGAAAGACCTCTACAATGAAAACTACAGCATGTTAAAGAAAGAAATTAAAGAAGATCTTAGAAGATGGAAAGATCTACCTTGTTCATGGATAGGTAGAATTAATATTGTCAAAATGACCATCCTCCCAAAAGCACTATACAGATTCAATGCAATACCAAGCAAAATTCCAATATCATTCCTCATAGAAATAGAAAAAGCAATCATGAAATTCATCTGGAAAAATAAGAGACCCAGAATAGCCAAAGCAATTCTTAGCAAGAAGAGTGAAGCGGGTGGCATTACCATTCCAGACCTTACATTGTATTACAAAACAATAGTAACAAAAACAGCATGATATTGGCATCAAAATAGACCAGTTGACCAATGGTACAGAATAGAAAACACAGAGACTAACCCACACATCTACAGTTACCTTATACTAGACAAAGGTGCCAAAAATGTTCACTGGAGAAAAGACAGCCTCTTCAACAAATGGTGTTGGGAAAACTGGCAATCCTCATCATGTAATAAAATGAAATTAAATCTCTTTCTCTCACCATGCACAAAACTTAACTCAAAGTGGATCAAGGACCTAGGAATTAAACCAGACACCTTGCACCTAATAGAAGAAAAAGTAGGCCCAAATCTCCATCATGTTGGATTAGGACCCAACTCCTCAATAAGACCCCTATAGCGCAAGACTTAAGACCAAGAATCAATAAATGGGATGGATTCAAACTAAAAAGCTTCTTATCAGCAAAAGAAACAATCAGTGAGGTGAATAGAGAACCTACAGAATGGGAGCAAATCTTTACCACAAACACATCAGATAGAACACTAACCTCAAGGATATATAAAGCTCTCAGAAACTTTAACACTGAAAAAACAAATAACCAATCAATAAATGGGCCAAGGAACTGAACAGACAGTTCTCAGAAGATGATATACAATCAATCAACAAATATATGAAAAATGTTCAACATATCTAGCAATTAGAGAAATGCAAATCAAAACAACTCTAAGATTTCATCTTACTCCAGTCAGAATGGCAGCTATCAAAAACACAAACAACAAATGCTGGTGAGGATGTGGGGAAAAAGGCACACTCTTATATTGCTGGTGGGACCGCAAATTGGTAAAGCCAATATGGAAAGTAGTATGACGATTCCTAGGAAATCTTGGAATGGAACCACCATTTCACCCAGCTATCCCACTCCTTGGTCTATACCCAAAGGCTTAAAAACAGCTTACTACAGGTACACAGCCCCATCAATATTTATAGCAGCAGAATTCACAGTAGCTAGATTGTGGCACCAACCCCAATGCCCATCAGCAGATGAATGGATAGGGAAACTCTGGTATATATACTCAATGGAACACTACTAGCACTAAAAGAGAATAAAATCATGGCATTTTCAGGTAAATGGATAGAGTTGGAGAAAATAATAATGCTAAGTGAAGTTAGCCAATCCCAAAAACCGAAGGTCGAATGATCTCTTTGTTATGAAGATACTGACTTATAAAGGCAAGGGAGGGGGGATGAGAGGAATGAAGAAACTTTAAAAAGAACAATGGGGGTGAGCGGAGGGGAGGGGGCAGGGGATAGGAATAATGGTGGAATGAATTAGACATCAATACCCTAAGTACATATATGAAGACACAATTTTGAAAATACTTTATGTAAAATTAGTGACTTGAAAAATTGTGCTTTATATGTAATATGAAATGAATTGCACTCTGCAAACGTGTATAACAAATTAGAATAAAAATAAATAGAAAAAAGAGTTGGAAAGAGAGACAGAAGGAGAAATGAGAAGAGAAAGAAAAAAGGGAATAAAAATTGAAAAGAAAAGTTGAAAAGTCCAAATAAATGACTTTAAAAAAAAGAAAAGTTAGATGAAAATTGGAAAAAAACAAATAATGAGGGATTTAAAAAAACATGGAAAATAATACAAGAAAAATAAAAAAAATAGCCGGGTGTGGTAGCACATGCCTGTAATCTCAGTGGCTCAGAAGGCTGAGGCAGGAGGATCGCAAGTCAAAGCCAGCCTTAGCAACTTGACAAGGCCCTGAGCAACTCAGAGAGACCTAAGTAAAATATAAAAAAGGGCTTGGAATGAGTCTCAATGATTAAGGGCCCCTACGTTCAATCCCTGGTATAAATAAACAAATAAATAAACGAGCGAAAGACTAAAATTCCTCCTTGTCAAGGTATTTAAAATGGGGAGACTTCTTTCAGGAAATTCTAGTTTTGGAATCCCCCAGGTTTCAGACTATGGCAAATGTCTAAGCCACAGTGGGATATCCTCTGAATGCCTCCGAGCATGGAGGAGGTCACTGGACTAATTGGATTTGTGCTGCAGTGGAAAGCTGTGTGTGTGTGTGTGTGTGTGTGTGTGTGTGTGTATCTCCATTCCCACGTCTAGATCAGCATTGTTTCAAATAAAATGCATGGTACCCAAGCTCCAGAGTCCATTCACCAAATCCTTCTCCTGCACTCTGGCTTGGCTGAGGTGGCTCCAGGGGCTCCACAGCAGGATGGGACCCTCTGAGATTGCTACTATGTCTCTGTCCTAGCAGCTGGACCCCTCTTTGTCATGAGCTGCAGCTCTGTGGACTCTTTGATATGTGGGGAGAAGTGCTGTCCACTCAGGCAGTAGAGGACTCCTGGTCCTGAGGTGGCCTAGGCTCTGCTCCTGCTGCCAGCTGGCGGGTGGTCTCTGTGGCCTTGGGCTGGCAGCAATCTCACTGTATATATTGTTCAGAGAGCTTGCTTCAGTGTTTTGCTGGAGCCACACTGTGCCAAAAGGTATATGATTACTGGAACAGCACGGCCATATTTGTGGAGATCTCCAAGGGAAGGGAAAAATGTCGGAACTTATTCCGCAAAGCTGCAAGTTCAGACATGATCTCTGTAAGATGGCTCTGTGTCACAGCACCCCACTTTAAAGAAGAGAAATATAGAGCACCTTTTATGCGCCAGCCCACTGTGCGGCTCCTTGATCAGCCAAGTTCAGACTGTTCCTGATCTGTAGCTGTTTCTGTACTAATTTTGTCCATTATATCTCTTGCTCTCTTCTACTCATTCTTCCATGCTCTAAATTCCTCAGCATGACAGTCAAGCCTTTCATAATGTGGTTCTATCTACATCCCAGCATTGGAGCCCACCCCTCTTCTTTACATCCTCTATGATCTAGTGACCCAGGATGTCTTGTAATTCCATATGTGTGCTTGCATTTGTAAGCCTGCATCTCTCACCCACTAGTCCACCCTTCCCACAACACAGCTGATGAACTAGTTAGCAGACTACTTGAAGTTTCCTAAAAGGATCACCTTCTTTCAATATTTAGTTCAATTATTTCCTCTGCCTGGGATTCTTTATTTCCCTCTTACCTTGCCTCTTGAAATACTACTTATCCTTTAAGGACCAATTCTGCTGTTAAGTCTTCCAGTATTCCCATAGTCAGAATTAATCATCCTTTTTCTTGCCCAATTATAGCACTAATTGCAGTTTACCCTAATTTCCACTTATGTGCACACACACTAGTCTCCCCTAAGGGATTCTATCAGTTCCTTGATGGCATTTTATTTCTTTGTGTTCATTCCGGAGTCCAGAGGAAACAGTTATTGCTACATAGTAGGTGTTCAATTGAGGTTTGCAGAATTTAATTGCATGCCATTTTATCTATGAAACAATATTTTAAAAAATATTAGGTGACTTTTACCCCTTAAAAGTCTCAGAGTTATCAGCACTGGAAACTTTGTAACTTTTAAGAAAAGTTGCTGATCAGTGAAGCAAAGAACAAGTCAAGAATCAAGTACAGTTTGCCCTTCAAGAACCAATGACTGACAACAATAAAACTACGAGTGATTTATTACTTTCTCATGGTGCATACATTTATTTTGCTCAAGATGTGTATTTTATATCTCCTAACAGCCTTAAAGAGAGTTTAAAAAAATGTTCTCTGACTTTAATGCTTCCCAGGTCACTCTGGTGACTACACCTGGCGGAGAGGAATAAAAGTAAGCCATAAAGCACCCGTGGTGCTCTTGGGGTTCACACTCCCTTCTTTATAAAAATAGGCATCTTGCCTGGCAGTAGTCAGAGTTGTTTTCACTGGCAAATTAATCCATAAGTTAATTTCTCACTATCTTCAGAAATATGGCCTACTACTTCTGACCGTCTTATGCTTTTGTATATTTCTCAGGATACTTTTCTTTTGAGTTTTCCAGATGAACTACTTTAGGTGTTTTTTGATCAATGATTTCAATATATATGTATTTTGTGTACTTCAAATCCCCATTTTATCTACAGCTCTTTCTTAGAGCAGTGCTCCTCCAAGTGTGGCCCAAGAACTGGTGACAGGCCTTGAAGCACTAGTCCTCAGTAAGATAAGGAACTTGTGGCAGACTCTGTATCAACTCTGCCACTAAGCTCTCTATTTGCTGGAGCTGACTTGACGTAGGTACAAGATTTCCCTGAGGAAGGAAGCAGTGCACGGCATAAACTTCCTTCCTCAGTGTAGATTGGCATTGATAGTAGCGCTGCTCTGGAGGATCTGCTCCTAAGTGTGTATGGCATGCCCCTACTCCCTGGAGTGGCTTCATGGCCTGTTCTGTGCGACAATTGTCTCTTCTCTTCCTTCCGCCTCCATCTGATTATCTCTGTGTAATGGGAACTAGAAGGATGGAGACACCTAGGTTGCTATGTCAGTTTACAGTCATGGTTTATGCTGAAAGGTCTTGGTGGAGTCAGTGTCATGCAAGACAAAGCCACAAACAAACCAAAGTTCTAGGGAGAGAAGACCTAAAGAAGCTGGAAAGATGGTGGGAGAGAAAGACAGAAGAGGACTATCCAAAGAGGTGGCAAAGATGAAAGGAGCAGTGATTCTGGGTGGGATGGGAGGAGTGCATCCCTGGTGTCCTGCGTAAGTTCTCCTTTTCCACCTCTGAGCTAGAGCCCCAACCCAGGGATTCTCATTCCATAGGTCTTGGGTGGAACCTGTAAATCTGCATTTACCCAGTGCCAGGGGATTCTCAAGTTAGAGACTTTTAGACCTATTTTTGAGGAGCTCTGATATTTTGGTGTGTGTTTGTGTGTGTGTGTGTGTGTGTGTGTGTGTGCGTGCCCTACTCACCTCTCCACCTTCACTGGTAACCATACTATAGATATTCAAGCTAAATCTAGTACCACACCTTTCTCACACATTCATGCCTCTGCCTCTGCTGTTCTTGCTGGGAATTCATCTCTTCTTAACTCTGGTCAAGCAAACAAGCAAAACAAAACAAAACTCTTAATCCTTGCAAACATAACTCAAACTCCAGAACCTTTTGAAATCTTAACTCTTTTATGCCCACCCAATTTCTATAACTGTCTTAAGGCCCTTGTCTAATTTCTTCTCTTTCCCTCAGGAAAAAAAGAAAAATCTCCTCATACCTTTCTCCCTTTTTCATTGATACAAGTCTTAATAAATTTATTTTGATAAAAGATGTGCAGATTTCACATTGCTGAAAAAGGACTATTTGCTCCCCTCTTATCCATTTCTTCTTCTCTACAGTAAAGAATTAAAACTTGACCAAACATAGGTTTGAACTTTGCTCTTGATCTCTGAGAAGAAACCTCTAAACCTCCATGGGTGAATACAAGAAAGGAGTATCTTTTCTCTCTGTGGACCTTGAGTCAGGATAGTCTAATAATATGATTTAGGGTGGGGGATAGCCATGCCACAGGACTAGCAGTGTGATTTAGAAGTGAGAAGGTTGGGCCTCCTGACATCTGTAGACCTGCAGAGAGACAGGGTACTGAGGTCAACCTCTTGTGCAACCTCTCATGCCCACAGGATGGAATCCCAACAAAAACTCTGAACACCAACCTTCTCTCTTTGCAACACTCCATGCGTGTTGTCACACATAGGTTCTGCCAAATTGATGCTGTCTTTATTCCACAGGAGAGGACAACTGGAAGCTTCATTTTGAGACATTTTAGACTCTACCCTATGCATGTTTTCCTTGTCTAATTTAAACATGTATTCTTTCTCTGTAATAAACCATAACTATGAGTAAGCAGGCTTTAATGAGTTCAAGTGAAAGTGAACTATGGAGCAATACAGTGGTATTGGGAACCTCTGAACTTATAGTTGGTAGTAGAAGCAAAGATGGTCTTACATGTGGGTTGTTTCCTCTAACTTTTCATTTCGCTAAACCTTCATATTTTCCTATGTATCCCTGAGCAAGCTGTTTAAATTCACTCTGCTCTCTTTGCCATAGCTGTAAAGTGGGTGTATCTACAGAACCTGTCTCATAAGGTTGTTATTGAATGGTTCAAATATTGAATACAGTAGTCCAAGCAAGTTGATAGATGTAAGGAGAGTCGAGTGGTGCTTAGCACTGTGGTTGGTGTTTGTATTGGTATTGTGCTCCCCATCTCTGTCACTCTCATTCTAATCAAAGTGATTATTATTTCTCACTCAAATTACTGCAGAATACCACACTGCTCCTCTGCTTCCATTCCCCAAATTGACAGATTATTCTTTATGAAATACCTTCAGTGAGGTTTTGCAAACATCATTTTATTCATAATCCCCAGATACTTGAAGTCCAAAATTTTCATTAGTCTGCTGCTTGCTCAACCCCTGCCCATTTTTCCAATGTCATCCCCTGCCACCATCCCCCCTCCCGCTCAGTGTGCTTCAGCCACATGCCCCTCTGCACAGTGGTCTCTGCCTGCAGCACTTTCTCTCAGATCTTCATGTGACTTAATTCTTCATAGTTCCAGGGCTGCACTCAAGCATTGTCCCTTAAGAGGTTTCCACTAATCACTTTAAAATAGAATCCCTTCCCAGCAGCATTCTGAATTTCTAAACTCTTAGCTGGCTTGTTTTCTTCAAAGCCTTTATCCATCTTTATCAGTTTCTCAATGTAAATACTCAATTTTAAAATTTATTTATTTGTCTGCTTTCCCTACTTTGGAAGTAAATTCCATAAAGTAGTAGATTTTAATTTTTTTTTTAACATATACTTTTGAGCAAACAAGATGCTTAATACATGTGTTTGAACAAATAAGTAAATGACATATCAGGGGCAGAAAGATATGTTGCATCCACATACATAATTCTAGGTCCAAACACAAGGCCTGGCATATACTAGAGACTCAACTAATATTTCTTGATTAAAAGCAGTAACAGCCATAATGTTCTTTATAAAAGTATTTTAAAAATACTTGTTCCCAGAATTTACTCTTAAGCTTTCTTTTCCTGGCAGGCTAAAGTGGATTACCCACTCTTTTGTAGTTTTGTGAAAAACAAATGAATATATCTCTTACGAGATGATTGTAGTACTCAATTTGCCACCTCTCTTTTTGTTCTTTTCAGAATGAAATGTTTAGACTTTCATAGAGATTCTAAAAGTTATTATGATAAAAGTAATAAAGAATGAAATCAATTCACCAGCTATGCTATGATTTGAATGCTCATACAATCTAAAACTCATGTTGAAATTTAACTGCTATTGCAACAGGATTAAGAGGTGGAGCTTTAAGAGGTGACCAGGCCATGAGGGCTCCTGCCTCATGCATGGGATTGACCTTCTTATGAAAGGTTGAATTCAGTCTCCTTTGCCCCCTTTCTTCTTTTTGTCTTGTACTGTGGGATGATGCAGCAGGAAGGCCCTGGCCAGATTCCAGCCTTCTTGATCTTGAACTTTGTAGTCTCCAGAAGTATAAGAAATAAATTTCTGTTCTTTATAATTTATCCAAGTTTCAGGTATCCTGTTTGGGAAGCACAAAATGGTTTACAATAAACTATTTTACAGAAATCTAGTTCTAAACATAAAACTAACTGTGCAAGTCACATATTCTGTGTTCTTACTTGTTTTGAGACGGGGTCTCACTATATTATCCAGGCTGATTTCAAACTCATGGACTCAAGTGATTGATCCTCTTGCCTTAGTCTCTCGAGTGTCCATAGGCATGCATCACCATTCATGGCTCTATGTTCCTGTTTACTTAAATACCTGTCTCTTTATGTGTTTGTGTGTATGACATGGATATATATGGAATTTTGTCTACCATATTGCTAAAAATATGCTGAATCTAAGACATGATTTGAGGGAGTAATGGAGGTTCTGAATCTTTCCCTCTTACTGTGTAATAGCCAACTCAAGATAGTAAGATCAGAGTGAGATGGGTGTAGTGGTGCATACCGGTAATCCCAGCAACTCAGGAAGCTGAGGCAGGGTGATCGCAAATTCAAAGCTAGTCTCAGCACCTTAGCAAGGCCTTAAGAAACTTAGCAAGATGGCTGTCTCAAAATTAAAAAAAAAAAAAAGTAAAAGAGCCTGGGAATGTGGTTTAGTGGTTAAGTGCTCCTGGGTTCAATCCCTGGTACAAAAAACCAACCAACCAACCAACAAACAAACTAGAGTGAGCCTGAGAATTGCTTTTCTGTAGTAGTCACTGTCATCTTTCTCTGGCAGGAACATCAAGAAAATAATTTTTTTTTTTTTTTTTTTAAGTTAGGGTGAAGGGAACTTTCCCTGCCATGGTTCATTGTTTCTTCTTTAGAGGAAGCAGGCGTGACTTTTAGGGGAAAGTCTGTAGCTTCCCATTTGCACTCAAACCCTTCCAGCAGTTACAAGTCACAACATTTGGTTTCATTCTGGTAAATGGATTATTAAGACAAAAATGGAAAGGAGTTTGAGGAGAGGAATTTTGTTGCAAAAAATGAAGCTTGAAAATGCCTGGGAAATGGGAAGTAAGGGACACCAGTGAACCCATTACCGATTCGCATGACAGATTTTCCAAGTTGCTGAGTCTTTTCAGTTCATTTGTAATGATGCTAGCTGTTCTTTCTATAGTTGAGCCAGTAGTGTTGTGGAGTCCTGAGATCTGGATTCCTATTCCAATTTACTAGTATTGTTACTTAATAAGAGTCTTTTAACATTTTTACATTTTTGTATAAGAATTGTGAGATAGTCACATTTTCCTAACTACTTCCCTGGGTGGCAAAGAATTACAAGCAAGAAGATATATGTGGAAGTATCCTTAAAACTATAAAGTACTATAATACATTCTAAAATATTTTTATCTTCTTAATGTCAAGTGAACATCCTAAGTAGAAAGTGTATACATAGTTGGCATGATAAAAGGACATGGTGAACACACAAAAGAAAATGTTAGATGGCATTTTCATAATTATTATTATATTATTTTTAGTTTAGAATCAGATCATTCCTCTACTGGTATATTATGCTTTAAACTAATACTTAAATAAAAATCAACCATTGTGTTATAACCATCTGTGAGAGCATAATAAAATATGCCTGCAAAAAGTACATGAAATATCTTTTTTGCACTTCTCCATTTCCTTTCTACTTTCCTTCCACAGCATTCCCTGCCTGGCATGATGCCTGGCAGTCAGGGTACACAGATATAGTATGCCTTACCCCTAAGAGGTTGGAAGTCAGTGGTTAAACAAATGCCACCAGGGTTTAGGGTGTAGGGTAGACATGTGAGTGTGACACAAGCAATGCTCCTGGACTCTGCACAGTATCTTAAGCAGAGTTTGGTTTCTCAGTTTGCTCTCTAACTATACATAATGACTCTTGGCTTATTTTAGGCTTTTTGTTATTGGTGGGTTAGCTTAGGATCGACACGCAGATTGAAAGTTAAAAGTTTAATTGATTTCATCTTAAGACAATCAGAATAGATGGTATTTGGGGACTTTTTATGATACAAAATATCAAACCTATACTCAAAGGAAACTCAAGCAAATTAGTAAATATGCTGTTTCAGAGAACTAGGAAGTCCAAGATTGCTCTGTCTTCAGGCATACTAGCTCTGGGGGCTCACATGCAGTTTTTTTTTTTCTCCCCTTCCTTCTCCCTCTCCCTTTCTCTCTCCCTTTTTATCAGCCTGGCTTCTCCCTTTGTGTTGTTCTCTCTCATGAAAGATCAGCCTCCTTTGTACACCCAGGGAACGGGTCTTTAATAGTTCAGACTCCCATCCTTTCAGTTAGTTAATCCCAGTGAAAAGAAAACTTTCACTTTTCAGTTTTATAATTAAATTCTAGAAGGACTGCTATTAGTCTTCCTTTTATCATGTGCCCACCTCTGAAGTGATTGCTGTTCCCAGGGAAATTACTGTGGCACTGTTTGGCTAGTCTGAGTCAAATGCCCTTCCTGATTGTCTAGTGGGTGGGATGGGGTGTGAACTGGGATTGACAATCTCATTAGAGCAACATGAAATAGGCTACGTCATGTTCTGCGAGGGAACAGACCCTGTGGAGAGCATCAATATATGCCTCTCACAAGTAGAAACACCATGTAATGAAGTCTCTGAAACACTATCCACACAACTCATGTTATGCTGAATAACTGTCAAATTGCCTCCTTGTGCCTTTACTTCTGGTAGAAGCATAATCATCCCTCTTATGGGAACCTTTCTCTCTCTCCCCAACCCTGTGACGAGAGCTGCGTTTTTCTATAGATCCCACCCACATAGCTGCATTAATTGGTATCACAATGGGCACCAGACTTATACAAGACCAATCAGAGATCCTTCCTTGGATTCCTGTATGTGGGATCGATGAGGGCACGAATTAGTTACTTAGTAATGACAGGTATGACAAAATGTAAGAGTGGAAATGTGTTGCTGTGTTCTCTGTTGTGTCAGAATGAAGCAGATGCACAGGGAAGTGTAAGTTAAAGCAGAAGCCCTGTGACATTGGAACAATTGGTTTCCATTGTTGCTAAGGCTCAGCCTCATCTTTGCCCTTCTTACACTTCCATTCTTTCAAATGACTGTAAGAGATGCTCTAGTATCTTTGCAGTTTCTGCCTAGGCTGGTTCTTTTTCCTTCAACTTGCACACAAGACTCCTGGCTAATTTACGTGTGGGTTAATCAGTCAGAGGTTGAAGAAAAATCTCTGTAAAGACAGCTGGTGTCCCCAAGGCTATTAAAAGACTAAGCACAAAAGCTGGGCTTTTGAGAGTATCTAATTTAACACTTTAGGTTTTTTTTTTTTTTTTTTTTTTTTTTTTAACTCTACCAAGGAATAAACAGTGGCTTCAATAGGTTGAGTAATTTTCTTTGTTCACAGGTAAAACAGTAAGCTAGTGGTGAGGGTTAATCACTTGGCTCCTGATCTTTACTACAGTTAGGCTTTCCCATTTCCCTCAACTGGGAATTCTGGAACCTGAATAGTATTGTTTGATGGAAATCCAGTGTAAGCCATAAATGTGAACATCATATGGAATTTTAATTTTCTAGTTGATATTTTTAGATACATACAAAAGTAAAAAGACACAGGTGAATTTGATTTTTTAAAACATTTTATCTTAAACCACTAACTATTCTTTCAAAATATAATCAATATACAGTACAATTGATACAGTTTACATTTCTTTTTTCACACCATTGTCAGTCTTCACAAGCACTTGACCTTTATGGTACATCTTGGTCACATTTCAACACTTCACTTAGCAGCCTTATGTGGTGACTGAATGAGTAGGCACAATCCTAGAGACAGAGACAGAGAGATGAGGTATTGGCGGGGGAGGCAATAGTTCACCTTCGGGATGCTCCCTGAGACACTGCAGCCAAATGTTTACATTCCCTGACATCCTTCCTGTGATAAATACATCTTATCAAATGCCTATAAATTAATTTATCTTTTTTTGAGATGAGAAATGTGTTGATCCTTTCCTCATTGTCTCTTAACATTCTAGAGTGTCAGAGCTACTTTGTTGTTTTGTAACTTCCACTGCTTTACATTTTCAATAGCACTTACTTACAATTTCCCCATTGCTTCAGTGCCTGCCATTACATACATTTTAGAAAATGATAAAATGATCATAACTGTATAAAGGGGTTCTTTTTAAGATTGAAAAAAACATTGAGAGCAATATTTCTTCTTTTTCAGTAGTGAAGATTTACTTGAAGGTACTAATATGACAGTTTAACCATTTAATAATTTTTTATTTATACAAATTTTTTTACCACTGCTCATGAAAATGTGGAATTGCAGTTAAGAAAAGTTGTAAAAATTGTTTTTCTTTCCTCTTACCACTTAAAGGGGAAACATTATCTTACCTAATGCTGCTTTATGTCACGGTAAACAAAGTATTATGTAATCAGAGCTTTATAGTAACAGTTATGATACCTTCAAAAGGACCTCCTGTAGCTTAGTAGCCAAATCCACCCGATTCTTTTCATTCACCTATAATTCTTTGAAACAGAGCTTAGGACAAAATGTGATGACAGTTTTAGTTCATTCATTCATTCATTAAGAAAAACGTAGCCTTGAGCTACTTCCCCTTTACTCTGTATCCCAAATGTTTAGAACAGTGTCTAATTAAAAGAAGACATTCAATACATATTTGTTGAGTGAATTCAAGAGATATAATTACAGGGCTTATGTAAAAGTGTAAGTGGAAAAGAAATATTATTATTATTAACACTATTGTTATTTTATAGTATGGGGTGTTAAACCCAAGGGTGTTCTACCTCCGAACCACATCTCAGCCCCTTTTATTATTTATTTCAAGACAGTATCTCTATAAGTTGCCAAGGTTAGCCTCAAACTTGCATCTTCCTGCCTCAGCCTCTCAAGTTGCTGGGATAACAGGTGTACCCAGTAGTGCGCATGAAGTTATCACCTTTGAGCACATACTAGGCCAGGCTCTCTGTAAAGTCTATAATACACACTATAAATGTAACTCCCTAAAATTCTGTGAAACAAATATCATCCTCATTTTACAGATAAGCAAAGAGAGACACAGAGAAGTGAATAAATTTCCCAAGGTTCCATGATTGAATGGTGAAATAAGGATTGACTTCAGGTTCATCTGATCTTAAAGCTTTTCTCTTTCATTCAGTTAGTTTCTTAGGGCTCTGCAAAGTACCACAAATCAGGTGGCTCAAAATGGCCAAATTTTATTTTCTCATAGTTTCAATGGCAGAAGTCCAAGATCAAGGTTTCAGCGGCCATGATTCCTCTGTTATTGCTGTCATCCTTGGCATCTGTTGGCCTGTAAGTGCGTCACTCCAGTCTCTGCCCTAGTGTCAATGGTGTTCTTCTTCATGTCTGTCTCTCTTCTTCTTATAAGGATGTTAGGCATGTTGGGTTAAAGGGCCACCCTACTCCAGTATAACATGGACTAATTATATCTGTAATGACACTATTTCCAAATAAGTTCTCACTTTGAAGTCCTGGGGGTTAAAACACTGTATCTCTTTTTAGGGGACACAGTTCTCTCATAGTAGTCACCACACTTGATATTTGTCTAACAGATGTTTTATTAAACCTGAGAAACCCATGGCACTGGGTTGCTCATTGATGAGGTATCCAAAGAAGCATATTGTGCCATTGCTTCAGTCTGCTTAGGGGAAAAGATATTACCATAAATATAAATGTCATTGATTGACAGTTCACGACACTTTGACTTTGAGGTAACATCAGTAAATGAGAGAAAAAAAAAGTCTTGTAAAATTCTAGAGCTTTACTAGAAATTGAGTTTGGGAGAAGTGAACACAGAGGGCAGAAAAAGGCAGTGAGAACTGGTGGGAGCCCCAGTGGTCATTCAGAAGAATAGAACTAGACTTGTATCAAGAAAATCAAAGCTGAGTCAATTATGTGTGCGAAAGGCTACAGCACAGACAAGTTCAGGCATGGTAGCTTCCACGAGACAGAGCAAAAGAGGACGAGGAGAAAAGGCCGCTGGATGTTAGAATATTTGGGAAATTTTTAATTGTAGAATTTCAGTGGCATGACAGGGCAGGAAGTTGGAGTGCTTTTAATTCAGGTTGTTGTGGAGAAAAGTGGGCTTTGGAAGTCCACCAGATAATAGTATTGAGACTGGGCTTACTCATAAGGAGCTGCTCCTAAGTGTGATTTCCATTGTCAATGAGGTTCAAGTCTGCCTTTTAAATTTTCAACTGTGAATTGATGAATTAATTTTTCAAGTGTTGTGGAGTACCCATGAGGATCCGGCATTCTTATTGTTGCAGCTGTAGCAGAGAACAGGAGGGCACGATTCATGCCGTCACAGTACTTCTATTTCGGTAGAGGAGATAGACAACGATCAGACAACTGAATACCTAGGTAATATAATTTTCTATCCTGATTAGAGCTATGAAAAAGAAATAGAGCAAGAGTGTCAAGCTCAAGAGTGACAAGGGAGATGACAGCAAGTAATGAGCTACAATTAAATTTTTCCAATTAGGAGTTAAATGCAACATATATATTTAGTTCTGGCTTTGCCATGCATCCAGGTGATAAGGGAGATAACAGACCAAATTCAGAGGACTTATTGTGTGATTTTGGTCAGTTTATTCAAACATTTTTTTCTGTTTCTGCTAGGAGAAATGACAGAAGACTGGATGAACTCTGATTCCCTGTTTTAATTGCATCATAATATTTTTACTATTCATCCCATGTTGGTACCAATCAAAAATTTGATGTGTGTCTTTTGTATCCTAGTCCAAAAGTATTATGAAAATAAACTTTGAGAATTTGTGATGCAAAATAATTGTCATACTTTAAATCTGAATGATTAAATATAAATATCATTTTGAATAATTATGAACTCATGGTGAGGGAAATGGAATATTAACACTACCTTTATGTAATAAGCTAAGGCCTAATGTAATGGAAGAATAAAACATTGTAAGGAAAGTAACTCCTTTTAAAGTATTTTTGTTAATTGTTTCCAGTGACGTTCTTTCTCCAGAAATGGCTGGTATGTTGACTCTAAAGCCACCACAGGCTTTGCCATGATCCTCAAAAGGATGTTTCTTTGCACATGTGGAGGTGACACCTGTTTAAACTCGTTGCAGGGCGTCTTTGTTGAGGAAAAGGGCTCTGGTGTTTCAGATGTCTGTGGGTTTCTGATTCTGGAGAATTATTTTGATGTCAGAGACATTTGTTGTTTTGAAAAACCTGGATGACAAATACTTCATGAAAAGCAAAATCATTACTTGGTTTTTATGTCTAAAGGGTGATAAATTATGTCTGAATATTTCATTGCTTACAAGCTTCCATTTTAAAGTTTTGATATAAACTGAGGGATTGAAAAGGCCATCTCCAGCATGCCTGGTGACATTGTGATGGGGACAGATGAGGTGGCCAGTGGCTGTGCCCTGGTGAATGTAGTAGAGGGGATAAAGCAAGACAGCATGCTGGGCACCCACCCCCACTCCCAGATCCTCCAAGAGAACATACTCTCATATAACAGTGCAAAGAAAATAAGGTCAATATGCATCTAAGTAAATGACCAAAGATTGTTAGTGTGCTGTAGGCAGCCAAGTGGCCAAGCCTGGAGCAGCCATGCTGGAGTGGAGTTATCACCACATGTACCGGCTCTGTGGGAGGACTGCCTGCCATTCCTCACTGTGGAGCTGCTGCTCTTCCACTGCCATCTTTGCTGACAAGATTCAGAGTGACGGTGGCCTGTGGCTTCATCAATTGAGAATGAGGCAGAGTCAATTGGCAGTGACTCTAATGACGAGCATGTTTGCTTCCCTGCCTGACTCCTCTTGGAAAAGAACAAGAGTGCATGGTAATGTGTGCCTCCTTCTCTGACTTAAATGGCTAAAAGCATCTTGTCCATTTACCTGTTGATTATGTTGGTTATGTCTCCCTCGATTGCCTGGGTCTATGCTGATAAGGATCTTAAAAGACACATAGAAACACAAAGCGAGATGCAGGCACTCACTCACATAGCCAAGTTTGACAGTCCAAAGTACCAAACAGATCACATGTGACTTTGTAGTTAGGTTTTATGTGTAATCATGACAGATGTTCAGGGAGATTATCCTTTCCCATATCTACCCTGCCTCCTTGCAACTAGCTCCCATATGACCCTCTCTAAAATAGCCTCTCTTATATAAATAGACAGAGCTTGAGGCCTTCAACAGTACAGAGTCAACATCCTGCTCATCAAACATTTGTTTCTCCAGCAGATAGATACTCCTGTCCTTCAGGCCAGGGGCAGAAAGTGCTGTTTGGCTTTCTATGCCAAGAGCTAACTGATGCCAACCAGAGGCAACTTCAGAGCTACTTTATGTCATAACAAAACTTTAAGAACTTGTCCCCTGTAACAGTTGCATACTGGATAGTAAAGATATTTTTGATGTGTATTTACTTTGTCGCTAATCTCCCTCCAGGGGTTTAAAAGTGAACAGGCATAATAAAATGCTTCTTGCTGTTTCACTTCAAATTTAAGGATTGACTGCACCACATGCCTCCTCTAGAGTTATTTGGTTATCTCTAAGTAAGGCTTTTCTCCCCCAAATTCTCAATTCCCAGTGATAGTTGAAGAGTGTTCTGTTTGACAGAGGCATTTCTCAGTCGAATTGTGACACCTTAGAACACCATCTAATGTCAGATGCATGTCTATAGGACTGGAAAAAGGGGAAAGAACAAGGACATAAAGATCTCTTTGGAAAATTCTATAAGGCAGGGAGCTAAGGAGCTATTTGGGCTAGTAAATAATGCCTCTGTTCCTTTTCTATTTTGTATTGCTTATTATTTCTTTTAAAAAATTCTCTGTATTGTGGCATTTTCTTATTATTTGCATTTTCTAAGTTAAGGAACAGGTACACACAGTGCTTATCTAAAAGGCATACACATTTAAGTATTAAAAAAATTCCCTCTGCAAACAAATTTAGAATATGAGGGAAAAAATAGGCTACTGAGAAACAAGGAATGCTTTCATAAATTTGGTGTGGTCCTTAGGGTGCTAAGGAAGCAAATTAAGAACATCTCATTGCTTCTGTGGCTAATCACCTGACATACAGAGCTGAGCAGAACAGGAAGTAAAGGAAGAATCCTCATCAATGGTCTGAGCCCTATCGCCCATGAAGCACCCCAGTTGCAATTCATGCATCACACTGTACAAGTTTCTAAACTGTGAGTTAGGAATCTTGTGCTTGGGAACTTACAGTTCTATGAAATAGTAAAATCATTGAGGCCAACTCTTTTCAGTTCAGTTCAGATGACAACAAAATGTAAAGGGATTGAGGCATCCATACACAGACACTAAACAAATTAGTAACTAGAAACTAGACCTCAGATTCCTTGACAATTATTTCTTCACTTAAGTACCAAAAGAAATGATTCCCAGAATTTTTTATTTTTAAATTTTGAGGTCTGAGTACCATGCCATTCTATATTTGACATTTTCTAAACTGATAAATTATATGGGTAAAATAACAGATTTGTACAAACCCATTTTGGTTGATAATTTCTTTCTCTATGAAATCCCTTTCCTTCATTCTTGATTGTCTTTCTTATAAATTAAGCAAGTGAAATCAAGCTGTTTTTGACTTCTAAGTACAGATACTGGAGCCCACATTCTAGGAAGACACTGTATTACATGGACTTTGAGGGAAACAGGATTAGATGTCATGAGTCCTATCCTCAAGGAACTAATTTTAGGAAATGATAAACTTTTGAAACACAATTAAGCAGTAATCCAAGATGACATGTAGCACAATGATAGACTCATGGAAAGCTTCACGGAAAAGATGCAATGAAGGTAGATTTTAAAGAAAATGAAAGAGTTGGCCAGAAAAGAAAGAATAGTATGTGGTTAAAGGTGGCCAACAAGATCCAAGTGTGGTTCCACAGTCTTTGTGTTCTGGTTTTCCTTTGCTCTACTTCCAAATTTCAAAATTGATTACTGTGTACTTAGTTCTTAGGAATATTATCAGACAAGCTAATCTGTAGGATTGTTTAAATCCTACATGCTTAGCATTTGGATTAGATTAAATTCAGAATAAATTATGATAAAGTTCTTTGATGAGATGAAAGATTTTGAGGGCTCTCTGTCTTTTCACAATTTACTATTTATGTTCTTTGGCTGTGATGATGTGGCTTTGAGAGTGTTGATCTCATTAAGAAAGTTAGTTCAATCTTTATATTGACTTGTTGGTTTCCCTTCATTTCATGGCTATTGTTTATAGGTCAAATGTCTTATCAACAGGTACTCTTAATTGCAATGGACTTTAGGTGGCAAGTACAAACGGCTCAATGAAAAGGAATTATCAATGTTACAGATAGTTCCTAGCATTAGGATTTGAGGAGAGAAGTTAGAACACAATGAGAGAAACAGGCAATAATGTCCCTCTTTTTTAAAAATTTTATTTTTATTATTCTAACTTGTTATATACGTTTACAGAGTACATTTCATTTCATATTACATACAAAGAGCACAATTTTTCAAGTTGCTGGTTTAATATAAAGTATTTTTACAACAATTGTGTCTTCGTACATGTATTTAGGGTAATCATGGATAACTCAGTCTGCCATTATTCCTATCCCCTTGCTCCCATGCCTCCCTCCCCCCACTTTGTTCTATTTAAAGCTCTTTCATTCCTCTCATTCCCTCTCTCTTGCCTTTATAAGTTAGTATCTTCATATCAAAGAGATCATTCTATCTTTGGTTCTTTGGGATTGGCTAACTTTACTTAGCATTATTTTCTCCAACTCCATCCATTTACCTGCAAATGCCATGATTTTATGCTCTTTTAGTGCTGAGTAGTGTTCCATTGAGTATATATACCAGAGTTTCCCTATCCATTCATTTTCCGATGGGCATCGGGGTTGGTGCCACAATCTAGCTACTGTGAATTGTGCTGCTATAAACATTGATGGGGCTGTGTCTCTGTAGTAAGCTGTTTTTAAGCCTTTTGGGTATAGACCAAGGAGTGGGATAGCTGGGTCAAATGGTGGTTTCATTCCAAGATTTCCTAGGAATCTCCATGCTGCTTTCCAGATTGGCTTCACCAATTTGCAGTTCAACCAGCAATGTAAGAGTGTGCTTTTTGCCCCACATCCTCGCCAGCATTTATTGTTGTTTGTTTTTTTGATAGCTGCCATTCTGACTGGAGTAAGATGAAATCTTAGAGTTGTTTTGATTTGCATTTCTCTAATTGCTAGAGATGTTGAACATTTTTTCATATATTTGTTGATTGTTTGTATATCATCTTCTGATAAGTGTTTAGTTCCTTGGCCCATTTATTGATTGGGTTATTTGTTTTCTTCATGTTAAGGCTTTTAAGAGCTTTATAAATCCTTGAGGTTAGTGTTCTATCTCATGTGCTTGTGGTAAAGATTTGCTCCCATTCTGTAGGTCCTCTATTCACCTCACTGATTGTTTCTTTTGCTGAGAAGAAGCTTTTTAGTTTGAATCCATCCCATTTATTGATTCTTGTTTTAGTTCTTGTGCTATAGGGGTCTTATTGAGGGAGATGGAGCCTAAACCAACATGATAGAGATTTGGGCCTACTTTTTCTTCTATTAGGTGCAAGGTCTCTGGTTTAATTCCTAGGTCCTTGATCCACTTTGAGTTAAGTTTTGTGCATGGTGAGAGAAAGAGATTTAATTTCATTTTATTACATGAGGATTTCCAGTTTTCCCAACACCATTTGTTGAAGAGGCTGTCTTTTCTCCAGTGAACATTTTTGGCATCTTTGTCTAATACAAGATAACTGTAGGTGTGTGGGTTCGTCTCTGAGTCTTCTATTCTGTACCATTGGTCAACTGGTCTGTTTTGATGCCAATACCATGCTGTTTTTGTTACTATTGCTTTGTAATACAATTTAAGGTCTGGAATAGTAATGCCACCCACTTCATTCTTCTTGCTAAGAATCGCTTTGGCTATTCTGGGTCTCTTGTTTTTCCAGATGAATTTCATGATTGCTTTTTCTATTTCTATGTGGAATGATTCCTTCATGTTCAAAATGCTAGAAAAAGTAGCGATAACAGGAACATACCTCAACATTGTAAAGGCTATCTATGCTAAGCCCCAGGCCAACATCACCCTAAATGGAGAAAAATTGAAAGCATTCCCTTTACAAACTGGAATAAGACAGGGATGTCCTCTTTCACCACTCCTATTTAACATAGTTCTTGAAGCCCTAGCCAGAGCAATTAGACGAAAGAAATTAAAGGGATACAGATAGGAAAAGAAAAATGCAAATTATCACTATATGCAGACAATATGATTCTATACATAGAAGATCCCAAAAATTCCACCAGAAATCTTCTAAATCTAATAAATGAATTCAGTAATGTAGCTGGATATAAAATCAATACCCATAAATCAAAGGCATTCCTGTACATCAGCGACAAATCCTTAGAAAGAGAAACTAAGAAATCCACCCCATTTACTATAGCCTTAAAAAAATAAAATATTTGGGAATCAACTTAACAATAGAAGTGAAAGACCTCTACAATGAAAACTACAGCACACTAAAGAAAGAAATTAAAGAAGATCTTAGAAGATGGAAAGATCTACCTTGTTCATGGATAGATAGAACTAATATTGTCAAAATGATCATTATCCCAAAAGCACTATACAGATTCAATGCAATACAAATACTGTCCCTCTTAAGGAAGAAAAAGAAAAACCATAAAGGATTCAAAAAGTTTTACAACACACTTTATATATGAAGACCCCTAATGTTGTCAAGAGTTTGAAGTTCTGTTGAGTCTATTTGCTCTTAAATAACAGGCTGAGTTTCCATGTCTTTAAAGTTGTTGGAGCATCCTGAAGGACATCATTAACGTGAGAGTAAAAACAGTTGGCCAACCCCCTTTACCTGTTAGATCAATTAAATGAATCCCTCTTCATGTGCAGCCTACTTAAGAAGTCTGTTTATTGAATGTAATAATCAAATTGGAAAGTTGAAATTTCCCTTCTTGTAGCCCCCACAGGTCCTGAGTTAAATAGTGGCTGGGGCATCTTTCTAGTATGACCCCCAAAGATCCCTATCTCCTAGGACTCAATCCCTCTGTAATCCTCTCCACTTAAGTGAGTGTGGGACCTGTGACTGGCTTCCAAATCCCAGAATACAGCAAAGATGACGGAATGTCATACAAGATTGGAACTTCTGTTTTGCCAGCAGACTCTCACTTTCTGGTGTTAATGACACAATGTGCCAGAATGTGCACTGTTGTATGGTGAGGCCCATGTGGAAAAACCGAGGGCAGCCTGTGACTGACAACCAGCAAAGAACTGAGGCCCTGACTCCAATTAGTCCATGAGAAACTGAATTCTTCCAACAGCTGTGAGAGTTTGCAAAAGGGTTCTTCCCCAGTTGAGCCTGAGGTGAGGCCTCAGGCCCAGCTAACATCTTGATTGCAGCCCTTTGAGAGGTCCTGAAGCAGAGGACCCAGGTAAGTCATGTCCGCTTCCAAATGCATGGAAACTCTGAGATAATGAATACATGTGATCTTAAGCCAGTTTATGGGAATTCGTTACACAGCAATAGATAACTAATGCATTCCTTGTTATCAGTTGCGAATGAATTGGTAGCTGCATGCTGTGCTGGATCCCTTTATAATCATTCTTAGGCAGAGGCAAAAAAGCCAACTCAGGTCTCTATACAGCTTTCCAAAAAGCAGGAAACTATCTTGGAAGCTTCCCTTCTGTCAGTTTTAGCTTTGTGCCGTCAGTATTCTACCTCCAATGACTGAAGACTAGAGAATAAAGCAATAACTGCAGGTGGGGACAGAGGAACTGCAGGAGCTTAACTTCAGGGGTCTGAGAAGAAGGGCAAGTTTCTCCCTGCAAACACAAGAGGGAATGTTAGCGGAAGAAAGAAAGTTCCCTTAATTGTGAAATTCACATCTCATGTGAATGTCTATGTCTTAAAATGTTCCTTCTGTGACATTACTGGCTTTCACTACTTCTGCACATAGGAGACACCACAAGATCAGCTGAAGAGCTGAGAATGCATTTAGCATAGTATGCCTCATTTATAAACTAGGAACTGGAAACTTCAACTTTCATAATAAATTGGTAAAAAGTTATTCTATTTGGTAATTCTAATATCTACTTGGTTAGTCTCAGAGGAATTTGCAGAGGAGAAAGGGCAGTGAACATTAGAGCTAGATGAGGTAGCCCTGGCTTATATTGGCGTTAGTTTGAAGCTTTCCAGCTAGTACTTTCACTAAGAAGCCTGAATGTCACAGACATTGTAGGTTGTTTTTTCTATCCCTGAGATGGTTTTTTTTTTTTTTTTTTTTTTTTGTCGATTGCTCTCCTGAGAGAAAATTGAGTGTATGACAGGAAAGAAAAGTATGAAACCTCTCATAATCCATGCTGGTGTTCTCAGGAGATTGTCCTTGATATATGAAGCTGCTCATTGAGTCTTCCCTGGAGTTTATTTGTTTGACCACATTCCCCCAGACTTAAATGCCTCCATTAATCAATACTGAGATTCTCCACATTGAGTCTGCAGAGCTCATCAAGATGAGAACATTTTAATTTAAAAATTTTTTAAAAATGCCAGCTATATACATAATCCTTAGAGAGATAGCAGGTCTATTACTGGTTGATGATCTATCCACTAACACTGGAGTTTTATTTTTGTTCCTTATTTTAGGATTACTGATGGAACTGGGATGAGAAGGAAAGGCCTTACTCAGAAACTCTTTAAAGACAATGGGATTCCTCATGAGTTTAGCCAGGGCATAATATAGTCTCTGTTCGTTGTCTCACTCAGTGAATATGTGAGTACCTACTGTGTTTCTGGAACTGTGTGCTTGTCTCTTGAAATCTGATGTGTACCAAACTGATGCTGTTGACAAGAAATTGATGATAGAGAAGAATGAGACACAGTCACTGGCTAATTGTAATGAAGCCAAATAAAAGTTATAGCAAGGATAAGTGGCAGGGATATTTAACACTGTGTGTAAGGAACTACTTCCTGATATGAGAAGAAGCAAAGACAAAGCCAAGGAAACCTACTGATGGGTCATGGGTTGATGGGTTGGCTAACTGAAACTGAGCCTGCACTTTGTAGACCACACAGAATACAGGCTCTGCACCAGCTGTGCTAGAATGACTGCGACAGTGTTCAGGGGATAGAGCAGAAGTGAGAGGAATGAGGAGGACAGGCCAAAACACTCCTGTTGGCTATGAGAATGTCACTCTTTCTGTGACTTTTTTTTTTTTTTTTTTTTTTTTGGTTCTGGGGATTGAACCTCAGGCCTTGTACATGTTAAGCAAGTGCTCTACCACTGAGTGCTCTTCCCCAGCCCAGAATGTCACTCTTCATATCATTATTTCTTTCCAGAGCTATTTAAGTTAATTTTTGCTTTGTTTTCAAAATAAACTGTCTACAAAATTTGCGAACATAGCATGAATTTTGATCTTATAACACTAATCAAAGAAAATATCATTTATTCAATGAATATTTACGAAGCCCTTCACTGGCACTTAGGAAGAAGATAGATACTGTCTTGTAGTTCGAGACATTTAATTCTTAAAACAATCATAAACAAAGTGAAAAGGCAAAACCATGCCAAAAAAAATCATAAATATGTGGCTGCTGAGTGTGGTAGTTTTCTGATGTGTCCACTTAGCAAGGCTAAACTGTGAGGACAAGAGACGGAAAAGAGCCATTTTGTAGCATACACACCTTCTCACAATTGTTAAACAAATATTAATTTAAGTGCTGCTTTGAAGGGATTTTTCAGATAGAATTTAAGTCCTTAATGAGTTGACTTTAAATTATAGAGACTGTCCTTGGTAGACCAGACTTTTCCAGAGAAGCCCTTAAAAGGTCTTCAGCTCTTCATGCTGAAAGAGATTCCTAGTGGTAGCTGGGTCTACAATTATTTTTCCTTTGCTGGATCTGCTTTTTCCTGACTGCCTGTCCTATAGTCCTTTGAAATGTTTAGCTAGCCTCCAGAATCCTGTAAGCCAAGTCCTTTTAACAAATCTGTCTCCCTACCTCCCTTTCTGTCTCTCTTTTTGTATATATGCAAACACCCCTTGGTGTCCATGGGGAATGGATTCCAGAATCTTCCCATGGATACCAAGATCTGAGGGTGCTCAAGGATGAGACAGAATGGTGTAGTGGTTGTATATAGCTTACCCATATCCTCTGGTATACATAAAATCATGTCTAAAGTATTTATAATACTTAACAATGTAAATGCTGTGTAAGGAGTTGTTATACTGTATTTAAAAAAATTATTTTTGGGTACTGGGGATTGAACTCAGGGGCACTTGACCACTGAGCCACATCCCCAGTCCAATTTTGTATTTTTATTTACAGACAGGGTCTCACTGAGTTGCTTAGCATCTTGCTTTTGCTGAGGCTGGCTTTGAACTCGCAATCCACCTGTCTCAGCCTCCCAAGCCCCTGGGATTACAGGCATTCACCACCACACCTGGCTACTGTTTTGTTTAGGGAATAATGATGAAGAAAAGATATGGAAGACTGACTGTATATGTATTTATTTCCTTACTTATGCACTGAGATCTCAAAAATACTGTGACCTCATTTAACATGTATTTTATGCTCAGAAAAATGGTCATTGCTTGCGAATTTAAAACATTTATCATAAATTATGCAAAAGTCACCCATGTACATTTCATGAGGTCTGGTCAGCCCACAATCCACTGCCTTTGCCTAGCATTGTGGTTAAACTGTGAAAAGGCGTCTGTCCACTGGGTGAATTGCCTGCGTGATTCCACCACTAACACTTGCAGCTTTTTCTGGCTCTGTTCTGGAATGGTGGTCTGTCCAGCTGGCTGACTGGGAAGTAGCATGTGCCAAGCTCTGCTGGAACGTTTTAAAACAACATTGCATATAACATAATTAGGTAGGGATGACTGAAGATTTGATGCCTTCACTGACTAGAGTTGGGTCTGTGCTAAATCCAGAGGCTTCATCTTCTCTGTATTTTTGAAAGAGTAAAAAGTAAAATTTATGTAAAATGTTGGACTTTGTTTCAATCCTTTTTTTTCCTTCTTATACCTTTTATTTCTTCTATTTTTACAAGAAAGCACGTATTTGTTTATCTACACAATGTGGACCCACATTTCCAAGGGAGGGAGAAAAAGAATCTGGATTGTTAAAATAGAAACTTTGCATTGAAGATTCTATTCCAAGATTAAAATACTAATATAGATTGACTGACAGCCTGAAAGACTGGTCTGATGCCTGCTTAACTGTAGGGTACCCTGCTTTAAATGTAGGAAAATCCCTTACCTCACTCACAGAAGAAATGGACAATAGCAGCTACTGTTTATAGCTGGGCCTTGTGCTTAACTATTTATCTGTTGTTTCCAACAATAACCCTGCCCAGTACATGTTATCACTATTTTCTAGATGAGACAGAGTTTACATAACTGAATCCAAGTCTGCCCACAAGCCCTTCTCTGGTAACAGTGACCCGAAAGGCAAGTTCCACAGAAAGTTGAGCAAGATGCCATCTTGGTGTAAATAACAAATTACAGTAACTGACCCAGAAACAGAGATGAAGGTATCTAAGACTATTTACTGGTAAAGGCTAAGCATTCAAAGATGAGCCAAGTTCCCCTGCTGCCTTTAGCAAGTAAATGCTTGACAGTTATAAATTCAGTGAGAAACTTATTCTACAGATATAGGTGGGTATTTATCAAACACAAATCTAACTAGGTTTAAATTCTGAAAGTATACCCTTCAGATAAGTAAGCCTCCTTATACTTTTTCAATTTAAAAAACCTCAACAGCTGGGTGTGGTGGCACATGCCTGTAATCCCAGCAACTCTGGAAGCTGAGGCAGAAGGATGTCAAGTTCAACACCAGCCTCAGCAACTTAGTGAGGCCCTATGCAATTTAGCAAGATCCTGTCTCAAAAAATCAAAAATCAAAAGGGACGGGGATGTGGCTCAGTGTTCACCCCTGGGTTCAATCCCCAATACCAGAAAAACAAAACAAAACACCAAAAACTGAAAACAACAACAAAAAATCCTTAATAGATGATGAAGTCATGCATCTACTCAGCTCTGGGTGAAGCCCAAGTTCAAATTGGAAAGTGGACATTTGCTCATGTCTCTACCTGAGTCTGTTGGCCTTTCCTTGGTGATGAATAGCAAGCAGCCCATTTCCCCAGATGCTCATTAATGACAATCGCACTGGTGTTTGAACTTATGACTTTAAACACCTATCATTAGGATTTGGGAGCTTCTGAAACCATAACCTTGACCCAGCCTTCCATAATAGTCTTTTTACTTTCTATTACACAACAGGACACAGCAATGCATGCAAAAAACCACTTCAGCTTTTTCACTTCTGCAGAAGCTAAAACCACTTCTCCAATATATAACCGAGTGGGAAAGTTAATTTCCTGGGAGAGAAATACACAGCCTGGTCCTTGCATTCTAGTACCCAAGAGAGCTGAGATAAGCCCATTGATCAAAACTCCACGTACAACTGTCCTTCCAAACTTGGTGTGTTTAGCAAAATCTTCATTTAAATGCAAAGGATTGACATCTCCCATTAATTCTGAGAAGGCAGCCACATCCCTCTGTGTGAAGGCCCTGCTGAGTTCAGCCCAGTCCCCAACCCTCACGTGCACGTGCTGCAGGGGCTGTCTGCTCCGCACTGGTTGATTCAGGCAGAATCTCCTTTGAAGTCCACCCCACCGAAGGCAATAGCTGGATATTACTGGGAACATCTTCGGCATCCTCACATTTCATCCATGGGAGCTTCTGGCCTGCTTCTGTTTTCAAACTATGCAGCCACCAAAAAGTACTTTTGAGAGCAGAGGACAGTTTCTGAAATTGAAGACTATTTGGTCCAATACTAGTTCCCTACTATTACCAGAGAACGCGAGGAGAAATGGAGAAACCTGCTACATAGTCTCAAGATAGCTGATAAGGTCTTCTCTTCATAGGTCAGGACACCCAGAGGCAAGCCAGCACCAACCTCCCCAAACAGGTCCTTTAGGGCAGAAATAAGCAACTGTTTGAACTGTGCAGCATTCAGACCAACTCCATGATCTTGAAATTCCAGGCAGACTTTCATGTAGTGGTACTCAGAGGGATTTTTTTTTTAAACTACTCTTTCATATGTGGTAGCCCGTGTGGGCATCTTTTTCAGTGCTGATCACACTCGCTGTCCCTCAGGCTAGCCTGACGCCTCCTCTGACTCCTGTTGGCTGCAAGAATTCACCAAGGCTTGGCGCTCCCACGCAGGAGCCGGAGCCTGGGTCCGGGAAACTCCTGGTGTGTTTACGTTTGGCTGCTCCCTGACCCCAGATCTGTTTCAATCCTTTTGATTTCATCAAAATATACAGAATTCTTCACAATTAGTTGATTCAGTTTTTATAACCATACATTATTGATTATGAAAGCAGTATGTATTCAGAGAGGGGACAGAGAGATAGAGGTTGACAGAGATGAGGAAAAGGATTTAACCCCCACACAATTTTCTACTAGAGGTAACTATAGCAGCAACTATATTTTCATGGGGATTTTTCATGCATAAATAAATCACACTTTCCTTGATCTATTCTATATCATGGGAGGCTGGCCTCTGGTACCAGTTCTCTGGTTCCCTTGCCAAATAGCTTCTGATTGTTCAGCCAAGGTGAAGGAATTAGCCTTTACTTGCCATCCTTCTGGGTCAAAGACTCAAAATGTTTCTGACAGTGGTTCTAGATCTTTCCAGAAAGCCCCATACTCTTGTTCTTGCTGGGTAGCCCCTGTGGTTATTCTTGCTCTTCTTGGGTGACCCCAGCTCCTACAGTTTAATAACACTTTCTGTCTGTCTGTCTGTCTGTCTGTCTCTCATACTTCTCAGCTTTAGTGTGGTAGTGCACTAAATGGTTGCTATTCTCTGTTTTGCTCATTTGTCCCTATTTGGCCTTTCCATTCTTACAGCAATTTTATAAATTCATTTCCACAAATAAAAATATTAAACCACTGGATGATAGAATATAGATATTTCCACTATTTTTTTTCTTTATTTTTTTAATGCTAAAAGTCAGAATTTTTACTTCCAAGATTGAAGAGTTATGAATATCCATCCACATGCCAAGTAACAAAAACACTGCTATGGTTTAAATCCAAATTGAGTTTGTCCCTCAAGGATTCAACTATTAGACACTTTGTCTCCTAGATGGCAATGTGGGAAATAGTGTGGACTTTTTGGGGTGGGGGGCCTAGTGGAAGGTTTTTTGGTTATGGAAGGCATTGCCCTCAGAAGAAATTCTGGTATTTCTTTTTTTTTTTTTTTTACATTTAATATTATACTTATAGAGCACATTTTTACGTATCTCTGGTTGTATACAAAGTATATTCACACCATTTGTGACTTCATACATGCACTTAGGGTAATGATATCCATCTCATTCTACCATCTTTTTTTTTTTCTTCACCCTTTTGTCCCCTCCCTTCCCCTCCCTCCCCATTGGCCATTCTAGTGTTCCTCTAATTCTCCCACGCTCCCCATCCCAACCCCATTGTGAATTGGCCTCCTTATATCAGAGAAAACATTCGGCATTTGGCTTTTTGGGATTGGCTAACTTCACTTAGCATTATATTTTCTAAGTTCTTCCATTTACCTGTGAATGTCATGATTTTATTCTCTCATTGCTGAGTAATACTCCATTGTGTGTATATACCACATTTTCTTTATCCATTCATCTACTGAAGGGCATCTAGATTGGTTCCACAGTTTAGCTATTGCGAATTGTGCTGCTATAAACATTGATGTGGCTGTGTCCCTGTAGTATGCTGTTTTTAAGTCCTTTGGGTTTAGACAGAGGAGTGGGATAGCTGGGTCATAAGGTGGTTCCATTCCCAGTTTTCCAAGGACTCTCCATACTGCTTTCCATATTGGCTGCACCATTTTGCAGTCCCACCAACAATGTATGAGCGTTCCTCCACATCCTCGCCAACATTTATTGTTGGTTGTCTTCTTAATAGCTGCCATTCTGACTGGTGTGAGATGAAATCTTAGAGTGATTTTGATTTGCATTTCTCTAATTGCCAGAGATGTAGAACATTTTTTCGTGTATTTGTTGATTGATTGTATATCTTCTTCTGAGAACTGTCTGTTCAGTTCCTTGGCTTATTTATTGATTGGGTTATTTGTTTTTTTTGGTGTTAAGATTTTTGAGTTCTTTATATATTCTAGAGATTAGTGCTCTATCTGACATGCGTGTGGTCAAAATTTGTTCCCAATTAGTAGGCTCTCTATTCACTTCACTGATTGTTTCTTTTGCTGAGAAGAAGCTTTTTAATTTGAATCTATCCCATTTATTGATTTTTGATATTAATTCTTGTGCTACAGGTGTTTTATTAAGGAACTTGGGACCTAATCCAACATGTTGGAGATTAGAGCTTACTTTTTCTTCTATTAGGCATAGTGTCTCTGGTCTAATTCCTAGATCCTTGATCCATTTTGAGTTGAATTTTGTGCATGGTGAGAGATAGAGGTTTAATTTCATTTTGTTGCATATGGATTTCCAGTTTCCCCAGCACCATTTGTTGAAGAGGCTACCTTTTCTCCAATGTTTGTTTTTGGCACCTTTGTCTAATATAAGATAATTGAAATTATAAGTGTTAGTCTCTGTGTCGTCTATTCTGTACCATTGGTCTACCAGTCTATTTTGGTGCCAATACCATGCTATTTTTGTTACTATTGCTCTGTAGTATAATTTAAGGTCTGGTATAGTGATGCCACCTGCTTCACTCCTCTTGCTAAGGATTGCTTTAGCTATTTGGGGTCTCTTATTTTTCCAGATGAATTTCATGACTGCTTTTTCTATTTCTATGAGGAATCTCATTGGGATTTTGATTGGCATTGCATTAAATCTGTATAGCGCTTTTGATAGTATGGTCATTTTGACAATATTAGTTCTGTCTATCCAAGAACAAGGTAGATCTTTCCATCTTGTATGGTCTTCCATAATTTCTTTCTTTAGTATTCTGTAGTTTTCATTCTAGAGGTCTTTCATGTCTTTGGTTAAGTTGATTCCCAAGTATTTTATTTTTTTTGATGCTATTGTAAATGGGGTAGTTTTCCTCATTTCCTTTTCAGAGGATTTGTCACTGATATATGGTGGAAATATCTATATTCTATCATAGATTCCAAGTATTTGTGGAATTTTATCATTTGCTTTTTCCTACTTAAAAAATAGGAAACTTCCACCCTAACCAACAAAATTATTGAACATTAAAAAAATTTAGATCATCTATGCATTCTATAAAGATAAAAACCAATTATTATTCTCAGAATTTTATTTAGAGTCTTGCAATTATTTTACATTGTGAAACACCTAAAAATGGGACATTTCAAATAATATTAATCCTTCTTCCATGTTTATATAGTGATATAGCAATCTATAGATTTAAAATAGATCATTTTAAAATTATAAGCATAGACAGATATTTTTTACTGTTGTGCAAGTATTTTCAGTGTTTTTTACTGATCTTCTTATGACAGTGCTATAGAGCCTTTGCATTTTAACATTTCCCCTTCCTGCTTTACTACTATATTTGTACCTTTTTTATTTTAAAATAATTATATACCTATAAGAAGTTATGAACAACAGAATACAGAGAGATTAAATGTATCTATTATCAAGTTTTCCTTAATAGTGACTTATTCAAAACTATTGAAATTTTCTAAACTAGGGGCATTAATTGGCACAAAAAACATCTAGAATTGAATATTCACCCTTATCAAAAATTCAAAAAATGACTCTTTATCAAAGATTATAACTGGTTTAACTATTTCTTGTCCATTAGTCCATGCTTATTTATTTTTCTCATTAAACTGCAAATATTGCTTGGAAATAAAAAAACACTGGATGAAGGCACCCCTTTTTTGACAGTCATTGGTGATTGCAAAATCACTTGTTCTTTAACCTATGATACATGCTTTCCTACAGACATATATTGTAAGGGCTACATCCTATTATCATCAGCTTAATTGAGGGTCAATTTACATACAGTAACCTTTACTGCTTTTTGACAGATACAGACATGTAATCACCACTGTATTCATGATATAAAATGTTTCCAAACCCACCCCCAAATTTCTTTGTGTCCCTGTACATCTACTGATCTGCTTTCTAAAATTTCATACAGGGATGCATGCAGTATGTTGTCTTCTGTGTCTGACTTCTTTCACTTTTCATAATGCTCTTAAGACTAATCCATGGTATTGCATATGTCAGTGTTTGTTCCTTTTCATTGATGTGTAGTGCTCCATTCTATAATAGACTGTGATTTGCTATTCACTCGTTGTAGGACATTTGGAATGTTTTCAATTATTTGGTACTATGAATAAGCTTATATATGAACACTGAAATACAAGTCTTTTTGTGGACATGTGTTTTCATTTATTTTAGGTAAGTATGTAGGAATGGGATTGTTAGATCTTCTTTATATGTTTAGCATTATAAGAAATTGCCAAATTGCTTTTCAAAGGGCCTGTAGTGTTTTTCATTTCCACTAGCAGTTTATGAGATTTAATTGTTTTACATCCTTGCCACCACTTAATATTGTCCATTCTAATATGTATATAGTTGTATATTGTTGAGGTTTAAATTTGCATTTATCTACTGACTACTGATGTTGGAAATCTTTATGTGTTTGTCATTTGTATATCGTCTTTTATGAAAAGTCTAAAAATATATGTAATTTGTTTTTAATAGAGCTATTTATTTTCTGGTTGAATTACAAGAGTTATTATTGTATTTTGATATAGAACTTATAATATAGATATGTGTTTTGCAAATATTTTATCCCACTTTATAGCTTGAATTCTTGTTTTCTTGATAAGAATTGCTTTTGAAGAGCAAAGTTTAAATTTTTTTTACCTACATCATGTACAGGCTATATAGTATTCCACTTTATGAATATGACATAATTTACTATTAGTTACTATTTTCACAGTTTTACTGCCATAGCAACACTGTTTTGCTCATTTCCTACCTATATTTTGTACACATTAATTATGTTAATTTACTGAGGAATGTGCTATGATAATTCAGAATTGTTATGCTTTTATCTGACATAAAATTCAATATTTTTAACTCAGCCCCCCCCCCCCCCCCCCCCCCCCCCCCCCCCCCCCCCCCCCCCCCCCCCCCCCCCCCCCCCCCCCCCCCCCCCCCCCCCCCCCCCCCCCCCCCCCCCCCCCCCTGGACTTTCTTTATGTTTTCACTTTTCATCCTGGTATATAAAAACAATACTAAATCACTTGAAACTTCTTCAAGGGTAAAACACCCTTTGTCTCCCTCCTTCCTCCTACCCATTTTCACCTGAGATCTTGGAATTAAAATATGCCTTTAATACTTTGAATATCACAAAAATGCTTTGAACACATTTCAATTATCTAATGTGTCTGGATAACCACAATCAGTGGATCATATGAATTCATTCAACTAAATGACAATAAATGAATGAAAAATGACAGGTCCATGGGATCAATAGAATGAGAGGAAAGATAACAGCAGACAAGGATCCAACAGGTTTTTCTTTTTCTTTTTTTAAATACAGAAATCATATGGCGAAGTAGTATCCAATTACCAGAATGGAGGAAGTAACTCCAAGGGATTTAGAGGGAGATAAATTAATACAAAAATAGTTGATTTCCTATGCAGAATTCTGGAACCTAAGAGTTAACTAATGACTAATGGTTGTATGTGTATTTGCCAGATATTTGTAGAGAGCCATATTACTTCATTATGCAGAAAAGTGGGGATTTTATCCCCAGAGAACTGACAAACCCCTTAGAGAAGAATAGGAGATACTGTATTTTGTATGTCTGTCTAGTGGGAAAACAACAACAAAAAACAAACCAAAAAACAGTCACTACAGTGAAGTCCCTTCCTGCACTTTATCAGGGTCTGCTATGCTTCTTAGTGTTCCAGGTTAAGTATTAACAAATGCCCAAAGATCACATTTTTTTGGGGGGGGGGGTACTGGGAATTGAACCCAGGGACACTTAACCACTGAACCACATCTCCAGCCCTTGTTATTGATTGATTGATTGAGTGAGTGATTTTGAAACAGACTCTCACTAAGTTGCCTAGGACCTCACAGTTGCTGAGGCTGGCTTTGAACTTCCAACCCATTGCTGGGATTACAGGTGTGTGCCACCATGCCCAGCAAGAATATAAATCTTGAAAGACAAGTCACAGAATGAAAGAATGAAGCCTCTATTAAGCAATATTATTATGAAATTTTAGTAGCTTAGGGATAAAACAAAGATCTTTAAACTTTTAGAATGGAAAAATAAAGTTCAAATACAAAGGATCTGAATGGAACAAGATCTTTTACCAACAAAATTGGAAGCAAGAAACAGAGGAACCATGGTGATGCTATTCATAGTGAAAATGATTTTTCACTGATCATCCAGGATAAGAATAGAATGAAGATGTTTTCAAGCATGTAAAATTCAAAACATAGAGCTTTTGTGTACAAGTTTTGTTTTTTCCCAGGACTGGTGATTGAACTCATGCTAGGCAGATGCTCTACTACTGAGCTACAACCCCATCCCTTTTTATTTTATTTTGAAACAGAGTTTACTGAGTTTCCTGGGTTGACCTTGAACTTATGATCCTCCTGTCTCAATTTTACAGGTAGCTGGGGTTACAGGCATGCACCACCACACATAGCCTTACACAAACTTTCTTAAAAAGTCACTGGATATGCTTCAGCAAAATATTGAATAAATTTAGAAAGACATTTGATTAATGAAAAGAGGTACTCAATACAAAAGAGCATTTAAGGATATCAACTAAGGGGATTTCCAGGACCACTTCAAAGTAGCATGGCCAGACAGCAACCAGTCCAGACTGAAGAAGCAGGCACTGAGGGGCTCTGGAAAGAAAACCACAGGAGAAAAAAAAGAAAACTGATGCATGAGATTTTATAAATGTATGTATGTGTATGTGTGTATGTATCACTCAACTGTACTTTGTATCACATGTATCCCAATATGAAAATGTAAACACTAGTTTTTATTTAGTATAGATTAACATTTATGTGAATATATTATATATTTAATGACAATAATATATATAACATTTTATTTAATATATTCTCTTACACACACACACACACACACACAAAATATAAATTGTCCATGGCAGGAAGGAAGAATAGCCTATATATTTGAAGTTATTGAATTATATTAAAGTATGTATATAATAAATATGCATGAGTGAGGCAATACTTGGGTAGGTAGGATGTGAGGTGATGGTAATATAAGAGATATAAATCTTTACTATCCAGATAATGCCTAAAACTGAGAATTTAAAAATAACAGTACATATACATTCTGGAAGAAACAGCTAAAAGAGTAGAAAGTTGTTGGTTTTTAGTTTTGCAGAGTGGGGATTGGTAGAGGGGAGAAATTGGGTATAGTTTGCTAGTTTTTATTCTAAACCATGTCTTACAATATAAGAAGTTATATATATAAATTATTTGAAAAGTTCATTCAAAAATTTGGAAATGGTAATTATAATGTGTGTGTCCTGTTACCACCATTAATTTTCGAATAACTTACAGGGAGAATACATGAAATAAAATAAAGATCTTTTGCTGCATCTTAACTATGTTTACTTAACACTGCTTATAATATAGCAGTAGAATTCTTTTAATATATTCCTTATTTATCATATCATTGTTATGCTTTTTCAGTAAGTCACAGATTCTCACACAAGATTCATTTGAGTGATTTGGTTTAGTAGTTTAGACTTGATTTCTGTAGTATCTTTCAAGGTATAGACTTTTAGATTTCTACTGTCCCTTGACTATGATATATGGTAACATTTAACTTCATGTAGCTTATGTGACTAAATCTTAGCAATCACCCAGAATTGTCCATGGCAGGAAGAAAAAGTAGCCTATATATTTGAAGTCATTTAGTTACAAAAATAAATAGTGTTATTTCTTTTTTGGATATGGAGTGAAACAGGTGCAAAACCCTCATGTGTGGACATGATGATGAAGCAGGTTATATTAACCTTTTCAATAAGACATTTGGGACAGGAAGTTAATCCATGAAGCCATCAACTGGAAAAAGACATCACCAGCCTTACTGCTCTATTGAAGAACTGTCTAAAATGATATATATGTGTATAAATTTGGGTGTTAAGGAGGAGAAATAAGACCTCTTTTGAAAATTAAAGTAGAAATGTCCATATGGCCATAACAGATTCCTATTTGATGGGACTATTTCTCTGCTGTGTCTGTTGTTGAAACAACTCCTCATTAGGTATCCCACCACAAGAGGACATAGTAACTCTGGTAATCTGCAGATATGGCTGTGTATAATATTATTGATAAGAATTGGCATTGGAAATCACTTCTTGTAAACTTACAAAGGGCAGGGTTTTGATCAAATGCAAGTCTTGATTCCATGATAACTTTTTCCTTATTTCAGGACTTTTCTAGGTCATAGTGACCTGAAAGAAAGTTTTATAAAAATGTAGCCCATTTTGAACTATAGTTTTCCTAAAGATTAATGCAGCTATTGTATCATGATACAAAATGAAGAAACAGAATTACTGTAAGCACTGGAAGAAGGGTGCTCACTGTGGTTATAAAGACTGAGAAAAAGCTTTTCAGTGGAGAAGGGAAAATGTCTTTATTTCTTGAGAGGGAAAGAAAATATTTTGTTGGAGTCAAAAAAGAAAAAGGGGGGTAAGCATTCAGGAAAGGTCTAGAGGCAATCTGAAAGGAGGCTGGAGAGCGTTGTTGAAAAATCCAAACTGATGAGAAAAGTTATGCAGTTTTAAAGAAAGACTGAATCAAAAATTGCCTTAAAAGTTTGGTTGACCCTGTGGACTCTGGCCTTCATTATTCTGTGTCTTCAATACATGACTTATTGTGTGCTTCTCTAATTTAATGGATAGCAGTACAAATTGAGTAATTCAATATTAAGAAATAAAGGACACAGATTGTTTTAATTTGGAGTTGCTCAAGTTGAGGCAGGGAATTCTGTCTGTGAATTCCTTCTTTTTGTATTTTTTCCAGGTAAGGGAAGATTTTCCCAATATCTGAAACCTGACTATTTCTGTCAATCTATTGTTTTCTGCCAGTAGATTGTCATCTGCTCATTTACTGAGCTTAGAAGTTGGCCTGCTTAAGGTTAGGGCATATGGAGTCACAAAAATCCCAGATGGACCCTTACAGGTTTGTACTGGCAAACCTCAAAGCAAATGCAGAATGTAGCCTTTCTGTAACTTTAGAAACAAAGCATCTGGGGGACATAAAATGGAAAGTTAATAATAGGCAAGCTCAATATGCCAATAAAATTGTAATAACCATTTGCCAGATTTGTCTCAGGAATGAGGAGAACTATATCAAATATTAGGATATAAGTAATTTTGTACAAGAACCATTTCCTAAAATATTTTGTTAAGATAATCTAGTTGTTTTTCAAAGATTGTGATTTCTTTGTTCTAAAACATTTGGATCATCTCTAGGACAGAGTTGTGTGATTCCAAATCTATGCCTTTTCTATCCTGGAGAATAATTAAATTAGAGGTTATTATGACTGGAACGCACTGGGCTCCATACCAGGCTTTTGACCAATTCTTGAGAGCCTATGGTTTTGGGTCCTGGTGGAATATCTTTTTTTTATTTTTAGTTGTAGATGGATGCAATACCTTTAATTAATTAATTAATTAATTAATTTATTAATTTATTTATTTATTTATTTATTTATGTGATGCTAAGAATTGAACCCAGTGCCTCACACATGCTAGGCAAGCACTCCACCACTGAGCTACAACCTCAGCCCCCCCACCCCTCCCAGTGGAATGTTTTTATAGACTGATTGTCTATTATAGTCTCCTTGTTTAGTCTAAGATCCCCTGAAAGAATTATGATCTTTTGGTACACTAGATAAATACCAATGATATAACCCTTTCTTTTTATTCCTCTTGCTTCTCCATTTCCTCCATCTCTTGCCTTGCATGGTCTACGTTCACATCAAGTGTAAATGAATATTAATTAAACAGTAGAGGTCTAATAATACAGAGTACAAAAGGAGATTTAATATTTAAAATGAATTGGCATGAATTTAGAGAGGCAAAAACATATGAGTGCTTAGCAACTGTATTAGTCAGCTTTCCATTACTGTAACAAATACTTGAAATAAATCAACTTGTAAAGAGAAATGGTGTATTTTGACTCACAGTTTGTGAGCCTGAAGTCCCATGATCAATTGGTTCTATTGCTTTAAGCCTCTGGCAAGGCAGCACTTCATGGCAGAAGTACATGGTAAAACAAAACCATTCACATCCTGACCAGGGAGCAAAGAGAAAGAAAAAGGGATTGGGTTCCCACAATTTCTTGAAGGGCACAACCCCAGTGACCTAAAGGCCTCCCAGTAAGTTCTACCTCTTAAAGTTTCTCTACCTACCAATAGTGCCAGGCTGGGAACTAACCCTTTAACAAAGGCATCTTTGGGGGACATTCAGCTTCCAAACTATAGCAGCATTTGCATTTTACAAATAATTTGGCATTTTCTGATTATGATCAAACAGCCTAGAATGCCCATATAACTCAAAATATTCATATAGCTGGTTCTTCCAATTTGCTGTCTCAATAGTTTATTTATAAAAAGTACCTTCAAATTTCTGCTACATCTTTTCATCTGACTCCAACTTTACTAATACACAAGTATTGAAAGCATGAGCTCCTTAAAGCACAATAGGACTATTTTGGCACTAGTGAAAGTCATGGGATATAAAAAAATATATTAACATGGTGGCATGATAAAGTTCATTCTCTGATCCTTTTATTTTCTGAGAGTTTAAATCATAGAAGAAACTAACTGAAGGGAGAGTTAAGAACACGGTATAATATTGCATCCCATGAATGTTTAATGCTTCAGGTTGGACCAGACATCACTTTAGTAGCGTAGTGAAACTCAAGTGGAGTCCATGCCTTCTAAACTTCTGGCAGGCATAGGTTATTGTTTTAGTTTTGTGTTATTTGGTTCTGTAAAAGACAATGACTGTAGGGGTGATTGGATCATCTCCACCTTGCAAGTAGAGAATAGCTTTTGAGAGGGGTACAGAGATGTATTGCTTTTAAAATACTCCTTTGGTCCCAGAATTAATGTTGACAGGAAGCAGATTTTCAGAGGGAGTGAATTCTCTAAGTACTGCTTTCATCTGAAATGGTTTTGTTTATTAATATTTATTCATGCCTTTAGAAGAACAATTTTTGCCCATTTTCTGAATTACCATTTAAATCAACAAAGATGGTTGTTAGTGAATTTAGAACATCCCTCAATATAATCCAACAAACAAAAAAGGTGTTTTACTATTTGGGTCAGTAAAACACATTTTCTTCCATTTTCCTTTCACCTAATTTGCCCCTCCTCTGAAATTTTACTAGTTTTTAGTTTTTTTTAAGGAAAAATGTCTGCCTGTGTATTTAAGCAGAGACATATTTGATCAAAACTGGTTTTAGTCTTTCTGAGAAAACAGGCTTTTGAACCAAAATTTATGTGCTATAGCTTCATGTCAAAACACTAAATGAACCTTTCAATATTTGCTAATAACTGTCATTATAAAAAAAATGACATTGCAGGTTGAAGTGTCTCAAAGTTAAACAAAGAAATACCACAGTTATAACAATACTAATGCTTGTAATATACGCTCAAAATATAATGCATTGTGGCCTACTTTTTAATTTATTATGAGACCTTTTTCTGTCACAGCCTTCAAGAGGCTGTACCTTTTTTCATGTCTGGATCATGTAAGAATGGTGCCATTTTTTTTCTTTAACAGACAGTGAAATGTCACTGGTAAATCATTACCCTCATCACCTCAAATAACTCAAAGCATGCCTGTCAAAATGCAGGAAAGAATTCATATGATTACAAATAGGCTTATCTTCACCCATCTTAGAAAATAGTGCATAGTGCCAAGTAGACAAGCATACCAAACTAATTTCAAGCCAAGAGACCAGTCACTTTTTACTGGGTTGAACACATTGTTCCTTGGGTATAACAGTAACCCTTCAGATTCCATATTGCATAGATGATGACCTTTATTTTTTCTCATTGTTACTATAGAGATAACCTGAGTCACATGAAGTATCCAAACCAGCCCTTCTTGACCAAACATGTATATTAGTTAGAAATCTTGGCATCTTCATTGTGTCAAGAAATGAACAGAGTTGTATGGACCCTCTGGGTTTGTTTTCCAGTTCAACTAGCATCCTAGCCATAGTCATTCATTGTACTCATCTTCATTCCCTAGACATGCAACAAAAGCAGAAGAGAATGGTTCTGTATCTAGTTCCTTGCAACTATATGCTAATTCTCCTCAAGCCAGAAAGTTGTTAACTATGCCAAGCACATATCTCTTGTTTGGTTTTTCCTTTGCATAATTTTTCCAGTTAAAGATTCAAATGAATCTCAGAGTGGGTTTATAAACCTTTTTGGAATAGCCAGTAACTTTTTCACTGGTAAATGTGCCTTTCCATCTGCACAAGAAGCCAAAAACAATTAGTATTCTAGTTGAGTTCAGATTATAGCAAATGATACAAACATATGGCCAAATATTCCTTTTATGCCAGATTCTACATACTAGTTTTCACTTTTAGAGTCAATAAAGAAATCAATTCCATTGAAAAGGAAAATTCAATAAGAAAATCCTTTACTATATAACTGTAATTATAGATGAGGAATTTCTTTTGTAAAAGAAAAAAAGAGCAGAAATATAAATAGTAACTCCCTTATAGATCATTCAACAGAACATGAAATAGCTATGCAAACAAAAATGAATATATTTTCATTATCACTTACATAACTATTCACAAGGGAAGGTTTTGAATATTCGTTTGTTCTGACTAAATCATTGTGGTATGTCATCATGGTAATATATATACAGGAAAGGAAGAACATTATAAATATGTTGGATGGAGCAATAATTTAAAAACTGCATGCTCTTCCTCTAAAATATTGATTCAATCATTAAAGCCCCCATCTGTGAGCTGATCTAGAAAATATTGAACTGAGCTGCCCTTTATGTCTTTAGCACTGTAAAAGCTACATATTCACTGTCTAGGATACCATTTAATGATGTGATTACCAGTGTCTGTTTCAAGTAAATTCTACTTCAACATATCCAGGTATTGTTGACTTTGTATGAAAAATACAACCATTTGCTATACAGTATGGTTATATTTCATTAATTTTATTATTCTTTTAGAGATTATTTTTAACTTTGATGTGCAATTTTAAATTAGGTTTTGATTGGAATCTAAATTGTGAATGTAAAATCAATTGTTTCATTGATATAATAACTAATTGATAGGATTAATATTAATAAGGTACTGAATTTTTGTACAGTGAAATCCTAATGACTTTTACCTTAAAACTCTTATTCAAGTAAAGAGAATTAGCTTGTTTGCTAGAACCTTGTTCACCTCTGTGTAAACCATTCAGTTACATCAATGTATGGCCATCCTACAGACTTCTAAAAATGCCCTACTTTAGGGAGGGAAAGAGTCTGTTTGGCTGTAAGTACAAAAAACAGAATTGGACACTCACTACCACAGATGCATGTGTACAAATCTTATTAAAAAAACAAAACAAAACAAATGAGCCCCAGATCAAAATCTCATTATTTATAAGTTATTAACAGAAATGAAGCAATTATAAAATAATTAAGCCTAAGATTGGATATTTATGATGTTTTCAAAATTATATTATTAGGTGATAAAACTATTAGGTTGATTGGATTAATTCACTCACACTTTTGATCTTTATTCTTTTAAGCATTATGCTTCATTCATGTTTGTACTTTTGGGAGAGGATCCAGCTTAGAGTAATGTCAACACATCTAATTTCTTTCTTTCTTTTTTTTTTTTTTTTTGGTACTGGGGATTGAACTCAGGGGCACTCAACCACTGGGCCACATCCCCAGCCCTTTTCTGTATTTTATTAGAGACAGGGTCTCACTGAGTTACTAAGTGCCTCGCCATTGCTGAGGCTGGCTTTGAACTTGCGACACTCCTGCCTCAGCCTCCCAAAGTGTGGGGGTTACAGGCATGCCCCACCATGCCCAGCAACATATCTAATTTCTTGAATGGGGAATCTTGAGGTTGAATCTGTTGATCCAGGGCCTAGGGCACTCGTGAACTTACTAAGCTATGTGTGGTTCATACTTCTTTCCTAATGACAAAGTCCATGAGTTCCCAAAGGTTTAGGACCTGTGCTCATCAATAGAAGATTGGGATAATGAAAATGGTGAACCACATTGTTACCAAGTCCATAAGTTCATTAGTTCATATTCAGTGTGAAAATCTGAAAAATATACCCTTTCTGAAATAATTTATTATATTATCTCTCAGTTACACCTTTCTCTCTCTCTCCCTCCCTCCCCTCCTTTCCTCCCTCTATTTCTCTCTTTCTCTCTCCTCTAACCCCCAATAGTTGTTGAGGAGCTTAAATGGTCCCCGTGTCCTGAACTAGAAATCTGGAAGTCATCTTTACCTTTTTTTGATTTGTCACTCCCAACCTCCAATCAACCAACTGTGCTATATGGATACAGCATCATGCATAGCTCTAAAATTTTGTAATTTCTGTCTTCAAATATCTCCATCACGTCTCACTTTCATTATAGAATTCACTTCCACATGGATCTCTGCCTACAGTCCAGGACAAGTGATTCTTCTAATGTAAAAATCTGATTAAATCACCCTTCCTGCTGTTTAAAACCTCTATGCCTTCCATCTGTTCTCTAACAGAGATGTTACCAAATGGCACAAATGCAAAAAGTCTCATAACATAATATGTGACATAAAGAATGAAGAACACTTTATGCACTTTATGTTTTCATTCTATTTCTGTTATTACTTTTGTGAATTAATTTATGATAATAGAATGGCCCATGTTTCATTGCATCATAACTTCTAAGTGAAATTTCAATATGGACACAGATGAAAAATTTTGTCACATGAAAAGTAGCCAAAAAGCCAACTTGAACTGCTAGGGCAAGATTGTTCCCTGTCATGGCCTTTCAGAGGAAGTAGTTTTTTATTTAGAATCTTAAGGGGAGAACCATGTGAATAGAAAAAGGATGTTCTAAGCAGAGGAAATAGTGTATACCACTTATCATACTCTGTAGTCTGGCACATATCTACCTGGGACACTAAACTGTATTTTTTTAAGGTTAGGGACAATCTCATATTAAATGTTCACTGTATACTCATGGAGTTGTGATCATTTGTGGTGTATTGAATAAAAATGACCACATCCTCCCTATATTCACATCCTTTGCAATACCTCCCATTAAAGGTTGAGGCTGTCACGTCTCATTTTGATGATAGGCTAATTTTGTGACTTTCTTTGTGTGAGATCTCAGGGGACTTTGTGTCTTTTTTTCCCAATTGAAACCCTACCCAATTGCCCAGTGAATAAAGTAAGGCTAGTTTGTTGGAGCTGAGTTATGACACAGGATCAGAAGGGAATCCCAGCTGAGATGATTCTAGAACATTTAGACTTCAGTTGAACTATAAACACATTCATGGGCTTGGCCAAAACCAGAAGAACCACCCAGCTGAGCCCAGTTCAAATTGTCATTCCATACATTCACGAGCTAAATAAGCCACTAGGCTTGGGGATGGTTAATCATGCATTAAAACCTGACTCACAATCTATATAAACCTGTAAAGTAAAATCAGTCCTGAGAAATAAATATTATGTTTATTTATGTATACAAATAAGATTAAGTTGTTTCAATAATTTATTACATTTATGCCCTGCTGCTTGGATTGAATTTAGATGATAAACTTATACTGTGGAGATGGAAAATTAGTTGATTAGTTGGAATTCAGTTTGTTTTTCTCTCTTTTCCCCTATAGAAGAATATTTTATACTTCTCTTTTTATATTCATCATTACCTGTATATTTAGGGCCTGGTGAATTTTGATCAGGTTTTTAAAATTTGACAATATTGACTATCTAGGAGTATTTTGAAAAGTAAAATTATAATATAAACAAACTGTTATTAAATCCAGTAGCATAAGCAATTTTAATTAGTAATTTGTGTATCTTAATCCTTCAGTTGTCAGTTAACTCACTCACTAATTAACAACCATTAATTTGCTCCTTAATTAATTAACCAACTATTAAGTAAACAAGAATTTATTATGATCCCAGCATAGTGCTAGATTGTTCTACAGGAGTAATAAAGATAAGCATTCTCCTTTTATAAAGCTTGTAATTTATTGTGGATGTCAGACATATCACCTTGAATTATAAATTATGAATGATGATCTTGAGCTTTGAATTGTAAAATATGATTCCAAGCAGAATAGATAAGGGCATAGTAACAGATAAAAGAGGGGAAGGAAAAGGAAAATTATTTGTATATTGTGCTCAAACAAGAGCAGTGAGATCCAAGAGGTTAAGGGGTTGAGAAATTGTGAAAGATTGTTATTATATGTTGACATAGTTTATATTTTAAGAGATGAATGAGAGAAAATGGTATAACCACCTTTTAAAAGAAGACTTGGGGGGAAGAGAAAGAGGCCATTGGCAAACTTGGAAGGGGACATAGAATAGAAGGAGGAGGAGGAGAAGAAGAAGATGATGATTTTATGAAAGGAGATTTTATAACATACTCAAAGGCTCAAACACATGGTCCAGTAGATAGGGAAAGCTGAGGATGAAGTTGTGAAAGGTAGCCCTACGGAAGAAAAGCTCAGGTGAGAGAGGTGGGATTCAGAGCACAAGTTGAAGGATTTGTTCTGGTGAGAAGCTGGGGCAGTTCCTCCATCATTACCAAATGGAAATTAGCTGAAGTTGACAGAGGAAGGAAGATTTGTAGATTCGGTGGTGGGAGAATGTATAAGTTCTCTGGTGAACTTCTAGAGGAGTATGGGCCATCATATTCATTTATTTTAAAGTCTTTGCTTAATGGCAATTGCTGTCTCCTGCAGTGCCCTATAGTGAATTGTTCTAGGAAAAGAATTAGTTATAAGCCTCCTGATAACTGCTGCTCTTGTTATTCAGAATGACTTCCCATGCCCCCCATTTTAATTCAGGTCCTCATTGTTTCTCCATGAATTACTTTAGTAGCCTTGTTTTGCTTAGCTTTTTTTCCTTTTAAATCATAATGACCAAAAAGCCCTGACAAGAACAGAACAATTAGAAGAGGAAAAGTTTATTTGGTGGCTCATGTTTTTAGAGGTCTCAGTCCACAGATGGACTTGTCTAAGGTCCAGAGACAAGGCAGAACATCATAGTGGAAGCGTGTGGAAAAGGAAAGCAGCTGGGAACATGGCATGAGGAAGCAGAGAGAGAGAGAGACAAAATATAAACCCCGAAGGCACGCCCCCAGGGACCCATCTCCTCCAGCCATACCCTACCTGCCTATAGTTACCATCCAGCTAATCTGTAGCAGGGGATTGATGCTTGGATTAGGTTAAGACTTTCATAACCCAATCATTTCAACTTTAAGCTTTCTTGCATTGTCTTACTCAGGAGCTTTTGGGGGACACCTAACATCTAATCCATAAGAATCCCTCTAATTTTTTTTCTTGCCTCTAGACTTTACCAACTATTCTCCATACTGTGGACTGATTTTTATAAGGCAAATCTTATCAATCACTTTATTGCTAAAAAAAAATTATGAAAAACTCTTTAATCTCTGTAAGATCAGTTCAAATTCCCTACTGTGGTTCCTAAAGCCATTGCTAGCCACCTTTTCCACCTCTACCACCTCCCCACTGCTCTGACTCAAGTCAAAATCAGACTGATACACTTGCATTCTCCCCAGTCTCCTGCTCTTATATGATTGTATGCACTTGCCTCATGCTTCCCTCTGTCAACAACGGAAGGTATCCCCTTGACTATAGGGTTGAACTACTCTCTCTAGAGTCAATTGAAATCTTACCTCCTTGGGGCACATTCCTTGCCCTTCCTGGCAGAGTTAAGCATCTTCCCCTTCGTGCTCACATAGTAGCTTGTCTCAGTTGTGTTATAATAATTGATTGTGGATTTTGGGGGGTTAAATATTGGATTCTCTTTCATTTGTGTATATACAAATCTAACATAAGTGCTCAGGAAATAAAATTAACACATAAACCAATGGATGAGAGAAATTGAGGTTTTGATGTTCGTAGTGTAGACAGAGGGATGCAACAGAAAATGGTATTAACTAGACAAGGATGTTAACATTTGGGTTTGGGGGGACAAGTGATGAAGGCTACTAAACAAACAACTTAGGGGCTTGAGTAATCAAAGCTAATGGGGAGAGAGGGATAAAATGTAGAAGGGTAGTCTGGGTCAGTAGCTCTAGGTCATATGGTCACGCCACTGAAGACAGTCACACAATTCTTTGTTGCTATCTCTTCCTACTGTTCTTAAGTTTGTAAGTTTTTATCCTACATTGGACAGATTTTTAATTAAGTAGCTACATTAAGTTCCAAGTTTTTAATTCTACATAGAACAATGAAACATAATGGGTTAATATTATATTGGCTCTGTCAACTCACATATTTTATTGCACCTTAGAAATATATCAAATTTTAAATTTTACCTTTACTCAGGAAATATAATATTCTCTTGTGAGAAGACAAGTTTTGAGTTTTTTAAATGTCTTTATTGGAAAAATTCTACATTTATGCAACAAGTGTTACTAGCCCATTTATACTATAAAGATATGTTGTATATTTTTATTTTGTATGGTTTTCGAAATGTGGTGTTGTGAGTCTACATTTAAAAATGATATGAATATTCAAATGCAATTTATTTTAGGAGGAAGTATCAATGGTAGAGGTACTTTATATTGCTGATTTTCAAAAATATCGTTATTGTTATATCTCAAGAGTAAAATCATCTTGTAAAATAAATTTTTATGAAGAATGTCAATTGATAGAAGAGACAAAGCAGAACTAACCTGGTAGAAGGCAGAGGGTAGAACCTGATACTAAGCATTAATTATATTTTCCTTGGCTTATGAGGCCTTTGAAGAACCTCAGAGGACCCATGGAACACTGCAGATCAGTTTGAATAAAGCACTGCTCTGTAGGAGCACTAATTTGAATTATATTACACCTACTTCCAGATTCTTTTTGTTGACAAAGACCACATAGACTGAGGCTTAGGCCACTGCACTCCATTCTTGATGCAAGGGATAAAGATGGATCAAGGATAAAACTAGGAGTAAAACCTCCAGGGGCAGAGCCGCAGGTTAAAAATTTTTATGACATGAAGTGCCTTAAATAAATCATTTTTTCCTTTGAAGCTCTTGAAAATCTTGTCTGGTAAAACAGCTCACCTGGAAGGTAAAACATTGGACCCTCAAAAAACTAGTGGGTACCAACTTTGGTGCCTTTGAGGAAAAAGGCAGAACATAGACCATGGGAGAGAAACTTAAGACAGTCAGATTCTAGGCAAGTCATTTGCACATTTTTTTCCAGTCTTGTGAGATATAGGAAAAGATGTTACTATAAATGACCATTCCTTTATAAAATTATGGTGATAGTAGTATGTCCTACCTTGGTAAAATCAATAGATGGCAATCCAGTAATGGTTCCCAAGTTTGTTTTTTTTGAAGATTACTAGAGCCATTGAACCCCAGTGTTTGGAAAATACCTTTTATGAACTGCAGGAGTCAGCAAAGATATTAGACCTACTTAGTCACTAGATGCAGGAATACAACTGCATTCTTCCTAAGGTTTTATTCTTTGTGTGCAAGAGGATTGCAATTTTCTGTCATGCTTACTCTTTCTCATAGGAGGACCATCTTTATTATGTGTCAGCCAATGATAATTCACTTTTTGTACTTTTCCAGAAAATCTTGGTTACTAAATTCTTATTTGTGATTGGGTGTGTGTTTGGGGTGGGTATGTGGGTGTGTTTGTAAGGGAGAGAAACATGTGCTTAGTCCGTGAATTGCTGAATTCTCAGTAATTGGTTAGAGTTTGCAAGTTGGTTAAACCCATTCATAATCCTTTTACCTTGTGTTTTCCTCTACTAATTACAAGAAACGTAGACATACCTCAATTTTCTTGCAGCCTAAAGCAACCAGTTGACTCCATTCTGATGAGATACAATGAGGCTTCTGGGTGTTGCTTAGGGTAAATCTCAGACCCTGTTGGTCTTTTCCTCTATACACAGACTCTCTGTCCATCTTCCTCCTCATCATGGAACATATATACTCTGGTAAGGAATTCATTGGTGCTTTGTCATCGGGGGATGAATGTCAGGCACTGATGTTGACCAAGCAGAAAGAGGAATGGCAAGTGCAGTTGGAACACACCAAAAGAGTGTCACAAGGGTTGGAGCTCTTGCTCTTTCATATTTTGTTCTATGAGACCAGTAAGTTCATTTCTGTGCAAGTAGCCACGAATGTTCTGCTAATTATAGTAAAATGCAATTTAAAACTACAACAGGGTTCATTTGGACTGAATATCAGTCAGTAGTCAATTTTACAAAAGTGTAAGTTTTAATTGACTTTTCTCACATTAATCTACATGCTTCATATTTTACATAGCATGTTCATAGTACATAGAGTGTTTTTTACTTAACCATAATATTTGGTAAGGTCCCAAACACATTTACCCTCAATTGACTACAAGATATGTACAGTACTTATTGTATAGTCAACATAAATTATACTTGAAGAGTGGAATGCAAACATTTTCAGGACAACAACCTGCAGTCTTGGGAATGTTTGTTGTTATCCTACTTTTGGTCTAAGATCTCCCCTTACTCTCACATAGTTGAGTCTCCAGGTAACTACATGATTTGATTTATTTATGATAAAGTTGACTGTGCTTGCCCTCATATATCCATGTTTTTTCTTTCATTGTCAGAGTATCAGATCCAGAAGACTGAATATAAGAACACTTGTGAGATCTAGGGAGTGGTTCAAAGTGATTACTTGGCCTATTTCTCACCTAGGCTTTAAACTTGTTGGGTCAGGATGTTCTTGTTCAATTCAACTTGCTGATACATTGGTGTTTGGGATCAAAGGCATGAATAGGAAAAATGGAACTAATATGCCTGTGTGTCCTCTGAGTAGACCTCATGGAAATGTGCTGCAGGAGTAGTTGGTAGGAGAGTCAGGATTGACATTTACAGGATTTGAAGAAAAGATGAAGACATGCACGAAGGACTGGAATTTAGGGAGCAGGCTCTTTGTGAACCTCAAACCACAGGAACAGCTGCAAATTTCATGGATGATGCTTCACATCAAGGGAATGTGGCTCTTGTACCAGAGGGGGAGTAGAAAGAAATTCCTGTTGGCAGGGATGAGAATTCATTTCTGGGGCCAGAACAGACTCTGCAAGAGCAGCTGCATGTATGCTAGGTGTATCCAACACGGAGCAAGGAAGAATCTTCTCTTGGGAGGGATGGATATTTGTTTCAACAGCCAAAGAGGGCTCACACCAAGACCAGCAAGCTTCCTTTACCCATTTATTTGGACTTTCTCATTGGCATAGACTTCATTATTCTGAGTTATCTTTTCTCTATTCCTGACTTTTAGCCAGGGATGAGAGGTAGGCATATTTTTCAGCTTTTGTATGGAAGTCCAAATTTGGAAATCCAGAGTGTCCACCACAGAGAGCTCTTGCTATAAAGAGGATTTTCTTGACTTATTTATCACCAATTTATTCATTACAAGTCACAGTCCAAAGTAGACTTTTAGAGAAGCAATGTTTGGAAGTCTTTGCTGCCAAGAAAGGCCAGTTCCTCCCGCAGGAAAGATCTGTATAGGCTATGTGTGGCAGCACACACCTGTAATCCCAGAAGCTCCAGAGGCTAAAGCAGGAGGATGGAGAGTTCTAAGTCAGTCTCAGCAATTTAGGGAGGCCCTAAGCAAATTTGAGAAGCTCTGTTTCTAAATAAATAAAATATAAAAAGGGTTAGGGATATAATTCAGTGATTAGGTGAATGGGTATGTGGGTATTAAACTCAGGGGTTTAATCCTTTTGAAAGGAGAACTATGGGAATTTAGGATGAAATGGTGTCAATTAAAATAAATTATTGAAGTCAATACAGAAATTGGGAAAGTGAAAGCAGAGAGTCAGGAGACTTTCAGATTCAGAAAATAGGGCTCTTGTTACTCTAACTTGAGTGATTTTGGAGTTTACAAAGCCCAGATGAAGTGGTAAGAAGACATCAGAAAGAACGAGGATCTCAAAAAAATTAGGGACCTATTGTAGCTAGAAAAGCAGTCAAATTAGAAAAGTGCGTGTTACCATCAAAATAGGAAATGTTGTTCAGGTTCCAGTGAATCTCAGAACTGAGGAGAGCAGAGTTTGGGAGGGTAGTCTCGGCATCAGAATTTTCTCATGGTCCCTTGGAAAACAGGTTTAGAAAGAAGCAAGAATGGAATGCCAAGTTCTGAAGCCTATGGAGATGGATTTCTCCCAAATGTGGACATAACAAGAATACTGTCCTTTAGTAACTGTGAATTACAATCCAAAAATGCATCTGAGCAAGTGTTACAGTTATGGGAATGACAGAATCTGTCTGACCTGGTCTTCTGGTGGAGAAGCACTGGAAAAGCTAAAGATTAGGATCAAAGTGCATATAAGGGGATGGACTTTAAGGATCTCACGTTATAAGTGTGGTCTATTTGCACACAGGAGAGGAGAGACTTCAGAACAGCAATTTCTGTCCATTACACATTAAATTCAGGACCAAAGGGGAAAGAGTTAATGGAATAGGGTCATTAGGTGAAGAATTGTATCCCAGGCACAAGTGCAGATATTCTGCATATGGAACTATGGTCTTATGAGCACTGATACCAGTCAGGAAATAGAACTATCTTGGTCTACACATACAGATAATAGAACTATGCTCAAGTTACAGGCTGCTAAACTGATTATGTTTAGTGCTGAGATTTGGTTGTGTTTCCAAATCTTATGGGTGTTATTTATATGTATTTTGACAGCTCCCGGGAACTCTGAACAGATTGTGCTCAATTTGGAGGAGTCCGTCATAACTTCAAATGAAAGCGTTCGAGGCTGCAATCACCCCAGGCTGCATTTGCTGGAGAAGAGAGCCAGGAACTGGGGTGAGACCCTTCAAGCTGAGACTGAGCCACAGAGTGAGAAAATGTATTCAGCCGGTATGTGGAGGGTACCTGCTTTCTGTTGGGCACTGTTTTATGTTCTGACAGCCAGGATCCTTGTACCCTTGAGCTTATGTTCTAGTGGAATGTGACAAACAACATACAATAAATGTAGTAAAAAGAAATGCATGCTGTGGAGAAAAGAAAGAGTAGGGTAAGAGGGATTAGGACCCCAGGGTGAGGGCCAGGTGCAGTTTGCAGTGTTCAATAGGACACTAAGTGTAGGCTTCAAGTAGAGAATGGCATTCACATGATGACCTCAGCCTTCTGGAAGAGGTCTTGTGCAGGGTGAGCCTTCCAGATTGAGGTATGTGGGGTGATAGAGAGTGTTAGATACTATGAGAGACCACTATGGCAGGACCAGAGGGAGAGAGGGAGAGAGTAGCAGGGAACGCATCTGAAAGATATTAAGGAATACAGTAAACAACAATAAGGAATTTTGAGTTTTACAGTAAGAAAATGGGAATATACAGGAGGAATTTGCATGAAGGAATGATATGATTTGACATGCTTAAAAAGGATTATGAGTTTCCGTGAACAGTAGACAGTAGGGCTGCAAAAGTAGGGAGTGGGGGCTCTGTCCTATATAGCAACAGTGGGGATAAGAGTGGCTGGATTTGGCATTGTAGTGAAGGAGGAATGATAGGGTGAATTGATGTTGAGTGGGAGAAAAAGATTATAGTAAAGCTTTTTCATGTAAGCATCAGGAAAGATGGAATGCCCTCTACCTGGGTGGGGCAGAATGTGTGGCAGCAGGTTCAGAATGGGAGGAAGATAAAAAAATTCAGTTATAAAAATGTGATATGTTAGATGCTTTTGCCCAATTCTGACACTTACTTGTAAAAAATAGAGCAAAAAAGATTTATTTTGTTGATACTTCATTTTGTTGTGGGAACAAGAGCAATACTAGAAAAAGTGGGAGGAGTTGAGTTATTGACATATTTATTTAGATGAGGTTTTCTCTGGAATTATTGTATTAGCTCTCAGCTGTACTATCAACTTGCTTAATAAACCTGATTTGATTAAAGAATTAGATAGAAATAAACAAAGGAGACTTGGTTTAGAGATCTGGAAATTAAGGAGAACCGAAGAAACAGATCAAATTTTTTCATTCAAGGAATGTTTCTGAAGATCTATGGGACCACACTGTCCATCTTTTGGGTCCTAAGAATAGTGGCAGTAATTAGAATAGCAATGCAGACTTGAAGGTGGGTAAGAAGACTTTGATGGTTCTGTACCCATCTCCCTCTACAAAAAGCATGGAAAGACGTCTGGCTTATCTTTTAAGCCCATTCAGCTGAATAACAAGCACATAATTATGGAGGAGTGTCAAGGGCACAGTGTGAATTGGAGGAGGAGAGCTCAAGACCTCTCTTTCATTGTATGTTTCTAGTAAGAATGTGGAAAAAATCAAATCTGGAATATAAAACAAATGGGAAGAACTTATTATGGGGATAGCAAAGATGGCACAATTCTTGGCCTCAGTAGAAAATGCCTTTTTGGTGATGTACTCTCTTGAAATCCCATGCATATGATATGGCAAAGTGAGCTGGGAGTCTTTGTCCTGGGAGAAGCTACATGCATTCTTGGGAGCCTCAGAAAGCAATTTTTTTTTTTTTTTTTTTTTTTTTTTTTTTTTTTTAGAAAGTCAGGGAAAAGGCGCTTTGGTCAGTTATTTAGGGAATTTATCTCTATACCTTCTCTTAATGCCAGAAACCAGTGTAAGGAATCAGACTCACACACAATCCTATCTTCACCATTAGGTATGTTAGTTCGATCCCAACTCTAAATCTACTTCCATAAACCCCTAATGAACTATTGCTATACCTTTAATATTAGTCAGAAGTTCCAGTAATGCAATAGAATAAGGGATTAAAAATCTATATGCCTTAAAACATTCTGGATGAGAAAATTACATTTTATTTAATTGCAGATTGCACAGTATATAAATATGTTAATATTTCTTGTTTTTTTTTAAATAATCATTGGACTAGAAACATACAAGGTTCCAAATTAGCTACATTAGAACAAAAGCACCTTCAATTTTAAAATAGATACAATCTCCTATTAAATTACAGTGACCAACATATTTCTTTTTAAGCCTTCTTGTCTGATTTTTTTTTTCTCTCATCAGCATTTTAGAGGCAATAATACACATAACTCTAACCACAGGGCTCTTGCTAGCAAGATTTAAAAGGACACAGTTAAAAGACCTCCCACATATCTTTGAAACCTTAATATTCAATACATTCGAGTGCTACACAGTCATTAGCTATAGGTAATTAAATATGGTTCACTTGGTGACTATAGTCATATTCTTAACTATTTGGAAGACTCAAAACTCCCTATAAATAAAGGTTGGATTATTTTCATTTCAAAGACCAAAGCTCAAAGGAAGACCCCACAGGTAGTCTCTCACCCACTAGTTTGTACATATGACTGTATAAAAATGAATTTCTGAGTATAAAGATCGATGGTTTTCTTTAAAGAAGAACATAGGGACTCAATAACTAATTAGCTTTTGTCTCTCTGTTCTTGTAATTGCAAACCATGCTGGAATCAACTTTCTGAAAGTGTGAAATAGCTATTACTATACACCGCTTGCTTCTACTGCCACACTCTATTTTTATACTTGGGATATGTCTTTTCTATGAACCTAGTTCAGCCAAAATTTTATATAAGAATTCTTCCTCATGTCCAGAATATAAATATAATGCCATCTTCTAGGGTGAAACTAACACTTTTAAGAGGAGTAAGAAGAAAAGGTTGATTCATGAGCTGAATGTTAGAAGTCAAAAGCTCTGACTCTATTCTCAAAACAAAACTGTGTCAGTCACAATCCTCATTCTGGAATAAGCATCTCACAGCTTAGTTCATTTTTGGACCTAAGGATGGTTTAATGCAACCCCTTCTTTTTGTTTTTATCAAGTCAAACTCATTGGAACAATCCATGCAAATGGTTCAATATTATCGGTCTGTATTTTATCAAGCCAAATAATTTATGCAAATGCATTGGTTTAGGGATTGAGTCTGGTTTTATCTTAAGTAACATTTAAAAATGGATAGCTGTGTAGCTCCATAGTGACAAAGATATCTTTGTATCTCTATAAGAATTAATTACAACTAGATGTAAAATGGGGGGAAGGGGCTCAATAAGTGATTAATTTGATCTACTTAGTAATAAATATTTTCACCTATTTGTATTGATTAGAGCAACAGGGCATTGTCTTCTCCAGCCATTTTCACTATTGGCTGACAGTGAATATAAGTGAGCCCGATTTGATATGTATTCATTATCTCAAGAGTCTTTTAGATCAAAGCAACGTGACTTCCTTTCACTTTTCAGGTCTTAACTATTGTGTCCTCCGAGACATATTTGTAGACACCATTTAACCTAAAGAAGCCCTCCCTCTGCCTCTATCTGAGTGCTTCCTCTCTTACATACAACTTCATTCCTTCAGAACGTTTACCATAATTTTAAATTATCTTATTTTAAAAATATTCTTTAGGGTTATTTGTCTGTCCATTTACCCCCTCTAAAATAGAAGTTCCATGAGAACAGGGATCTTGTTTATCTGGTCTATCAATATCCAACTCAATGCTAGGGATAAGATACAATGTGGTCTTCTGCCACATAACTGAAACTTGTTCATTAGTACTATGCCTGTATTTTGATTTTGGGAATAGAAAAAGAGTAGAAGCCTAGTAATTTCTAATGGATTAAAATAGCAACAATTTATTTGATCTCAATTCTGCAGCTATGCAGTTTGTGCATGGCTCAGCCGGTATGGTTCATCTCTAATCTATGTGGTGTTGGTTGGACTCAGTTATATATTTGTGGTTATATGGGAGATAGGCTAGGGCTGACTTGTTCTGAATGGCCTCACTCACCTGTCTGATATTTGATTGGAGCTGTTAACAGGGCACCTCAGTTCCTCCTACTGGTCTCTCTCCTCAAGGCAGCTGGGTTCCAGGAGTGCATGTCCTAATGTGGAAGCACTAATCCACATTCTGTTTGTATTACGTTTGCAAGTGTAATAAAATAAATAAAAGTCACAGGGCCCAGTCCTGGAATCAGTGAAGGAGGGAATTACACACGGATGTGGACAGTGGGAAAATGAGTCATTAAGGGAACAGGCTAATGTTAGCAGTAAATGATAGACTAGCAGCTATATCCTTTACAGATTGCTATTCTTTCCTCAGAATAGGATTAAGACAAACCAACCCAGATATCATACAATTAGAATGGAGAGTCACAAGAAGTCTTGGTTTTGCATCCAAAACCAAGGCAGTGAGGCAGTATTTTCTGATAACTCATTGTTAGAAGCATCAGTATGAAATCCAAGGCAGAGTTAAGGCTTGTTAAGTAAATCCTTGCAATAGAAAAATGAAGCCACCAAATATTGGAAATAACAATGCATATTCATTCCGAGAAACAAAGAGAACACATCAGGAATTAAAGAAGCATTTGTGGCTACTTAGAAACTCATTAGCTTAGCAAATCTTTCTTATGTAATTGATATTTGAGGCAGCTGAATGGAAAGGGATGTTATTTTGCTTTTATTATGCATCAAATATTTAATGCATCCATATAACACACTTTGAGAAAAATCACCCTTATCCAAGAGGCAATCTCGACTGTGCCATGCTATCAAACTTTATTGCTCATTTGCAGTCATGAGGAAGAGTTCATAGTTCTAATGAAATAGGAAATATTTTGATTAGCATAGCAATTTTTATTGAAACATTTTAGTATACAAAAATGATTTAGTAATAATAATTAATGCCATATTCATTTCTTATTGTAAAATAAAGGTGGTTATTATCATCATGCAGTATAAGATAAAATGGGTTGCTTTATTTAGAATCAAGTCACAACACAGAATATACAAATTGTAGAAAGCTGCTTCCCTAATCTGTTCTCTGATCATGGTCAGTGTTCCGGTGTTCTTTAGTAGTACAAACATCACAACAAAGCTTTATGTTACTGGAAGTCTATGGATGAGACAACACTGTAAAACAATAAAGTGAGACAAAACCTCCAGAAGCAGAAAGCATAAGCAGCCTGCTGAGGTGTATATCTCAGTGACTGGTGAAACTGGAGGAGATTATAAATTGCCAGTATAATCTTCAAATCTAACCACTTAAGAATCATCACTGAAGCCATATCAGCATAGGAAAGGATAGAGAAACTAATATCTAATGTGAGTGTTTGTGACATGTCAAAAAGTGTCTGATAACTCCACAGGTATTATTTTCTTTACAAAGGAGAACTCTACATCTGCTGATTAATTGTGATATCATTTATTAACTGACAAAGAAGTTCTTGGAATTTCTATGCCATACTCTGTGTAGAACCTACTGCAAAAAGTGGAAAATGAAAGATGGAAGGAAATGATTTTATCATCCTTCTCTCCTTAGGTCATCCATTGTTAATTATTTATTAATATGGTTCTGGATTTTCTTGACGTGAAGCTGTCTTCTATATAGTTATGTTTATAGACCATAGGGTAAAATTAATTTTGCTTGTTTATTGTCATCATTGAAATTACTTTATGTAAAATCTACAGCTTGGTCATGGGTCTTACTTTGAACACTATATGCTATATGCTTGACAAATGGACACTATATATATATATTTTACAATTTGGGGACATTGCTGTAGTTCTGTGAATATTCCAATGTACCTTTATTGAGCAGAACATATTTTAAGTATATGCCAGATCAGACAATATGCAGATGATCAGCTTTGGTAGACAATTTTAAATACCCCTTTCTAAAGTGGTTGAACCAACTGTATTACCACCATCATGTATGAATATTCTAGTTGCTTAACACCCTTACCAACATTGAAATTTTATGTTTTCCTCTTTTTCATTTTATCTATTTTATAGTATATGCAATGGTACTGCACTGAGGTTTTAATGTTCTTTTCCCTTGTGACCAATGCAATAATCACCTTTTCATATGTTAACTGGCCACTTGTCTATGCTAGGTTGGAGGGTTTTTTGTGGTTTCTTTATTTTATTTTATTTTTGCATAAAGGAAAGCTGCTGGGAGGAATGATTGTGTTTTTGACAGCCTCAGCCAGAAAAAAAAAAAAAAAATCCAGAGTGTCTTTTGTTAATCAGCCTAGTCATTTGTCCATATTCAGCAAATGAACTTGTCCAGTAAGATTATGTCCTGTGATTGACTTGACTGTGTCCCATCTACTCTGCTGTGACCAGACATAGGGATGAATGGTGACTGGCAGCTTTCTTCAAAGCAATTTGGTTCCAGTGGAGAAAGACCACTTTCCTAAAATATGTGGTATACTGGAACATTTGCATCTGTTACATTTAGGAAACAGTCCATTTGAGTGCCCCTCTTTATAACACAGATGTAAAATTATACCCATTGCCTTGAGTTAAATGCTATAGTAGAATATTTTATGGCCTTGAAAAGGATGTATCATCCCAAACCCATTGGTATGCTGAGGTGATCATTGGTTCAATGTCATTAGAACCTCTCAGAGGATGGAACTGAGCTGTCTCAACTGAGAATCATCACCAGAAAATAGCTCCATCAGCCCCAAAGGGAGGTTAAGAGATATTATTTACTTAGGACATTATTACAATAGTGGATATGGCTGCATCTGAATGGGTAGGAGTACTTTTCAATAATCCTAGGTTAGTTGGAAAGCAATAGAAACACAAGCTTGGGCTTGGTACTAGACTTATCCCTCTCTAATATTCCATTGAAATGGTGCTTGTAGCGAGTTGTCTACTCTATTTTTGTTATAGTGAGATTGTACCATATTTATTTTCTGTAACTTTTTCCATAGCAATAATATAGATCTATTTAGTTCTATTTTGTGATTGAATAGTACTCAGAGTACTTCATTTCATGGAACTTACCTAATCTCCTTGATAGTCACTAATTTCTATTCTTTTACTATCATTAAGAAATGTTTCCATTAATATTGTGAACTTGTTTCTGTTGTTAGATACCCAAAGTGAAATCCCTGGGTCAAAAGTGATATACATTTAACATTAAAAATTGACCAAATGTCCTTCCAAAAGATGTCACCAATGCTATACAAAGGATTCCTTATTAGTAAATGGAGTGTTTTTTTTTATTTTTTTAAAAAATACTATAATGACAGTTCTTAAAGATAAACCTTTGTACACATGTGAACGTTTCTGAAGGAGAGATTCCTAGAAGTGCAATTGCTTGATCAGAGGGCATGCATAGTTTAAAACTTGGATTAATGTAATGGATTATTTTCCAAAAAGTTCTATCTTTTCATATGTCCACCCTTTCTAAAAGTTAATAATGCCCTATTTCTCATGAAGAGTTCAATAGTAATTATTTTTAATGTTTATCATTCTTACAGTAGGATGGGTGAAAAATTACTTTTGCCTAATTACTTGTGAAGTTGAGAATCTCTTTATATTTTTGTCATCTAAAGGGGTGTATCAATGTTTATATATCTGCAGAGTATTTACTTAGATTGCCCTTTCCCACAGAAAAATAATTTTAGATTAATTTTACATATGTGTAAACATGATTCTACATTTCTCCTGAGAATTTTTGTTTTTCTTAAACTCCAAATACAATGCAGGGGACAGAGATGATGACCTGTTTGCCTCTTCTCTTGTTTATACTTGCAGGCTACTTTCCTGTTGCTTTGTAAATATGCACATTAATTTTTAGATCATTGAGATATATTTTTGATGGAAATTCATTTCATGGTTACTAACCTGCATTCTAGATATCCCAGAGGGCATGCCATTTCAACAGACTTCCTCATTGTTGAGAGGCAAACAAATACATTTCATCAAATTTGTTGCAACAGTAAAAATCTATTCTTATTTTGCTTTCCAAGACTAATATTAAGTGTTTCAACAAAAATGTTTCACAAAACATGGCATAGAATCACCTCTCCAAATTCTATATGTGGATACATGATAGGGATATTGTGTCCAGTTTAAAGAGATTCCTAAATTATTAAAGAAGGGATACACCTAAGACTTTTAAAAGAAGGAATCGTTATATGAGGATGTGATTATAAAAAGAAGATAATTTTATAGACCACAGGGTATAGATTGAAGACACCTGTGTACTGGTCCTCTTATGATATTCATTTTGGCTTCCTTTCACTTATGGTATGTGTGGGTTGTGTTTGATAGTTTCTATGGTTCCCTCTTGCGTCACCTTCTGTGTTACTATAATTTTATACACTGTACTTTCTTAGCATGTTGGTATCCAGATTGAAAATATTCTTTTGAGGTCAGTAAAAGAATAGTCAGATGTCTCCAGGAAAAGACACATGGTCCAGAGGAAAGCATAAGGTATGACCGTGACCATGACCATGACCATGACCATACACACAACATTTTTTTGATTCTTTATTCAAAACAGCATTTTTACAGAGAATTTAAGACTATATCAAACATGCCAACTGGTAGTCAGATTTATAGAAAATTTAAAGCTTAATTCAGCAGCAAAATTTGTCAGAGTGACTGACATCCTAACAACTCCAAACCTTTGTCTTCTTTTGTCATCTGAAGGCCAACCATTCTTTGTCAGTTTTAAATTGACTTGATACAATCTTTTAAACCTAAAAAATGTAAAAATATAAATATAAAAAATAAAAGTGTTCTCTTTTGAAATTGGTGATTCAGATTAAAAAATGTATTAAACATTTTAAATGAAAAAGTCCTTCCATTGGCATTCCTAAATTTCTAATCTTGCGCTCTTTGTATTTGTTATGGTGAGACTGATTGCCACCTTTGGACGTTACCAGCACACATAAATCACAATTCTAACTGGAATTACAAGACATAGAGATGATTATTTTAACTGTAAAGTCATAAAAGATGCAGTTGTAAAACATGGAAAAAAAAATCTACCTATGCAGATAAATTTGCTTAACTGAAATTGTCCCTCTGATATTGGGGATAATCCAGTGGCGAGTAACACAGGAGGCCCAAGTGTACTGTATAATATGAACATGGTGGGTACCTACTATTTTTTAAAAAGGCCCTATTTTGGCAAAATTGTAATACACAAAATTTCTGTATTACATAGAAAAACTGTACATTTTGTGTATCTACTAAATCTTTGTGTAAAAAATCAAGAACCCTAAAATCTGAATAAATCTCTTTAAGAAGATGTGTCTCAAGGAGTCTTTTTAAGAAACATGACAACTTTTGGGAAAAGCAAAGCTAGTGCTATTTGTAATAAGCTCACTGATTATAAGGAAATGAGAGGAAGTTGTTGTGAATTAAGAAATATGTCAATATTCAACATCTTCTAAAGGAAATGCACTTTGCTTCATTTCAAGGCTGACAGTATGTTAGAGGGTCAAGAACATCTGAAAAACTGTTGGGAGGCATACATTCCTTATGATCTATGTCACCTTATAAAGGTAATCTTGGTAGGCCATGGTTTCTTTATTTGTAAAAGTCTCTAATACTCTGATTCCAAGACTGACATTCATCGTGATAAATTCTCCAGTGCATAAATCCTAACTGTAAGTAGTTGACATGCTTTTAGGAGAAACTATGACATTCCATCTCATTCATTTATTCATCAAATATTATTAATTATTTAATATATTTCAGGTATACTCTAGGTATTTGGGAATAGAAGATGAATGAAATGTGGTCTCTAGTCCCAAGAAACATGTAGCCAAAGCAGCCATGTAATAACAAAGTGCTACAAAGTATTATGGATTCTGTGTTAAGAAGAGTATCCAGCATACCATTTGCAGGGTACATGCAGGGGAGAAATCAGAACTACTATTTGGGTACAGGAACAGGTGACAGGAAAAGCTTTACAGAGAAGGAAATCATGGAATGACCTCTTGAAGTATGAGTTCACTGGAGAGATGGTGGAGGTAGGGAGTATGTAAAAGAGGGAGCTGTGGAGTTACTGCAGCTAATGTCATTTAATTACGAAAAATTACAGCTTTATGCTCAAGGAGACATAGGTATCTTGTGAATTAAATTACACTTTGGATATTGAAACCATGGAATTATGATTATGAATTAATGAATTTATTGCTTTTGGGAAGTAGGAAGGTTTTCATAACATAGAAGAAAGTAGGGAATTGTCCCTTTTAAAGAATTTTTGAAAGCATTATAAATTTATTGGTTTTATTTATTGTTTTTCTTCTCATGAATGTAATGATTTGAAACATAAAACAGAAAGGCACTCCTGTTATATTGTTTTTCTTTTTAGAACTAAAGAATGAAAAATATAGATTGGTTATTGCTGCACTATACCTCTGTTCCTAAGTATATACCAAAAAACAGGCTTTATCAAGGTATAATCCCCAAATAACTGATTATGACTAGAAAGTTAATGTTTATTATTTAACAGCCCAAAGTAAAAAGTGGGCACTAATGTTACAGTCAGCTTGTCGGTGGCCACTGTCATTTCTCTGGGCTGTTGGTATTGTGTTGTGAATATACATCATGGAGTAACAGTTTTGTACACTGTGTGCTTTGCATTTACCTTACCTACTGCTCACAGAGATGGCCTTTATATGCCTGAAAAGACTGTGCCTACTCAAAAATATATGGGGAAATGGTGGCAAATCTCTCATTCTTTTTAAAATTTGTGTTCATGATTCTGTTGAGAGCATATTCGAATGTGACCTGGACCACAATGGCAAGGTTCCTGTGCTTCTTGAGCTTCTCAGTTCTGGACTCTGTGATGCAGACACACGTCTTGTCTTCAAGAGTAGACTATAAGCTGTTTCCAGGGTATGCCCATGTTCTCCTGATTGATTGATTGATTGATTGATTGATTTTGTATTATGCCCTATTTCTTACCTCAGATCCTGATGGAAGGTTTCAGATATTCAAAAGATGATAATCCAGTGTTTGCTAAAGCAATAACACAAATACAGCATGTAACACCTCTGTGTGAAACAAGTCAGTGTTCCATATTCTTGCAGTTGAGACAGGAGTTTCATATTAATCAGCAGATTAGCTTGAGGGTAGCCAAACTGGATTTTGAGTCTGATTCTTCCCTGTGAGAGTTGGTGAAGCAAAAACACATGTTTGTTGGGAGGCCAGTTTATATTCTGTGTGGAGCATTCCAAACATATTAGTTCATTGAATCCTTATGGCGACCACAAGAAGTATAACCAGTATTCCCTTTTTTAGGTAGAAGAACTAGAGAACAAACATGGTAATTCCCCAGTTCTCACAGCTGGTACTGAGTGGTGTGGCTGAAGTGGGGGATGTAAGAATTCTTCAAATCTTGTTAATTTCTTCACTGCCCCTGTTCTGTAAACCACAGTTCCTTGTGTACCCCTATTATTAACATCTCTGAACCTTAAGTTTCTTATTTCTCATGACATGTCGTGGTCAATTTTATGTGTCAACTTGGCTAGGCTGTGGCGCCCCATTGTTTAGTCAAATACCTGGCTGGTAGTGACTGTGAAGACATTTAAAGCAGATTCACATTTCAACCCTGTTGACTTTGGATGAAACAGATCCCCTCCATAATGTGGGTGAGCCTCACTGAGTCTGCTGAGACCATGTGAGAAAAATCAAAACCCCCAAGAGGGAAAGAATTTTCTATCCAGAAGTGACCCAGAAATTGTGCTTGTTTTACAGCCTTTAGACTCCATACTCCAGCATCGACTCTTGCTGTAATTTCCAGCTGCTGGCCTGTCCCTAAAATTGTGCAGTTGCCAGGCACCACCATTGTGTGAGCCAATTCATTAAAATAAATCTCCCTCTTTCTGTCTCTGTACATACACACTCACACACAGTTGCTTATTTTCTGGAGAAGACTGATTAACATAGAGATTATTTTGTGAGTATAAGTGTAAGTATTAAATGAATTGATTCATGTAAAAACATCAGCAGTCTTATCTGTTTCTCTTCCTCCTTACCATCCTCTTTAATTTTTTTCAAACTTTTCTCTCGCCTTTATCCTTTTCCTTGTAATAAACCAGGTTCTTTAATGCATCCAAATTTACTAAAACTATATCAGCACAAATATTCTACTAAAAGTAGAGTGATGTTGCATGACTATTAGTGCCTACAGTGACATTTACACATTTGCTTTCCCAAGTGAGTAATGGTAATTTATATCTACCACGTGGCTCTGAATAATGGCTCCTTTCTGAAGATAAAGGTTAGAACAGTCTGTAGCCATCACAAGTTATTCAGTGTGTGTGTACAATTTCAAAATAAATTTCCCACAGTGTTATCCTGCCTATTTTCATCTAGTTATTCTTCATCTTTATGCAACACAAACTTTACATTGGAAAAGCATTTTATTATTGATTTCTTCATTGGATAAATAGGATGGTAAATCTGACACTCAATTCACTTTTTCCTCCATAGAAAATTAGAAAACACTGGGTTTATGAAGTCATATTGAGAATGTGTCTAGAGATGTAGGATGAGAGAGTAGAGGGAGGAGGAGAGATTTGAGAGGACACCAGGAAGGCTCTTTATTCCTTAAACTGTCACCAGTATCTACTTACTGATACTTGAACTGTTGTCTATAAGGAAGCCTTAATTCTAAATACTTTTGGAAAGGCAGCACAAAGAATTCATACTAAGATGTTAATTATAAGCTCTTTTAGGGCAGGGTCTTAATCACTATTATAGACTCAACCGTGAGTACACAACAAATATTTAATAAGAAGTGCATTGATTGAATAAATGATGCTAGAATCCATTCTGGAGACTGAGTTTGATGAGTTAGGTATGAGAACTGATATAATAGGAGTTCAATGGCTGAACTGAAGAAATTGATGATGTAGGAAGGGGAAAGTGAAACAGTAAGAGAGACTGGAGTGATTACTGGAAACTTTACACATTTTCATCCTGTCAAGAATACAGAACCTTAATATAGGTATATACTACGAGTACATAGTACTACAGTCTCAGTTCAAGTGTGACTGGAGCACACTTGAACTGAGACTGTCCCCAGAATTCAGCCTCAGAGGCAGGCAACCTTTCAGAGTGGCAGGAATCCAGTGACCATGCTCCTTTGCCTCCCTTGGCTGAGGTCTTGCCTTGGTCAGCAAAATCAACTTCCCTGCCATCCCTAATGGAGTATCTATACTTATGATTGCACTGCTATTCTGAAAGGGTTAATGTAGCTTCCATAAGGGGCCTAATTTAGAACCTGGCAACAGCTTAGCTGCTGGAAGAAATATGGCTCATTGCATGCCAGGTGATATAAATTAAAGTTAATGTTATATATGATGAAATGTCCTTTTAGATATTATGTGTAATTTTCAGTATTAGGAAGTCCCAGTAGGCTATTTTTTTTTTTTTTTTTTAGAAAGTAGTCTACAAGATTTCCCCCTATATTCATTCTTCTCAACAAGGCACTAGGAAAAGGTTATATGAATAATCATATTTTTTAGCATGGCGAGTAGACTAAACATATAACATATAATAGATTGTGAAAATATCTATCCAAAAAATAACAGGCAAAAGGTTAGCATATATTATATAAAAATCTCATAGTTTTTTGGTTAAAAAACCTATATGTGTGTGTGTGTGTGTGTGTGTGTGTGTGTGTGTATTTAAAAGGTACTCTAGAAGGCTTTCATTAGGAGGAGATGTAATTTGTTAACATGCTTATAGGAAAAATGCCTAACTTGGTTACAAAAAAATAGCACTGATAAATTTTACTTCAGATAGCTGTGTGACCCTTGAAAAATTGTTTCATCTCCTTCTTCAGGTTTTTCATCTATTAAATGGGAATGGGATAAAAATATGACACAGGTATAGTATAAGAATTTAATATATTTTTATACATAAGTATTAACTATACTTGAAAAGTGCTGAAACATTATTTGGCTCAGAATAAGAATTGTTAAAATTATTTATTATGATAACTCCAACATTTTTCAATCTATCATACTACTGCATGCTAAAAAACATGGTAGTAAATGTTCATATGACCTTATTTTAACTATCAGTGTAAAGGGGAATAACATTTTTTTGTAAATCAATATGAAAATATGGTTAAAGAGTTGCAAACCTTTTTGCTTTGGAAACCTAATTCCAAAAGTTTATTTATCACAAGAAATTCTAGAGAAAATAATAACTATGCACAATGTATGTATCTCTCACACAACTAGAATGCATAAAATATTTTATATAGAGAAATATAATATAGCCAGTACAAAAAATAACTATAAAGATTGTTCAGTCAACTAAAAATCATTACTATGATAAAGCAAATAATGTAAGCAGAATATAAAATAGTTCTTGGAACATAGATGATATTTTATGATTTTTCATTATCAGTAATCTTTTTCTCTTTTTGTACCTCATTTACCATGTGGTTCCAGGATTGAAGACAGGACAAAGTATTTGGGGGAAAGAATAGGAAGTAATATGGAGGAAAGAAAACAAAACTGATTCCCTGCCCTCCTGTTCTCATGGAGACAGAGCTGGGATTAAGGGAAATATAGTAATGATGTGTGTTTGTCATTGCCTGTCCTCTGAGTTGCAATATTTTAGAGTGTGGGTGTCATTAGATACAATGATGGAGAAGCCAAAAGCACAGAGGCTTTTGTGTCCTGCTGTCTATTTGGAATTTGACATGGTGGGGAAAGGTTAAGGTTGCTATACACTGTGGCAATGCATAGATGAAGGGTATACAGAGGTGAGCATCATATGGTCTATTCAGGACCTGATCAGAACAAAAGCAAGAGGAAGGAGAAATTTACCATTTTGTTTCCTGCCTGACTGCTTAAACTGGACTCAGCTCTTCTGCTGCCTTTGGACTGGGATTTACACCATCACCTCTCCTGGTTCTTGGACCTTCAGACTTGGACTCAATTATACCACTGGCATTTCTGGGTCTCTTGTTTGCAGATGTTAGATCATGTGACTTAGCCTCCTTAGCTATGTGAGATGATTCCTCATAATAAATAATAGCCTCACACATGTGTATTCTATTTGTTCTGTTTCTCTGGGGAACTCTGACAAATGCAGGTGCCTTTCTTGAAGAGTTTGAATTGAGGTAAAAAGACCTGACACATAACCCACAGGAAATTCAGCTGACCTAGGAACTACTTAAAAGTTGTCCCTTAGACCCAGGAAAATAAGAACTAAGGTCAGTGTCAAAAGCAGGGTAAGGTTGCCAGTCTTGATATGAGGCAAAATAACTAATTGCAAATACACCACTACTTGCTCAGTAGACACCAATGTCAGGGACATTTGACATAAAATTGACCCTTCCCACACTCAAGATGTCCATATCCTAATCCCTGAACTGTGACTATGTAATCTTAGATGACAAATAGGACTTTGCAAATCTGATAAAGTCAAGGGTCTTTCGGTGGAGATTATCCTGGACTATCTCTGTGGGCCTGCTGCAATCACAAGGGCCCCTGTAAAGGTGACAAAAAGAGGCAAGAGCTTCAGGGGCCAAGAAGAAGAGGTGATTATAGAAGTAGTGGTCAGAGTGATGTGGCTGGAAGCCAAGGATTGTGAGAAGTTTCTAGAATCTAGAAAAATCAAAGAAACAAAATCTCCCCTATGGCCTCTAGAAGGAGCTCAGCCCTGCTGACACATTGATTTTAGGACTTATGTCCTCCAGCACTCTAAGTTCACATAGTTGCATTGTTTTAAGCTACTAAGTTTGTGGTAGTTTGCTACAGCAACAGTAGAAAATCAATACACTGACCAGGTCAGCCCCCCTTCAGCATAATCAACAGGCATACAGAGGACAGCATGTGGATTTTAAGTCCCCAGTATGCCATGGCCATGCCCACACTCCAGACACTGTCTTGGGGTACAGTGGGGTGTGCTGGAGGTACAAGTAGGGAGGCTGAAAGTCAGAGTATTTATCATAAAGACACTGACTTAATGAGATGGCTTAATCCAAACAGGCATAAGCTTCTTATAATGGGTCACATTTTTTTTTCTCTTGTTACTTATATGGAGAAGTAACAAGCTCATAGTGAAACAGTAATGATGTAATTAAACTGAGAAGAGGGAGGTAGATACACTGTGGAGAATTTATGCCATGACAAGTAAATCCAGTGTTAACACTGAGTTTGTCTTAGATGCCAGGCACCATCCCAAGCACTTGGCATATATTAGCGTGTGAATGCTCACAACAATACTGGAGGAAAGCATTAATATTACCATTACCTTTATTTTCACAGATGTAGGAATTGATGTTTTGAGAAATTAAACCATTTGCCAAAGGTCTTGTGGTTCTTAAGTTGTTGAGCCAGAATTTGAACACAGCCTAGCCCAAAAGGAATACAGAAAAATAAAAAACAGATTAATTCTGTTGGCAGGATTGTGGATTTGTTCTTTATGTTTTAATTTTTGCAAATAGAAAAACAAACCCATGATCACACATTTTTAAAAAATTTAAATATTGGGAATTTCCAATCTGAACAAATAGTATCCTGAAATTATCAGCCAGTAGAGTTTGAGAAGCATAAATTTTTGAGCTATGTCCAGCTGGGCAACATATTTAACTATTCTGAGTTCCAATTTTCTTGTTTATGAAATGAAGATAATAGTATCTGGATTAGAGTATTTTGTAAGGACAGTGACTGAAATGTAATAATGCAACAAATGTTCCTTCCTGTCCCACCAAAAGTTTTATTTTGATGTTCTTCAAAACTAACCACCCAGTTTGCTATCTAAAACAAATAACGTTCTTGATGGGGTGTATGTATATCAAAACATCATGTTGTATACCTTGAAAATATACTATAAAAATTACAGAATAAATTTTGCACCAGAGGTTTTATGCTAGGGGTGCTATTTCAACTATCCATCAATCTTAATATTGCTTCTATAGGGAAATGAAATCTGAGTTACAACTTGGGACAACAATGATATACAGTATTGGCCCCAAAAGGCAGACCTTCCCCCCCCTGCTCTCCTGTCTTCACTGCCTTCCAGCCCTAGCCATGAGCTCTCCATTACTATTGTTGAAAATGTGCTACTGGTGGTGAGCAAGGAGTGGGAATGGGGAGTCAAGAGAGGTGCAGGAGAGGGTATTTTCGAAAGGGTGTTGAATAGATATTATTCAGCAATTTTTTAAAAAAAACTCTCTGCAATTGTAGGTGCACTTAAGAAGATAACCTTTGTCCTTGTGGTCTTATCATGACTGAAGGACCATTGCATGTTATCAGTGGGTCCTCAGTCCCTTCAACACACAGAAGTCATCAACAAAATACATTTAGAATGTATTCTTGCATGTGGTTCAATGTGCAAAGCCTTTCTCCAAGCTTAGAGACAAGTATTATCTATGTACTTAACCATGAGAAATTACACCGTGGCTAAGTAAATTTCACTGTTTAGCAACATGACTATAATCATTTAATTAGTGCATTATTACCATTGAGGGTTTTATTCATATTACTCCCAAAAGTTGCTTCGTTTTAAAAACAAACAAAAAAATTGTCAGGTTAAGAGGATAGGGGAAAATAAAGATGAAATCATCAAGTGAATAAATAAATGCATTCAGCCATAAGGCCAGTAATGAAAACTGAACAAAATTAAAAGGCATGAGAAAGGGAAGAAGCACATGGTTAGATGTGCTCTGAAGAGATAGAGGGTTGATGGAGTGCCAATCAATCATGCTATCTGATGCAGTCCTCTAGCAATGAATTCCGATATTTTTGCCCTAAGGTCATTGCTGTAATTTCATAAAAGAAAGAAGGTAAATAGCATTTCTGTTACATTAAGAAAAAAAAAAAAAAAAAAAAAAAAAGAATGATTTCACTCCCCTGACACCAACTGATCCCTAAAGATCTGTTACTTCTCAAAAATCTTAGGTTGACATCATCAAATGAGTTTTTCTTTTTCTTTTTTTCTCCCTGACTAGAGAACCAAGTCCCTCTATTTGTACTGTTGCCTTTATCGCTGTGATTACATTCCTTCAACCAAACAGCTTATTCATGTAAAACCATAAGGCATAAAATGAAGAATATCCCACTTCCCATGCTTCTCATCTTCAGTGAATCCACGACAAAAATAATGAAGACAAGACTAATACAAAATAACACTGGGAAGCTAGTTGTAGTCATGCAAGATCAGTGCTCTCTACCATATTTTGCCCAAAGCATCCTTTGAAACTGCTGTTTTAGTAAATCCTGGATAGCTGGCATTTGGGTTGATTACATAATAGTTTGGGGGACACAACTATGGAATTATAGCATTAGAATTTAGCAGGCTTGACACACAAAAGTAATCTCAGCAGGAGTCTGTGAGTTGTGGATGAAACTTGCTCTGTATACACACCCCGGGTGTTGGCCGGAAGGAGCACCCCCATATCAAGAAGATTAGCACCTGGAGGTATATGAAACGTTTCAGTGAGTCCTGGATTAACACTAAGCCTCTGTGTGAACAGCTTGATGGAATACAGCAATTTTCCACCTCTCACACCCAGCCCTTACCAAACTGTAGTGCTGACAAGGAGGGCCAAAGAGTCTTCAGAGCACACCCAGCTTCCCTCAGGAAACTTCATCTTCCTGGCCTTGCTGTGTTTGGGATCAATGTGAGGATTCAAGTGAACATGACAGACAAACGCTAGAAAACTAGGTCAGGGAACACTGAGGGAGAAATTCTAATGTCCAAAGGGATTATTTAAGCCTTTTTCTATAGTTTTGCAGTCAAAAGATCATTTTTATTCTGTAAACTTTATAAATGATACACTATTACGAGGATAAATTACTTTCAGAATATTGTGTGCTTGTTTTAGTTAACCAAGGACTAATGAGGAAATAAAGGGAAGAGGGTATGTTAGGACCACAATTTTGAATTTTTCCCTAAAAAATTATGTCCCTGAGTACTTGGAAACAATGGCTAGTGGTGAGCTTGCATAAATTGTGGAACCAACCTAGATGCCCTTCAATAGATGAATGGATAAAGAAGCTGTGGTACATATACACAATGGAATATTACTCAGCATTAAAAGAGAATAAAATTATGGCATTTCCAGGTAAATGGATGGAGTTGGAGAATATCATGCTAAGTGAACTAAGCCAATCTCAAAAAACCAGGGGCCGAATGTTTTCTCTGATAAGTGGATGCTAATCTATAATGGGGGGGCATGGGATGAGTGGAGGAAATTTGGATGGGGCAAAGGGGAGGGGGAAGATGGCAAATGGATAGGAAATATGGTGGAATGAGACAGACATCATTAACCTAGGTACATGTACGATTGCACGAATGGTGAGACTCTACTTCATGTACAACCAAAGAAGTAAAAAATTCTGCTCCATTTGTATACAATGAATCAAAGAGCTTTCTACTGACATGTATAACTGATTAGAACTAATTAATTAATCAATTATTTTTAAAAAGCATCTAAGTGGAATCTAGAAAAATGCCTTGGCTGTTGAATCTGCATAGCATCTGGATTACTTGCAAATATTTGTTATTGTTATTGTTCTAGTTCTTCTTTCATTTCTAGATACTTTGAATTTTCTGAGTAGAGTCACTGGGTTAAGTTCACAGGAAGTACAGAATGAAATAGGTAAATATTATTTGTGCCCATAGGACCTTTTAACGTAAGAGGAGATACCAAATCTGGAGTTTGAGACAGAGACCCTCAATGCATCTTCATATTATTTTTCCTTAGCCACTATTGGGGTCTTTTGAGCTCAGAGAGGTTTTCTTTTCTTCTTTTTTTTTTTTTTTTTTTTTTTACCAATTGCTGGAGGTAATTTTTGCTGACTATACAAATATAGATGGAAGGGTTGAATATAACCAACCACAAAGCATTTTAGAAAGATTCCTAATATAATTAACGAAGTCACTTAGACATTAAAAATGGAGTAGTTTTTCCTCAAACAAAGCCTTTGGTGACTTTGCCTTCCATATTGTGTTCATTAATTTTAGCAACAAAAAGATGGTAGAAATGATAAAATGTCTATCAGAAACATGTCCAATTAAGGAAATGATAACAAGATAAAGCAGCAATAAAGCTTTTATGCTTTTGTGCCATTGCAGAATGAGCAGGATTTCCACAAAATTCCTGGAGCACTTGTTAAGCACTTGGTGCCATACTCCATGCTGGACCATGATGATGATATGAATTCATCTCTGTGCCAAGTAGACAGGTGGAAATAATTCAAGAGTTGCCTGTGTCTAGAGAAGCCTGGATATTAGCAGGAGCTACGAGACCATGGCTAGGCACTGAGTGCCTCATCTCCACTTCCTTCAGTGGGAAAAGCTGTGGAGAAGTTAGTTTTAGGAGGACAAGGCAGTGTGCAGGGACGGAGCTGAAGAAGCTCTAGTAAAATCCACACTGCATTTCTTACCTCACTGCTATTACTTTTATCTCTCAGATTACACCCTTATCCCACAGGATTATTTTGTCTTTAATAATAATAGAAAAAGTAGGCAATGACCCTGAGAACTTCAAATAAGAAACTTCTCCAAACTCCTCTGTGTTAAGAAAGGCACTCAAATCATGCCAAAGCGTTTCATTAAGAAAACAAGTTAGAAGAGAATGTTCTCTTGGAATTTGTTTGAGGGCTAGTTCTGAGTGCAGGCCTGATGATGTGGGGAGCAAGCATAGGAAGTATGCATGTCTAGAAATCAGGGAAGAGGCATTAATAAATGCAAGCAGGACTGTTGAAAATGTTCAGGGAGGTGAAAACAAATAGGACCTATTTGTTCTGTACATATTTTAACATCTGCTCTTCGAAGATGCATTTAGGAATTAAGATTTAAAGCACTCAAAAGCATCTCCAAGAGATCCAGATGGGAGATTAAATTCCAAAATTTGGCAAAAAAATTACTCTGATCATTAATGCTACCAACCAAAGAAAAAAATTAATTCCTTAAGCTGAAAAATGCACACAATCTGTAGCTCCTGTTTCTCCAACTGCATTAAACATAGAATACATTCAGCATGGCCTGCTGTCACTGTGTTATGACATCAATGCTCCAGGTAATTAGTCTCATGGGGCATCCCAAGATGAGCATATTTTCCTTTCCCTGAGCCTTTAGGAATTTTTAAAATCCTTCATGGTAGATACTTAAAAAAAAAAAAAAAAAAAGGCATGGAGTCATATTAATAAATGCGATTAAAGGAAAACAACTTTTACTTATTTGGGTTTTACAAAAATACCATCTCATTTCCTATGACTCAAAACTCTTGATTTTTCAGTTGCCAAGCCTAGGTAGGGGCTGGGATTTCTTCATGCTGCAGTACAATAAGATGTTAGTTTACTGTGGTGTCAATGCAATACCAAAGTGGGTACCGACACCCTCCAGGTGCAGAACTTACAAGTGAATTTATGGAGAGCTTGTCCTCAGATTCTCAAATCACTCAACCAGATCCAGTATACAAAAAGAAGGTAGAGTGGAAAGAGAAAAGGATTTAGGCAAGATTTCTTTGTTTAGGTCATCTCTAGTTCCTACCCCTCAAACGCAAGAATGGGGGCTCCCGTGGAAATACCTCACAGCTCTTTGTCTGTCTTCCCCACGTCAGTCCTATGCCTGTAGGAAAAGAGCACTCTACCTCTAAGCCACAACCCCAACCCTTAATTTTACTTTTTTTAAAATGAAACTGCTCATTCTGACTTCTGAATGGGAGTATGTTTGCTGCGGGGGGGTCTCCTGCTTTCCTGGAGTCTGTCCAAGAAGGGAATGAGGAGATGCTGTTCATAGACCAAATATGGATGAAGAAAAGAGGGAAATAGGAGGGGTTGCCTTGGTTCCAGTAGCATGGTGCTAGTTGGAAGGATGGAGGGCTCCCAACAGCAGGAATCTAGAGATGGATGATGGATCCTCTGGGGCTGAGGAAGAAATCATAAGTTGTCTCCCCGCGTCCACGTGGTTCAATGGACTTTGTTAGAGATACTGAACGGGGATTATCCAAGAGCAGGCATAGAAGCCACAAGTGTCCCCATTAAACCTGCAAGGCCACTGTTTCACAGAACCTGTGTTTAGTGGCATCAATAAGGTCTTTCCAGCCCTCTTCATTCCTTCCTACACCCTGTTCCTAGGGATAAGAAACAGACAAGCAAGCTGGGATGTGTTCGAGGAGAAGGTTGATCATAAAATCAGAAGGCAGAGAATCAAGAACAGGGGAAATTCTTTTCATTGCATGCTTCCAGCCTGCAGCAGGGGCAAATTGCCAACCATGGGTTGTTGCACTTAAATTAATTATTTTAGTATTTATTTTTTAGTTATAAGTGGATATAATATCTTTATTTTATTTTTTTTTAATGTGGTACTGAGGCTTGAACCCAGTGCCTCACACATACCAGGTGAGCACTCTACCTCTAAGCCACAACCCCAACCCCTAATTTTATTTTTTTTAAAATGAAACTGCTCATTCTGACTTCTGAATGGGAGTATGTTTGCTGCGGGGGGGTCTCCTGCTTTCCTGGAGTCTGTCCAAGAAGGGAATGAGGAGATGCTGTTCATAGACCAAATATGGATGAAGAAAAGAGGGAAATAGGAGGGGTTGCCTTGGTTCCAGTAGCATGGTGCTAGTTGGAAGGATGGAGGGCTCCCAACAGCAGGAATCTAGAGATGGATGATGGATCCTCTGGGGCTGAGGAAGAAATCATAAGTTGTCTCCCCGCGTCCACGTGGTTCAATGGACTTTGTTAGAGATACTGAACGGGGATTATCCAAGAGCAGGCATAGAAGCCACAAGTGTCCCCATTAAACCTGCAAGGCCACTGTTTCACAGAACCTGTGTTTAGTGGCATCAATAAGGTCTTTCCAGCCCTCTTCATTCCTTCCTACACCTGTTCCTAGGGATAAGAAACAGACAAGCAAGCTGGGATGTGTTCGAGGAGAAGGTTGATCATAAAATCAGAAGGCAGAGAATCAAGAACAGGGGAAATTCTTTTCATTGCATGCTTCCAGCCTGCAGCAGGGGCAAATTGCCAACCATGGGTTGTTGCACTTAAATTAATTATTTTAGTATTTATTTTTTAGTTATAAGTGGATATAATATCTTTATTTTATTTTTTTTAATGTGGTACTGAGGCTTGAACCCAGTGCCTCACACATACCAGGTGAGCACTCTACCTCTAAGCCACAACCCCAGCCCCTAATTTTATTTTTTTTAAAATGAAACTGCTCATTCTGACTTCTGAATGGGAGTATGTTTGCAGTGGACCTTTGGGATGTCTATTATCTAAGAATGAGAAGGCCCTGGCATCCTAGGGCAGCTGCAAGTTAACCTCATTGACTATAGTTGACAGGGAAGGCGGGAGATAAAAATAAATTTGTATTTTGATTGTGTCAGTAGTTGTGCTGTCTACAATACCTGGTGACCTGTGTTACAATTTCTTTGGATGTGTTGCTGATCATTGTTTTAGATATATTGAGTCAAAAGACTTTGTCTGGTTCAGTTGTGGGAGGACCAAGTTGGGCCAGTGCCAGTGACTAAAGAAAATGTCAGTAACACTGATCTTGTCTTTGTTGAAAATTTGAGTATTTTGTTCATCATGAATTTATTTGCATTCATTTTGATTTTTTTAAATATTGTGTAAAATATTTTCTTGATTCCATTTTTGTGTTTCCTTAAGTTCATGGTTAAGGTAAATGTCATAGTCTCCTGACCTTAAGTCCTGGCCCTGTTTGGAGCAGTTAATTTTTCCAGGGGAAGAAAACTCAGTTTCTATTATTTGTAATAGCTGTCTTTTTCTCTCCCTTCCTCCCACATTATCATTTTTAATGCCAGGTTTATTTGTCTTTTTTCTAGACTCTCTGGAGATCTTCACTTCCTAACCCTCCCACAGAGCCTATCCCTGGGCATCAACTCCAGTAACAGACTGCAAAATTATTGCTTAGAATAATGTCACAATTGTAAATAACAGGTAACAGGAGTCTTTCTTTCTTTTTTTTTTTCTTTTCTTCACCTCTAATAATACAGTGTTTTGTTCTGTTGTTCTAAACCAGGGAATGGTAAACTTTTCCTGTAAATGGGTAGATATGAAATAATTGAACATTTGCAGGCCATGTGGTCTCTGTTTCAACTACTCAACACTGCCATTTTAGCTCCAGGGAAGCCACAGTAATACATAAATGAATTGGCCTGGCTGTTCCAATAAAACTTTATTTACAAAACAAATGCAGGCTACATTTGGCCCATAATAATGTGTGAGTCAAAACTCAGTTCTAAGCTGTGTTGCTTTGTCATCCGCCCCCCTTTCCACCTTAGGTTCAATTTAAAAAGAAATAAGAATATTTGGGATAATTGCTTTAGAGAACTTTATGCCACTAAGATATTTATTACTGTGGATGCATTGATTTAGCCTGATTTTTAAAATCAATTCTTCTTTCCGACATGTAAAAACACCCATCAGATGATACATGAGCTGCCTATTTTTTATTTAATTTTATTTTATTTAATAGCTTCCATATATATGTAGGTTGTAGAAATCAATCCTTTAATCAACTGAGAAATCGCTGTTATTCCCATTTTAAAGAAGAGATAATAAGGATCACAAGTCAAACAGTTTGCCTAAGGCCATGGAGCTAGTCTGTAGTAGATTTGAGATATGAGACAAGTCTGCCAAAGACTAGAGCCCATGTGAGTGCCCCCATGGCCCTTGCCCTCTACTAGAGTCCTCCTGCTGGAACAGACATGCAGGGCAGCTTAATTAGAGTATATTTTAGATTAAACTGGAAGAAGAAAATAAGGAAACCATGGCCACCCAGAAATAGGATCCGCAGGCAGGAGGCACTTATTTTGATGACCTTGTATTGGAGGTTGACTGAGGATGGTTTTGATTCTCTGTAGTTAGAAAGCTCAAATTGAAGCTCCACAGCTTCTTCTTGTTGAAGTTGTTATCTTGTTCGTACTTACAGTGGAGGTGGATGACCCTGAGCACTGGCTACAATGTTCCCTCAGGTGACTTCCTCCCTTCTCTGATTATCTTAATTATTTTGGTGGAGAGTGACCTGAATACCTTCCTGGACTTAGGTCTGCACCAGCAACCTTGGACATTTCTGAAGGGATAAAAGCTAAGGGAAGCCTGATGTATATAAATTTGATCTCCATATTTGGAAAAACAAAATATATACACTCATACACACACACACACACACGCTTGGTACACGTGTATGTGTGTGAGTGTGGGTGCAATCACTTGTTCTTTAGTAAATATTTTACTTTTCTTGAAAATATATTCTTGCCCTTTTGGGGATTAGTTGTTGCAAGCTTTTTACTTTTCAAAACATTATTCACCTCCAAACTCCTTTTGATTTCAAAATGACTTCACGAATCAGTGAATTATTAATTATCAGGATGATTATATCAGCCTCAATTTAAATAGAATAACCACACTGATCACCTTTATTTATCAGCCTGTCCACAGTGCCTGGTACGAAGAACACAGTGGGGAGGAAGGTGTGCATCCCCTGTCCTTGGAGTGTATCCTAATGCAGGTATTGTTTCCAATTTCCTAAAAAAAAATTGTTTCCTTTGTGTCACACCGAATAAAGAAAAGTTCACTTTTTAACAGATTGCTGTGATATTAAACTGCTACCTATATGTCTATTTGCAAAAACCCTGAAGGTTCAGGAAAATGAATTTGTGAGAGTAATTAGGGTAGAATTTCTGAGGAATAAAAAATTTGGCCAAATACGAGTTCCTAAATAAAATGAAAAGCCCAAGCAGTGAATATTAAAGAGGGCTGGAAAGGCAGGAGGGTGACCTTTCTAGCTAGTTGGCTCTGTGATGCGCCATCTAAACTTTTAAAGCTCTCTGGTGGCGGGGAAGGTCCTACACAAATGGATCACTGATTGTATTAAAAATGAATATCTTAAAATGCTCATTTTTTATGTTTTTAACATCATCGGGTGAGTTCATTAAACATGAAGCAGAACACCATCTCACAAGTAGTTTACTAGTGCTCTGGCTATTTTGTGAGCATTCTTGCCCCCGGTCATGTGATCCCTTCAAAGCCTTCGGTTGTTTTCATTTTAATTTGTTACTTAGACACTTTGTTTTGATGCTACCTTTTCATTTCTGATATCTGTCTATTTCTGTATGCATTTTCCCTTAAAAATATTTCAACTGCCAGAAAAAAAAAAAAAAAAAAAACAACAACAAAAAACATTTCCAAGGGAGTCTGAGAAATTTAAGATGCTGAAGAAATGTCTCAATATTTTGCAAAATTATATCCAGCATTCTTTGGTTTCAGATTCTTGCCTTTTCTTCTCACTCTCACAAGGGATTGATAAGAATAGAAAACATGAGGGAATTGATAAGACCCCTTTGCAGTAATCCTTTCTTTACTTTCTCTCAGGAAAAAAAGATTTTGCAGATTAGTAAGAACTGGTCAAATTTTATTTTATCTTCTATATCTTAAATTGTGGCAGAATGCTAATAATGGTCTAACAAAGTACTCTTAATATTTACGTGCTTATCTCTATACAGTAACAAGAGACTCTGTCAGTCCATGCCTTTGTAATATGCCAAGTGTTCCTGCCCCAGGCATTGTCCCTCTTGCAGTAAATTCCTTGAAACTCCTATGATAAGATTCTCTCAAGCCTCTGTGCAACCAGCAACCTCATTTACTTTAAACATGTTCCCTGGAAGAACTAACCAATTAACTTGATAGTAATCATTATCAAATATAAATTGATTCATTCATCAGCTGTATAAGTTACAGGAAAATCCTGAGCCGATGGGAAATTAAAAAGGCAAATTGCAATGAAGCAGACACTTCTAGAGCAGTCCACCTTGGGGAAGGAAGGACCTGGGAGGCTCTGTGGAAGGAGCCCTCAGTTACAGCAAAGGGATTGGTGGTTTGAATCCAGTGTGGGGCATGTTTGTGTGTGTGTTCATTCTAATTTCTGTGGATTTTATTCACACAGTAAAAGTGTATTTAGGCGGTTTCTCTATCCATCTCTACAAAGGCAGAACATATTTATGTGTAGTCAGAGGACAGAGAAGTCTTCTAGGTTTAGGAATTGTGATGAGACCCCAGCCAAACTCTCTGTATTTGTTCATGCTACCTGTGGTTTTAATGGCTTTTCTCTGAGGTGACAGTATTGGGGATGTGATATGTGTTCTTTTGGATGTAATTACTGAGGCTTTAGTATCACTAACTGTGAACACAGAAGTCTGAAAACTCTCAGATTTCCTTTATCAGCTGTGGCCCCAAATGTGGCAATCAACCTATAGGGTCCTCTACTTTAGTGACATTTCTTCTATTTATGTATAGATTTTTAAAAAATCAGTGGCATTATAGATATAAATAAAGGTGAAATTCCCTGTGGTATGTTCATGTATCATACAAAGGTACTTGGGTCAGTTTCATTCCCTCTTCCTTGATTCCCTCTTGCTACTCCGCTGATCTCTCTTCTATTTTCATTATTTTGGATTAGTTTCCACATATGAGAGAACACATTCAACCCTTGACTTTCTAGGTCTTATTTCACTTGGCACGATAGTCTCCAGTTCCATACATTTGCCAGCAAAAATGCCATAATTTCATTCTTCTTCATGGCTGAGTGAAAACCCATTGTGTGTATATACCACATTTTCTTCATCTCTTCCTCTGTTGAAGGGCATCTGGGCTGGTTCATAACTTGGCTATTTCAAATTGTGCTGCTGTAAACATTTATTGAGGATAAATACCAAGGAGTAGGATAGCTGGGTCATATATTGGTTCAATTCCTAGTATTTTGAAGAATCTCCATCTGCTTTCCAGAGTGGTTGTACTAGTCTGTAGTTCCACCAACAATGTATGAGTGTACCTTTCCTCCACATCCTTTCCAGCATTTATTTGTATTCTTGATCATTGGCATTCTGACTGGAATGAGATGAAATCCTAATGTAGTTTTGATTTGTACTTATTTCCCTGGTTGCTAGAGAGGTTGAACATTTTTTTTCATATATTTATTGGCCATTTGTATTTCTTATTTTCTTTTGGGGGGATACTGGGGATTGAGCTCAGGGGCATTCAACCACTGAGCCATATCCCCAGCCCCCTTTTTTGTATTTTACGTAGAGACAGGGTCTCACTGAGTTGCTTAGCACCTCGCTGTTGCTGAGGCTGGCTTTGAATTCATGATCCTCCGGTCTCAGCCTCAGGAGCCTCTGGGATTGCCACCACGCCCAGGGTATTTCTTCTTTTGAGAAGTGTCTGTTAGTTCTTTTGTCCATTTATTAATTGGGTTATTTGTTTTTTGGAGTTGAGTTTTGTGAGTTCTTTATATATTCTGGATCTTAATCCCTCAGAAGCAAGTGGCAAAGATCTCCTATTCTGTAGACTCTCTCTTCACACTCTTAATTGTTTTTGCTGTGCAGAAGCTTTTTAACTTAATACGGTCTCACTTATTCTTGGTTTTATTTCTTGCGCCTTAAGAGTCTTATTAAGCAAACACTTTTATTGTGATGCTCTGTGTGCCAGGCTCTATGCTAGGTACCTAACAGGGAAGAGGACTGATTCCTCCTAGGAGCTTTCTCTCCCACAAGTAACACACTATGTTCTGTTCAAAAGGAAAGCTTTCTTTTCCCTTCACTAATCAAAAGGGCAAATTCTCCTCTATTCCCTATCTCAGTGTTTCTTAGTCCTATGTCCACAGCAATCTCCCCAGGAGCCTTGGGAGAAAAACAAGAGTCTGGCTCTCACTCCAGTCTTCAGTAGTGGGTTCAGGAGAATCTATAATTTTAATAAAACTCTTTAGGTATTTTGATGTACAGACAGGTTAGAGAATCTTCTCATGTCTCACATCATGGTATTATCTGTTCTTTGGAATTACTCTAAAATTTCTTCTTTTGACCCCTCGCATATTCAGTGAGTCACAACACTGTGCAGATGCCATTTCTCAAGTGTCTTTTGAAGACGCTACCTTCTGTTTATTCTTTCCCTGACACTACTGTATTTCATATCCTTATCGTCTTTCTAGATACTGAAATAGACTCTAATCAAATCTTTCTTCCTCCCTTCTTGAATAGGTCTACACTCCCACCAGAGTGATATTTTGAGAACTCAAATTTAATGATGGCATTATCCAGCTGCAAACCTTCCTTGGCACCTGTTGCCTATAGGATAAATTCCAGACCCTGCAGCTTGGCATATAAAACCTTCAGCAATGTGTCCATCTCATTTGTGTTTTTGAATCTTGCCTCTTTTCCTACCTAGGTCTTTACTTCAGTGTAAATGGTTGCTTATTTAATGAGTGAGAAAAGGATGACTTATGGTGACGTAAGCACACTATTTCACTGTTTTCTGCATACACAGTGGGACGAGATGGTATGTGGTCATCATCACAGGTACATGCCCACTTCTGGAAGCTTTTGGAACACATAACTTTCTGATGAGCTGATTTCTTTTATAGCCAGAAGATAGTGTTATTTTTCTCTTCCAGCTTTATTGAGGTCTAATTGAGAAATAAAAATTGTATACATTTAGGGTGTGTACTGCGATAATTAGATAAACACGTACTTTGTGAAATGATTAGACTGATGAACACATTCATCCCCTCATATAGTTACCACTGTGTGTGTGTGTGTGTGTGTGTGTGTGTGTGTTTGTGTTTTGTGGGGGGTGGCGAGGATACCTAATATCTGCTGTATTGGCAAATGTCAAGTACACAAGACAGTATCATTAACTGCAGTCATGATGCTGCTCATTAGATCCCCAAAACTTATTCATCTTAAAGCCTGAAGTTTATGCCCATTGACCAACATTTCCCATTTCCTCTACTCCCCAGTCCTTGACAAGCACAGTTCAACTCTCTGGTGCTCTGAGTTTGACTATTTTAGATTCTGCGTGTCAGTGGGATCATGTGATGTTTTTTCTTCTGTGTCTGAATTATTTCTACCAACATAATGTCCTCAAAATTCATTCACGTCATGAATATGGCAGGATTTCCTTTTTATGGCTGAATAATATCCTATTGTGTAGATACACCAATTTCTTTATCTATTTATATGATCCAACAATCCTGGTTCTGAGTGGATTCAGAATTTTTCACAATGGCCAAGCCTTGGAATCAACCTAAGGGTGGTATATTCTAGATACTTAACAGGACAAATTCAGGTTCTGCATACAGGGTGATGTCATAAATGCCACACAGAGGAAAAGTCAGCAGCAAATTGAAATGGTTTAATCGCTTCTCCAGAACTACACTAAACAACAACAACAATAACACTGCCCTTTGAGGTATGTAAAAATATGTTCCTTCTCCTTCACTCTGTCTGCTTCCTGAGGTCAGGGCTTGTGCTGCTGTTTGCCCCAGCTGCTCTCACACCCATGACCTACACCCTGTACGTGGTAGACATTCACAAAATATTTTTAGCTTCCTGCATGATCTGCGCTTATGTAAAATATTTCTAAAGAGGCAGTTGTCCCCCACTTGTTCTTGGTAATGCTGATGCATACAGAAGAGCCTAATTGTGTCTCTGAGATTTTGGCAGAGTGACTTGTATAAACTTTCCAGCTATTACTCCATTGCTCTTTTCACTACTGTGGAAGCAAGATGATGAACAAAAAGAAGATTTCCATTGATTTTTGGACAGTTTAATAAATGTATTTTTTACATCATTTACAAGTGAATCCCAAGTTTGTGGACTCCCATAATATGCTCTGAGCATTTGAATATTGATTCATTGAACCTAGAATTTTCTCCCCAGTAATGACTTAAGCCTCCATGATTCAGAGGAAGATTTATGTATATGACATTCATTCAATTGTTAGGTCTTTTATAAAGGGGGAGCAGTTCCTTCCAATGCTGACTGAAGTTACTGGTTTGTAGCCTGATGCCTGTGATCAGATTACCTTTCTCATTATCTTTGCTTGCCAAACTCAGGAAGTTATTAATGGACACAAAATGATCCAGTTCTTTTAAAAATCCAGTCACTGGACTTGTACCATGACCTCTTGCTGCAGAAAATCCCATAACCCAGCTAATGAAGTATTACCTATTATTAGATCTAAATTTACTGCCTACTAATTTCATTGAGTGTCTCTCTGATTTCATATCATGGAATAGGGTAAGAGGGAAAAGCTCATTCTTTTTCACTGTGCCCTTCATTCTTTGGAATCACTTGTATAGATTCCTTCCCTTTCTAATTTTCATGCTTAAAAGTTTGCTGGTTTGCATTTTGAAGAGAGACAATTATTACCATGTTTTTAAGAAGTAGAAATGTAACAACAAAAGCTCTTCTCTTTGTTTCTGAAAAGAAAAAGCAACACTTATCAGGAAACAACAATTGTGTGTTAATTTAATTGATTTATTTCTGGGAGACTTGAACTGCTATTGTGGCAGAACAGCATGGCTTTTTGCTGGTTTTCACCTCTGTCTTGGATAATGTCCCTTCTGTCTTCTGGAAGGCTGTCAAATATCATTAGGGGTCTTTCAGTGATGTTTCATTGTTTATTCCATGTCTTTTATTTCCCTAGTAAAATTCTGGCCACCTAGAACATGATTATGGTGCTCCTTTTCTCCCTCAGGGGTAGAAGGATCTACAGCTTTGTAGAGTAAGAGATGGCCAAGGGGGTCTTGTATTGAGGAACAACTAAATTTCAGCCATAGCATCCAAAGCTTCCTTCATGGTGAAACAGCAGATTGAAGACTAGATATTTTGTTACCTTCTCAAAATATAGGGAGGCAAAGATTGTATGCCATTCCTTGGTGGAATACTACTAACTGGAATGTTTTAAAAGTGATTTTTATAAGAAAACCATATTTTGCTCTGGCAGAATTCTCTGTAAAAGACTCCAAGGGTCTACAGCAGAGATGCAATTAGATCACCAGCTCTCTGTCTAGTCTATTAGAGTCCCTCATCCCTAGGATGTGCTAGTCTTCCTAGAGATGGAATTGCTGTGAACTCCTAAACAGCCTAAATCCAGCAGAAATCATATTGAGTATGAAGAAAACAGTTGATTTCATTAAGGTCACAATTTCTTTTATTCTATCTCATCTACCCATTTCTGAAATTGTAACCCATATAATACTATTAGCCAAGTGCCCTCTTGCTGTTGCCTAGACGATGTGCTATTGTGTTGCTTGTATGTGTTGCTTCTTGTTCTTGGAACAGGAAGCCACTGGCTCAGATAGTTTGTAGAGTAAGTGCAGCCGAGAGTAGACCACAGAGAGAGATTAAAAGACAGAGCTACATTCCCATCCAAGTACTAAACAATCTCATTTATGGGTATTCATCCAGAAGAATTGAAATCAGGATCTCAAAGAGATCTCCATACTCCCATGTTTATTGAAGCTCTATTTATTGCCATGATGTGGAAACGATTTAAATGTCCATCAACAGGACATACCTTCATCATTTTACTCACCTTGCTGTGTGTTTCACTGGGCCAAGACCCTAACAAATGACTCATCAGGGCCATCAAGCACTGCCTTTCCCATGTACAAGACAAAGTGTACAATGGAATATTACTTGGCCTGAAAAATTCAGGAAATTTTGCAATATGACATTGATGAGCCTTGAGGATATTATGCTACTTGAATTAGGACAGTTATAGAAAGACAAATACTATGATCCACTTACAGAAATCATCTTAAAATAGTCAGATTCATAGAATCAAATAATCAAATGGTAGTTTCCAGGAATTGGGGAGAGGGGAAGTGGGTGTCGCTCATCAATGTGCATGAAGTTTCAGTTAAGCAATAAGTAAGTTCCAGATATATGCTTTAGAGAATCATACCTGTAGTCAATAACAGGATGTTGTAAACTTAAAATTTTGTACAGAAAGTACATCGCAAATTTGGTGTTGTACCATAATGAAATTAAAGAAAGAAAACTACTCGGCTGCAGTGTTAAGCAGCCACGCCAGCACTAACAAGAACCTGTGGATGAGGAGCCATCCATGGCCCTCATGAGGGAGGGCACTGCGAGAAGGGATGGATGCCCCAGCAGACTGCACTTCACGGGCAAAGGCAGCAGGTCCTGGGGGTGGTTCCAGCTCAGGCCTGTCAGTAGTCCTTTCACAGTTAGTGACTCTTTCCCTGGTGCTGTAAGGATTTGCTGCAAGTGGCCTCCTAATCTCCATTTCCTCAGATTTCTAATGCCACATTAAAATTGTTCCTTCCTGAAATTCCTGTAGTGTTTCTGTGAACTTGATCAAATTTTGACTACTAAGCTATTTGCCACTGGGAGCAAGGTGCTGCTCCAACAATGATGCGAAAGATTTGCCCTTTTACAGTTGGATGATAAGCACTGAAGAAACTGACAGGGGAGATTGAAAAGATAGTGGCCTGTGTTATGTAGAATATCAAAAAGTGCCATCATCTCCCATGACTTGAGGTAGACTTTGTGCTTTCTTGGCTCTAGGGGAAGATGCTGGAGAACAGAACTGTAAGAGTATGTACTTTCAACTACTAATTGAATTGGCAAGGTATTGGAAGAAAGAAATGAGTCCAGGGAAGCATTATCTAGCTTGCAAGCAGACATGAAAAGATAAAGAGCATCCAGAGATTCAGGTCCTTGAAAACTCAGTGAAATCTACTCCTTGTAGAGATTTTTTGAAAAGGCTTTGAATGACAAAGATTCATTGAAGCATCTTAACTGAAGCAAGTTACTAGGAGATCAGATGGAGGCTGTAGTTGTCCCTTTCATTGTTTCATATACCCTCAAGGTAGTCACCAGCACATTGAGAACTAGTGTACAGAGAAATTTTCCGGTAGTTATAGCACATGGAATTGTCTGAGGGCAAATTAATTAGATGCCTACCAAGTTATGAGAGATTTATATTGACCAAGAACCCATAAGCTTCTACTAATAAAGCCTTTGCTTAATATCTACAAGTATACTGGGCCTCCAGCCTCCCAGGGTCAGGAGGCAGATCTATCTCAAAGGCTGTGAATGGACCTCAAGTAAAGCATGTGCCCCACCCCCCTCCAAATTCAGATGTTGGCAAGGAGAATGTTGAATCAGGATGGCCTCCTGGATATGAGTCAGAAGCTACCCAGAACAAGGGGCCAGCATGTTCCACCTAGAAAGCAGAACCAGGGCCTATGTAAGGAAACCTCCCTGCATTCTGGTTGGGGTTGAGGGTGAAGACTTGACAAATTCTGTCAGAGCATATAGAAACTGCTATGAAGCAGTGACTGCTTTGTGTCCCCATTCTTCTCCTTTGGATCATTTTGTCTTTGCTCCAGGATTTTATACTGAAGAATATGTAAGGAGCCAAAACCTTCCATTTTTAATCCAATGATTGCCAGCTAGAGAAGAGTTGTTTATTGATCACACAGCTGCTACTACACACTATGCTGACATCCTGGGCTCTAAACTGGGTGCAGTGACCAGGGGGGTTGTCGTCTTTCAGAGCGGTGAGTGTCTTCTGTCTGTGAGGAGTCAAAAGAAAACCTCTGGGAATTTTCTGTATGGACACTGTGGCAGAAACAATATGAACAATCACACACATATTTCTTCTTCCTAGGCAGTGAGAAAAACTATATTTCCAAGTTTATTGTGCATAGTATGGGTCTTAGTTCTGGATGAATGAATGTGCTTCAAAGATATGTAAGTCATACATCCGTTATTTACTCATCTTGCTGTGTGCTTTATTGGGCCAAGGCCCTGACAAATGACTCATCAGGGCCATCAAGCACAGCCTTTCCCACATACAATACAATGTATACAATGGAATATTATTGAGCCATAAAAATTAAGGAAATTCTGCAATATGACAACATGGATGAACCTTGAGGATATTGTGTTACATGAATTAAGACAGTCACAGAAAGACAAATGCTATGATCCACTACAGAAGGCATCTTAAAATAGATTCACAGAATCAAATCATGGAATGGTTGGGGATGGGGAAGGAGAAATAGGTGTTGCTAATCAGTGCGTATAAAGTTTAAGTTAAGCAATGCATAAGTTTAAATATTTGTTCTTCAGCATAATACTTATTTATAAATAATACTATGTCATATACTTCACATTTTGTTCCCCTAGGTTTTCTTATGCATCCAGTGAGGGAAATATATTGACAAAAGTGATGTCACTTTTGTGACATCAAATGATGGAATGAACTAAATCACAGAGTTCCTGCCAGGATCCCAGATTAACCTTTGCTCTGTTATGCCACTGAGTTTATCCTAACTTATATATCATTCATTTGTTAAGTATTTGCCATGGTGGACATACCTAATTACATCATCTGTCCCAAATGACGTATTCAACTGGAGAATTAAGTCTTATCACTTAGAGACAAGTTAGGTAATCCAACTTCCCTATTGTCCCAGTTGTATTACAATTAGGAAAATTTCACATCTTTGAATAAATATCATATTCATTTTTCCATTACTTAAAAGAAAGTACTGGACTAAAAATTGCTAGAATATTCAAAGGATTGATCAAAATGCTGTAGAGACAGAGGATAATCTAGTGGAAACTGAATTGTTGACTGGTAGGAAAGGCGAAGTGAATCCTCAGAATATCAATGCCTGCAGACCTATAAAAAGCAGCTTGACTCATGAAAGGAAGTGAAAGGACTATGTAAGGGGACCTGATGCAGGACAAGGACAGCCTCTAAAGTAAGTCAGATATTATTATTGTGTGACAAAAAGTGGAATTGGTAATTTTCTTCTAAGTATATTATAGCTTTCTGGAAGACATTGCTTAAAAATATATCTAAGCATTGTTATACATAGAAACTCAAACTGGGTATACTAGAGCTGTCCAGTATAACCTTCTGCAGTGATAGAAGTGTGTATGCCTTGGGGCCTGATAGCACTAACCACGTGGGGCTACTACTAAACAGTTCAAATGTGGCTACAGCAAATGAGGAACCAAATATTTGTTGTATTTAATTTTTGTTAGTTTAAACTCACAATAGTCTCAGGTAACCAAGTGGCTACTGGACAAGACAGCATAGATACAGAGTCAAGATTCTATTTCCAAAGTGGGAAAATCCAGGTAAAATATATGCAACATCTTATTGAGGCTGATGGGCATGTACACAAGGGCAACTTTAACTTTCATTTAAAAAATGGTGTTAAGAGTTATGAGAAAATGATTTTTTGATGAAATAAACATTGATAGATTAATGCACATACACACACACACAGTCTATAGAACAACAAAAAAACTTATCTTTGCATTTTTATAATTTATTAAAAATGAATGATTATAATACTAAGAATAGTTCTCATTTGGGGAAGGAATATATATATATATATATATATATATATATATATATATATATATATATAAGCCAACCAAGGTAAATATAGACAAATCATCTGGTTATGGACTAATGAACTCATTTTTTGGAATGGTATATAGTTTTTCCTTGAAAAAAATCTGAATTGCTACTCTCACATGAGGATGGGAACACTGAAGTACTGCAGAACCTCTGACTATTCAAAAGTTGCTGGTCATATTGATTTACATCTGCTTCTTATTTTATCCCCAAAGGGATCATTTGAAATAGGTTAGAACCAAGTCCAGTATGAAGAGTGTGTCCAGTGATTACTGCTACCACTCGCTGTTTTATAGGTACCTGAGACCTACTCAGCCTTATAAGAGGCAAACTAGCTGCCAATTCTAATTCTAAGTTCCCTGGTGTGTTTTTTATAAGCCATAAAAATAGGCAAGAATACACATATTCTTAAGGAGTACAGGAAAATTACACCTAGGAAAGCGCAGGGGCAGAATCGATGCTCCTTCTACTCAGGATCTAACATTTTCCTCCAAATGATTTTTCTTCCCCATGAACTGGAGTCCAACAGATGGAAAACCAGGAAAAACAATTTCTTTCCCCTTCAATTCTTTTCCCTCCTGCCTGAAAAATGTCTATCAGGTTGTTTAGCTAATGGGGAAGGCAAATTTGCAGTCTGCTCTGAGGGGACCTTTCTGTATTCAGCTTGGCTCTCCTGCCCTTGCACTCATTCTGGTTACCCAGGACTGTCTGCCTCTTTTTCTTTCGCTAGGAGCCTTCTTTATGCACAAAGATGATCTGTGCCAGACTATGAACACCCCACTGAAAGAACATTCTGCTAAAATACAGTTTCTGTATATCTTTGATATTCAATTGAAACATATGCATATTTACCTTGAGAAAATAAAACAGTTGGTGACTTAGTTATCAAACTCCAGCTTAAATTGAACAGCTCTCAAGAGGCTAAGATACAAATCCAATGTTATACAGTAAACCTGAAGTGTCAAATTAGAACATCAAGTTCATTTGTTTTTGACTAGGTTCCTTTTATAGGTGTTGAAACCGAGACCCAAGATGGTTAAGTATCCAAGGCCAAACACACGGGAGAGATATGTGTTAGTTAGCTTTTCATTGCTGTGACCAAAATACCTGGTAAGAACAACGTGGAGGAAGAAAGGTTTATTTTGGGCCGTGGTTTCAGAGGATTCAGTCCATGGTTAGTTGGCTCCAAGGTACAAACATCATGGTGGAAGAGACTGGGGCTAGATAAACCCTTCCAGACCATGCTGTAGAAACCTACCTCCTCCAACTAGGTCCTACCTCCCACTAGTCCTTTCAACTCTCAATGGATTAATCCATTTCATGGTTTAATCCACTGATGAGGTCAGAGCCCTTATGATCCAATCATTGCTTAAAAGCCCCACCTCAGAATCTTGCTTCATTGAAGATCATGCTTTCAACACATGAACTTTTAGGGGAGGCATTCTAGATCCAAACATAACAGGATTCTTGTAAAATCATTTTCAGGAAACAAGTACCATATTCCTTATTTTCAGCCTCTGTTGTATAAAACAAACCATGCTCTTAGTCATTATCATTGCATCTTTACTTCAACTAACCATGACCAATGTTATCCCATATTTGGGGGAGCAGGGATAATCAATGCTCAAGGAATCAATAATATTATTGATTGCATAGAAAAATTTGGGAAAGGGAATCTTTATGCTTTCATAGTGGAAGATTTTCTGGAACATTTCATTTTCTGTTAATGTTTTCTGTACAGATTGATGAATATACATTTGTTAGTATTGCCTTTAGTTTAAATTTTTGTTTTTAACTTAAATATTAAGGATACAATTAAAAACAAATATACAAAGGAAAGTATGGCAACTAAGCTTTGAAAATTTTTTTTTTTTTTTTTTTTTTTTTTTTTTTTTTTGGTACTGGGGATTGAACTCAGGGGCACTCGACCACTGGATCACATCCCCAGCCCTTTTTTTTTTGTATTTTATTAGAGACAGGGTCTCACTGAGTTACTAAGTGCCTCGCCATTGCTGAGGCTGGCTTTGAACTCACGATCCTCCTGCCTCAGCCTCCCAAAGTGCTGGGATTACAGGCGTGCGCCACCGCGCCCGGCTTGAAAATTTTTTTAAACTGATAGATCAACACCCTATCTTGTCATTCATTTAAACCTCTCCTGCTCTTGGAAGCCTATTCACTCTGCTTGCTTGTGTTCAGAGCAACAGAATATTATAGTGGAGTATTTGCTGAATTTCTCTAGTTTGAAGAATTTCCAGAATTGGACACCTCAAAGTGGATTGTTGTGTATTGTTAAACTTCAAGAGATTTTGTTTTTATGAGGTAGAATGCTCAGAATACTCCTCTGAGCAAGGAATGGAAAGGGTGAAAACATATTAACAAGTCAAAAAGGAAAAGCAACTGAATAGCCACATCTATGAAAGTCTCCTAGGAAGAGGAGTTTACAGAATCCATTTAAATATCAAATAGTAGGGCTGGAAGCTGGATAGTTGAGCTGTGTTCCAAGCTGCAAAACTGTCACATATATTTTCTTGCGGCATTATAGGAATGGGTCTGGCAGACAATCTAAGGACTTCAGTGAGTGCCAATAGCCCAGATACCCACAGAGCTATACCTCAAAGTGCCAAGAGAAAATCCATTCATCCAGCAATGGCTGTATCTGTTTGCAAATTAATTTACTTGAATAAATTCCCATTCCCCAGAAAATGAATTCAGAGAGGACACATACCCTGCTGATAATCCAAGTAAAGTGTGTTTTACAGATGGGAGATTAATATGGCCAAATGTTTGATGGCACTTTCTTTAAAAGAAATTTAAAAAAGGATACTCTTACCACAAATAAAAAAAAAAAAAACATCTGTGAAAAAGGAAAACTAACATCAGACAGTTGCTCTAGTATAAGAAATAGTATTTTAGAAAGGAGATGATGGTCATGATAACTCCAGATTTTGGGGGTGTGTGTGTGTGTGTGTGCACTGTGATGAAAAAAGGGGAGTGGATAATGAAAAGAATAATGATTCTTGCTAAGAGGAGATGAGGCCCTGACTTGCAGCCTCCTCATTCAAAAGACATGCATATTTTTTAGATGTGTATTTGTTAGGAAGTACTCATTTTCACCTTCAATAACCAACGATTTCTAAGAACGCTAATATCATCTATGTTCTCTGAATAACTAACTGAGATCACTTTGTTAATGAGCAAGAGAATTTGTAAAAAGTGAGCAAGTAGGCTTCGGAGCTTAGGCGTTGCAGGAATACGCAGCCTACTGAGGGCACGGACACTATTTGCTGTCAGGATATCAGGGAGGCAAGAAGTGAGAAAGCACCATTGAAATTGAGGTGTGAGGAACCCAGGAAACTGCATCCTTTTGGAAAATGTGATGTTAATGTTTTTTTCCTGAATATCACCTGTGCCTCACCTTAAGAAATTGCTAATACTCAAGTAGATAAGGTCAATGGCTGTATAAAAACATAAATCCATTAAATACAAAAGTTAAGAGTAAAGGATTATATAGTAAATGGTATATCTGTTTTATAAAAAAGGCACATCTAACCTAATTGGAAGCAAAGTTAGTTTGAACAAATAATTGTTCACATGGTTGAGCAAATTTAATTTTTAGAATAAGTTTTTTAAATCTTTTTGAATTATTGATGGACCTTTATTTTATTCATTTATTCAAATGCGGTGCTAAGAATCAAACCCAGTGCCTCACACATGCTAGGCAAGTACTCTACCACTAGGCCACAACCCCAGCCCCAAAATAAGTTTTATTAGATGGTGTTGTATGGTTTTTCAAGAGTAGACAGTAACAAGAACTGACATATGACTGGAATGAACATATCCAATGCTCATTTGGGACAAAATAACCCACAACTACTTCTGGTAATACTCTTCACCCTCTCATGTTTTTCCAACACTGGTGTTTGTCTGAGGCCAAACTCACCTCATTATGGCTGGTTTGCATTCAGGGCCTACCAGGTCCCTGGGGTCACTGCTGGCACCCAGTACCCACAGGACTCTGTGCACCAACTTCTATCGTTTTCTACCTTTGGAATACTTTTACAGTCACCTTCTAAAAATCTTCAATATCCTTCAGCCTCTGTGGTGGTGTTTCCCTTGCCTTCTTATCTTAATTGACGCTTGACTCCTCCCTGATACTTTACCATGAAGCCTTCTCAAGAACTAGCTGTTTTCTCTCCAAAATGCCACATACCACTGTGTCTGAAGATGAGGGCTGTGTTCTCTTTGATCTCATTGATGTTCCCAGTCTGTGTTTTTCCTAAAAATGTCTATATTTGGTTCTCAGTTGTATATTACCCTGCCTTTATGTGTCTACTCCCATCTTCAGTCCATTGGTTGATTGCCTTTCTCATGTTCCTTCCTCAAATCATATCTTCTCTTTCTTCTTTCCCCAACTTAAATTCTATGCTTAATCATTATAATCACTTCCTTGCGTAGTCTCACCTCCCTTGTCATAGCCTCATCTTATTGTACCTGTTTGACCAACTACCCCTATTTTGTCCTTGCACACAAGCAGTCAGACATTGCTGGAAAAAATCACACACCATGTTCATGATCAACTCACCTCCACAGGCCCTGAATGCTTTCTAGTGGTTATGCTATTTCCTGGCTTTTTTCACTCTTTCACTCTATTAGGTGATTATGTCATTATAGTCTTCCCCTTTAATTCTCATTTTCATTCTATAGCAATATATATATATATATATATATATATATATATATATATATATATATATATATAATCTTCTTTCCCAGCTGTTTCTATGAGAGTAACTGGCTGTGTGCCCAGATAAGGCTTGGCCTTCCTCTTGCACCCTCAACACCATTTGCCCTTGTCCTCAACACCATTCTCCCTTGTTTGCACAAAAGGTTACTTCCAATAATTCTTATTTTTCTCTCTTGAATCATTAATTCTCCCTTCTCAGTTGGGTGATTTTCATCAGCCTATAGTATGCTGTTAGTTCTCCAACACACACACACACACACACACACACACACACACACACCTCCTTCAGCCATCCAAGATGCTGAAAGGAGGCCAAAGGAAAAAGCAGGATACCAAGATGGTGGCAAAGTTCAAAATTTTGGCAGTGGACAGGACATTCAGCCAAAAGGGATCTCATTTGCTTTGTCAAATGGCCTACTACATCTGGCTTTAGTGGCCAAGGGTTATTCTCTTTCAGGAGGCTGAAAGTGGCTCCTGTGATTTGTCCTAAGCATTGGATACACAGCTACTCAGCTCTTCATGCTGGTCCACAAGTACAGACCAAGACAAAGCAAGAGGAGAAGCAGACTTCTGGTCCAGGCTGAGAAGAAAGCTGCCAGCAAGGGAGATGTCGCCACAAAGAGACCACCTTCCTTCAGGCAGGGAGTAATGTTGTTACCATCTTGGTGGAGAACAAGAAGGCTGAGCTGGCCATGATGTGGCCAAATGATGTGGTTCCATCAAGCTGGTTGTCTTCCTGTATTGCAGGTGAGGGTACCCCTACTGCGTCATCAAGGAGAAGGGCAGGCTGGGATGTCTTGTCCACAGAAAGATCTATACCAGTCTTGGTGTTATGTTGCCTCCATACCAGTTAACTCAGGAGACAAAGATACTCTGGCCAACCTAGTGGAAGCTGTCAGGGCTATTTGCAAAGAAAGATATGATGAGATTCACTGCCACAAGGAAGCAATGTCCTGGGTCCAAAATCTGTGACTCACATTGCCAAGCTGGACAAGACAAAGACTAAAACATATGCCACCAATCTGAGTTAAATGAACACTGTGTATGTACTGTATTTCCATACATAAATAAGATAAAAATCTCTTCCAACACCCCTTTCCAAATTAAAATCCTCCCTCATTCCACTTTCCTTTCCTGTTGTTCCATTTCACTCCTTCCTCTTATGGTAAGCCTCCTTGAATGGGATTTCTACACTTGCTGCATGAATTTCTCCTTCCCCTTCTCTCTGGAAACCATTCCAATTAGGCCATCATTCTATCTATTATGAATGGTTGACCCTTGAAGATCAGTGTTGAGTGATCTTCAGTTCACTGTATTTGATCAGTCTCCATCTGACCTGACCTCTGAAAAGCATTTAACACAGTGCATTACTTTCTTCTGGAAACATTTCTGTCACATGGCTTCCAGGAAACCATTGTCTCTATGTTTTTATCATACTCTTCAGCTGTTTCTCCTCCCTCCCTCTCTTTCTTCCTTCTTCCTTTCCCTCCCTCCCTTCCTTCCTTCCTTCCTTCCTTCCTTCCTTCCTTCTCCTTATCATTCTAATCCCTAATGATGGAGTCCTTCTAGACTTAGTGCTTAGATATTTTCTTCCTACATTTACTCACAAAAAGTCTCATGGTTTTAGGGACCACACTGACTTGGATATATAATAGCCCTCTCAAATTTTCCTAACCTGAGCTCTTGATATTTCACCTTTCACTGACCCTAGTTTGCTCTTTCAACAGTCTCAGTTAATGACTATGTTTTCCACTTACTTAGGCCAAAAATCTTGGCATTATCTTTGCTTTTTTTTTTTTTCTTTCACACCCATTATTGAATCCATCAGTAAATTTTTTTTTTGGCTATATATTTAAAGTACATCTAGTAATCACTTTAAAGTTCATCAAGCCCACAGTTATACCCAGTTCATGACAACATTGTCACTTGCCTTGATGGTGGCAAGCAACAGTCTCCTAACTGGTTTCTTTGCTCCTCTGCAGAGTAGGCAGGGTAGTTCTTCTAGACCAGGATAACTCAGAATGCATCCCTCTCCTAATGGAATTCTGTGGATGTCTCTCTTTCATAGACACAAGCTGAAGGTTACTGTGACGTTGGGGCTCCACCTGGTCAGGTTCTGAGCAAGCTTGCTGACCTCCTCTTCCCTCACTCACTTGCCCCCACCTGGTCCAGCCTCAGTCCTATTCCTTTCAGCTGACCAAGAACCTGGAAATGGTACAAACTAAGCATTTTTTAGTATTTGTGAATAAATAGCATTTGATTCCACCAGATAGGACTTAAGAGATGCTATTCCTTACCCAAACTCATACAACCAAGAAATCATTAGAACTTGAATTTGAAATCATAGAGTGGCCTGGCCCTCCAAACCTGTGGTCCTTTCATTCTGTGAGCAATGCTGCTTATATTATCACATATTTTCAAACTACTTAGGAGGATATCTCTTTAAAATAACTACTTTAAAATAACTACCACTTTAAAATAACTACCAAAACCATGTGTTTAGGTTTTAATAGTCTCAGAAAACTTTCTTCCCTTTATTTATGTATGTGTTAGTTTTTGTTGCTACAACCAAAATACCTGACAAGAACAACTTAGAGGAGGAAAAGTTGATTTGGGGCTTCATGTTTTAGAGGTTTAATCCATGGTTGGCCAACTCTATTGCTCTGGGCTTGAGGTGAGGCAGGCCATCACGGCAGTTGCATGGCAGAGGAAGGCTGCTCAGGTCATGGCAGCCAGAAAGTAGAGAACTGGGGGGTGAGGAGCCACGGACACACAATACAGTCCAAAAGGGCATGGCCCCAGTGACCTACTTCTTCCAGCCATGCCTCACTAGCTTACAGTTACCACCCAGTATAGTAATTCTTTCAAATTATCTATCTGTCAAAGGGATTATTCTACTGATTAGGTTATAGTTCTCATGATCTAATAATTTCACCATCTACATTAACACAGGAGCTTTTGGGGGACACCTTATATCCAGACCGTAGCAGTATGTAAACCACAAAAAGCAGAAATTTTAGATATTTTTAATTTTCCTTGAAAATGTATATTGAGCCTTCTGGCCCTTTAAGACATGGTTGGCTCTTTTCTTTTTATTTCTCATGTGTTAGCCTTGGACTGTATCTTATCTACTATAAGTACAGCCAGTAATTATTTTGATTATTATAACTTTTTTCCCCTCAGAAAAGAATATAGGTTTTCTACCACTATTGAACCTCTTATAGATTTTGGCTCAAAGAAAACCTTTTGAACTTATAAGAGGTTTTGAATTCATGAATCCTGAAATGAATTTATGGCTCTTGGATAACTCGTTCTAGAAAGAGAGAAAGGGAAGAGTGGTCCTAGTGAGGATAAACACATTAACCACAGTTTCAATAAATAAGTAAATATGGATTCTTCCAACTGCTGCCAGCTTAGAAAAGATAAATCCAAGGGCTGCTGTCAAACATTTATATTCATGCATTCTAGCTACAATTTGGGGACAGAAGACCTCTTTTAGAGCTAAACAAGTTACAGCCAAGCAAAGGGTCACATCTCACACAATATGAGTGTCTTTCAAAGAGAGATGCATTTTCTTTCTGATCTGATTTTCCTCTCTTCTCATCTGCTTCCTCCCTTCTGCAGTGACTTCCCAGTACTTGCAGTCTCCTTGGAGAGACTGCTCCAGATTCCAGCCTGTGTTGTGACTCTGGGCTCAACAGGAGCCACTTTTCTCTCCCAGCTGATAATTTCGTCAAGGGACCTGGTGTCAAATTTGTTCCTCCTTGCCAAGCCCCCTGCTGCTGAAAGACCCAGACTCTGAGATACATGACCCATTGTTTTGGTCTCCTGGAGTGCTTGTTGGGTCACGTGGCATCTTTCTTTAGAGAAGAGACTCTCTGTTGTCATTTTAAACAATACAAGAACATTCTCAGCAGCAATGAGGAAATGTGTTTGTGGGGAAACAATTTGTTATTGTTAAGTGGTGTTTTTAAGAGAGATAATTGGCCTTTTTGTGATCTTTCTTGGGAAAATTGCATTTCCTTTTCTCCCACAGACTAATGTAAGACAAATGAATTTGTAAGTTTAGTGCGACTTATTCCCCTTGGAACCTTCCCGGCTTTCAAGATGTCTTTTGTATGAGAATCACAGATTTCAGAGTTCTGGAGGTCATAATCAGTAAAAAATGATGGCAGTATGGTAGCCAGAACATGAGATTCCTATGCAGATTCCTAAACTGCATAGTAACTTTGGGGACATTTCCCAGACCCCATTTTGAAGATAGTTTGTAATTCCATGTGAGATTTATTCCCCTCAGGGTTTGGGCAGAGCAAAATATGTATGATGAGTGGCTTTATTTTCAGTTTACATGTCTTACTGAATTAGCTAGGTTTACCGCCTAATCTGGAATCTTGTACATATAGCCAGTTTATCCCAAAGATATTTTGACTTTCTTGACTGTCATTGACCTTTAAGGCCTAAAGAAAAGAAGAAAACACATTCCAGAAAGATATGATGAACACCAAAGGGCAACACTATTTTAAAGATCACAATCAAACTCTGTTATAACAGTAAGCCTTTTGCTGGGATAGCTATTTATCATGTAACAAAACTCTTGAAAACACAAGTTATTGTCTAGTTCAGTGATCTCAGGTAAGGAGACATCAGAAGCCCCTGACTGTGGGGGGTTATTATGGTACAGCTTGCTGGGCCCCATACTTAGCATTCTTATAGCAGCAGGTCTAGGGTAGAACCTGAGATTGTGGTAAGTTCTCCATTTGTAAGATTTCCAGGAGATGCTGATGCTGCCAGTCTGGGTACCATTCTTGAGAACCACTGACTTGATCTGTTGTGTTAACCTTCTCCATCCTGGGATGTTTGTCTTATGACACACTGGAAGGATGATTGTCTTAACCTTTTGAAACACCCAAGCATCTTTCCTGTCAAACAATTTATATGCCCTATACTAAAATCATAATTCATGTTCAAAAATTAATTAAAAACAAATTGATTTCAAAGGATATTTTATAAGTATAATGTGGGAGACACCATGGAATAAACCCATGTTTCTCAGATTTGAGTAATTTATGGATCCATTTAAGTTATTTGTATAAGAATGCTCATTTATGTTATAGGAAACTGAGTGGGAGCTCATTATGCTTGGGTAATTTATATAACTATGATTTATAAATAAATCAATTTATATATAATATAAAATATACAAATTATATAGATATCTAAATATATAAAGCATATAATTATATTTTAATGTAAGTAGAATTCAACTTGAATTCAAATGAAAGTATAAAAACAAATTCAAATTAGCAGTTTTAACAGTGTGACTAGAATGGTATTTTGAGGAATTAAAGCAATTTTTGCATTGTGGCTGTGGCAGGATTTTTCTTCAACATGCTAAACACCTGTGTGAGTATGTGGGAGACCTATATTTCCTACCTATTTCTATATAAACTCCTAAGAAAGTTTTATTCAGTCAGTGTCACATGCCACAATTTGGCCTTTTCTTGATATCATACATCATTTACTTGCCAAGTCTGCCTGTTTTTTTTTTTTCATTGTGATTTCCCCCCCTAAGCTCTCCAGTACTTGGAATGGCATTATTGAATGCCAATGTAAACATCCATTCTTTGAGAAGCATTTGTGTTTTGAGTGTCTGCTTTGTGCACTGAGGCACTATCACAGGTGTCAGAAAGCAATACTCCAGTCCTTAAACCAGCTTACTGATGGAGGTATGGGTGGGGTAGGGAGCAGAGGAGGAAGAGTAGGCCAGAGAGGCAGGCATGGGCTAGGTCATGCAGAATATCATAAAGCAGGGTAAGGAATTTGGATTTTCTTTGGTGGTGGAAAATCATTGGGGAATTTTGCTTAAGAAATATATATTATTAAAAAAAAAAAAAAACTGACTGCTCTGAAAAAGAATGATCTGTAAAGGGGGAGAGATGGAGTGTCAGTGTGGACCCTGACCTCCAAGCAATTCTTTATTTTAACACTGTCATCCATGTGATATATATAACAGGGTGATGTGCTCCTAATAACTTCTAAGATAATCCTCAAAATTGAAACATGTTTACTAGATATGCAGAAATAATGCAAAATTTCCAGCACTTTTTAATTTTTTTTTTTTTTTGTAGTAATAAGAAAAAAGTAACAGAACTCTGAAGCCCCACTTATGTCCCCTGGACCAGTATAACAGATTGTTTAAGAAGGACCTGTACAGCCTTGAAGTCAGACTGGCTTCCAACACTGGGCCACCTAAACGAGCTGCTTAACCTTGCAGGGACCCTGTTTTCTCCAGAATGGGACTAATGATGCTTCTAACTCGAGGCTATTGTGGGGTGGGGGTTCAGGCACAAGAAGTCATTGCACTGAGGTTTAGGATGGTTACTTTACATATATTTACATGCATTTACATATAAGTGTCAAGAGAAAAAATGTAACACACAATGAAAGCAGGTTAAACACTTTGTGATTCAAGAAGACCAGGGCAGTTATAATTATCATAGGTGAGAACAGAAAACCAAGAAATTGAGACTGGGTCAGGATGAGGGTGCCTTTTTCAGTCCTGCCTTCCTTCTACTTGTGCTTTTTGAATGTGCTATTATAGGTCACTCTTGCTAAGGAAAGGGGGAAGAAAATATTTTTCTCAACTTTCTGAGAGGAATCAGTTCATTTCTCTGTAGTTATGCTTGCTTCGTAGATACGGAAAATTTTCATTCGAGAGGCCAATCCATTGTTTTAACTTCCATATTGAATGCTAGGTCCAACCCAAAGTGGTATTCTCTGTAAACCACTGAACTCTGCCTCTTGGTGGAATTGTGATGATAGTTGCCTCATAATCATTTATTAAAATCCTCAAAGATGACATCCATTTGCCTTTAAATTATGGGACTGCAATGTTATTATTCTCTGAAGTCTGAGTAACTGAGACCTCTTCCTAAAGCCCTATGAGATGTGAGTCAAATTTCAGAAAAAGAGGCTTGGAAAGTGGGGTAAGAAGAGGGAAAATTGAAGTCTATTCCAAAGTTTCTTAATGTTCTAAGTCTGGGAAAATTTTAGTAAAAAACTTCCTTGTAAATATTATTGCAGAATATACATTTATAAAGAGAGAAATAAAGAATTCTTATTTTGTCTAGGTCTATTCTGTTGCTGTACTGTCCCTGCAATTACTTTTGTGATGACAATGAATAAACTTAACTCCTTCACCAAATATGCTTAAGGATAATTTCACACCCCAGTGCGATGCAGCTGCTTCTGCCCTGGCCAGTGTGTAACAGCTCAGAGCAAGACTGCGTGGGCACATGCGGAAGGAAGCATAGCAGGCTATTTCAATTTCAAACCATGGCGTCAAGAATATTGTGTGTTATCTCCACATTCAGGCTTTTTCCCCCATGGAATAATTCCAAGGGGAAAAGAAGTCCTTGTTGTGATGTGTTTAACAAAATGCTTCTGATAACTTTCTCAATGAGTTGGACTTTGCAAGATTATGATATATTTTGCCTGGAGTCTTTTTCTCTTTTAATTTTTAAATTCAGGTATGTTTTGAGTGTGCCTCCATTTCATTTACACTTAGCCCACCAGGCTGTAGTATTCTAAGAGTTATTTGATGTAGGAGAAGTTTTATACATTTTTTATAAGCCAAGTTAAGTGTTTCTCTTTGAACCATAAAGTTGTATTTTTGCCATCTCTAAGTGGAAATCAGACTGAAAAATAACACAGATAGAGTTCCTAATGCAGAATCACTAACGGGAAAAAAATGTATCTCAAAATCTTTTGTCATCCAATAAGAGAATATTCATCTATAAAGAGCCAAAGGATGAATTATGCTTTATCCTTTAATCCTTCAGAAACAAATAGAGTTTGTATAAGGCTGTTGTGATAGAATTGAAGCAAACAACCAGCCATTTGATGGTTCTATCAGAAGGTCAATGAAATTTTAAAAAGAAGTTAAATGGTTATTTGATAGCAAGCATGTATTCCCCTCCCCCAACCCTGCTTTCACTTTTGAGAAAGCTCAATCAGTGCCCTTTCTTTCTTGCATAAAGGCATTGAAATGCAGAGGCTAATTCAACTTTTTAGTCTCTCTCTCTCTGCCTGAGAAACTATCCTCTATTTTTTGCTGATGCCTTTGGAAATTTTAAATCCCTGCATAACCTAGCTAGACAAGGGCTTATTCTCCATATTTTCAAGGAATAAGCTTCTACCTTTACTATATGAACATTTAAAAAAATAGACTTTTTGTTGGGAGAGCCTGCCTTCTTTGGTATAGAATAGACCTTGACATATGAACATCCAGAGGGCTGCAACCAGCATAGAAATAGGGACAAAACAGTAAAGCTGGGGGTGGGGGAGGATTCAGCACCTGTAGAATCCCAGAGTCCCTTCTAGTGGTGGTCAAATCTTGTTTTACTTTTTTGGTACTGCAGTCCATTTTCGAGATGTTCTTTAGAATCAGATACAAGGGTCATGGTTCTGGTTGGAGAAGGTGGATTTTAGGAAGGGCATAGATTTTCCCTAATGGCTTCTTTCTTCTGCTACATCTGGTCCCAGCTAGTCGCGGAGTCCTTGAGGATTAAGTTTGAGAACCACCGTGGCCAATGCCAACTCCCTCATCTTATGTATTAGGAAACTGAGGCAAGAGAAGTGTAGTATTTTTTTTTTTATCACACTAATTTAGGAAAACATTTTATTGACAGAATCTAAGTTCTTTTCTATGGTACTATGCCAAGGTTAACAATTTTTTTTTTTTTTTTTTTCTGCAAAGGGCCCAAAGAAATACATTTTAGGCTTTGTGAGCCACCTGGTCTTAGTTGGGACAGTTCAACTCTGCAGTTGTGGTGAGAAGCAGAAACAGAAGATACATAAACAAATGAGTATTACTGTGTTCTAGTAAATTATTATGGAAACTGAAATTTGAATCTTATATAATTTTTGTGATGTGAAATATTCTTACATTATTTTGTCTTTTGTTTTTTCAACCATTCAAAAGCAGTAAAGATCATTCTTATTTCCTTCATATATATATAGCATATTTGGCCCAGCAGGCATAGTTTGCCAACTCTTTTACGCTATTGCCTCCGAATGCAACCTAAATGGTACTTTCCTGTACTTCCTTAAAAGCGTTTAGACCTGGGCTAGGGTTGTGGCTCAGTGTCGGAGAGCTTGCCTTGTACATGTGAGGCACTGGATTCAATCCTCAGCACCACATAAAAATAAATAAACAAAGTAAAGATATTGTGTCCATCTATAACTAAAAAAAAATTTTTTTTTTTTTTTTTTACCAGGGATTGAACTCAGGGGCACTTGACCACTGAGCCACATCCCCAGCCCTTTTTTGGATTTTTATTTAGAGACAGGTTCTCACTGAGTTGCTAAGTGCCTCGCCATTGCTGAGGCTGGCTTTGAACTCACGATCCTCCTGCCTCAGCCTCCCAAGTGTTGGGATTACAAGTGTGTACAACCGCGCCCAGCTCCTAAAAAATTTTTTTTTAAAATAAAAAAAAATGTTTAGACCTTTTTAGGGGTTCATAACAGTGCCATTTCTTTTCCATCAGTGTCTCCCATCTGACTTCCTCTCTGTTCTACTCTGTATATTCTGTACATTTTCTTCCACAGCCTCATTGTATTTCTCCAGTTTTACCTTGAAGGTTCAAAACAACTTATTGAAAAGTTGGAAGAATTGTCAAGATGGTGTTGTCAGTGGGCACATGAATTGACAATCAAAGTCAGTGCTAAACTTATCCTGATTTTGTGTCCAGGTTCAGTGATAGTGTCAAGTGACCTGCTTCTATACGCTCTCAGTGCTCACTGTGCAATTGAAGGGCTCAGTTGATATGACCATATTCTGTCTTGCTTTTTTACCTATTGTTTTCCTGAGCTGGATTTTTCTAAAAGGATGAGAATCAACAATGTAAGCAGTAATCTTTACTAATTCAACTAATAAAATCCAACTAACAAATTTGGTTGAATTCTAGTTGAATAATAATTTAACTATTAAAATTCAGTAACCACCATGAAAGACAATATTACAAAATGGGTAAGGCACAAACTCTATCTGTAGACCATCAGGGTGATCCCAGCTGTGCCACTTATTATCTGTGTGACACATGGCAAGTTATTTATGTTGCTTCTTCCTCACTTTTCTAATGTTTAAAATGGTAATGCCAACAGGAACTTATTCTTTGTAGAGTTACAGGAAGGAACAGATGATTTAATTTATGTTAGACACTATAAACAGTGCCTGATAAAAGGTGATATATAAATGTAAAATCATATTATTGGCTAGATGTTACCTTAAGTTCACTTTGCTCACATTCCCTCCCAATTCTATTTCTTTATCAAGAAACACCATTAACTGTTGGTAGTGTTAAAATCTAGACATAGACATTGTCTGTGTTTATGATGAAAATAATAGTTAAGAATTATTAAACACTTATCAGATATGCTAGATGCTATTCTAAAGGCTTTCTATTTATTAAATAATTGAATTTTAAATGACCCTCTGAGATAAATAATGCTGAAATGTATGAAAAGATGAGGGAACTGAGATATAGAGAAATTATTGCACTTAGCCCAGGGTCACCTAGTGTAAATGGCATAGTCACTCCTAGAAGCAAAACAATTGAGAATCAAACCAAAATAATAGGTGTAGATTAAAAATTCATATGATCATATTGACTGAAATCCAGGTATGAAGTTAGTATGCAGGTTTTGATAATCCTGGGACATCATTGAATCTAAGAAGCGTCTCTTGAAACTAGAAGAATATATTTTACAGAAGGACATGAAGTACTGGCTTCTGCAGTGGGCAGGAAAGCAGTAGAATGTGACACCTCACAAAGTGCAGAGGCTTCTTGAGGCTTCAGGAAGACAGGCGAGTGAAGTTCAGGTCTCCAGCCTCGCCTATCCTCAAAAGGTTGTGATAATGCACTTCTCTGAACATTACTTGGTACCTATCTGGGCTACATAGTGACAGTTTGAATAAAATATGAGACTGACCCAAAATAGTTATTTTATATCACTTTTGCCTTGTAAGTTTCACATTGCTTTTTTTTTTTTTTTTTTTATTTCCTCTCCCTTATTTAAGCTCTGAGAGGCCATCAGAAGGCCTTCAGGAGGGTGCCTCTAAGTATAGTGGATCGTCGCTTACAGACAATGACATATTAACCCCAGTCGAAAGTCTTTACTCCCATGTTGCCTACAGCTATCCCTGGCAAGAGCAGCCTCAGAATATTGACAGTTAGTTTGGTGTCAGAGGGGATGTTTTGGGAGCATCTTTAAATATTTAAACACCCCAGTGGGACAACAGTCATCTCAAAAACCATGGGCTTGAAAACTAGGGCTACATTCATGTGTTGGCATTAATGTTTTGTCCCAAAATGTTTCCTACTGTGTTTCCTAGCAGTTCATGAACACTGCAACTTCAAAAGATATTAATTAATTGCTGACAGTTTTATCAGCATGCAGTGAGATAAACAAACAAAAAGTAAAACAATTTTGGCTAAATAATTGCATTGTTTAAAAATACTTTTTCACCTTTAGGTACAAAGCATTTCATTACAGAGTTTTCAAATTTTCCCAAGGGTTTACACATATCACAGCCTGCAAAAGCATAATTTTCTTTTCTTCCTCTTGTGTCCAATTATCTTCTCTTTTTACCATTAAAATCAGGTAAAGATAATGTCTTGATGTAATAATTGGTTATAAATTAGTCATTTTTGGTGCACTATCCTGCTCCACAGACCCGTTTTCCATTTTGTGCTTCCCACGTTAATGGATAATATAACCAAAGCCAGAAATCTCAGAATCCATGAATAATCTATAGTCCTCCAAGTCCACAATGGCTAGTTGATTCTGCTTCAAGAATGCACAGCTAATATCTCCAGATTCACGGATTGTTTTCAGAGCCTGATCATAACTTGCCTGGGCGATTGCCTCATTGATCCTTGTTCGGTTCCAAGGAAAACAGAAGACTGGCAAATCCTCATCCTCCTCATTTTTAAAAGTATTGGTGTCTTCATAAAGCTGTGAGGATAATGCCCACATTTCCAGCAAAACCAGTCTCAGCCACCCTATTCATTTCCACTATTATTACTACTCCCAATTTCAACCCCCCAATCCATACCCACTCACTAACCTCTCATCTGCCACCAAATACCAGTCTTTGCACCTGTTGTGCTCTTGCACATCTTAGTGACTTTGCACAGGCTGCTTCCTTGCCTTGAACGCAGTCCTCCTCTTTCATCACATGGTTAAATTTGATACTTTTTATTTTAAGTACAAGTCCCCATGCCAATTCTTTGTGAAAACCCCCCCTTAAGTCACCTAGATAGAATTAATAACTCCTTTTATATCAAACTTCTTTTTAGAGACTAGTTCATAGTATGGTTGGATGGGAGGGTACATACGAGGACTAGAATACTAGAATGGTCAAAGGGAAGGGAGAGTAAGGGAGGGAGCAAGGGGGGAGGGAGAGGGAGAAAAGGAAAAAGAAAAGAAAAGGTGTTTGAATGAGATGGATATCATTTTCCTAAATGCATGATTGAAGACCTGAATTGTACAAATATACTCTGTATGCAAACAATTGTATGTAAAAAGATGCTAAATACATGCACTATGAGTTGTACATATTAAAAATTATTTAAAAAAAATTAAAAAAAATAAATAAATAAATTAAAAAAAATTAAAACAAACATATAAAGAAGTATTGGAAATACATGAAGGTTTCACTCTACTCTGCTGCTTACTGGGCAACCATGGGCAGGTTATTTCCCTTCTCTGACATTCAAAACCTATCTGTGGAATAGAACATTAGGAGGTTTTTGTAAAGAACAAATGAACTAGCACAGTGTTAGACATATCATAAGTACCATCAAACTTTTCCCCCCACTCTTTGCTACAGCCTTTGTCAGTTCTGACATTATTGACCATAACTGTGTGTGTATGTGTGTGTGTGTTTGTGTGTGTGTGTGTGTGTGTGTGTGTGTATACTAAGAGCCCCTTGAAGACAGGGCCCATCCAGTATATATTAAAGGTTAATGAACATTGTTGAATTGAATCAAGTCCTAAGCCCTATGTCTTTTATTCGATGTATTTAAATAAATACATTGAATGACTTACGTTTTTATTTTTTATTATTTTACTTTTTAATGTTTTCTGTAAACATTGGATGGAAAAATCACCATGTGAAATTATCTGAGTTATATACATTAAAATAAAGTGAAAATGAAGAATGAAATACTGTGAATAATTTACATTGTTTACATTCATTTTTAAAAGTCATATACTTATAAGCAGAAAAACTATATACATTTCTTGGGTGTATTTGTAACTTTAAAAGTAAGTCTTCTTAACTATAGATATTTCAAGCCTGGCGTGGTGACTCATACCTCTAATCCCAGTGACCTGGGAGGCTAAGGAAGGAGGATCACAGTTCAAGGCCAGTCTCAGCAACTTAGCAAGGCCCTGAGCAACTTGGAGAGACCCTGTTTCAAAAAAAAAGAAGAAAAAAAAAAAAAAACAACAATGGATGGGGATGTAGTTCAGTGGTAAAGTGCCCCTGAGTTTAATCCCCAATAAAAAAAAAAAAAAAAAAAGATACTTTGTGTGGAAAATAGGAGTCTTAATGTTAAAATTATAACTAAATGCTAAAATCCATCTCCATTAATATTAGAAATGAGTGGTAGAATCTAACGTCAGAAACTAATGGTTTCATAATATAAGGAGCATATTTTAATTAATAGTAAAATTCGAAGTCTATTTGCTATCAGTTCTTTAATGCTCACCACTCAGAAATGATAGAGGAATGAGCCATTTTCATCATAATAGAACTTCTCTGATCTAAGCCTGCTGATTTCAGCAGGGCAAAACACTGAACAGAGGATCCTCCCTGGCTGTCTTCCTCTCCCAAGGACCAGGGCTTGTTTCCTGTTACTGTGTTGGGAGCAGGGGATGCCTGCTCCTCCTGTTACCTTTAAGCCTTTCTCTAGTAAGTCCCCAGTATAAACATATGCTGCCTTCCCCTTCCTGTGTGCTGTTCAGGCTGCTCACTCCCTGAGCCCCAGTGTCCCCCTAAAAAAATCATTGTTGTTTTTTTTTTTTTTGTATCTTTTGACTACTTGTCTTTACCACATGAACAGACTTGGTGCCTGGCTTTTCTCAAACTAGTATCTCTGTCCCTCTAACTGTCCAGAGAAAATCTCACAGATGCCTGGATTCTCATAGGACTTCTGGATTTCAGGGAAAGAGAAACCAATTTGTACCTCCTTTAAGCAAAAACATCTTGTAATCATTTATTATCCATGATCTATTTTGGTCAATTTTTATCTGATAACATTTCAAACTTGCAGAGCAGTTGCAGGAATAGCATAAGGAATTCCTAAGTACCCTCTGCCCGGATTTGGCAGCAGATTGTTCTTATTCCCCTTGATTTGTTTGAGTGTGTGTTTGTGTGTGTGTGTGTGTGTGTGTGTATGTGTGTGTGTGTGTGTATGCATTCATCTGTATACAGTTTATTCTCATTATTCATAGTAGTTGTGTTCTGTAAGTTGCCATGGACATTGAATAAGTGGATATGAGGCCATTTTTCGTAGAGGTTAGATAGCATTAGGTGCCCATAAGTCTCTGATCACAACCTTTTTTTTATCAACTGATCAATGCATGATCTTGTTTTATGGTGTTTCTGTTTCAAGACTCATTTAATATGTAATGTTGATTCATTAACACTGAACTTAAGACCGACAAAGAGCACTGTAAGTCACACCCAAGGGAAATGTATTTTCTCCCTAAGGCACATGAGCTTTCTTGTGCTTACTAACAGTAGGCAGCACTTCTGTTCTGCCATTTGGGGCCATTTTAATACAGAAAATCACCAACAAGAAGCACAAAAGCACATGAAAAACATGTCACTTAAAAAACGTGTCACTAAGTAGACTGCATAAAGGACATTTTCTTACAGTATGAAAAAAGAAACAAGAAGGCAGCATGTGTTCTTTTTTGCCTTGGCCTGGGAAAAGACAAGTCAGGAGACTTAAATTTTTGCCCACTCTTGCTTTTGCAAATGATCACTGAAGCACTGTATTGATTTTGGATTATGAATAAATTTTAGTGAGCAGGCAAATTCACAAATGTGGAATCCATGAATAATGAGGATTGACTTACATATATTTGACCCATATACTTATGCTTTCATATTTTTTTCTGAACCATTTGAGAGTAAATTGGATACATTGTACCTACTCATTCCTAAATATTATAGTGAGTTACTTCTTAAGAGCAAAGACTTTTTTTTAAATCCACAGTAGTTATTGAATAGTGACACAATCCTGTTATCTAATCCCTAGTGCATATTCATATCTCAATGCTTGTCCCATTAATATGCTTCGTAGCTATTTCTAGTTCCCCCTGATTTAGAATTCAGCATAGGATCATGCACTTCCTTTAGTTGTCATGTCTTGTCTCCTTTAGTTTGGAAGAATTCCTTATTCTTTCTGTCTCTTTTGACCTTGATATTTTTGATATCTAAATGAACTTTGTATTTCCATTGTATTCTAAAGGATGTAAGCCATTTCCATCAATATTTATTTTAATGTTCAAATTGTGCAAAATTTCACCAGTGTGATCTCTTTAAGCCTGGCTCCAGTATCCTTTTTATATGCCTCCAGCATTCTTTGAGCATTTCCTTTCTTTATGGGCTAGCAAGATGTTCTAGGTTTTTTTCTTACAAAATCAGTAATTGGTATTTAATCAAGATTTGGGTGCCAGGTATATTCAGTGCTACTGATGGGTCATTGCTTCTAGGAACCTTCATCAGATAGCCTAAGAAATATAGCTTCCAGGGCTAGGGTTGTAGATCAGTGGAAGAGTGCTTGCCTAGCCTGTGTGAGGCCCTGGGTTCAATCCTCAGCACCACATATAAATAAATAAATAAATAAGTAAGTAAATAAATAAAGGTATTGTGGGGAAAAAAAGAAATATAGCTTCCATTATTCTCTATATAGATACACTTCTGCTCAAGCTAGACTTTAGGTAATGCAGTTTCAAAATTGCTAAACCATACAACTCTGGGAAAAAAAAAAGAGCAAATCTACAAACTAGAATGAAATACCTGTTTACACTATTTAGGATAAATGTATATACAGTGAAATGCACACATCTCAAGTGCACAATTCAATAAATTTTGATGAATGCACCAACACCTCTATTTAAAAACAGACCACAGAGTTTTCTTGTTTCATTCCCAGTCAATCTTTTTTCCAGAAACAATCATTTTCTGGTTCTTTTTAAACCATAGATTACTTTTGTGTCTTCTAGGACTTCATATAAATGGAAATATATTCTCTTCTCTGGCTGGTTTTCTTCACTCTATAAGATTCATACATGGTTGTTTATTCTTTCTTGCTGTGTTGCCTGTATGTACCATGATTAATGCATTCTATTGATGAATATTTGAGTTTGTTCTGGTTTGAGACTATTATGAATAAAACTTCTATGAATATTCTTGTAAAAGTTTTTTCATAGATAAAATTTTAAATTACTCTTATGTAAATAAATACCTATGTGCAGAATTGTATGGTGATAAGAAGGTCTGTGTTTAACTTTAGAAGAAACTGAGAAAAGTTTTCCCAAATTTGCTTGTTTTATATTGCTACCAATAATATATGAAAGCTTAAATTGTGGCATATCTTTGTGAACAGGCATTCCTTTCCTAATATCATTTGATTTTGGCATTAAAAAAAAAAATTACTCCAGAGTATGTGTAGTAATCTGTCATTATGATTTTATTTTCCATTTTATGATTAATACAATTTTCTCATGTACTTATTAACTGAAGGAGCCCTAATTAGGAAGGGCTATTGCAGCTAGCTGGAAGCCATAAGTTCCACCTGATATGTATGTGACGCACCTGTAGGCACCCGCAAAGCTGAAGGTATATAACCGGGTGAAAGCGGTCCGAGTTAGGAGAACGGAGAATTCATTCAGTCAGTCGTGCAGTCGCTCGGTCGGTCAGAAGAAGAGTTCGGGTCGGAGAAGAAAAGAATCAGAGCAGCCAGAACGTAGGCAGAGCAGTTACAGAAGAGAAACCAGATAGAAGAAGTAATGGCTGGTCAGAGTTAGGCCGAGGCTCCCGAGGAAGAAAGAAGAAAGAAGAAAGAAGCTCTAAAAAATAATCTTTCTCTAAGCTAAGCTCTATCTTTCTTTCTCTCTCTCTAAGCTAAGAAGACAAGAAGAAAAGCTCTCTCTAATCTTTCTCTCTAAAAATCTTTCTTTCCCTCTCTAAGCTCTCTCTAAGAAAGTAGAAGTAAAAGTAGTAATAGCTTTACTCTGCCTCCGAGTTTTCCTCCCGCGGTCTGTGGCTGGCCATTTCAGGCAGCTTACAATTAACCATCTTATATCTTTCTTTATGAAAGCCTTTTGTCTATGTTTAATAAAACTAGTTTTGTATTTTTTTATTGTTGAGTTTTAGTAGTTCTTCATACGTTCTGGGTAGAAGTCACTGGTTTGCTACCAGTGTGGTTTAATTTGTTTAATTTCTTTTTTTAAATTATTTTTTTAGTAGTAGGTGGACACAATACCTTTATTTTATTTATTTATTTTTATGTGGTGCTGAGGAGCAAAGCCAGTGCCAAGAGCTCTGATTAATGTGGATCTGATTTGACAATTCAAATCTGTGTTGTTCCAATAATATGGTTCAATTTTTCCATTTCCTTACTGATTCTTTGACATTTTAATATTTGCTGAAAATTATATTAGAATAGAAAACATGCCTCATTTGAAGAAATACATTTTCCCCCTAAACTGGAGGTAAAACAAACTTCACACATAATTTTTATCTTCAGGTTGTAATGATAAAAAAATTACTATCTGTTGAGGTAGTTAATAATTTATATTTATCAGAGATTGGCAGAACATTAAAATCTCCACATTTGTTAGTTTGAGGGAATTAAATAGATCTCATGTCACCTTGAAAAGAAGCCAGATAGTCAAGTGATGTTGAGTGACATTTAGCCTGTTATCTTATGTCTGTTTGAAGTACCACCTCTGTCACAAATTAGTTGGCTTTATTTCTGTGATTCTATTTCTGGACTCTTTTCTGTTATATTGATCTATGTGTCTATTCTTTTGCCAATAACATGCTACTTTGATTAATGTAGTACTAACTCTTGATTTAGATAGTGTAAGTCCTTCAACTTTCTTCTCTTTTTTTTTTTCAAAGTTGTTTTGGCTATTCAACTTCATTTGCTTTTCACTATAATCTATAAAATTGCCTTTTGTAAGTAAAAAGTCTGAAGGAAGCCATAAGCTCCTATATACCTGTAACCACAGGTACTTCACAATATCTGCACTCTGCCTCCCTTTACCAATCCATCAACTGTTAACTGTTGAATTCTTTCATCGGTGTTTGTTCACATCTTCCCCAGGTAAATACATGTTCATGTACTTTATTTTAGTTATGTGTGACAGTAGGATGTATTTTGGCAGAATATACATGCATAAGGTATCATGTACTTTCTTTCCCAGTAGGCTCCTACATATCCTGAGATTAGGGGATGGTAGGTTGTTCTATGGCCTCAGCTCTCTGATAAGTCAAGAAAAGTTGCTGCAAACTCTTAGCTTATGTGTCTTAAATCCTAAAGTGGGAATGGAAGAATTCCATGGGAAGAGTGTCTTTCCAGCTTTTAACACACCTGATTGAAAGCTGGGACTCTTCCTCATTTTTGAACGTTTTTTGTTTTTAAATCAGTCATTGAAAAATGTTAAAATATTCAACTCTCATTGTGGATGTATTATTTTCTTATACCAAAAATAGAATTTCATTAAAGAAAAAAAATTGGATAAGTAATAAAAATCAATAAAATGAAAATAATTTGCAATCTAATGATCTAGGAATGCCATTATTAACATTTTAAAATACATTATACATTATTCTGGCTTTCTCTGCTCATTTTCTTATATAACCCACAAACACAAAATTGGTATATTTATATTGTGTTTTTCATTTATCATATGAACATTTCAATTTTATTACATGTGTTTTGAAATTACAGTTTTGAATATTAAATAATATGCTCTCGCATGTATGTACATCATTTATCTAACCATTATTGTTAACTACTTAGATAGATGCCCATTTTTCTTTCTGTTAATTAGAGCTTTAAAACCTACTTTATACATTTGTCTTTTGTAGCATATCAGATTATTTTACTAGGAATGATTTCCAGAAATAAGGGTATTGCATCAAAAGTATCACTATTTACAGGATTCTTGCTGGTTCTTAAAAGGTTTTCAAAAGTTTTTGTTTTTGTTTTGTTTTGTTTTACCAATTATCTTTTAAAAATTTTGTTCTAATTAGTTATACATGACAGTAGAATGCATTTTGATACATCATACATAAATGGACTATTTCTTATTCTTCTGTTTGTGCTTGATGTAGAATCACACCGGTTGCATAGTCATATATGTATATAGGGTAATAATGTCAGATTCATTCTACTATCCTTCCTACCCCCATCTCTCCCCCTGCCCTTCACTCTGCTCTACCTAATCCAAAGTAACTCTATTCTTCCCCAACTCTTCCCCCTTATTGTGAGTTAGCATTTGCATTTATACATCAGAGAAAAAATTCAGCTTTTGTTTTTTGGGGATTGGCTTATTTCGCTTAGCATGATAGTCTCCAGCTCCATCCAATTACTTGCAAATGCCACAATTTCATTCTTTAAGGCTGAGTAGCATTCCATCGTATATATACCACATTTTCCTTATCCATTCATCTGTTGAAGGACACCTAGGTTGGTTCCATAGTTTAGCTATTGTGAGTTGTACTGCTGTAAACATTGATGTGGTTGCTTTACTGTAGTATGCTGATTTTAAGTCCTTTGGGTATAAACCCAGGAGTGGGATAGCTGGGTCAAATGGTGATTCCATTCCAAGTTTTCTGAGGAATCTCCATACTTCTTTCCAGAGTGGTTGCACCAATTTGCTGTCCCATCAGCAATGTATGAGTGTTTTCCCTCACATCCTTGCCAACATTTATTGTTGCTTGTATTCTTAATAATTGCCATTCTCACCAGAGTGAGATAAAATCTCAAGAGTAGTTTTAATTTGCATTTCTCCAATTGCTAGAGATGTTGAACATTTTTCATATATTTGCTGATCAATTGTATTTCTTCTTTTTAAAATTTTTTTAGTTGTTTATAGACCTTTATTTTATTTATTTATATGTGGTGCTGAGAATTGAACCCAGTGCCTCACACACATGCAGGCAAGTGCGTTATGGCTGAACCCCAGCCCCAGTCCCTATATTTCTTCTTTTGTGAAGTGTCTTTTCAGTTCCTTAGCCCATTTATTGATTTGATTATTGGGGTTTATTGGTGTTAAGTTTTTTGAGTTCTTTATATATCCTGAAGATTAATGCTCTATCTGAGGTGCTTGTGGTAGAGATTTTCTCCCATTCTGTAGGCTCTGTCTTCATATTATTGATTGTTTCCTTTGAAGAGAAAAAGCTTTTTAGTTTGAATCCATCATATTTACTAATTCTTGATTTTACTTCCTGTGCTTAGGAGTCTTGTTAAGAAAGTCAGATATTAGGCCAACATGGTGAAGATTTGGGTCTACTTTTTCTTCTATTACATGCAGGATCTCTGTTCTAGTGCCTGTCTTTGATCCACTTTGAGTTGAGTTTTGTGCAGGGAGAGAAATAGGGGTTTAATTTCATTTTGTTACATGTGGATTTCCAATTTTCCCAGCACCATTTGTTGAATAGACTATCTTTTCTCCATGGGATGTTTTTGGCACCTTTGTCTAGTATGAGATAACTATACTTAAGTGGGTTTGTCTCTGTGTCTTCTATCCTGTACCATTGGTCTAAAGGTCTGTTTTGGTACCAATACAATGCAGTTTTTGATACTATGGATCTGTAGTATAGTTTAAGTCTGGTATTGTGATGCCTCCTGCTTCACTCTTCTTGCTAGGGATTGCTTTGGCTATCCTGGGTCTCTTATTTTTCCAAACAAATTTCATGATTGCATTTTCTATTTCTATAAGGAATGATGTTGGGATTTTAATAGGAATTGCATTAAATCTCTATAACCCTTTTGGTAGTATGGACATTTTGGTTGTGCATGAGAGTTATAGTTCACTGCAACTTCTATACATACATGCATTATTGTAAAATATTCCCAGTTTGATATGGGAAAAGAGCTCACTATAGCTTTTATTTTTACATTAAAAGTAAAGTTGAACATTAAATATATTTATTGGCCCCCTATAATTATTTTCTGAGTTATTTATGTCTTTTGCCATTTTTACCTATTTGGGTGCTGTCCTTATTGATATATAAGAATTCTTTGTCTTTTACTTACCAAGATCTACTACACAACAGTCACTGGGTGATGGAAACTTTGTGGTAGACATAACCAAAGATAGTTCCTGACTCCTGAATCTTACACACTGTGAGTTTAAAAAATCCTTTTGCCTATGTTCATTAATCTTTGTTATAACTGTTTACATCAAAATAGTCTGCAAATATGGTAACAAATTAAGTAATGTAGAAGTCCATATTCCTTCCCCTCTGTACTCTGAGATCCCTTGTTCAGGGTTTTACTCTTATGGTACTATAGTCCCATGGTTTAAGAAAATATCTTTATTTTTCTCTGTATTTCATCTAGAAATGCTAAACATAATCTAAGAACCTTTAAGAAGAAAGGTATAGATACAGATCATTTGTACCATGACTTTTCATCACTGTGACCAAAATACTTGAAAAAAACAACTTAGGAGGAGGAAAGATTAATGCAACCATGGTTGTAGAGGCTTCAGTTCATGGTCAGCTCCCTCCATTACTATGGACCTATAGTGAGGCAGAACATCATGGCAGAAAAGTGTAGTGGAGAAGAGCTTCTTATCTCTTGGCTGCTGAAGGAAGGAGGAGAGAAAGGAGGGCAGGGAAGGGTTAAGTAAAGGGCTGGGGATAAACTAGTCCCCAAGGGCGTGCCCCCAAAGACCCACTCTCTTCAACCAGGTGCCACCTTCCACTCTTCACCGCCTCTGTCGTCCATTCAGCAGTCTGTGCGTTCACCTGCTGATGACGTCAGAGCCCTCATGGTTCAGGCACCTCCCCCAAACCAACCTCAGAACACTATGCATTGGAGAGCAAGCCCTCAACGCCTGAGTCTCTGGGTGACAATTCAGTCCACTTTCCCCTTTTCAAAGTTTTGGATCTGTATTATTTTTAGTTTTTATCCATGCTAATTTCTCATTTGTCCTTTTTGTTGTCTGTATTACTTTTTATGTTCTGATTCTTCGAGCCAGATGCCCAGATGTATATATTTTCATTCTTTCTTTTAAAAATTTCCTGTAAAACTTACTTTAGCTCTTACCTATATCCTGATATGTATTTCTTTCACTACAGTTTCTATAATTTTAATTTATATTGTCCTCTTGACTTGAGACTTTTTTATAGGTTTGCATTTTTAAAAATATTTGTTAATTATTGATTGTGGTTTTCTTCCTGGCTTAATGTCAGTTTTATTTCTTTCTATGGCCTCTTGAAAAGAAAGTATTTTCTATGATTTTAAAGCACAAAATTTGGTATTTAAAGATCATCCTTGTTGACTATGTTTCATGTTGTTTAAGCCATTTATATTTTTAAGTATTTTTTGTCCACTTAATCTGTCTTGGTTAGAGAGATAAAATTAATATATTTCTAACCTCCCAGTATCAATCGTAATTTCTCTTTTGAAAAATTATCCATATGCTATATGGTCCTCAGATATTAAACACTGTGATGATGTCATAATTATTGGCATCCTTTAGCTTTCCGAGTGAAGTTTTTTGTTGTTGTTGTTGTTGTTGTTGTTCTTTGTTAATGATTTTGAACCTGAATTCTGCCTTGTCTGATACTAAGGTTGCAATCTGCTTTGCTTTGTTATGTGTTCTGGCCTACTTTTGCTTACCTTGGTGTCCTTAAATTTTCTTAATTATTTTTTTAATGTGTGTTTCCTGTCAAAAGCATAGATTTGAGTTTTATGTTGTAGCTAGTAAATTTTTATATTTTAATCTGTGAAATAAGTTTATTTATATTTGTCAAAATATTTATTTATTACTGTCATAATGTTTTATGTTTCCTGTTTGAAATATATGTATACCTGAACATATCTGAATATATTTAAACACTTTTACTATCTTATCATTGGCTTCTTAAAAATTTAGTCATTTCCATAAATAACAAAGATTGGATGTTTGTTCTCATAACTACTTATATAATATCTTTTGTATTTAAATCCTTTGATAACTTTTATATCTTTCAATCTATCATTGTCATCACCATATTTCCCATCACATTTTATTCTTTTCCTTTTTTTCTTATGAGTAATGATAAAATTAGCTTACATCCTATGTCTCTTCTCCTTCCACTTTTAATCACCTAGCTTTAATCAAGCCACATATTGTACTATATTCTTACACTTCTGGAACTTGATTCACCATCCTAATTATTTCCTTGATTTCCTTGGCATCACCTAAGAGGCAACTACTCTATTTAACTTCATTCTGTTGTCTACATTATTCCCTTCATCTCTCCACATTTTATGACACACTTTTCACTGTCTGAGGATATAGGATATGTATTTTATTCTGCCTTCCTTATCTCCACCTTCATTCTTTGTCTTAGATCTATAGTTAAATAAATTTCTGTCTCAGTTGTACAAATGAATATATTCACTGCTTAGAGTGAGTACTTTTGCTACAGTTTCTTCAATTATCCATGCACTGGCTGGAACTAATTCTTCAGCAATTCTTTAAAGAAAAAGCTTCACGTGGAAAATATTCCCCAGACTGCTTTATTCAAAACAAAGTACTGCAGGCTTTAAAGTTGAAGGGTACCTTGTCTGAATGTAAAACCTTTGGTTCGTTTTCTCTTCAGAAGACACTGTAAATATTCCTGAACTGGCTTCTGTTTTGGTTAAGATACTTGAGACCAACTTGATGTTCTTTCTCTTAGAAGTAGTTTGGCAGTTCAATTTTTCAATTAAACTATGATGTTTTACAGAATGAAAAGGAACAATGTCAATAATTAGCTAGAGAGATAGGTTTAAGCCAAGACAATCCCAGGATAAATGGGTACTTTGTTTTTATTTGTCTGGGGAAATATAGGCTCTTTATCTCAAAAATCCAGTAATTCTCTAAGATATATCTCTATGATAACTATTCTGGACATATTTGTTCACAGTGTGCCCTTTCATTGTGTAGACTCATTTTTTTTTTTACATTTCTGAAAGAGGCTTATTAATTTAAACATTTATTTTCTTCTTTGGGGACTTGATTATAGATGTGGGATTTCGTTTTCACTGATTTCCCTGTTTTCAATGTTTTTCATATTTTCTCTGTCCTTTTATATGCCTTTTATCCCTTTTTATTCCTATACATCTCATTTATTTTCTCAATTTTTACCTCCATCAACCTTAGTCTGTTTATGATAGTTTTCAGGTGTCTCAAAATTTGCTCTTTATTAATTGAAATGATTTTTTCTTTTTATATTTTATTTTTATTTCTATCCATAAGTTTCTTAGTTTCTACTATCATTTGACCATCTCTTCTCATAATTCTTCAGTTTCTTTTTTGTGCTTCTTCCTGAATATTGCTGATTCTTGATGATTTTTAGTTCCTCAAGGATAATGAGTTGTGTATTAGTCAGGGTTCTCTAGAGGAACAGAACCCATAGGAGGTATGATTATAAAAAGAGAATTTATTTATTTAGTACTGGGGATTGAACTCAGGGGCACTCGACCTCTGGGCCACATATTCAGCCCTTTTTTTTGTATTTTATTAGAGACAGGGCTTACTGAGTTTCTAAGTGCCTTGCCGTTGCTGAGGCTGGCTTTGAACTCGTGATCCTCCTGCCTCAGCCTCCCAAGTACTGGGATTATGGGCGTGCACCATATAAAAAGAGAATTTATTAGACTGGCTTGCACATCCAGAAGCTGGATAGTCCACAGTGGCTTTCTGTAGGCTAGAGAGCTGGAGGAACAAATAGCTGTGCAGTCCAAGATACTAAAGCCTCAGAACAAGAGAGATCAATGATGCTACCCCAGTCCAAGACAGAAGGCTTCTGGAAACTCCCTGGAGAATCACTGACAGAGTCCACTTAGGAAAAGTGAAAGAGTAAAAGTTTGACATCCTTAGGTAATCATAGCAACAAACAATAACCCATTTGAGAAGAGTCGAGCTTGCATCTGCTACTGCTTCCTTATTCTTCCAACTTTCATTCCATTCAAGCCTCCAACCTGTTGGATGGTGCTGCCCACACTTTGGAAGGGTCTCTACTTCAGTTCACTATCCTACCTGCCAGTCAGTCCTAGACACACCCTCACTAACAACCCAGAAACCTCTTAATCTCAGGCATCTCTTAATCTAATCAAGTTGACAATTCAAATTAACCATTACAAATTGCAATTTTTATCTGCCTCATGACAACATATTTATGGCATTTTTTATAATCTTCAAATCATACTATGTCTTCTTTTTTGTCCTTCTTTCACATATACTTGTATGGAGACAATATCCTATTCTGTTACTTAATTACTGGATTTTCTTGAGCTGTGGAGGAGAGGAGTAGGTTTTGGCTCAGTTAGCTCAAAAGATCCTCCTTGACAGCTATTGTAAAATATTGAAATATAGAAACAATGCATTGCCACTCCTCCTCTATTGACTCAGCCTCTCATGTGGTCGAGGCCTGGGTTTCTCAGATTTCTTCCCTTTGTTTCCTGAGAAGTGATATTTTACAGATGGCTTCTGAGATCTACATTTTCTGAGCCCCTGACACTTTCTTTCTCTGCTTGTGTTCCTGTCCTGGTCAAAGCAGGCCCTGAAGCATCTCTTATCTCAGGATTTGATTTTCACTTACTGGAAATTCCATGTTCTTACCTAAAGCACATTAATGACTTTTTAATAATGAAGATATTAAAAAATTAGTTGCCACCAAATTCGTACAGAAACCAGATACTCTTTGTTTCATATTTGTTCCAAGATTTCTTATATAGTTTTTACTTATTAAGGGTATTTTCCCCATTTCTTTTCTTTTTCCTTCCTTCCTTCCTTCCTTCCTTCCTTCCTTCCTTCCTTCCTTCCTTCCTTCCTTCCTTCCTTCCTTCCTTCCTTCCTTCCTTCCTTCCTTCCTTCCTTCCTTTTCTGTTCCAGCTACCTTCATTCTACCCTCCCTTTCTCACAGCCTCTCTTGACTTTCCTTTTTCTTTATGGATACTCTTAACAGAGGAGTCTTACATCCTTCTGCTGGAAAATGTGCAGCATTTTGCTTGGACCCTAACTGATGTTGTGGCTTTGACCCATTATTTTCTAGATCCCATTTTATCCTCTTTCTGGACTTGCAACTTTTTTTGCTGGACTGTAACTCCAGTCAACTTCCTAAGAAGGACTGCACAGAAGACAAATTTCAACTCTTAATATGATTAATGGTTTGGTTAAGCAAATAATTCAGAAGGGAGACTGATTGTCCTCCAGAGTGTTGAAGGCATCTCTGCTCCAATGTGATCTTGTAGCCAGCAAACTGATTAGCTGTTTGGTGCAAGATTGCCTACTCTTCCTCTGAAGGCAATCTGCTTGTTCTATAAAGAAGTTTGTTGGATGCTTTTGTTCTAAAAATTTTGAAAGTTTTAAAGCATGGTTCTTTGGGGGTTTGTTTGGTGATTCTGCTTCTACTTGTCTTCAATCTGATGATGAATCCTCCTTCAGTTCTGGAAAATTATCTCTCTTTATGCTTTCGATACCCATTATTTCTTGCTCTCTCTTTTCAGAATTCCTACTAAGTGAACATTGGGCAACCTAGAGGGGTGTTCTGCTCTTCATCTCTTCTTTCATAGTCTCTGGTTCCTCATCCTTTTGTGTTCTGCATTCTGGGAGATGCCTAACTTTGTTTTCCAGTACTTCTTCAATTATACGGTAATGTACATTACGTAATCTCTAAGACCTTTCCTTATTATTACTTCTTCATAGATGATTTTTTATAAATGCAACACTTTCTCTTATCGCTTTGAACACATTTGATTCTCAAAGTCCTTTCCTGTTTCCTGAATTTTATGGGCTATTTAAAATGCTTTCATTTTTTTTTCTCTCTGTGCTGCTTGTTCTCTTTGCATATCAGGCATTCCTTATTTGTCTGTCAATTTTTAAGATAGATATGGATTTTCTATGCTGCCAGGCCAGTGAAAATCTTTTCTGGATGTTTTATCTGAGGAGCTCTGTGTTGGGCTCCTTTACTGGTGGAGCTACAGAATCCGGTGTGCAGGATGTAGATCTTGTTCCCCTACCCAATGCTGGCATCAATACCTCAACATTGATCTTTTAAATTATAGTTGTAATTGTACTAAAATAATTGTACAAAATAATAGGGTTCGTTGTGACAATTTTATATGTGCATATAACATATTTGGGTCATACTCACCCTCCCTATTTTCCTCTTTCCTTCTCCCCCTTGACCCGTTTCCCTTTCAACAATAGTCCTCTTTCTATTTTCATGTCATCCTTTTTATTTTTATTATTATTGATTCCATACATGAGAGAAAACATGCAATGTTTGTCTTTCTGAGTCTGGCTAATTTTGCTGAACATGATGATCTCCAGTTCTGTTCATTTTCCTACAGATGATATGGTTTCATTCTTCTTTATGACTGAATGATATTCATATATTATATATGTATGTATACATATATATCACATTTTATCATACATACATATATATTTTATATTATATTATATTTATTCATTCATATATTACATTTCATATATCCATTCATTCACTGATGGGTATCTAAGCTTATTCCATAACTTGATTATTGTGAATAGAGCCTTGATAAAAATGGGTATTCAGGATATCTCTATAGTATGCTATATTTGATTCCTCCTGGTATTGCCTTTAAAGAATGACCTTTACAGTTTTACCTGTGGAGAACAATTCTGGCTGTTTGTGCTCTGCATTCGACTTTAAGGGATGACTGTTCTGGTCCCCTTATATATAACTCTTTGTTTATTTCCCTGTAAATATAGTTATAAACCATGTATATACTCACACATACCATTCCTTAGATTCATGTCCAATAATTCCATGCCATAGAGGTGCTTGGAATTTGGTTATGTATGTTAATATAATTGCTATGAATCTTCTGTGTTCTATAATTCAGTTGTAATAGGTTCTGTTCATTACATACTACCCTTCCTCAGCTTCTAATCAGTTCAATGCCTTTGTTTTTACTTCACTTTTACCATTTTTACTCAATTCTCTTTCTTCTTAGGGGAGGGGACTCTCTTTTCCCAAGAAGCCAAACATCAGTTTTCTTCCTTTTTTAAAAATCTTGAATTTGGGCTTTTTTCTCCAAAATTCTGGCATATTACCTCTACTTTAATGCCCCCATTTCAATGATATGTCCATTTTACTTTGAGTTCCATGGAAGGATGAATTAAGTAACAAGAAAACTATGATGCAACTTTGAGAGAAAATGGGTTTGGGGTGAGTCTACAGGGCATTCATCAACAAGTAACCCTTCCTAGGAGCGTCAAGACTCTTGGGAGTGTCAGACTGTTTAGATTTACATGAAAGCTTGAATAGTAAATAGTAATGGGAAAGAGAAACTCCTGGCTTTGTGCTAAGATTCCTAGCCGTCCTCATTTTACATATGTACAATATGGCATTTTGAAAAGCCTACAATCTGAAGGAGTTTCTTGGTTCTTTGTTCTATTTTCATCCTCCAGTCCCTTTGCAATACTTCCTGCAGTCACGGATGTTCCATTGCTAATTCCCTATATTGCTTTTTTTTGGTTTTAGGTCAGTCCTGTAATTTCCTTCATTTACCTCCCTCCTCCATGAAAAGTGACCCATTTGAACTCTTGATGGCTGTTACAATGTATTCCAGACTCAGGCATCTTCTTTTCCTACATCTGGAAACTGTCTGCTCACTCAGAGGTCAGAAACCCCATTACTGAGCAAGAGTGTAAAGACCTAAATCCAAGGCACAGAATCCATTAATCCTCCATCATCAGTTCTAGCCATTAGCTGATGGAACCAACTGCACATCAATATTAGTACTCTGAATAAGATCACATACTTGGCCCCTGCAGGAGGTTGTAATTTGCCATATAAAATGTGGTGACAAAAATGGATGTAGAACATGGACACTGGACAAGTTGTGAGGTTTTAATTTAGCAATTTTAATGGACAGAGAGAGTAGCGACAGTATAGCATCACTTGTAAGTGCTACTGAGAATTTCGTGCTGTGCTGCCTGTGGCTGCCTCTGGTGAGAGCTATTTGTTAACATGGCTTGTACTGGTGTCAGACAACCAGAGGGCTCCTCTCACCTGTCAATTTCTCTAATGAAGGAAGATAAGAACACACACTAGATTTCTGTATTGACTTTTCCAGAAGTAAGGCAACCCTGCAGGTGCCAGCCTATAAATGCACTGGAAAACAGGGTAGAGTGTCCCTTTCATATCAGTGCTTTTAATCTATTCACACCAATATTATCCAAATAAATAGAGCAGATCTTTAGTATCAAAGCATGCTTTTGACTGTAACAGTCTAAAATTTAACTTTATTGTGTATCTTTATATGGTTTTCTGTGAAAAGTTGGAAAGGGTTGCCATGATTGATAAAAATCTTGTCTCTCTGAAATGTTTGATTTATATCGATTCTTTCCATAACAATTATCTGATTTTAAAAAATTTAACTACCCTTCCTTGCCAAGGAGATGGCAATCTTTTTTAGTCCGTCATATAATTTGTCTCTAAAATGCCTGTCTTCATAATATGCCGATCATTAGAGTAATGCATATTTGATGAAAATGGGTAATAAATAACATTTCAAAGCCTATTTCTAGGCATTGATTGATGTACATATTGTTTTGTCTGCTGTGTTTAATGGCCATGTCTTACTTTTTCTATTTTTTTTTTTTCAGCAGCACCTACTGAGGAGTAAATGAGAACTGACCTGTTTTGAAATCCTTTTCCAGAAATAAAATTCTTATCCTGTTACATTTGCGGCTTGGGAGGGGATTTGGCACACATATTGCCATTCATTTGCACATACAAAGTCACCCACTTGAAAGCCTATTCACTCTGAGGAGAGCACAGTCTATCAAACAAGATCAAGGATACTTTTTATAGACTCACAAACATCTCTCTTTATGTACATACATAAAAGGGGTTGATAAGAATAGAATTTCTCTCACTGGAAAAAGTCCCCTAAGTATAAATACCCAGTTCTATGAAATTTATTGATCATAAAGGGGAAATGTTCTAGCAAAAGTGCCACTAAGCGGCTCGGGCTCTATTGATACATAACATGTATATATGGCTTGGTACTACTGAGAATCTCTCTTGTGTGTTCTTTGGGAAAAAGTAAACTCAGACAAATTCTTAATGAGAACTTTATTCCATTCTTATATCACTTGAAGATAGCCACTTGGATGGTTTTCCAGGGACATTAAAAACTTAGAGGAAAGAAAAGGCCTTGTTTGGGGTCTCAGTCTGTCTTTTCTAGTGTGAGTGTGCATGAGCATAGTCCATACGTGAGCAGGAGCTGAGCCAGAGCCATAGGTCAGTGATCATTCTGTCACCAGTTTTTATTTCAACAAAGTGGAAAAATTATCAGTCAGACCCATTGTCTGACTCAGTTTTCATTTTCCCCCTAACACCTGCCATTCACTTTTATGCTTTTAGGTACAGTCTGTGGGTCTACGTGTTGTGCAGTTGTGGGTTCATTTGTATCTTCCTTTCCTACTGACTTTTGTTTCAGAATTAACATAGGTCTAATAAGTGATCTTTGGTAACTATGACCCTGAAAGACAAAATCTAATAGAATGAGGTGGGGATGGGGAGAATTAAAGTTCATGTAGACAGATAATTATAACCATATATAAATGAAATATAATAAATGGTCACTTGCCCATGGGATTTGGGTAGGTTGTCTCAGCATTGCTTTCACATTTCATCTGAAAGCTTCCAGGAATTTCCCAATTTAGTTGATTACCAATGATGAAATAAGCAAGTTGGTTTCCTAAAGGGTGTACAGGTACTAGCATTTTGACTGAAACAGAGTTGGTGACTCAATCTAAATGAATGTCCTAAATAATAATTCTTTCCATTGTTTAGGATGTCATTTTTGTAGACTATTTCTCCACTACTGTTAAATTAGAACTGCTACCTAAAAATGATAATTATACCTGCTAAAGTGTATGACAGTAAAATGTAATTTTATACAACAGAATCTTATGGTGTGGTCCATTAAACTTTTCTTACAGAATTATACAATAAAATTAAAACACAAAAGAAATAATTTGTCATGTTGTCAATATCAAATACTAATCTGAGCAGGGTTTTCCTTTCTATCCTAAGAATGTTTCTGGTTGTTGCATTTTATACATCCTTATTATTTCCACTGAGATCCTGAGAAGTGTTAACTTCTCGTGACCTTTTGTCATTAGATCTTGGCACCTGACTTACATTTGGTGAACTAGGAAATTTGAATATGAATTATGAACATTTATGTGTGTTTCTTGTATAAAAAATGTTGCCATTCTGATCAGAAAGTGTAGCTGCCATGATAGTACATACAATTATTAAATGATCTGGGTTAAGCAATATCGAGAAAGAACAGAATACTACCCAACTTGTAATCATCGTCTGGGATAGTGACTGTCTTAAGTGGTAAAAAATTACTGGCGGTGCTTTCTGGAGCCATTAGGAACTCGCTGCACCCTGGAGTGCTGTGAGCCATAAAAGCAGAGTGGAGATAAACACACCCTGGGGTGTCATAAGCCATGAAGCACAGATGTGTTCACCCATATTATGATAACCATTGCTTAGAGAAATCCTGTTTTTAGTGGAAGCAGACAAAGAAGGAAAAATGCATTTTTCTATTCAATAACGATCTAGCAACATATTCTTGAAAGTTTTACATAGGTGTGTCTGTCTCTTTAGATATCCCTTTTAATATTATGAAAATTATTTAAGTGAAATTTTAATCACTAAATAGAGCAACCCAAAATTTCATACTTGGAATTAGGGTTTTTAAAAAGTTATTTGGTTGATAAATAAAGTTACTTGGTTGATAAATATTACCAGGTTTCTGTTAGCTTCTACTTCATAAGAAAGAGGAATAACAGTGTTCTAATATATTTCTTTCAATATGGAATTGATGCAGTCTAAAATTGAAAAGCAAAAAGAAAGAATGGAACTGCAGTAGGCATTTACTTTTCATTACAGTGTGTTATTCAGATGAATGTTATGAGTTTATCGATTTTGTCATTCTTGTTATTATAAATAAATAGACTGCTATTACAAAGAATAAAGTAAGTATCAAAAAAGGGATACTTGGAAGCTACTGGCTTATTTTCCTCATCAGTTAGGGAGTGTCCTGGTATTAGAGTCGTTTTCTTAAGATAGTGTATATCAGATATTTTTTTCTTTCTTTGGAGTGTGATATTTGTACAAATGGCAGTAACTTCAGCAGTCCTGTGGCCTTAGGTTTTATTGAGGGAAATAGAAATGATGAGACTCAAAAGTTTGTATAGAGGGTCTGAGAGAACTAAAGAAGGAAAAAGCAACACAATAACTACAATGTAGAGGTGGGCAGAAAGTTTCCAAATACCTGAAAAATTCATATTTTTCTCCATAATAACTTATAGAAGAGTATGTTATATCATATTTACATAGCAATGTTTAATGACCAGCAGATTCTGGAATACGATGTTTAATCCCATGACCGGTGAATCCCTATAAACCATTTAAAACTTTTTTGTTACTGCTATTTTGGTGTTTTTTATGCACTGTTCTTGAATTGAGTTCTGTGAGTTTGTCAAGTTCTCAAGAGACTGTGACTTCAGAATGATTAAGACCCAGAAGAAATCTAGAACATGAAATGTGCAGTGTTTCCTAAGAGAGATATGGAAATTGAAGAGAAACATTCAAAGTAAATCAGAGAATAGAATTTAACTGATATATGGCCACTCAGTCCTTGCATCAAGGATGATGTCTTCCATCAGAAAGGTCAACAAAGAGTTACAATTACACTTACTGAAAGTAGGACTGTTAAAAATAAGTTGTCACTCTACTCCTCTATCAGAAATGGACAGATCTGGCAGGCAGAAAACCATTAAGAACATAGTTGAACTCAACACTATCAACCAACTGGATATGATGGACATCTATAGACTACTTTATCCAACAACAGAAGATTACATACTCTTCCTCAAGTTCACATGCAATATTCACCATGATAAACTACATTCTGAGTTGTAAAACACATGTTAATTATAATGTCTGCTCTCAGGTCACAATTGAATTAAACTAGAAATTAATAATAAAAAGATCACTGGCAAATTCCAAATGCATGGAGATTAAACAATACATTTCTCAGTAACATTCATCAAAGAAGAAATCTCAAGAGAAATTAGGAAATATTTAACTAATGGAAATTAGAACTTATGAAAACTTTTGGAATGCAGCAAAAGCAGAGTGCTGAGGGAAATTTTTAGCATTGGATGCATATATTAAAGAGAAAGAAAGATCCAAAATAAGCAACTTAAACTTCTACATTAGGAAAGTTGAAAAAGAAGAACAAATTACATCCAAAGTAAGCAAAGAAAATTAACAACTAATATTAGATCAGAAATTCATGAAATTGAAAACAGGAAATCAATAGAGAGAAATTGATAAAACCAAAGCTAATTATGTAAAAAGATAAATAAAAATAGTAAGCCTCTCAAGCCTCTCACTAGGCTAACAAAATAGAGAAAGGTGCTCTTTGTCTTCTTCACTCCATTAAATTTCCTCTTTCTGCTGGCCCTCATGCTTATTTTTGTCAGATGCTCAGCTATTAAGCCTGCATATTTCTTACCGAATTTATCTGTTTTCATTCTTCCTCTATCATTAAAACTACTGAAGGGGGATGGGAATTCAGTAAGTCAGTAATTCAGCTGTCCAGTCAGCAACTGAACTGTGCTCACACTGTGTACAAGTGTTTGTAGAAGGTGCAAAACATATAGCCTAGAGGGAAGTGAGGCTACAAAGCAGTTATTTGCTATAGACTGCAAAACATTGTGCTGGGAAACTACTCATGAGGTTGGGCCTCTTTCATATTTTACTTGATTGTTGAGTGAAATTTACTCTGTGAAATACCTTTCTTGAGGTTGTTTATTTTTCCTGTGGGGAGGGCTTGTCTTTAATTTTATTTTTATCTTCATTAATTTGTGGAATTTCTTCATATATTTTGAATAGCATTTCTTCATCATTGTGGTGGACTGAATGATAGTATCCCAAAAGATATCCACCCGAAACTGTAAATATGATCCTATTTGGGAAAGGACTTTTGCAAATGTAAGTAAATTAAGGATCTCAGGATGAGATCAAACTGGATTAGCATGGACCCTAAATCCAGTGACAAGCATCCTTGTAGGATAAGGAGAGAAGATCTAAGAGATAAGGCTAAGTGAAGATGGGCAGAGATCATAGTGATGCAGTCACAAGCTGAAGAGTTTATGGAGCCACCAGAAGCTAAGAGAGGGAAGGAAGGATTCTTTTCTAGACTCTTTGAGGGAGTATGGCCCTGATGACATCTTGATTTTAGATTTTAAGTGTACTTATAAGAAAGCCATACAAAAAATTAGACACATAAGAACAATGTCATGTGATTGTAGAGGCAAATATTAGAGTTGAATTTACAGGCCAAGGAATGCTGCCAACCACTAGATCTGGAACAGAGGCAAAGGAGGCTTCATCTAGAGAGCCTATAGTAGGAACCTATACAGAACCTTTCAGTAACTTTATTTCAGACTTCTAGCCTCCAGAACTATGAGAGAATAAACTTTTTGTTGGTTTTTTTTAAATTTTTATTTATAGTAGTATGTATTACAGTTCATACTATACATATAGAGCATCTTTTTACATAAACCAGTTTGTATTCAAAGTATATTCACAGCATTCAAGTCTTCAATCGTGCATTTAGAATAATGATATCCATCTTATTCAACCACTTTTCCCCCCTTCCCCCCTTGCACCCTCCCTTCCTAAGCCATCAACTTTATAGTAATTTATTTTTGCAGACCTAGGAAACTAGTGTAGTCACATGAATGCTTGAAGACATATAAACTATAAATACTGATAATACTTCCTTTCCAATTTTTCTACTTTTTGTTTTGTTTCCCTTCTTCGTGCACTATCTAGAAGTCCAGCTACTATGTGCCTACTCTAACATAGTGATATATACCTGTGTTTCCAAAATTGAAAGAACAAACCCACAGTAAATATTACTTTTTACCACACAAACATCCTTGAAAAGATTATCCAAAAAAAAGAGGTAATCATTGTCCTGCTACAAGATATGCATTGATGTAAAAGACACATTCTTCCACATATTTTCCAGTACATATCTATTGAGCATTTACTCATTCACTCATTCACCAAAATATTACTGAATGTTAGTATTCAATAGGGTAAATGCTGTCAGCCAATTAATTTACTCTAATAACATCCCAATTTGAGTAGCCACACTTATTGCCAGAAACAGTGGGAAATTTTTGAAGAATGAAACTTTAAACGATTCACAGCAGTTTCTAAGGTGTGAGTTGAGGAAGAAGTACATTAGAGAAGACTTTGACATTATTAATGAGTGTATAGCTATGGATATGGTCTAGAAGGAGTGACTACAATCTATGAATAGCACTGTGCCTAAATAGTGGCTGCTCCTAATTGCAAGAGTATGACCCAAATGCTTACAATAGGATGCTTGTATTCAAAACTAATGATGATGTATTGGATTGTCTTCCAGGCAATGGTATTTATTTTAAGGAAGCTGCCTATGATAACTCCTTTCTGGGGGTTTATTTTAGGACTTTCTTTAACAAATTAGTTAAAAGATGTTATTTAATGTATCTTGAGCTGAAGGCATTGTTCTTGGTGCTTTGAGGATATGAACACATACCAGCCATGATTTTTTTCTTGCAATAACTCAGTTTAGTCAGTAACATCATAGGTACTCCTTTATACATTTTGGCACTCAAGAAATATTTATTGAGATCCCCTTTGTGTGCCAGACACTGAGGCACTGACAATGTAACCAGGATTGTGCTTCCTCTTGCGGGGGAGTTTCCAGGAGGGGATTTATTTCCTGGAGTTTAAAGTCTAATGGGAATAAGTAGAAAATGAACCAGGAAACATGAATAAATAAGACTAGTTTGGGAAATGTTAAATTTTATGAAAAAATAAAGAAATAATGGTACAGAGATTGATGGTAGTGTTGTCAGGAAGAGCAAGTGAAGGTTGGGTTAGGTTGACTTCCTTGAGGATGTGATCAACAAACATTTAATTACAAGCCATAGTGTGCCTTGAATTGCTTGTTAATTTTTCATTTGTATGCAGTCAATACTGAAAAAGCATCATCCGGGTGGATGCTTCAAGTGGAGATGGCACATGAGTTGGTTATTTACAATAAGAAAAAGAAACAAAAGCTCTTGGGAGCATGTGTTCATCATCCTGAGCCAACTCCAGCCCACAGCTCTCTAGCTGGAGGCTCTGTTACTGGGTTCAGAGCTTTCATATCCTATGTCACAAATGTTTCTAAGGTCATCATCCTGTGGCACTAACATAACAAAATAAAGTGTAAGAAATAAAAATTAATTTTAAAAATGAAAATATATATTCCCTAAGGAGTAGTAGGTAAGATGTTAATAGAAAACATTCTAGGGGGCAATGCTTTACTGTTTTCTTTTAGTAACTGGTTAATGTATCAGGTTGTTTCAAGTGGATGAATCAAAATACTACCATCTAAACAAAAGTTGCCACCCACCTTGTGATTTTAAAACTATACAGGAGATACTATAGATCTGCTCATCTTGAGTAAAAATCATAATAGCTAAAGTATGGCTAAATTTGATTAATTTGAGGATTTATACTTTCAAGCCACTACCAAATAATTAAATTTAATGCAAGTTTTAGTATTAGTTAGAGATGTATTTCAAGAAGATCATGGCTGGTAAATGTCAGATCTATGGATGTTTTATATTAGCAAAACGGGAGGATTGAATAGTCATTAGACACATTTCCTCAAGTCAAAGCTGAGGAGTGCGATTGTGTTGTCAAAGAACATTTCCAGTTGTTGTTGTTTTTCATACCTCAAATTAAAACAAAAGTTATATTTTAAAAAATCACTTCTAAATGTTGTTGGTATTGTAAGTGGGTTGCTACTTAAATCAGAGACAAAATGAACAAATTCCAAGAGGTAGTCATGGTGAAAATATCAAATTTTATGGTTTGTCACAGATTAATAAGCAAATAATATTAAGGCTGTGCAAACCCTTTTTCAATAACTTGAGTGATTATCAAAGATTACACAGGGCATGTTTAGCAAAAGAACAAAAACTAATAAATATGAACATCAATCTGTGAGCTGTGCCTCATTAATTCTTTACACACCATTGAAAATGGAGTAAAGCTAGAAATATTCATTGTATAATAAGTAGAGACCTGTGTAGAAAAGTTTTTAGAATACTATTTTCTATTAATAATTTAAGAGATTACATGAAGTTTCAGTTTAAGTAAAGTGAATTGGCATTGCCTAGATTTGACATAGGTATCTGGCCTTTGCCCTCTGGTACAGTAGGTGACCTTCAGTTTCCTGGAATTTTCTGCCTGATGAGAGTGTCTTTGTTTGCCTGGAGGTTTTGGGCACTAGGTGGATAAACAATGTGATTTATGATGGGGTTTTGACGGGGCCATATTGGTTTCCATTTCTGGAAGAACTTGAGACTGAAGGTGTTAACTTCACCTTTGGAAGGACTAACTACAGGTGAGTCATGTGGGCTATAAGTGAGCAAGCACCAGTAAAATCTCTGGATATCAAAAGCTCAGGGGAGCTTCCCTGCTTGGCAATATTCTGTGGGTATCATGACATATTATGGCCAGGAGGCAGTATCACTCACTGTCCATGGTACCAGGCAGTGGACAACAAAAAGTTTCCATGTTTTTTTTTTTTTTTTTTTTTGGTACCAGGGATTGAACTCAGGAGCACTCGACCACTGGGCCACATCCCCAGCCATTTTTTTGTATTTTATTAGAGACAGGGTCTCACTGAGTTGCTTAGTGCCTCGCCATTGCTGAGGCTGGCTTTGAACTCACGATCCTTCTGCCTCAGCCTCCCAAGTGCTGGGATTACAGGCGTGCGCCACCACGCCTGGCTAAGTTTCCATATTTTGAGCCCTCCTAAACTTTTCCTCATGCATTCTCTTATTTTGTCTGGTTTTTAACCTGACTATTCCTGTAACGAACAGTTACCATGAGTATGAGCTTTCAATGACTACTATGAGTTCTTCTATTGAATTATATATATACATATATTCTTATTTTGTACAATTGTCCATTTTGCTTGCCCCAAATCCCTTTCACACTTGTCTGAATAGCAAAACTCCCCTTTCCTACTTACCCATTTCCATCCCCTACTTATCTCCCACCCACTCCCAGGCTGTCTATATGACCCAAGTTTGATAAATCAGAATTTTCTCTGATGCCCTGGCCCTCAAAATATAATGATGATTGGTTTGCACCACCAAACCAATCAATCTTTTCTGAGATTTTTCTGCTAGAGCCACTGAGAAAAAATAATCTGCCTTCTTATGCCCTGAGAAGAGGGCATATGCTTTGAATTGCTTGTGGCCACCAAGGCATTTTTGCTGTAGTGTAAAGAGGTGCTATCTTTAAAAAAGGAGAAAAGAAGTGTCAAGAAATGAATGGCATAATTTGATTTTGGGGTTTTTTTATGCCCAAGGTTGAACTCATTGTGCTCTCTAAATATCTGAGCCCATACTCTCATTCTGCTTTTAGTCAGAGGAAGTTGAGAGGTACCCCTCAACCCATTGCTCATTAGAAACTCATACTGGACACTGTCAGCTGTGTTTCTGATGGACATTTAACAAACATTACAAAATATATTCTGCATGCATACTTCAATAATAAGTGAGTGAATGAACAAATTTTATAGAAACATTTGGGGTCACGAATCTTTGAATATCCACCCAGAAGTCACCCTTGCTAAGATCTGAGAGCTGTGTAGGGATAATACTCCAGGCATTTACTCATTTTTCATTATTATACAAATTTGATCAACAGTTCTCTTGAGGACTCCCCAAACATTGTGCTATAGACTGAATCATGTATAACAAGGCATCATTTAGTCTTTTAGCTTAAGGCACCTGTTTATTAGGCAGGTGTCTTGCTCTTGAGCCAGGAGAGCAAACCATTTTAATGTGAAACAAAGCAGAGAATCACAACCTAAGGGGAAGGGTATTGACAGAAAGGGAGAATTTGTCCTTACAGCCTGGAGGGCAGCTGGCCTATCAGAAAGCCTTCCAAAAATTGGAACATGTGATGGGCCCTTCTGCACAAGCTGAGAGGACCTTATGGTATCATCAGTGTGGCAAAAAGTAATCCAATTGGGCCAAGAGGCAAGAAGGCCTCCAAGGAAAGAAATCCCAAAAGAAGAAGCAAAGATGAAAACAAGCAGAGTAGTTTTAACCTGTTCTGTTTGGGGCAGTGATGTCAATATTTCTCATGATGTGATTCTCACTGTATCTTCGTGTGTATGTGTGTGTGTGTGTGTGTCTGTGTGTGTTTGTGTATGCACACGCACACATGTTTTTGTGTGCACAAACACATCTGCATGAAAAGAATTCTTAGTTGAGGGATTAAAAAGTAAGTAAGAAAAAGCCCTTTCCCTCATTCTAGTAGAGGCAGTGATACCATAAAGAGAGCTTGGGGTGGTTTTAGCCTTTTTCCTATAATATTTTTCCAACAAGGTTTCCCAAACAACCAAAGCATACACGCTTTTGCCATATAAAAAGAGTTTTTCTAGAACTACTAATGCCCCTTCATTACTTTGTTAGGCTCCTTTTGTGAACCATTCCTGGAGTTACTTCTAATTAATGTCTTTTAACTAGTTTTTATGTTTCTATGACCAAAATACCTGATAAGAACAACTTAAAAGGAGGAAAAGTTTATTTGGGGCTCATAGTTTTAGAGGTTTTTGTCCATACGGGCCAACTCCATTGCTCTGGCCCAAGGTAAGGCAGCACATCACGGGGAAGGGCCCATTGGAAAAAGCTCCTCAACTCATTGTGTGGTCAGAAAGCAGAGGGTGGGGGAAGGGGCTGCAGGGAAACTGCACCCTTCCAGGGCATACCCCTAGTGACATACCTCCTCTAGCTGTGCTCCGCCTGCATGCAGTTACCACTCAATTAGTCCATTCAAACTAGGAAGGGTTGATTAGGTCACAGCTCTCATAATCTAATCATCTCACCTCTGAATATTCCTACATTAACAGGAGATTTTGGGGAGACACCTCGTATTCAAATCCAAACAGTAAAAAAGAAATTTTCACTAATATTGCACTTATACTACATCTGAAATTAGTAAAGTTTTCTGGAAGACTTAGAATATAGAGATGATTTCTTTCTGGAGAAAGATTTGACAGGGTAGAAAACTTGTACTGAGTCTTCAGGAATTGGTCTGAATTTGGAGACACAGAGAGAGGCATTTTGGGCAAAGAATTGTATAAATAAAGCCATAGATATGGGAAAAATCCATCCATATTTGGGAGCAGTCAGTCATTATGAATTGGGAATATTAACAGTCAAATGGTGGAGGGTGGGGTGGACAAATGAGCTAAGGCAAGGTTGCAGGGGACAGTGAATGTCAGACTAAGAATTCATTACTTTTTTGCAGGGAATGTGGCTCAGTTGAAAGATTTTGTCAAAATCTGATTTTAACTTTAAGAAGATTAATTTTGTTGTACTCTGTAGAATGAAAGATAGAGACAAAAGACAGGAGGTAGGAATGTCTGTCTTGTCATGTCTGATAATACATCTTTCAAATTCCATTTTTTAAAAAATGTCACAGAGCAACCATGAGAACTTCCACTATACTGTCAGTATGGAATTCCATGTCAGTAGAGGCAATCATTTCCATTCTCTCTAATGATGTATGATGGAAGGCAGTTCCATCTGACAGTGAGAAGAACCATTAAATGAGGTCAAATGAGCATCAATTAACTAGGAAGACAACAGCTTCTGTGATGCACATAACCACAATATCTTGTGGATATATGCTATTAATAATAAGTACTGGAGAAAGGGAGTGTGGGCGAAAAGGGAATAAGAAAGGTAGAGGCAGATAGAGAAATGGAGGGAAAGGGAAGGGAAGAGTAGAAGGGAAGGGGCCTACCTTTTGCTGAGAGGGTCACAATGCAGTGCTGTTATTCCTGACATAGCTATTCTACATCCATTGCCTTGAAATAGATTCTAACTTTTTTGCTACAGAGGATTGAAACTATGGGGAGAATCTTCTAGAAGGCTTATTGCCCTTCACATGCATTCACTCTACCAGCCTATGCCATTCATTTGCTAGTCCTCTTATGATCTGTGTGGACACCAGAAGAAAGATCTTTCCTATTGTCTCAGGAAGCTCTTCACCTGTATTCAATAATTATTTTTTTTTAATTTTATAATAACTTGTAGATGGACAGCATGCCTTTATTTGTTTAGTTTTTTAGGCAGTACTAAGGATAGAACCCAGTGCCTCACACATGTTAGGCAAGCGCTCTGCCACTGAGCTACAGTTGCAGCCCTCAATAATTATCTTATTGGTTCTGCCTCATGAGTTCTTCAGATAATCATGACCCTTCAATGCTGAGTACATTTAAGTGTAACTAAAATCTTTTTTCAGATAATTAATGCTGAAATAAAATCTTTGAGTATGAATATTTGTCTGCTTTTATCAGTTCGTGATATACATTGACAAATTTCTTTCAAGACATACTTTTTTTATGAAGTCACATCTGCATCATAGCATATAAGAAAATTAGCTTAACTGCACCTTCTATACTATTGACTAAATATTTTCTATTTTGGTAATTTCATAAGCAAAATTATAACCTCTTGCTTCATTAAACTTTATTTTTTTTTCATTTGCATATGGAGACTATACATAAAAATTGGAAATTATAAAAATTTGTAACTTTTCAAGTAACTTTTTATTCAAGTAATACACATTCTTGGTAGCAGAATAATACAGATCTTATGGTGAATACAAACTGCTTTTTTTAGCCTTACCTCCTAAATTCAAATATCACTCTTCGGAAAAATCCTCTTTTAAAAATTGCTTCAATTTTAGATTTTCTTTAGTTTATTTCTATAGCTCACATATTTTTGACTTTTATGGATTTATTTATCAACTTAAATGACTCCTAGATATATAAAACAAATATTTAGCTCACTTAAACTTATCCATCTTCTTCTTCCCTATTCCCAATGTTTGGTATTTTTATTTCACTGTTATTCACCTGTTCAATTTTATAAATGTACATAATCAGCTTAAATCATTCTTTCTTCTCTAATGGACCTGAGACAGTGTTCCGGTTATCTATTGCTGAGTAAATACCATCTCCAAACAAAATGGCATAAAATCATTGCTATTAATCTCACTGACTCTGCATTTGGAAATTCAGCCATGGGACAGTAAAGACAACTTATTTCTGCCCTGTGGTGTCTGGGACTTCAGCTGAGAAGACTTAAAGTCTCACAGGGCTCAGTTGGGTGATCTCACTTTGGGGTTCTCTGATGATTGCAGCCCTAAGAGGCTAGAGGTGTAGTCATCTGGAAGGCTGCCTCATACATCCTGCAGTTAATGGTGGTTGGTGGCAGGAACCATCAGCTGGAGCATCTGCACGTGATCTTTCCACGTAGCCTGCAGTTCTTCACAGCATGACAGTTTCAGAGTAGTTAGACTTCTAACATGGTGTCGCAGGGCAAAAAGAGTGAGTGTCTTAAGAGGAGGAGAAGGAAGCTATATGCATTGGGAATTACATAATGCTACTTCTGCTTAACTCTGTCGGTTAAGTGGGAATCACTATTTGAATGGCCCCAAATCAAGGACAGGGGCAAAGATTCTAAATCTTCATTGGAGGGGTGTCAAGTAATTTACATATGTATTTTAAAATTGGAGTCACATTTCCCCCATGAACTAGCATCTGCCCGACAAACCCTCTGTCACACAAATTATCATGGGTGCTTCAATTTAAAGTTGATCCCACTTCATGGGAATTCGGCAGTTCCACCATGACTGGATTGCTTCCTTCTCTCCTTCCTTCATCAGCTTTTCACTCTACCAGATAATTTTGGATAGCACACAAGCCTGCTTTTATTTCTCCCCTCTTGAAACAAACGACAAACCAACAAATTCTCTTCTTGAAGTCATGAAACTGGCTAGCTACCCTTCCCCATTTTTTCTTTCTGTAGGAAATAATAAAACACACTGTGTTTTAGTTCCTGTTCTCTCATTCTTCCCTAAGTGGACACTATTCAAGCTTGTGCCTTCATTTCTTTTCACGGAAACAGCTCGTGCCACATCTACAGATGACTTCTTGTTGCTAAGTCCAACATTCAGTCTTCATTCCTCATCTAATTTGAAATTGAAGTAGTAATTGACACAGGTAGTGTGACTCCTCCTTCTAATACTTCTCACTTGACTCTGCGTGCCACACTCTCTTGGTTTTCCTCCTACCTATTGGTTTCTTTTTCAGTTTTTCTTTGTTAGTTCTCCATGTTTTATCCCTAACCCTTAACATTAGATGCTGCCTTAGCTTGGGCTCCCCCCTACAAACAAATCCTGAGATAAGGACATGTCTGCAGCTAGTTATATTTATCAAATTATTTCAAAGGGAAGGGGGAGGTAGAATAAAAAGCATAAATCAGGGAATGAGGAAAAACCAAATGAAGATTATTTATTTATTCTGTGAATAGCTGGGGCTCAATACTTTGGGGCCACTCTGAGAAAGCATATAAAATAAGCTTAATAGGGGTCCAATCAAGGTGTTGATGAGAGTAGTAATTATGCATTCCCCTGGAAGCCAGTTATGCATGTGACTGTTAACTGTATCTTAACTGATATGAGCACTCACTGGATTGGCTGAGTGAGCTGACAGATTGCCAGGCCATTGCCAGGAAGAAATTCCAGGGCAAAATCAAGAAATACATAGTGCAGCTAAGGTGAGATACTGTCAGTCTATATGCACGGCAGCTGACTGCTACAGAAATGGCTGAAAAGAACAGGCCAGTAGAGAGGATGCAATGAAAGATAGCCAACACAAACACACCAGAGATTGTCCTTGGGTTTTTCCTCTTTTCTATACATTCACTCCTTGGGGAAAATTTAGTATCATGGTTTTAAATACCATTTCTATGCTAAAAATTCCCAAATTTATATCTCTGATCCAGACATTTTATACATCCAACACCCTATAGGACGTCCACATTCTTAACAGCACAGGCACACCGATCATAACATGCCCAATGGTGTTTCTTACCTCCCTCTTCACAATACCTTTATCCATTTCAGACAGAAACATTTACTCCTCACCATTTTTATGGTCCTTCCTTGGTACAAGCTGTCATCATCTTTGACCTGAACCATAGCAGGTGAGCCCCAGTTGGTCTCACTGCCTCTCCTCTCTCTGTCTTTAGGCTCTGCTCAACAGACCAACTAGAGAGGTCTTAGTAAAATGAAATTCACACATGTAACTCCCTTGCCAATTCTCTCCAAAGGCTTTCCATCTCACTCAGAGTAAGATCACACATGATTTACAGGGTCCCATGTAACTAGAACCCAACCAGTTTCTCAGACCTTATCTGAATCTCTCCTCTCCTTTCCTCTGCTCCATCTATCCTGGTCTCTCCTGTGGTTCCTCAAATACCACAGGCCCACTCCAGTCTGGAATCATTTGAGTTGATAGTTCTTCTGCCTACAGCATTGGATCCTTAGGCTTCCTCAAGATTAACTCCCTTGCTTTCTACTCTTTCTTTAAATATCAACTTTTCAGTACTGCCTGCTGTGACCATCATGTTTCTGATTTCAAACCTCCTTTCATTTATTTTGTGTCCATAGTACTTGTGACTTTTTAACCTATATGTAATTCATACTTTTTTATTTTTTATTTTTATTTTTATAATTTTTAATATGTACAACTCATAGTGCATGTATTTAGCATTTTTTTTTACATACAACTGTTTGTATACAAAGTATATTCGTACAATTCAGGTCTTCAATCATGCATTTAGGAAAATGATATCCATCTCATTCAACCACCTTTTCTTATTTTTTTTCCTTTTCTCCCCCTCCCTCCCCCGTTGCTCATATTTTTATAAGTAATAGGATATAATTTACATGTTTTCTATTTTATTTTCTGTCTCCCTTCCCCTCTGTTAGAATGTACATTCCGTACCAGCAGGATCCTTGCCTTTCAGTTCACTGGTGCATTTTGTGTATCTAGAACAGTGCATGATTTGTTAATGGTCATATTTGATGAGTGAGTTACCTGACAACTACTTCTCAATCTGCCATAGCCTGTGTGACCTTCATTGATTATGGACTTTCTTCTGAGTTTGAGCATCTTTTAAAATCAGCACAAGATGTGTAAGTTGAGACTATTAGTTTGTTTCTGTTCTAGCATTTTATCATTAATATTTTATAAGACCAAGCTTGGTGAAAGTTTCCTGTATTTCCTGAAATTAAGAAAGTTAGTGAACAAATATCTTTCCATATGTTATATTTGGCTTGGAAATCTATACTTCAGTGAATGGAATAAAAGTGAACTACATTATTTTTGGTGTATAACTGAGAAATAAAATCTGCCTTTTTAATCGCTGCACAATAACTTTGGATTAAGGTTCTAGGCTACTTTACAAAGAACAAAACCTACTTTGTAAAATGCAATTTTAAAATACATTTTTAGGTGTTATGGAGCAAATTTGCCAGTATCTTCTATTAGACTTTCAGTAATAAACATTATGAACGGATATAAATTTATCTCTCATAAAATTTACAGTTACAGTGGTGAAGATTTCCAAAATGCCCAAGGGCAAGGAAAAACATTATTTTCATGAGTTTTGGGGTACTTAATAAAGTTTACCTGTGTTTATTTCTAAATTCTCTCTAGAAATTTTATCTAATTATAATTGCCACAAAATTGTTTCTGTTTTGTGTCATATTGCTTTGGCTCAAAGAATATAAGCGTGGTAAGAAGAGAGTCATTCCAAATTTCAGTTGATCCATTATGTTCTCTTCTGTCTAATAAGTTAAGGAATATTGTGCATACACAGACACACATATACACTGAGTAAGAAAAAAATCGGGGTTCACATTTTTTAAGGAAAAAATGAATACCACATTAATGTCCAGAATTATGCTTTATGTAACTTAGTGATGCTAATTGGCTAAATATGCTTCTCAGTGTGGTCTAATTCACCTAGCACCAATCATATCATAGGCTAGATCTAGGTTACTTCTATATACTATCTAATACTATTGTATGCAAGTAAATTTCTCACTATACATATATTTTTAAAAATACTCATTCTATACTAATGATTCTGTGTTCATTATGACTTTTGGGACAAGAAATGTGCACACTCATGAAATAAGAACAAAATGTTTAATGATATTGACTTTAAAAATGTGTTGTAGGCCTTAGCATAATTTCAGAGACAAGGAAGGATAAAGACTTCATATTCAAGTAGCTGAAAATCCATGATGACAGACTGGAAAATACTATAAAGCTGAGCGTATTTTTTTTAAATTAATGAGTATTAAATTGAATAGATAACTTGAGACAAGAAAACTGCTAAATACAATTCTAGAATAAGCTTCATATATGTAAAACTTATTTTAAATAATAAGTTGATCATATTCTACTGGTTTATAAAATCAAAATCCAACATTTGAAAGCTGCATTAACTGTTTCAGTGCTCAGGGTACCCCCTGGAATATGATGGCTGCAATGTATTAACTGTATTGCTAATGATCCCACATGGATAATGCCATGTATAAAGTCTGATTGCGCCTTAGTGAATATTCTATGCTCTGGGAGAACATGACCCCAAAGATCTTTATGTCTGCTGAGCTTCACATAAGGATGAACTTACATAAGCTTGATATATTTCCCATTTGAATACTCCACATGGTATAAGATCATGCCTTTATTGTTCCCTAAGGTACCACCTTAATGTTACATCAGGATTTATGGATTTTGTAAAATGTGTTAGACCTCAGATCTTTCACTGTACTACTTAAACCTAATATACTGTAGTGGGGTAGTGATTCTAATATCTCTGCATCTTAACTGTGCATAGCATGGTGCTAAAGGAAAGACATCATCCAACGTCTAGTGCCTATGGATATTTTCCTAACAGCTTTCAAAACTCAATATACTGTGTTTTACTGGGAATTAATTTTAATTAGATTATTCAGAGTGCTAATCTAAATATTTTACAAGTCTATGCTTATTTGTTGTCAATACAGTATGAAAATCATTAATAATGAGCTTGATGCATTTGGATATTGCATTAATGCACTTCCACAGCTTATAAGATGCCCAAGTATACTTGCCATATGATGCATAAATTATACATTTGTGTAATATGTTTAGCATTATATTTCCTAAAAGTAGAGTGTAACCTTGCCAATCTTGTTATATTCTCTAATTGATTGTGAGAGTGGGTATCCTTTGAATAGACTTTTTACAGTTTCTTTCTTACAGAGATCTCTAGGTTAAAAAAAAAAACACAATTATTGTTTAAAAAAGAGTACACATGTGTTAGCAGAAAACATAGTGTCCTCCTTTTCAAATACAAAAAAAAAAAATCCACTAATTAAAATAACTTGAGACTTTGGACTAACACTGGCTTTCTCAATGGATTACTGCCCTTCTTATCTTTTGTAGAATTAGAGTAGTCTTAAGGGATTTTAAATTCACCTCTAGGAATCAATCTTACCAGATATTTCCCCCTTATTATCTTACATTTTAAAGGTCTATATGCAGAAACAGAGCATGGAAAAATTTTCTTCTTCTTGTTGCCTCTTCCCATGATTCCAGTATTTGACCCTATTTTCTGTATTTGTGAAGATCTTTAATTGTTCCAATTTAATGCAGTGTTCTTCCTTTTATGTTTGTGAACTCTGACTCCGCAAAAAATAATGCATGATAAAAGAGAGAGACTTGTTTGTAAAAATGATCATCACTTTTGGTAAGTCCACATCTAACAAAGAATAATTGCAAAAAAAAAAAAAAAATTAAAGGAATGACTGCATCTAGATTCCAGTGACTTCTCTTTAGTAAATGTTTCATGGCTGCTCTGAAACTGTTCAATTAGAGGATGATATGTAAATTTGCAGAGTTTCACCACTTTTTTGTTCTTTATTGGTTTAAAATTAACTGTGTAGAAAGTATTCTTGTTTGTAGGAGGAGCAGGGAGCATTTCAATCATCTTTGGCATGTCAGATTTCCTTAGAGGAAAGACAAGAATTTGCCTGCTGATCATTGGTCCTTTCAAAATCCTTGTTTTCTCCTTGTAGAGAAAAAATAATGGATCTGTAATAGTTGGTAGTCATCTATAAACTCTATGTCCTTGATGACTCGCTATCCTGACCATGGAATGTTGGTTTCAAATATAGAAACAAATCCAAAGTAGGGGATATAGCTTGTTACTTAATGGAGACAGGGTAGTATCTCAATCAGGTAAATGCATTATTCTTGTTAGAAATTCGTGTCCAGGAAACCAGGAAGCTCAAGGACAAATTATAAGAATTACTTATAATTCCATGTTGACTTTCATCTCTCCTTTTTTCATATCCATTCATCAGTCTAGTATTCATTTCTTACCTATTCTTTTACTCATTCACTCACCAAATATTTGTGGACCACCACTACTGTTCTAGGTTGGATGCTGGATGAGATTTAAGTTATGAAAAAGAAAGAATAAAAACATTAACTGAGTCACTGAAGGGGCTATGCATGAGCTTATATGGGATATATGCTAGATATGCACCTGACAAGGGGAGCAGTACTAGTTACTAGACTACCAGGACTACACTGACTGAGAATAGATCTTAGAGAGCCCTGCAAGCCAAGCTAAGCAGTTTAGCTTATACTTAGGGCATATTGTTATTCCTTTGTTACTGATCATGAAAAACCACATATTCCTTATTCTTCAAGATCTTTCCTTTCAAACACAGCAACTTTATGAATTCTCGTAGTCTTAGTTAAACTTATAAGGAAAGAATATGATAGATTGAATTACCTAGATTATAAAAATGCTTATATTAACACAGAAGAAAGGACAAACAACAAATATTTATGTAGAATATAAATGCTGTTCTAAGTCCACTTTTGCAAGCAGTATTTATGAAGCCCAGCCCAGAGACAAAAGAATGAAAAAAAGGGGGGGGGGCTGGGTAGGACCTCAAACCTTCCTCAAGAATTTTCCCAACTCAATTCTCATCTTCTGATGAAACTTTCATGTTGAGATATGTAGTCCTTTACATAAATGGCATCAGTGTATGTTAGTCCAGTGTTCAGTATCTGAGGACAATTATTTTACTACATTTCATATGAAATTATTTTAGACCAGAAATGCCTTTTTTAAAAACCATTCCAAATGTCTCCCAAGCATCCAGCTAAATACATTACAAACTCTTCTTGCTTTAGACTCAAAATAGAGGACAAAAAGGAACTATGAAACCTCCAGCCCTGAAATGCAAAAACAAAACCAAGAACTGATTGATCTTAAGATGCTGCTTAAATGGGAAGATTTGGTGAATTTAAGGAGCAAATCCCTTTAAGAGGGTTTTCTAATTTGAATAAAGTGTATCAAAAGTTGTATGAAAAAATCTTAAAATATCAAAGTTTATTCCCAAATAATGTTAACCCAAAACTTTAAATAGTTGTGATTAGATTACAAGTTCTATTTGCTATTGTTCAATTTGCCTCAGCAGCTTTGTTTCTCTCAGTCCCTCCAGTCTTATCAATTAGACAGTTGAACCTATGATGTGTATAATATTTTAAAAATTTTTATTTATTCTAATATATTATATACAACAGCAGAATGCAACTCAATTCATATTACACAACTAGAGCACAATTTTCATGTCTCTGGTTGTGTACAAAGTACAATTACACCATTCATCTTTTTATACATGTACTTAAGGTAATGGTGTTGATGTGTATAATTTTAATCAGATTTTTCAGACATACTGATAGAAGCTGGACTCTTAAATCTGATGTGACCTATCTAATATTTGCTTCTTAGATTTGTGGCATCATCGAATAGTTTCTACACCCATTAAAATATGGCAAAAAGCAAGGTTCATTAAAGCCGGACATTCTCTTCTCATCTGTAAATTTAGAACTTCAGATGGTACCTAATGCTTAGTGAGGGCTCAACAAATTCCTACTCAGTGCCCTCAGTGTGTCATGAACTGTCTGCAATATTGGAGCGTGGTAATATACAGGGGAGATGATTTCTGCCATGTAGAGATGAGGAATAAGGGAAGTTAGAGTTTTTTGAATATTTATGGTATTTCTGCACCTATGCTGAATGCTTTTTATGACTTCATTCAACTCAGATAATTTTATGAGTTTTTTGACACCAAAAAAAAAAAAAAAAAGAAAAAGGAAAAGGTGGTTGAATGATATGGATATCATTATCCTAAATGCATGATTGAAGACCTGAATGGTATGAATATACTTTGTATACAAACAGTTGTATGTAAAAAGATGCTATATATGTGCACTATGAATTGTAATACATACTACTATTGTAAAAAACAAACAAACAAAACCAAAAAAAAAAAAAAAAGAACAGTTGTTTTCTATTTCCATGTGTAATTTCAAGAAAAGGTAGCAGAACTTATATTTTGTTCCCATGAAACTGCATATTAATGTTTTATTTTCATTAAGTTGTTGCTTTTGAAAATATTTTTGAGTTTTACAAAGGTAAAACTTTAAAAGGTAGCCGGGTGCGGTGGCGCACTCCTGTAATCCCAGCACCTGGGAGGCTGAGGCAGGAGGATCGCAAGTTCAAAGTCAGCCTCAGCAATGGTGAGGCACTTAGCAACTCAGTGAGACCCTGTCTCTAATAAATTACAAAAAAAGGGCTAGGGATGTGGCCCAGTGGTCCAGTGCCCCTGAGTTCAATCCCCGGTACCAAAAAAAAAAAAAAAAAAAAAAAAAAAAAAAAAAAAAAAACTCTAAAAGGTAAGAGCATATTAGAAAGACTGCTCGTGTTATTCCATGTTACTGTAGTTAACAATTAATAAAGATAAGAACACAGAAATAAATACTACCTGAGCAGGATGGTACATAAACAATGTATTACAGAGGGAATTTATCACATTTGATGAATTTATAAAAAAAAAAAAAAAGAATGATTTTTCTGCTCATGAAAAAGGACTTTTTTTATGTTTTTAAATTATTTTTTCCAATCAGTTCCACTCTTGCTTTTTCATTTTGTAAAATTAGTGAGGAATGTAGCTTGATTTGCATTATTATTTTTAAAGGGAAACAAACATTTCCTTCAGCAAATTTTGTTACTCTAAAATATACATATATATATTTTTTAAATTTTATTGCATACTTCTATCAGACATACTAATAGCTCCTGGTAAGGGATTCTAAACATTAGCAATATGCCAGTGTTGTTTTTTTAATCTACAGGGAAAAAAATGACAATAGGGTTGAAATTTAAGGAATTTCACCAGAAAATTTATTTAAAGCTTTTCTCTTTACATGGATACAGTGACAGTTTTCCTGTTAGAGAGTAACTAATTTCCATAGCAACATCTGATGCTTACAAATGCAGGAGATTTTTGTTAATCATATTTGAAATTTTTAATCATATCCTCCAAAGTATTTAAAATGTCACTTTATTCCAGCAAATCCTTCCAATTTTGTTTTTAAAAAGTTTATTCAGCTCTGGGAACATCAAAAATTTTGAAATTTGTCCTAGACCTTTGGTTTTCGTTTTAAACACAAAGCATAGTTTTTAATGAAGGAAACTTGACAGTTTGGAGACTACATAATTGTAGCAGCAGAGGTGGCATCTACTGTTCAGTTGACACAGTGAATGGGTCCATCAAATTTCTTTGAATATGTCATGGAGCTTTTGAATATCTCAAAAACATTCCTTTGAAACTATCAGACAACTGTTTGATAGGGCTTTCTTATTTGTTAAGTCTCACAAGTTCTATTTTTCTCAGCATGCAGTGCTGAGCACAATGTGCAATGTTGACTGGCCTTTATTTAGATAAGCTGGGAGAGCATTAGTTTTCCTTGGGAAGTCATGCACATGCAAAATTAATTGAGGAACCAACAGACTTCTTCATTCCCAGCTGCAATTCAAATGACTCAGGTATAATCAAGTGCAGTTGAGAAAAGCCAAGCTATACAAAACTCAGCACTAAACAGTTGCTACTCACAGAATAAGGTGTTGGTTGTCTAATCCTCATTAAGAAAAATCACAATTTCCAAATAGAAAAAAAAGTTTTCCCTCTACTGTAGACTCAACAGTAGCAACTCTGCTGTTCCTCAACTAACATCTAGGGTGGAAGCTACTGATTTCAAATTCTTGCATCATTTTCTTCTCAGTGTTTTGAGAAAAGTTGTTTTCTCAATAATCACATAGGTCATCCTGACAAGTTGAATGACAATCTTTGAGCACAAGGATTTTCCAAACAATAGTTTTTCTGTTTTAAAGTGATATGAAGCAATAAATGTCTAAGGAACACGATATTTTAGACGAATTAGGTAAAGTTTTATCTCTTTCATGCATAGCTCATGCTCCACTAATCATCAAAATGATGTTTTTGTCAAAAACCATAGAAAATTCATTGAATTCTTTATTGTATTCAAAATAATATTCCCTTTTGTGGAGTTATTCACATTGTTCATTGAGCCTCAAAATTGTTTTTAATCATCTGAAACATGGAAGGTTTATCTGACTGTAATAATCACTTCTCTGCACTTAACGAAGATCCAAAGAATAAGATCTACTATTATCTCCTTTAATCTTGTTTTGTGTGGTTCAGTTTAGAACACATACTTGAATAATCTGCTGTCCAAAGTAGAGGTAGAATTTTTCTTTGATAGAATAAGAAGCTCTGTGTGCTCTTCTACAGTAGGATGACTACAGATAACAATGGTGTACTGTATATTGAGAAAAATCTAGAAGGAAGGATTTTGAATGTTTTCATCATAAAGAAATGCTAAATGTGAGGATATGTTTATACAGATTTAAATATGACACAATGTGTACATGTATTGAAATATCACGTGGTACCCCACAAATGTGCACAACTTTTATGTTTTTATATATCAGTTAAATTTGTTCTTTCATTTTATTAGGTTTGCCTTTTAATTCTGTTTATTATCCTATTCAAAGTTTTATTTATAAGTCCCTGAAAATATAAACTAATTTTCTATTCAAAACATTGCTTAGGTCGTGTATCAAGCTGGGCCTCTCGTTGGCTTATGGATAACGCATTTCAAATTTCAATTGGTTTGTATAAACATCCTTGCAATGTTTAAACAATTCAGGAAACCTGAAGTTTGATTAACTTGACCAATCCAATCATTTTCTAGGACTTTCCATGACTTACATGATTTAGTAGCAAAGAGTTAAAGACCAAATGCTACATTCTCATCAGTGACCTACTAACACATTTCAAGGACATGTTGGGAACAATTGAGGGGTTATGAATCTTTTAAAGTTAGAAAATTAGGACATAGATTAGAATCTAGGTTTGTTTCATTTTTGGAGAGAATAGTCAAGGAAGTCATGTTCTTTCTAAAAATAACTTGATTTCTGGAGAGAAAATGAATAGAGAATTCTGTTGCTCAGGGAGAGTTGGTTAAAAGGTGAACCTTGGAACTGCTACACTCTCCAAGGGAGTGCTTTTAGTGTTGCTCCCTGAAGACAACTAATGGATTGAAAAAGGACCAGGACAAGTGGTCACCAGAGGAAACCTGATGATGGGCAGCTGCAGCTGCACCTGTACCAAGCAGGAGGCATTTAGGATGAAGAGGGGTGTGTGAAGATACATTGGAGGTGTCGAACAGTGGAAGCAGCAAAGGAAGTGCCTCTTTCTTTCTCCTAGAGAAAAGTAGAAAAATGTGCAGCAAAATAGGGGCAAATGTGTAAGGGGAGAATAGTGAAAAAAAAAATGCAGAAAAGAGAGCGATGGTGTGGGATAACAATTCTATAGGTGTTTTGTAAAGCATAGCAAAGCTCAAGTAAAAATAAAAATCATTCTATGTTAAGCCATTGCAGAAAAGGATCACCCCCATATATTAACTTATACAAACAAGTAACAAAAAGGGATACAGGAGGGACTAAAGAAGATGATAAATATAACAATACTGCAACACTTATCAGATAATTTCCCACATTGTTAATAACTGATAGCATGAAGCCCCTACTTACACAATATTCCTGTATATAATGCTCAAGTATTTGGTTAATACACTAATAGTGTGTGCAGTTTGCAGCACTTCCTTTGTTAAATGGGAACTAGGTTTCAAGGCAGAGAATCTACTTGATGTTTCCAAGTTTAAAAGGGCTCTACTCAGGACAGCTTGAAACCTTGCCTCTTGATTCGGACATTATTTAGAGTCAGTGCAGTATCCTAGAAAGAACATGGATTTGGAGTCAGGAAGACCTGTATTCTGCTGTATATTAGCTGTGTGACTAATTTTCAAGGCTTCAGTTTTCTTTCATATAAAATGCAGATCATAAACTCTCTGTTTTAGGGGATTGTGAGGATTATTGTTGGTGACAAAGTGATGAGATATATGAGAAATTCAAAAATTAGAAGCTTCTGTCATTGTTCTAGTTATTGTTACTATTATTGAAAAGAGGTCATTTAATAATAGGACAATTTACCAGGTGTGGTGGTGCACGCCTGTAATTCCAGAGGCTGAAAAAAGAGGATGGAGAGTTCAAAGCCAGCCTCAGCAAAAAGTGAGGTGCTAAGCAACTCAGTGAGACCCTGTCTCTAAATAAAATACAAAATAGGCCTGGGGATGTGGCTTAGTGGTTCAGTGCCCCTGAGTTCAATCCCAGGTATTCCCTCAATCCCCCCCAAAATAGGATAATTTGATAAAGCTTCCAAAGGGAGTATGTAGAATATGAAGTAGTTCTTAAATTATGGTTAGGATGTGGGCTCCCTGTTGGAGCACAAATTTTAGGCAGAAAGCATTGGAAAAGACACCAGAGTGGAGAGTATGTGGAAAATGTCAAGCAGTTTGTTTCATTTGGCTGTTTGGAGGCATGTCCAAAGACCTCTCTCCAAAATACATTATGCATATTTTACTTCTGTATGGATTGCTGAACAGTCAATTTCATTGCAATGCTTATGATAGGTCTATGGTCTGCATGTTTTATATGCTTGTGGTGACTTTTCATTCTCAAGAATTTGCTGGGAGCAGTATGTAAATGCAGCCTCTTCTGTATTGCCAAGGTCTGTTTCTTACAAGTCAGAGTGAAAATCTACATCAAAATATCACTTGACTTCAAAGAACAATAATTTTTCACTTGTTTGTACTGAGGGACAGTGAACATTTGTGAAAGCTTCTACATTTATTTGCAGAATGCAGATTATACCTAGTTGGAAAAACTGCCCCAATCCTTTGCATATATTTGTTAAGCTGCAGATAAGCTCAGAACTTTCCAAAAGGAGAGTCTTCAGATGAGCATGACTTCTGAATTTCAGGTGGAACAGATCCCCCAAAAGGGGACATGGTTTTTCACTAAGTGGAGCAAGTTGGCTAAAAGCAAATCTTGGAATTGTGATGGCTTTGTAAATAGACTGAACTGAAGCAAGGATTTTGAGATTAGATTAATGCCAGCCTTAGCTGGAATAATTTGTGCTCTTGAGCATCTGCAGCTGTGAAATCACTGCAACATGCTCAAGTTGGATGTGATTCTCTTGTTCTGATCTCTGGTACATCTCAGCTCAAACAGATATCCACATGTAGAAACGGGTCACCCTGGGGAACACATGTTTTTCTGATATCCTCAAAGGGCTTTAGATTTACACATCAGCAAATGACTTACAATGAGGCTCAAAGAAAATACAAAATTTCCATCCTTAGATTGAAAATTAGTGACAGTTAAGAGAAAACTGCACACATTTCCACTTTTAACAACCCTCCAAAATAGAAAAATCACAAATGGCATCTCTGGTAAAGGCTAATATTTGATCCATATTTTTTCTTGTAGGCTATTTGCTAGAAAAGCAATAGATAAGAATATAGAACCAAGGACATTTTTTAATCAAGTAGAAAAATGTCAAGAAACTTAGCATACATTAAAAAAAGACTCATGTTCAGGTCAGCAAAAGTAGGAGAAATTACTAATCTATGATGAGAAGGGGAAATGGTATAGATTTTTCCTTGATTGAAAATAACTGGCTGAGTTTATGACAGTGAAAGGAATCCTTTATAGATTCTTCCATTTTCACTGGGTTAGATTTTAAACTTTTAAAAATTCATGATTCTGAACTACAACTCTATGCAACAATGCATGGGTTCATCTTACAAATAATTACAGTGAGAAGCCTCACATACAAAAATGCATTATATATTAATTTCAGAAACAGGGAAAACTAATTCAAGCTAGAAGTCAAAGAGTGATTAACCTTGAGTGGGGAAGAAGACTTGAAGAATGCACAAGGGTTTCTGGGTTGCACCTAAGCTGCCATTTCTTTTTCCTTTTTTTTTTTTTTTTTTTTGTACTGAAGATTGAACTCAGGGGCACTGGACCACTGGGCCACATCCCCAGCCCCTTTTTTTGTATTTTCTTAGAGACAGGGTCTCACTGAGTTGCTAAGTGCCTTGCCATTGCTGAGGCTGGCTTTGAACTCGCAATCCTCCTGCCTCAGCCTCCCAAGTGCTGGGATTACAGGTGTGTGCTACTGTGCCCTGCTTAAGCTGCCCTTTCTTGATCTGGATGCTAGTTACATAAGCTTGTTCACTGAATGAAAAATCCATCAGCTGTACCTTTAGGATGTTGTACCTCTCTGTGTTTGTCATGCTATGATGAAACAGTTTTTGACAATTTAGTTTCCATAAAAGTCTCTTGATAACTGCATAAGCATCTACTTCAACGGTTAAATTCTGTGGCTATGAAAATATGTCAGTGGTGATAAGGCATGGTGCCTGAGATGCACTGCAAGTCCTCATCATGCCAAAGATGAACACATTTCAAAGGCTCAGCATCTCCTTTAGTAGGAATGAGTCAAATGTGCATGTTAATAGAGCAACTGAGAAGCAGAATTTGAAAGTGTCTAGGAACAAATAAATAAAACAACCACAAGGCAAGCTTAGGGGACATTTGGGAAATCATATGACCTTTCTTAAAGTCAGAATTTCAAAAATATTTTTTCTAAGATTTTCATTACAAAGTAAGAAAATACACATTTCTATCAGGGGAAACATACAACTCTTTCCTAAAATAATGTAATTATAGTACGACATTATCGGGAGGCGATGTTTCATTCAATATTGTTTTTGGTGTCAAATGAAATTAGAACTTATTTTTTTTAAAACATATATTTATTTGTTTTAGTTGTACACAATTCCCTCATTCTCACGTGGTGCTGAGGATCAAACCCGGGCCGCACACTTGCTAGGCGAGTGCTCCACCGCTGAGCCACAACCCCAGCCCTAGAACTTATTTTTAACTGAGAAACATGTTCAAGGAATACATCTGTCCTTTGGAAGCATGGTGTTTAATTTTGTTTGCGGTATTTCTGTACCTAAACGGACTGCTTTCCAGTCATTATCACTCAGAGATGCCGAGAGAATCTATTTCTACTTATGTCCAGAGAATCAAAGCCAGACCCCCATTTTATGTAACAGAAGGTTCAAGTACAGGGCCACAGCATAGTACTGGTGCTTTTCTACACCAGTGGGGGACTTCTTGGCATAAGAGTCTGGGGACTGTCTTTGGTATCAGCCAGACCTTAGTCCAAGTGCTGCCGCTTAATGACGAAAGAAAGAAGAATTGCTTATTATTTTTTTTTTTTCTGCAAAGATCTACCTCTGAGGATTTTATTATTGTTTAAATGAGATAATATCTATAAATCTTTTGATAAATGCCCTCCACATGTTAAGTATGTGATAAATATCCACCAGTAGGATCAGCAGTAGTACTACCAATGATGGTAATAATAATAGTAATAGTAGTAGTAGTAGTAGTAATTATCCATTCACACCAGGAATGTTGCCAGTACTCCTTTACATATTAGCAACAATGCTGGTGGTAGTTTTGTGCAAATTTAGAATCCTGTTTCAACTTCAAATTTGGAATTACTTATCAATTTATTTCACGCAAGTTCTATTCCGTTAGATAGACATCTGCATATAAAACACAGAACTCTAACTTCTGAATATTCACCTCTCTTAATCTTTGCCCTGACTTCCTTTCACAGGGTCTTCTCTTCAATTATTAGTGTTATAAATGTTTAAATGCTAAATGTTAGGAAACATTTTCCATTTCTTTCTTATCTGAGGACTTCCTCCTTCAACAGATAGTTACGGCATGCCTGTTCCCTGTTGGTCATGATTGATTCTAGACAATAGTGAATAACAGGGGTCCTACCCTCATGAGAACTCCATTCCAGTGTGGAAGAAAGAAAATACATACGTACAGGAAGTAATGGCTGATTTTGATCATTTCTCTAAGGCAGCCCATAGGGGAAGTGATGAGGAGCAGCAGGCAGTAGGTTCCTCCTTAGACACCTGTGATGGACTCATCTCTCCATGAGCGTGCCTTTTGCATTGAGACCTGGCAAGAGGAAACCATGAAGAAGGTACAGAAAGAGCAAAGGCCCTTGAGCCAGGGCTTGCTGAGCACATTCAGAGAAAAGCAAGGTCAGCAGGCATGCAGCCACAGGAAGGAGACAGGTGAGAGAGGCCTCAGGGAACAAGGGGAAGATATTACGGGGCTTTTAGACCATGGAAGCTCCCTGGACAATCATGAGCAGAGGGCAACACATTCACTTCGGTTTTGAAAAACTCCACTGGATGCTGGCGGGGAATGCCACAGAGGATTTGAGGAGGAAGCAGTAGTCTAGGTGAGAGATGGCAGAGGTCAAGAGAAAGACTTCATGAAGAGGACGACTCAGTGCAGAGGAGACTATTTTAAGTTTGAAAAGTAATAGGGAATGTTTGCAAAATATGCCAAAACCATCCACTCTTTTCTGAATATGGTGAGGTGGTGAGAGCAATGTCAGCTTCCCTGGGGCTTGTCATTAAGAATGTACCCACGGCTCAGTAGTAACCACCACTAATAGGTGCAAGTTAGTAGGAACTGTCCATGTAGGTGACTTCATAGATATTCTTCATAAATCACAAGAGAGGGGCATAGGTGAACCAGCCCAGGTCTCCTCTACTGAAGAAAGAATGTCAAATTACTCCCCTACTATGGAATAAAACCTTTTCATTACGAGAAAGAAAATGAAAGCTTGAGAAATGTTAAGTCACAAGAATAATATAAGCTATCCTTTAGTGCAGAGTGTGCCCTTTAAAGCACGTCATATAGGTTCACTCATTTAATCAACATAAGAGTCCTCAGAGGCAAGTCCTAAGGCTGGTGTTATTGTTTGTTTCTCTCCAGCTTTACAGAGGAGAAAGCCCAAACACGGAGAGGATAAATACTTTTTCAAGTTTCTACAGCTAGAAAGCGTCTGAAATGGGACATACACAGCCTCCTCCAGATTCCTGATACTGACAGTATTTCCTCTAAGTGTGTGTAGACTGTCCCTAGTAGGATGCGATTCTAAAGAGATTTCTGTAGTGTAGGCTGTGCTGTGTGGCCTGCCTCTAGGCTTTTCCTTCTTTCTTTTCTGTGCTATTCCCATTCCCTGGGCTATTCACATTCCCAATCCAGTTCTTTTTAGCCTATTACCACTGCCTTTCTTAGATAGAAATTTTGGAGAATATAAATATGCGCTCATTATAAAATGGGTTCTGATGACCTTTTAGTATTTGTTGTGTTCAAACTGTAAGCAGCAGTTAAAGATGAAAGGAATTGGCATTGAGCCTTCTTAATTATTGTGCCTGTTTCAGACCTTTAATATAGCGCTGGCTCTTGCTGACACATCTAAATGAGGTTTACAGAACCCGGAGCTGTGAATTCAGTGCTCATTAAGAGAGGACTGACAGGGCTGTGGAGTTTTCCTTTTACCCTTTTAGAAAAGAAATCACCATAGATCTCAGATTTAGATGTTTTATTTTACCTGTGGATTACCTGCTGATTTGGAATTATTGTAAGTGTACACTTCTAAAGGAAAGCCTGAAATGAGATCACAGAAGCATGGCAAGAGAGAATGGAGGCTGCGCTTGGTCAGGCTTTCTGAATTCTGTAAGGCACAGCTGATACAACTAGCATTAGAACTCAATCCACACTGTAAATCGTGCTGTCCAAGTAGCATTAAGAAGCATGGCTCATGGTTCTGTGAATCTTACCTGCACAGTTACTATGGCCATCTCCCTCCTGGTTGCAAGTCTTCAACTGGTTTTCTGGCCTCCAGGAACTTCTCATTTGAACTTGCCTATATATCACTGCCAAATTTGACTTCTAAAAGGGACAGTTCTGGCCATACAGTATTCCCCCAAGATTTGTTGCTGGTGCCCTGTTTTGCAGTGAATTATATATGAACTCATTTTATAGATTACCTGTCAGTATTCATGTAATGGTATTAGAGATATTAAGTCAACCGGTTAAGGTCAAAAGGTAAACAACAAATTAGTATATTTGCAAAAATGGTGGGAAAATAGTTTTCTTTTGTGTGGATAGAACAGAGCATGGGGAAGAAGGAAGAAGCTTATGGCAAAAAAAAAAAAAACATGTAGATGAGGACTTGAGTTCCAGAGCAAAGCTAATGGAAAAAGACATCACAACTAAGCTAAATATGGTGGCAGAGTCTCAACATAAAAAAACACAAACAAACATGTACTGAAATATGAACATTGGGCAATGACTAAGAGAACCAGAAAAAGATAAATGGGATTTAGATTCTGAAAGAAAAGCCAATCTGAATTAAAAAAAAAAAACAAAAACAAAAACAAAAAAAACCACAGAATAACTTCCTGACCATGCTCAATTCCTACCATTAACCTTCTTTTCAGTGAGAAGAATTATAGACAGATGTTGGAACTGTATACTATCGTCATGCTTGTATATAACTAATGTTTATGCTTACTCCGTAGTTCTTATTTCAGTCTTTCTCAACTCATTCTTCTCTGGTCAACATGAAATTCTGAGTATGAATTCAGCTATGGTTACAAATAGACTTTGTGCCCGAGGTATACGAATGCAGAGTGGACAAAGAAATCAACATACTTTCTGCCTGATACTTCATCAGAGTTTATTCCTATGTGAGTGAGCAAGGTGTCACAAATACATTTTCAACTTAATATCCCATTTCTTTGTTGTGTGGTTCATATTCTTAAAGGATCTCATATCTCTATAGTTTTTAGGGTCTCCTGACACATAGGCAATATTCTCACCTTCATACTTACTTCTAACAGTGACCAAGATAATTAGCAAATAGAAAAATGCTTTAGGGGAGTATTCAATTTAAAAAAAAAAAAAACAGTTGTGAATGTGAATTTCCTTATTCTGACTTTCAAAAATCTCAGAACGGTCAAGGTTATTTGGCAGTTTGTTCGTTGAATGAACAATTAGTGCCTCATATGTCATTCACTATGCTTGGTTCTAGGGAAACTTAAATGAATAACTCACTACTCCTAGTGACATATCTTTGTCTGGCTGAAAAGTGAAAAATTATTCCCTTGGGGATTTGGCTGGTGAAGCTTCTGGTTCAGATGATTTTTCCTCCTTTACAACAATATGGGACACTGAGCTTTGGGTACATAGGAGTAAATAGTGCCAGTCTCTCCTACCATGCTCTTTTGAAAGTGACGGTAATTCTAACCCCAAGAAAGGCCATGTAATTTCATAACCCAAAAACTAAGGGAGAATAAATAATTTTTGCATGCTTTGTGATGTGAGTAGTTTCTTTTTCTTTTTCTTCTTTGAATGAAACACTGTATTTACAGAATATTAAGCTTATTAACACCATTATAAGTACCTTGCTCTATCTCTTTATTATTTCATAGTCTATTAATGCCCTCTTAGATATAATGGATATTATAACATTGGTTCACATTGCACAGTAATTTCTTTTGGTACATTACTAGACAATAATAACACCTGCCTACTCAATGCACATTAATATCATCAGCTGCAATAATTTAGCTGGTACAAAAGGAAAAGCTATGTGTTAATGCATAGCTCTTCCCTTCTTCTTATCCTTTTCCATGTCTTTGTGTTTCTGTGTCATAATAATAATGCCTAGAAAGAAAATTATCTCTCACCATTTAATACATCATACATTTTCCATAAAATTGATGCTGTTTTATTCACAGATGACCTGCTTCTTGGTGAGGATTTGTTAGCAAAGCAAGCCTTTGCTGAAATTTCCTTACATTTTGTTTGTGATGAAATCTGCTGTCAGCATGAGGACCTTTTTCAGTGAGTATCTTGTCAACTCAAATGTTCTCTTTCATTCTTGAACAACTTTTCCTCACTTTCAAAATACAGCAAATATATTCTTCCTTCCTCAAATGGCAATTATTATTTATCAAATGACAGAAAAGACTTCAATTAATTTCATAAGTAAATGTTATTTTAAAATATAGTCAGATAAACTGAGTATTAATAGCAATATGAAAAATTTTAAAATAAAACAACAAATCCCAATCATTTGTAAGTCAAAAACAAAACAAAGTATACTATATTTTCCACATAACTATTTTTTTCAAAGAGAAAAACAAAATTACAATTATGCATTGTACAAATAATACATATTAAGACTGCCAGAAAGACTGTGTGAGGCTCTCAGTGGGCCTATTTACCTTGAAAATAATTAAACAAGAACAAAAAAACTTTAAAATCTCTGGCAAATGTTTTAAGGACATGTAGCAGAGACTTGTTTATTCAAGAAAACAAACTAAATCTCTAAGAATAGTGATTCTGTTGTATTTAAGCCTTCTTCTTCCCCCTCCTCTCCCTCCATGTTGTGAAAGGCTAGTCTGGACTGTCGGCAGGAAGTTGAAAACTCTCCCTGAAACACTCAGTTTAGGGCTGCAGTTTGATTTTGAGAAGTATAAGCCACCAGTACCACTCAACTCCCCATCTATGCCCCATCTCCATGTGGTAGAATCTCTATTCCAAGCATGCATAACCAAGAAGGTCCTTTCTGCCATCCCATCTTTGCTGGTAGGATTGAAGCTCTATCTTAGGCATGTTAAGTTGAGAATACTGAATTCTACCCCAACACACCTTCGGTTTGCTCATAAGTGAAATCCTAGAAGACCAGTAGCTAACATGCTTCCCTGGGACAGAAACTCCTTCTATTGTAGAGGTGTTACTCTGTGAGAATCTGGCCATTGTCCCCACCCCGCATGATGATACTAATGTTGAAGGTCTGCCCAGAAAATAGGCAGGTTATAAGGACTGAAAGTCCCATCATTTTTTCTGAGGAGACAGACTTTATTTGGAACAGAGCATGAGGAACCTCATACCTAAGGGTATTTTTTTAAAAACAGTAGCGATCTTGGTGGAAAGCAATTAAGAGGGGCCTGGTGGTAGCAAGTGAAAGAGCAGACCAGCCAGAAGATTAAGGAAAGAACCAGAGAAAGAAGATCCCGCTAGGATACCACTCACCCTCTTGGGCCCAGAAAGCCATGAACAGATGCTAAGCCGAGATCAGGAGTAGTAAAAATGGAATATGGAACAGATTTGAAAACAAACTATAATTAGATCCACCAGAGAAGGACCTTGATCTTTATTGGCTCAAGGGACTTATAGTCAACATCTTTCTGAGGAAAGAGCTACTCTGGCCCAGGAATGACTTCTAAGAAACACATTTAAAAATAAATCACACTCATCCCTGAAGATCTGGATAATGGTACACATGCCCAACTGCTCTGTCACAGGAGGAACTGGAAGAAGAGATAACAAGCCACTAGTCTCTGGCTAAATACGTGTCAAGATCCTAATGCCCCTGAACTGTGAAATCTCCAAGCCACAGAAGCATCCAGTGTTCTAACTGGCTAAGGGGGATTAAGCAAAACCTAAGACCAATAAGTGATTTTGTGTTGCCTCAATGGAGAGTCCTAGGAAGCAAGGCTAAAATGACTTAAAAAATAGGAAAAAGTAGTGAGCAGTGACATTGGAGGCTACATACTGCAGGAGAAAGGGAACTCATGGAATTATTACCAAATCACAAACTACATAAACAGAACCAAACAACAACAGTAACACTAACCTGTCTAAGAAAGGGAGGATTAGTAAACATATAGAGTTGATTATGAATATGTTCAAGAAACTAAAGGAAACCATGTTTTCTCCCCATCTATGAGTTGCCTTTTCATTCTTTAATTGTGTCCTCTGCTGTGGAGAAACTTTTCAGTTTGATGCAATTCTGCTCATTCAGTTTTATTTTTGTTATGTCTACTTTTACTGTTCTGTCCAAAAAATTATTAGCCAGACTTATGTAGAGAAGCCTTTCCCATATTTTCTTATAGTAGCTTTATGGTTTCAGATCTTACATTATGTCTTTAATCCAGCTTGAGTTGCCTTTTCTATATGGTGTGGATGAGTCCAATTTCATTTCTTTGTATGCAAATATCTAGTTTTTAAAATATATAACCTGACTTAAAAACAGGCAAAAGGGCTGGGGCTGTGGCTCAGCGGCAGAGCACTCGCCTCGCACGTGCGCGGCCCGGGTTCGATCCTCAGCACCACGTAAACATAAAATGCATTGTATTGTGTACAACTAAAGTAAATAAATAAATATTAAAAAAAAAAACAGGCAAAAGACATTAATAGACATTTATTAAGAACACAAATGAATGGCCAACAGGTATAAGAAAAAGAGCTGAGCATCACTAACCACCAGGCAATTGCAAATCAAAATCACAGGATTTATCACCTCATACCCATTAGAATGACTATTATGGAGATTGGGTTGGTTGAGTACATGCTTAGCATGCATGAGAGACCCAGGTTCAATCCCTGGCACATACATACAAATAAAATGGATGTTGCTAAAAATGACAAATTTAAGTTTTGCTGAAGATAAGAAAAGGAATCTTTTGCACCGTGTTTAGAGGAATGCAAATTGGCATAATATTATGGGAAATAGTACAGAGATTTCTTAAAATATTAAAAATAGAGGTATCTTATGATCCACTTTTCCCACTTCTGGGCATGTATATTCAAAGGAAATGAAATGAAAGATTCTAAGAGATATCTGTACTGCTATTGTTCATTTGCAGCATTCTTTACCATAGCCAAGATAAGGAAATAACTAAATGTTCATTGATGGATTAAAGGATAAATATGTGTGTGTGTGTGTGTGTGTGTGTATACTTTTAAAGGCTGAATAATATTAATACATATATGATATAGTATTATTACATGTGAATTTATAAGAATATTATTTACCTTAATTAAGGAGATCCTGTTACAACATGGGTAAACCTGGAGGACATGCTAAGTGAAATAGGTCAGACCCAGAAAGATAAATATTACATGGTCTCACTTATATACAGAATCAGAAATATTTAACCTAATAGAAACAAAGAATACAAGGGTGGTTCCCAGGAGCTGTATGTGGGGATGGATGGGTGGAATGGGATGACATTGATCAAAGGATGCAATGTTTCAATTATGCTAGTTGAGTCCTGGAAATCTAGGGTACACCAATGTGACAGCAGTAAACACTACTGTGTTGTATGCTTGAAATTTGTTGGGGGAGTAGATCTTGTTCTCACCACACACACACACACACACGCATGCATATACACACAAAGAATAACAATGCGAGGTGATGGATATGTTAATTCAGTTTATTTGGGTGATTATTTCAATACATATCATTATTTATGTTTAAAAATCAAGTTGTAATTTTTATTTGTCAATTAAACCTCAAGCTGAAAAAATAAAACAAAAAAATAGAATAAGGTGTTTTTTTTTTTTTTCTTTTTAATTCAAAGTAGTTGTATTTATAATAGTAGAATGCATTACAATTTATAATACACATATAGAGCCTCTTTTTACATAACACTGTATACAAAGTATATTTGTACTATTCAAGTATTCAATCATGCATTTAGGATAATGAAATCCATCTTATTATACCGCCTTTTCTTTTTTCCCCTCCATAACCCCCTTGCTCCCTCCCTTCTCCTCCCTCCCCTTTGACCATTCTAGCGTTCCTCTAATCCTCCTATGTATCCATAGAATGTATCCATTCTAGCGTTCCTCTAATCCTCCCAACACCCAACACCACTGTGAATCTGCCTCCTTATATCAGAGAAAACATTTGGTATTTGGATTTTTGAGATTGACTAACTTCACTTAGGATTATATTCTCCAACTTCATCCATTTACCTGCGAATGCCATTATTTTATTCTCTTTTATTGCTGAGTAATACTCCATTGTGTGTATATACCACATTTTCTTAATGCACTCGTCTACTGCAGGACATCTAGGTTGGTTCCACAACCTAGCTATTGTGAATTATGCTGCTAAACATTGAGATGGCTGTGTCACTGTAATATGCTGTTTAAGTCCTTTGGGAATAGACCCAGGAGTGGGATGGCTAGGTCATAGGGTGGTTCTATTTCCAGTTTTCCAAGAAATCTCCATACTGCTTTCTATAATGGCTGCACCATTTTGCAGTCCCACCAGCAATGTATGAGTGTGCTTTTTACCCCACATCCTCTCCAACATTTATTGTTGTTTGTATTCTTAATAGCTGCCATTCTGACTGGAGTGAAATGAAATCTTAGGGTAGTTTTGATTTGCATCTCTCTAATTACCAGTGATGTTGAGCATTTTTTCATGTATTTGTTGATTTATTGTATATCTTCTTCTGAGAAGTGTCTGTTCAGTTCCTTGGCTCATTTATTGATTGGGTTGTTTGTTTTTTTGGTGTTGAGTTTTTTGAGTTCTTTATATATTCTAGAAATTAGTGCTCTGTCTGATGTGCATGTATTAAATATTTGTTCCCAGTTAGTTGGCTCTCAATTCACCTCACTGATTGTTTATTTTGCTTCAAGCTTTTTAGTTTGAATCTATCCCATTCATTAATGTTTCTTTTGCTTCAAGCTTTTTAGTTTGAATCTATCCCATTCATTAATTCTTGATACTAATTCTTGCGCTACAGGATTCTTATTAAGAAACTTGGGGCCTAATCCGACATGTTGGAAATTGGAGCTTATTTTTTCTTCTATTAGGTGTCTCTGGTCTAATTCCTAGGTCCTTGTTCCACTTTGAATTGAATTTTGTGCATGGTGAGAGATAAGGGTATAATTTCATTTTGTTGTATATGGATTTCCAGTTTTCCCAGCACCATAAGTTGAAGAGGCTATCCTTTCTCCACTGTACATTTTTGGTACCTTTGTCTAATATAAGATAGCTGAAATTATATGTATTAGTCTCTGTGTCCTCAATTCTGTACCATTGGTCTACCTGTCTGTTTTGGTGCCAATACCATGCTGTTTTTGTTACTATTGCTCTATAGTATAATTTAAAGTCTGGTATGGTGATGCCACCAGCTTCACTTTTCTTGCTAAGGATTGCTTTAGCTATTCTGGTCTCTTATTTTTCCAGATGAATTTCATGACTGCTTTTTCTATTTCTTTGAGGAATGTCATTGGGATTTTGATTGGAATTGCATTGAATCTGTATAATGCTTTTTGGTAGTATGGGACATTTTGACAATATTAATTCTGCCTATCCAAGAACAAGGAAGGTCTTTCCATCTTCTGAGGTCTTCTATAATTTCGTTCTTTAGTGTTCTATAGTTTTCTTTATAGAGGTCTTTCACCTCTATCGTTAAGTTGATTCTCAGGTATTTTATTTTATTTTTTGATGCTATTGTAAATGGGGTAGTTTTCATCATTTCCCTTTCAGAGGATTTGTCACTGATGTACAAAAATGCCTTTGACTTATGGGTATTGATTTTGTATCCTGCTACTTTGTCGAATTCATTTACTAGTTGTAAAAGTTTTCTGGTAGAGTTTTTTGGGTCTTCTAGGTATATTATCATGTCATCAGCAAATAGTGCTAATTTGAGCTCTTCTTTTCCTATCTGGATCCCTTTAATTTCTTTCATCTGTCTAATTGCTCTGGCCAGAGTTTCAAGTACTATGTTAAATAGCAGTGGTGAAAGGGGGCATCCCTGTCTTGTTCTAGTTTTTAGAGGGAATGCTTTCAATTTTTCTCCATTTAAGATAATGTTAGCCTGGGGCTTTGCATAAATAGCTTTTATGATGTTGAGATATGTTCCTGTTATTCCTAGTTTTTCTAGTGTTTTGAACATAAAGGGGTGTTGTATTTTGTCAAATGCTTTTTCTGCATCTATTGAGATGATCATATGTTTTTATCTTTAAGTCTATTGATGTGATGTATTCTGTTTATTGATTTCCATATGGTGAACCAATCTTGCATCCCTGGGATAAACCCCACTTGATTGTGGTGCACTATCTTTTTGATATGTTTTTGTATTCTATTTGCCAGGGTTTTGTTGAGAATTTTTGCATCTATGTTCATTAAAGATATTGGTCTGAAGTTTTCCTTTCTGGCTGTGTCTTTGCCTGGGTTTGGAATTAATGTAATATTGGCCTCATAGAAAGAGTCTGGGAGAGCTCCCTTTTTTTCTATTTCTTAAAATAAGTTGAAGAGCAATGGTATTAGTTTTTCTTTGAAGGTCTTGTAGAACTCGGCTGTAACCCCATCAGGTCCTGGGATTTTTCTAGCTGGTAGTTTTTTGATTGCGTCTTCTATTTCCTCACTTGAAATTTATTTGTTTAAATTGTGTATATCCTCCAGTTCCAATTTGGGCAATTGATACAACTCTAGAAATCTGTCAATGTCTTCAATATTTTCTATTTTATTAGAGTACAAGTTTTCAAAGTAATTTCTAATTGTCCTCTGTATATCTGAGGTGTTTGTTGTGATATTTCCTTTTTCATTATGGATGTTAGTGATTTGAGTTTTTTCTCTCTTTTTTGTTAGTATCACTAAGGGTCTGTCACTTTTATTTATTTTTTCAAAGAACCATCTTTTAGTTTTGTCAATTCTTTTAATTGTTTCTTTAGTCTCAATTTCATTGATTTCAGCTCTGATTTTAATTATTTCCTGTCTTCTATTCCTCTTAGTGTTGGTCTGTTCTTCCTTTTCTAGTGCTTTGAGGTGTGATGTTAGGTCATTTATTTGTTGTTTTTTCTTTTCCTTTTAAGGAATGAACTCAGTACAATGAATTTTCCTCTTACTACTGCCTTCATAGTGTCCCAGAGATTTCTATACGATGTATCTGTGTTCTCATTTACCTCTCGGAATTTTTTAATCTCCTCCTTGATGTCTTCTTCAACCCCTTGTTCATTCAGTAGCATGTTATTTAGCTTCCAGTTGTTGGAGTAGTTTTTTTTTTTTTATTTCTTATTTTATCATTGATTTCCAATTTCATCCCATTATGGTCTGATAGAATGCAAGGTACTATCTCTACTTTTTTATATTTGCTGAGAGTTGCCTTGTGGCATAATATATGGTCTATTTTGGAGAAGGAGCCTTGTGCTGCTGAGAAGAAAGTGTATTTGCTTACTGAGGGATGAAATATTCTATATATGTCCGTTAGGTCTAAGTTATTAATTGTTTTAATGAGGCTTAAAGTTTCTTTATTTAGCTTTTGTTTGGATGATCTATCCAGCAGTGAGAGAGGTGTGTTGAAGTCCCCTAGGATAACTGTGTTGTGATCTATTTTACTCTTGAACTTGAGAAGAGTTTGTTTGATGAATGTATGTGCTCCATTAATTGGGGCATATAGATTTATAATTGTTATATCTTGTTGATGAATGGTTCCCTTAATCAGTAAGAAATATCCATCTTTGTCCCTTTTGATTAACTTTGGTTTGAAGTCTACCTTATTTGGTATGAGAATGGAAACCCCTGCTTGCTTCCATGGCCCATGTGAGTAGTAAGATTTTTCCCAGCCTTTCACCTTCAGTCTATTGATGTCTTTTTCTATGAGGTGGGTTTCTTGGAGACAGCATATTGTTGGGTCATTTCTTTTAAACCAGTCTGACAATCTGTGTCTTTTGAATGGTGAATTTAGGCCATCAACATTCAAGGTTATTATTGAGATGTGATTCGTATTCCCATCCATTTTTATTTGTTTATGGTATGGTATTTAACTTGATTTGGTTTCTCCTCTGGTTGGTAATTCCTTTAGTTTAATATCTCCCTTTGTTGATTTTCATTGCTATTTTTCTTATCTTCTTCGTGGAATATTTTGCCCAGGATGTTCAGAAGTGCTGGTTTTTGAGTTGTGAACTCTCTTAACTTTTGTTTGTCATGGAAGGTTTTTATTTCATTTTCGAATCTAAACCTTAATTTTGCTGGGTATAAGATTCTTGGTTGATATCCCTTTTTTTTTCAGAGCTTGAAATATGCTATTCCAGGATCTTCTAGCTTTTAAGGTCTGGATTGAAAAATCTGAACATAGTCTAATTGGTTTCCCCCTATATGTAATCTGCTTCCTTTCTCTTGTGGCTTTTAATATTCTCTCCTTGTTCAGTATATTAGGCATTTTCATTATGATGTGCCTTGGTGTGGATATGTTATGATTTTGTACATTTGGTGTTTGGTAAGCCTCTTGAACTTGGTTTTCCCATTCATTCCTCAAGTTTGGAAAATTTCCTGCCATTATTTCATTGAATAAATTACTCATTCCTTTGGCTTGAAACTCTGCACCTTCTTCTACCCCAATCACTCTTAAATTTGGTCTTTATATGTTGTCCCATATTTCTTGAATGTTCTGTTCTTGATTTTTTTTTCCATTTTTGCTGTGTTTTCTACAATTTTTCCCAGATTGTATATTTTGTCTTCATTATCTGAGGTTCTTTCTTCCAGGTGGTCTAATCTATTGGTGATGTTTTCAATAGAGCATTTAATTTGGTTTATTGCTTCTTTCATTTCAAGAATTTCTGTTTGGTTTCTCTTTAGAACCTCTATCTCTCTATTGAAGTAGTCTTTTTGCTTCTTGCATTTGTTTATGAAGTTCTTTGTCAAAGTGATCTTTTACTACCTGTATTTGCTCTCTCACCTCCTTCTTGAATTCATCCTTGAGGTCCATAATCATTTGGATTACATATTTCCTGAATTCCTGTTCTGACATTAGATCTACTGTGCTTGCCAAGGTATTTGCTAAGGAGGTATGTTGATTTGTTTGGGACATTTCTTTCCTTGTTTTTTCATATCGTTTATGTGTCTTTTCTTTTAGCACTGTGGAACCTTGACTTTTTTTGTTTTTACCTTAAAGCCTAATCATGCTCCTGTTGTACAATGCTATCAGCTCCCTTTATATATACTTTACACCTTAAAACCAGACATTTTATATTCAGTTAATCACAATTTGGTCACAATGTACAGAGTTAGAGAATTTAAAGGTTGTCTCCAATATACTCTGAGTGATTGTAATAGGGTTTATAATTTCAGATATTGGGAACAAAGGTGATATGCTTAAGAGGAAGGACGGAAGGATATATCTTCCCCCGCCCCTTAGGAAGTGTAAAAAGAGAAATCTATGGAAGTAGTTTAATAGCAGAAGAGAGAGGAAAGGAATTGGAGTGAACAATTTAGTGTGAAGACCGATGTATATTTCAGCTAAGCTTTTGCAAACGTTGAGAGAAATTAGAAAATGTCCGGGTAGTAAGAATTAGTGAAAGAGAGAAGACAGGGTGAGTCAAAAAAAAAAAAAGGGGAGAGAGAGAGAGAGAGAGAGAGAGGAGACTATATAAAACACCCTTTTGATATACTATTCAGTTGCCCCAGTTCTAAAATTTCTAGTTCTTGTATACAACTTGTTTTCGTCTCTGGTGAGAATGTAGGGGAAGGGTGTAGATAAGAAAGATGAGGGAAGAAGGAAAGAGAGACAAGAGGGAATGAAAATGAGAAAGAAAAAATAAAAAAAGAAAGAAAAATAAAGCAACACAAAACAACAACAACAACAACAAACAACACAAAGTAGAACCCACAAGTCTCAGTTAGGCAGCCTTTTCTCTTCCTCTCTCAGCTTGTTAAATTAGCTGTCTGGCAGATCTGCCCAGGCTGTTGCTGAGAATTTGTGGGTGGAGTCAAGTCGGTGTACCTGGTTAGCGAGGAGTGATGCTGGGGATGGGGCTTTGTGTGGCTGGTCTTGAAAATTGATCCTCCAGATGGCATCTACTCTCTGTGCTCTTCCTCAGTTGAAGGGTCACAGGGGGTCCTCACGCTGGACTCACTGGCTGTCGATGATCTTCCCAGTCATGGGTTCCTCCTTCCCTCCTTGCCTGTTTGCTGGTCTCTGTGCTGCTTTCTCTCTGGCTTTACTGCTGAGGGTCGTGTCCAGCCGAGTGTGGATTTGAACTGGCGTTGTCGCCCTGCGGTCTCCCGTGGTCTCCCAGCTCTGATTGCGTTGTTTTCGCTGGTTTCACTGCTGAAGGTCATGGCGTGCCGAGTGTGGATTTGTTCTGGTGTTGCAGTCGCGTGGTCTCCCCGCTCTGGACTTGTTCCGAACTGCCTGTGCTCCGGGTGGTGCTGCTGAAGCCACGCCGCACTAGGCGCTGCAGACAGCTTGTCCTGCTCGCTCCCCAGTCGCACTATTCAAACCATCCAGGAGTTGAGCATTTTCAGTCTATATATATATATGCTGAAAAGCTATTTATCTGCTTTGTTGGATTCTTTCCCTGGAGCAGCCCTAAAGAACGGCTTCCTCTAATCCACCATCTTGGATCCCCCCAGAAAGTGTCAGAATAAGGTCTTAAACCACAAGAGCCTCTCAATAGATGCAGAGAAAATATTCACAAATTTCACACCCTTTCATGACACAATACTCAAAAGAGTAGGAAAAAGAGAATTACCTTAACTATATAAAAAAATCTATGAAAATTCCACAACTAACTTCATTCCTAATGCTCAATATTTTCCCTAAGATTGAGAAAACACAAGGACATTTGCTCTCACTACTTCTATCCAATGTTGTGCTGGAGGATCTAGCCTGTGCAACTAGGCAAGAAAAAAAAAATAGAAAATTCTGTTTCTCAGATGGTATGGTATTATATACAAATACACAGCGAACAGTACTGTTAATATAGCAATGGTCCACAAATTGAGCAAAAATTTAACACGCTCTTATCAAGAGCCTAGCTGGCTTATTTCATAGAAATTGACAAGCTAATTCTAAAATTGATATGTAAATTCAGTGAACCCAGAGTAGCTAAAACAGTCTTGAAAAAGAAGAGTAACGTTGGATGATATACACTTTTAAATTCTGAAACTTACTACAAAGCTACATGAGTCAAGATGATGTGGTTCCAGTATAAAGCTAGAAGTGCTGATCAGAGGAGTAGACAGAGAGTCTGGAAATAAACTCCTATGTCTAAGGTCAATTGAAATCAATGAGGATACCAAGACATTTCAATGAAAAAAAAAAAAAAAGAAATTTTTAAATAAATTGTCCTCTGATGACTGGGTGTCCACATGCAAAAGAATAAATATTTGGACCTCTGCTTCATACCATACTAAAAGAAAAGTCATAATGAATCAAAAGCCTAATTGTAAGAACTAAAAATATAAAATGCAAGTAAATCTTTGTAAACCTTAAGTTGGCAATAGTTTCCTAGAGTAGATGCAATGTAGATAAGCTGGACTTCATAAGATTTTAAAACTTTTATACTTCAGAGCACCATAAAAAAACTGAAAAGACATCCCACAGAATTGGATATTTTTGCAAACTATCTCAGAAAGAACTTGTATTCTGGATATATAAAGAATTCTTACAATTGAATAATCAACAGACAAATAACTCAATCAAATGGGCAAATTATTTGAGTTGCTATTTCTTTGAAGAAGATACACAAATGGCTTCTGAGCACTTGGAAAAAATGCTCAACATCATTAGGGAACTTCAACTCAAAATTCCAATAAGATCCCACTTTACATATATAAGAATGGCTCTAATAAAATAAAAAGTAAGTGTTGTCAAGAATGTGGAGAAACAGGAAACTTCAATATTATTGGTGAGAATATAGAAATCTGCAGATGGTTTTGAGAGCAGTTCAACAGTTCTTCAAAATGTTCAACAAAAAGTTATCATACGACCCAGCATTTATACTCCTAGATATGTACACAAGGAAAATGAAAACACAACCATTCAAAACCTCATGAATGCTCATAGCAGCATTCTTCATAATAACCAAAAAGTGCAAGCAGCCCAAATTGCATTCAGTTTATGAATGGATTATAAATAGTCGACTTAACCCTACAAGGAGGTATTATTCAAATATAAAAGGAAGGAAATACTGATACATGCTATGTCATGGATGAACCTCAAAAACATTGTTCTAAGTGAAAGAAGCCACACAAAAAGGCCAGATATTGTATGACTTCTTTCACAGAAAATGTTCAGAACAGGCAAAGACCTAGAGGCAGAAAGTAGCTTAGTTGTTGCCTACAGCAGGATGGAGGCACTAGAGCACAGCATGTGGGGAGGGAGTAAAAGAGGAGCGGTTGTTCATGGGCACAGGGTTACTTATGAAAACATTCTAGTGTTTGATTATAATGATGTAAATATATTAAAAACTATTAATTATACACTTGAAGTGGATGAATTATATGGTATGAGAATTACATTTTAATACTACTATAAAAATGCCAACCATAGAAATAGTACATATATTCTGATTTCCATTATGTCACTGAGAATATTTATTAGAAAGGTATATAACCACATGATGAAACAATTATCATTGGTTGCTTATATCTTTGAGTGATTTTAATCTTTTTCATTTTTTTCTGTTTTCCAGTGTTACAATGCATACTACACTAAAATAACTTTTTCAGAGCTTTTATTTAAATAAGAGAACAACAAAAAAAGATAACATTTTCTTTTTCTTTTTTTTTTTTTTTTTTGAGTATACAGAATTTTGTGCTTTCCCTTTTAATTTTACTAAATGTATAATCCGGTTCTGTTTAAAAAACAAACAAACAAACAAACAAAAAAAAAAACAGCTTGTTATCTCTGGCTTAGGAGTAGAGACACTGCCTTACTTGTGAGTACAAGAAGTTATTCCATGGTCTCTGCTCCCCACTCCCAGGCTTAGATGAAGGAGAAGATAACCAGGTTTTTAAGAGTCTAAAGGGAAGCATTGTGCAAGCCCCCTTCCCAGACTGAGCTAGGATTTGAATACATGGTCTCATATGAGGCCTTATACTCCAATTTGAGACAGCAGAATATGTGGGGTCAGTAGCATTTTTCCTTTTTTATGTTTTTGTTTTTGAATGTTGGTAAAGAAGTAAACACCCACCTCCTATGGTTAGGGCAAGGAAGGTAAAGCAGAAAAATCCAGAGGCTGTGCTCTTTAATGCCTACTACCCTGAGGAAATGGCTCCCGAGGCTCCTAAATTAAAAGACCTAGGAATAAGGAAATGGAGAGCTGGAATCAGGAAGAAGCACAACTGGACCTGTGCTCAGAGGCCAAGCGGCTGTGTCCTCTGAAAGTTAATCAGAGACCTGGACAGTGAATCATTCCATACTATTTCCCTGCAGCAACACTTAGACCTCAGGAAGCCCCCTTCCACAAGCAATGTTGGCAGCAAAGAGAAATGTGAAGGATTGGGAGGCAGAGTCCAGCGATGGGTAAGGAGAAGCGATGCAGAATGAATTGTTTAAAAATTATATTATGTGCATATATAAACAAAGCACAGGGAACTTCACCTTAATAGTTGAAAGAGCTAATCTAATTTAAATAAACCGATGAGCAAAAGGAAGTCTAGGATAGTAGAGAAAGGAAAAGGGGGTGGGATAAAGGAGAATATCATGAACTGAAATTGAATTCTATGCATGTATGAGTTTGTCCAGATGCACCCAATTACTTTATATAACTATGAAAGTCTAATTTTTTAAAAGTAGGCTAATAGGACATCAGTGCTTTCTCTCTTGATGAGGAAAATCCAAGAAACTCTTTCCCACACTGGATGGAATATAATGTAGAGTGTGTTTGTTGGGGAAATGCAGGGGGTGGAATTGCTATTTAGGGAGATAACAGGATATGCCAGCTAATGCTGTAGGCAGGGACTTAGCAGTTTTGAATCAGGCAAATAAAATGGTGATTAAATTATACCCAATTTCTCTGGACAGTGCCTCATTTCATAAAAAGGTCTACCATAAATTGAATGTTACTCTACTTTTTCATTTTGCTATTGATATTTTATACTATGTACAGGTTCATTTGAGAAGATGTGAAATGAAGCAGGAAAAAGATGATTATGTTGTGCACTTAAATAAGTTATGTGCACCTCTTTTTTCTTTCAAAAAGTAATTAGGCTAAATACAATGTGGTGTTGGATCAGTTCCTGAAACAGAATAATAGCATTATTGCAAAAACAGGTGAAATCCAAAGTCTGGAGTTTAGTTAATAATGATATCCTGATTTTGATCTCTCAGGTTTGAGAAATGTATTATGGCAACAGGAAAAATTGGATGAAAGATCTATGGAAATTCTCTGTACTTTCTTTACAAATTATCTGTGAATTTTCTCTTTTTGAAGTAATTCCAAAGTTAAAAAAAAAAAAAAAAAAGATTCAAAAACTAATTCTGAGCCGGGCGCGGTGGCGCACACCTGTAATCCCAGCACTTTGGGAGGCTGAGACAGGAGAATCGCGAGTTCAAAGCCAGCCTCAGCCATGGCGAGGCACTTAGCAACTCAGTGAGACCCTGTCTCTAAATAAAATACAAAAAAGGGCTGGGGATGTGGCCCAGTGGTCGAGTGCCCCTGAGTTCAATCTCCGGTACCACACACACACACACACACACACACACACAAAAAAAAAAAAAACTAATTCTGACTTACATGCTTTCCCCAAATCTCCAGCTTAGTATTGTGAAAGGTTTTAGTGAAGAGACAATTCATGTGAAATTTTAACAACATTACAGTCTCAAAATGATGGCACATGTTTGGTTACACGTGTTCACTTTGGCTGCTGCTTACTCCAAGGAGCACTCAGGAAAGGCAACCCTTTCAATTAACATAGTTAAATTTGATACACATAATCAATTACAAATGAGCTGTATGTTTGCTACCTTACAACTTACTTTGGACCCATTTCTGAACTGGAAATTTCTTCTCATATTCTTTCTTGTGTGCTTTTGACCAATATTGACTTCATAGACATTTTACTTTAGTTTTTATTTTAGTAGGGAATGAAAGCACAGGAAGAAAAAAATATGTATGCAAAGCATTTTATCATGTACTCTTTGGCATTTTTTCCTAAACAATAGCCTTATACTGCCATCAGGATGAAACTTCCAACCTTCATTCTTCCAGTTCATCTACTCTAGAGGTGAACAGATGCTTCATAAAACAACCCAATGGTGCAATTATCACTTTAGTATTAGAGGGGCACCAGAAAGTGCTAGGATTCTACATTAGATACAACATTTTATTGTAACTATAAACTTATAGTGGCCTTTAGGTATTTGCTATAGTGTTAGTCATGATTCATATTTGGAGTCTGACAAGAAATGGAAGGATGCCTTCTACTCACATTTGAGAAAGCCCATAGAAGGAGGTGAGTTTAGGGTAAATTGTGTGAAAGATAATGGTCCATCAAACACCCAGAGCCACACTTCAGTGATGAACTGACAATTGAACAGATTTCATAGCAAAATATGATGTTCCAAGTTAAATATGACTATCTATGATTTTCAAAGAACATAGTGGTGCCCCAAGCAGCCTTCTCAACAAATGAGAATGTGCAGCAGGCTCCTATTTCATTTTCCTATTTGTGCATCTCTAGTCTGGTCTAAATTATGAAATTCTTATTTAAAATTAATGTTACCTTTCTGTATAGTTTGTACCCACAGACTGTTTTTTTTTTTTTTTTTTTTTTTTTTTTTTTTTTTTTACTTTTGACAATGCAGAAAACACTGAAGGATTGTTTTGTGCAAAAATTAAAGGGACATTACTCTCAGTGCTTTAATTAAATGTACTATTTATATAGAGTCCTCTTCACAATTTCTCTGGCTATTTAAAAAGTGTTAACATCACTATAAACCTATGGGGCATTTTTTCATTTTTTTTCACTAAGCATCAGATAATTAAAATTTTGTTTTCCCACAGATTTTATAATTATAATTATAATGAATAAATAATATTGCATTAAGCAAGTTACTGTGCAAGCATTGATTGAACTGTTCATCTATTGTACAACATTTCAATTTATTTCAACATTTCTTCATTGTAGATAACACTGCAGTTGGCATCTTTCTGCAACTATCTTTTTTGTATAATTACTTTCTTAATATAAATTTCCCAGAGGTGAGAGCATTACCATAAAACAGTAGCTATGTTATAATTATTGAGATACACTTTCATATTGTTTTGTAACATTTTGTCATTTTGCTATGCCACTGACACACACAGACATTTTAATGAAACATGCCAAGTATCTTAACAGAACTCATGTTTACATTATAACCCCCCAAATTGCCATTTGCATAGAGAAGTTGAAGACATCACTTAAATTTTTGCTATAGAAAACAGTATCTGGTATTTTATTTCATTTTTCTTTTAAAGATAGAATATATCTGTCTGAGATGTGAACTACCCTTTATTTTTCTAGATTTTAAAAATTGTACTACTACCAGATTAAACATTTAGCATCAATATTTAATAAATTTTGCTACTGAGCTTTATATTAGTTGATATAGTTTCTCTCTTGTCTAGGTAAAATGCAAACTAATTCTAATGTCTGTAGTATTCAAAGTAAGATATTGGTTTATTTATGTGTTATTTTACTTAAAAAAGTGACATCTAAAGGGTTTTTCTGCTGATGTGGTTTTTAGAGCTGCATGGTGACACATGAACAATAAACACTGTAACATAATTAGTTGTAAGGAATCATTTCAATTAAAGTATATTATAATCGTAAAACATTGAAGGTGTCAAAACTTCTTAGTGTCAGTGATCCAATTATAGAAACTGAGTGTTGAATTAGTCTTATCCTTGAAATTATAACGGTTAGACTTGCTTCTATTATTATTAGATAATAATACATTGGTGCTGATTAATGAGCCCTGAACACGGCAATGATTCAGGAAAAAAATGACAAGATCAAGTAAATAAAAGGATCTATTTCAGATAGAGTAATATGATTGTTCACATACTCTCAAAGTGTGTGCTTGCTTTCTTTTAGCTGACTTCTATCTCAACATTTCTATATTAATTGGAATGACCTTATTCACTGAGAAAATAACATGTGTGGAAGAGGGTGGATTTCTGTTCTCACTCTGCTTTGTCAAGCTGTGCATTGTACAGAATGTCACTAATCTCTGTACGTATAAGCTTGACAACTTAAAATTCTATAATCAAATGATGAGAAATAAGTGTTACTATGAGATAAGTTATAGAAAATTAGAAATGGGTGAAGGCCCACCATTTTCATGGGGGACACACAAACAAATTTAGTACAAATGGTCTTCTCTGTTGAGTGATTTTGAAGGTTTATTCAGGTAAAACTTGGCCACTATCCGAGTTCTCAGACAGTTCTTTGTTATGCTCATAAGGTCACTTTTGAAATCACTAATTATATTCATTTTACTAATTTTTCAATGAGAGGAAAGACATTCATGTGTTAACTCTTCATGGTTTTTCTTGAACTTCTATACACTGGTGAAGACATCTGGGGATGGGAAATGACAGTCAGCCTTTTCTGTGAAAAATTGAGCCAATTTTTGCCTTCAAATTAATGAAAGCTCACCAGGTGTAGTGGCACATGCCTGTAATCCCAGTGGGTTGGGATCCTCCTGCTTGAGGCAGGAGGATCTGGAGTTCAAAGCCAACTTCAGCAAAAGCATGGCGCTAAGCAACTTAGTGAGACCCTGTCTCTAAGTAAAATACAAAAAAGGCCTGGGGATGTGGCTCAGTGGTCGAGTGCTGCGGGGTCCAATCGCTAGTACCCCCCCAACAACAACAAAAAATTAATGAGAGCACAAACAAATGCACCTGGGTTGGATTATTTTTGTAGACTTGGGGTGCATCAGAGTTCTCTTCCCTGACTTTCTTCCCCTTCACACGTTCTAGAGCTGTTGTTTCATCTGAAGTCTCTCCTGGTCATCTCCTGCTCCTTTTCCTTTGTACTTCACAGGCTGTTCCCCAATCCCATGTTGGTGTCCAAGTTATGGAAGACCTGAACCAATAAGCCATATATACTGAATGCTTACTGTATGTCAAGGGATGAATCAAATATATATATCACATTTTCTTTCCTCAGAGCAAGCCCATATGTTAAGTTTCCATTAAGTATACTTTACAAAGAAATTAACACCTTGATTGGCTAAGCAACTAGATCAAAGTCACATGGCTAGGAAAAGATAAAGATAAAATGTGTAGTCCCCCAAATTTATGCCATCTATAAAGTTGCCACTAAATTCAGCTGTAGAGCCAGGAAAATTGATACAAGATGCATAACCATGAAAAAAAAATAACAATTGTCCTGATAACTGAGAGAAGATCTTATAGGATATGTAACTTTAAATGAAGAGGAGGAGTTTTGTGGGTAGTGAAGTAGAAGAAGGTATTGACAAGCACCATGGTATCAGCAATAACAAAAATTAATGGACCAATTATAATAATGGGCAAAGGATCTGAATAAACATTTTTCCAATGAAGATATACAAATGGCAGTAAGCACATGAGAAGATGCTTAATGTCATTAATCATTACTGAAACCCAAACTCCCAATGAGATTCTATTTCATTCCAACCATAATGGCTAAAATGAAAACACTAAGGATATGTTGCTTAAGGAATGGAAAATGGTGCAGCTGCTTTTGTATACAGTTTGGCAGTTACTCAAAAGTTTAACCTAGAGTTAGCAAAAAACCCAGAATTCCACTCCTAGTTTATACCCCATGAGTATTAAAAACATATGTCCACACAAAAACTTGTACATGAATGTTCACAGTAGCATTGTTGATAATAGATAATAAGTACAAATGTGCAAGTCATGTTACTTGATAAATGAATAACAAAATATGGAATATCCATATAACGAAATGTTATTCAGTCACAAAAAGGAATGAAATACTGATATATGTTCTGATATGGATGAACCTTGAAAACATGATGCATTGTATAATTATATTTATTTAAAATCTAGAAAAGGCAAATCCACAGAGACAGAAAATTGATTAGTGGTTGCCAGAGACTAGGGGAAGGAGAAATAGGGAGTAACTACTAACAAGTACTTTTCTATTTGGGGTGATGAAAATGTTCTAAAATTATATCATGGTAATGATTGCATGACTTTGTGAATATGCTGAAAACTATTGAATGGCATCCTGGGAAAGGATGAATTTATGGTGTGTGAATTATGCCTTAATAAAATAAACTCAACAGGTTAGAGAAAAAGTTTAAATACAATTAAAATTTCCACTCTCTTTCCCCCTATTCACGGAAACACCACTATACTATATAGAAAGAAATGATTTCAGGTTCTCAATAAAAATGAATGTTAATGGCAATTAAAAATCAATATGTTAGAGCATGTTATGTCTGTTTTGTAGGCAATACAGTAAAAAGTGGAAAGAATGTGGCAAAAACCAACATGCAAAGAAATTGATTTTCCTATGGAGTGTGAACTATACCCTGAGGAAATGGTCATCCCTCCCCGCTGTTGCACAGCACAGTGAATTGTGCTTCAGAACTGAAGATCCAGGAGTAGGACTATGGACAGATGTTACCAGGGATATTTGTTGGCCTAGTTGCAGAGAGGCTGTCAAGGTCTGTGGTGATAGTTCAGAGGTGGATGAGACCCCAAGTCACTGGAACTGGAGCTGGAGGATGGTTGGAGTTACTCTTGCAGTTGATTCCACAGGGCAGGGGGAGTAGAAGTGAGGAGGGCAAGAGAAAGCAGGGTTGAGATTCTTCCATCTTCTGCCTGGGTACCTGGATAGTTCTCAGAGCTCTGTTCATTTATATTGAAAATACAAATAATTAGCAATGAAAGTTGGAGATAAATATTTATTTAAGTAATTTAGCTTAGAGTTACTGGTAAGATTTTTATATAAAATTATCTTTTTAAAATTTAGAAATATGAATCCAGGACAGAGGAGAAAGATTTTGAGCAAGTCTCTGAAATCAACTGTCATTTTCTCCCTGAAATTATTTTTACTCCTACCCTTCTATCTGCCCTGGATGCCAAGAGCACTTTCACATGCCCTATTTCCAGGATTTTCTAAAAAATTGTAAAATGAAAGCAAGTCATCATTGTTGTGACTTGAGTTTCAAAGTAGAAATTTGGATCTAGGGAAGAAGCAATTGCATTAGGATAAAATTATTTTTATGTGTTAAAAGATCTTGGGCATTTCATAGTCTAAGCCAAAAACAACAACAGATTGTGAGGAAAAAATGCAAACACACCCATGCAGTCAGAAGACAACATGGACAAGAGTTGCTAACCAAGGATGGCAATAATTAAGAGTATTTAAATAATAAATAAGGCTTAGCCTCTTGGGCTTCTTCAAGACTCCAACCCCTCATTTCTGTAAAATGGGATCCTGATAGTGAGAGGTTGGTGGTGGTTGGAGAGAGGGGTGGATTAGTCAGATTCATGTGAATTTTTCCTGTATGAAGTCAGCAGTTATCGCAGGGCCTGGTCAGAATTCCTACCCACCAGAATAGTCAGACAGTGAAATAAAGACTAAAAGGTACAGTGTTTTTTTTTTTTTTTTTTTTTTTTTTTTCTAGGTCATTGGTTTAGAGAAAATGCCTGTTTCCTCATCTGTAAAATGGAGAAACAAAGTGAAAATTAAATAAGTAGAAACATGTAGAATACTTAGAACTTGGAATAGTGCCTAGTACATAGTAAATGTTTACTACTACTACTACTACTACTACTACTACTACTATATTATTATTAGTGTAACTTTGGGAAAGAATGGCTTGTCTACCCTGGCATCACCTACTGTGGGCATTGCAAATACCCTGGTAGGAAGCATTATTGAAAAGAGTATAAGCTGACATCCAAACTGTATATTAATTACAAATACCTGTGTATGTTTTCGTGGGATGTGTTTTTGCATATATACTTATAGTTCATTTCAAAAAGCATATGCACTATGCTTCAAAGAATATGCTGTTCTTGGCTAACATTTTTATTGAAAGCCCTGAGTTACAAAATCCATTTACACAATTTATTCAACTAGCATCCTAGTAGAAAACACAAAAAGAGTCTTAATTGAACTTCATTTAGTTGCCCCTGCAGTTGGTTGGAGAATAACGCAGATTCGCTCTGCTTAGGTAGTAGATTCCCTTTTCAGAGTGGAGGTCTGACTATTGCCTCTGGTTCGGCATCAGCTCTTCCCTCTGGATAATGTCAAATTCCTATTAAATGTCTATCCAAATATACTACATAAAATCCCTTGGCTGTAGAGACATTTCAAGGCCAACACCTAATGTGTTGCCCTCAAAATACCATAATATATATTGGCTTGTGTTATGCTCATAAATGAGAAAGAAAGGAACCATTTGCAAAGATAAGGTGTTGTAAATATACAACTGGTTGAAGAGGAGAATATTGCAGACCCACTATTTGCAATAGGTCAATGGCCAACAACATAGTTCTCCAGATCACTGTGTGACATCATCTGGCAAGTTGATGACATTCACCTAATGTAAACTGTTGTTTCAGGTAATTCCACATGAATAAAATAAAAGAAAACAAACTGCCCCTCAGTCAAAGGCTTTCCACTTTTTATCCTCCCCGATAATTCTTGAAGTTTTTCTTGTTCTTCTGAGTTCTGGAAACAAGAAGAGATTAAGTGGCTTTATAACCAATTTCATGCTTATTTTTTAGGCTCCTAATGATACTAACAAAGCAGCAGAAGCCAAGAAAGTAGAACCAAGGAAAAGAAGGAAAGAACACAGCTGCAATTAGTCAATAAAAGTTTGGCTTTAGCTTTAGAGTCAAGTAATGTACCGCATCTTCTTTTATAAATTGACTCTTGACTTTTTTTGCACCACCTTTATTATTAGTTTTCTGAATATTTTTAGAGAAGTCTTGGGTTTGCAGCAAAATTGAATAGGAAGTACAAAAAGTTCACTGTATCTCCTGCTACCACACAAGCACAACCTCCTCAATAGAATGGTACCTTTTCATCTTCATTTTAAAAAGTTGAGTCTAGATGTCAGAGAAACATATTTAATGCACTTATTTAAAAGAAAATTTTATTTCATGCCATACATCATGCATCTCAAGCATTTGATACACATCATTGCTCAGAGATCCTGAATCACATAAAGACCATGTTATGAGTTCCAGAAATGAGACTAAAACTGAAAAATGTCTAATGTCCATTGTTTCTCTATAGCTCATTATTGTCTCCTTTTCTAATTCTTACAGTGTGATTTTAATACAGTTAAATATGAGAACCTTAATTTCTATAGTGACCACTTCCCACTGAACTTCCCAATACATTTTCTATTCTTGTTTTTAACTATTTTAAAAGTAACAGGAGCACTTGGTTTCATTTGTACATTTTGTGACATATTCATTATTATGTGTGTATGTTTTCAGAAGATTTTTAATACTGTTTATGTAGAAGTTTTATATACATATATATGTTTACACATAAATGTATAAATATATATTTCAATAAAACACACACACACACACACACACACACACACACACACAGTGTTTTCCATAGTACCAGAGTATATGTTACTCTTTTCCAATCTAGTTAAACATCTTTTTAAGAAAATCTGTTGCTTGTTGTCCTAGTTCTTGTCCAACTGAATCTGAAATCTATTGATGAGACCTGGGTGTCAATAAATATTATATATAATATAATATAATTCTCATATGTAGACAAGTTTGGAAACTACTGATGTAAATGTTGGGCTCAGATAGCCATTTCTTTCATTAAAATGAAAGTTACCACCAGGTTGAGATTCAGGAGCCTTAGAAAAGAAATCCATAGAGAATAGCCCTTGGCCGTGAGAATTTTTCTGGATTTAAATCATTCTTTCTTAAATCATTTCCTTCTGTCTCCTATGGCTTGTCACTTCTCAAATTTTATGTGTCTTATCCTGTTATCCAGGATCTGATCCTGGTCAAATACCTCAAATTTTCTTCAAAAGTACACATCTTTAAAAATCTTACAAATGCCCTATTAATAGATGCCCACACTTTGCCCACACTTTGCCTGACGTTTTTACTCCTTCATCCTGAACTGACACAATACTGAAGGTCAGTCTACTTTTCTTTGTGGCTATAGTTAATGGGCAAAAGCAATATGTTTTAAAGATATATACATATATATTAGAGAGAGAGAGAGAGAGAGAGAGAGAGAGTCACTGTCCAAAATTACCCCTACCAGTGTCCTCTCCATTGGCAACTCACCCCTTAAATGATACATGTTCAGAGAATGAGGGCCTAATATATTACACCAATTTATACTTTTTTCAAACATCTTCATGAATACTTTGATATATTCCACAACCTTATTTTCTTTTAAACGTGCACAATATGTTAATCAGGGTCCTCTGTTGTATAGAATTCTACCTGGAGTTGTCATTCACTTCTATCAACTGAAAATACTTGAGAGCCTTCTCTTGTGTCTGTCCCTTCCCCCAACAATTTTTTTATACACAATCCAAGGGTAATTCTACAGCACTTTTTTAAAAATAACTGGATGTATCCCTGATAAGGAAGTAGCAATCACAGAATAATAAGTGTGTAATCACATCAAGGAGGGCTTTGTTGTTCTGTCTGAGGAGTACGCCTATTGGAATCTGCACCTGCTCTAAATCTGGAAATGCTTTCAGGTTGTCAAATATCAACTGTCAATGACTTCCAATGAAACTGTACTGCAAACAGAATTAATGTATTTCCCTTGAAAAGCAATCTCAATTGGTTTGTCCATAGTTGTCCTTAATTGTTTTATAGTGGGGAGGGAGGGCATATACTGTATCACAGAAAGAGAAAAACAAGAGGATTTATGTGCATTGTTTTCCAATCTAAAGTACAAATTGGTGAGAGGGGGCAGGGAGACAACTGTTTAAAAAAATAACTTGCATATATTTTTTCTTTTTGAATTATTTAATATCAATAAGTTAAAATTGTTGAAATTTAGAATCCTCATAGAGTCTGAAATACCGAACTGAGAATGGTTGAATATCAGCCTGACAGCTTTCATTTGGCATTGTTAGAGAATTCTTAAATCATATAATTCAAGGTTATCCCTAAAGAGTAGCTTACATTATTGTTCTACATAAAGTTGCTATCCTTCATGTCAAAACATAAGGCATATTTCCTATGAAAACGTGATAAAATAACTTTCATTCCATTCTATGCAAGGAATACCATTAGATTGTTTTTCAATGTGTCTCTAAATCCCATTTAATCAGTGGTCAATGGGACGTTACTTTTTAATCTGAAAACATATAACTCTTTTATAAGTCTCATTCATCTGAAATGTATTCACACTGGTTTTTAGTTTAAAAAGTGAGATTTCAAAAATTTTAAATGGTTATCAGATAAGCAAGGTGGTGAATGAGGCAATATGATAGGAATTTCGGAGAAAAGACCTGCTCACTGTCTAATTTTTTATTTTTTATTTTTCATGCTCTGACTGATCCTCTTCTCCCTCATTGTGCCCACTCACATCTTCCTTGACAAAAACCACGATTCAGATTAATGGGAACTCTCCGTAGAGGAGACACACAAGGGGTGAAGAGCTGAATGAGAACGGGGTTGATGATGAGCAATCAGAAATCCTGCATAATTAAATGACAGTTTGCTAGCTTCAGCTGAGAGCATCTAAAATGATCTTAATGGACATTAAAGGTCCTTGATGAGATCCTAGTCGGCTGTGACAGTACCCTTAAAGGAAGTCTGTGGTGTCTGCAGAAATACCAGAGCAGAGATGAGAATGAGTGGCCCGCATGACCATTTTTGTTAGCAGTCTGTTGAAATGTTCCCTTTAGCTGGCAAATCTGTGGTTTGGGCAAGGGCTTGCCTGCCTTACAATGGCCTCTATTTTCTAGGTTGATTTTCTGAGTTTAAGAGATTAGAAGTCAGCTTTTATCATAACCTTGTGAATCAGTAATTATCATTTATTGGTTGCTTACAATAAGCCATCCATTTTTCAAAGGCCTAGGGTGTATGGCACAAATAGAAACATTGCTATTGCAAATACTTCCTACTACATTGGTAATACATATCATTACATAAACAATAATACATTATGTGAAATTTTGGAAGAGGAATTTGTTCCCTTCCTGTGTAAATTTGAATATGTCACATTCATTTAAAACAGAGGGGTGTTCTGACTGATATTAATGAGCTTCTGACATTGTCCATCTGTCTTATTATCTGTTTTTCTGTCCTTTTATTATAAAAATGTGTGTACCCCTTAAAATTATCTCTTATTCATTTATTATGCTAATTATTATATTTTAATGAGTAATCATTATGATAAAATCTAGAAATAGAGGAGTGTTTGAAGTATGAGGCCCTTGTCATAATATCTATGTATTTGTATATATGTATATAGGGTTAGTTTAAGAAAATCAGCATAAAAGTATACCTATACTCTGAATCTCACTGTTTCATTTTAAAAACATCTTTATAGGGTAATATATTCATATTCATCTCATTATTTTTAAATGGCTGCATAGTAATTTATTGCATGGCTATACTATTTTGTATTAGTTTTCTACCCTTTTGATAAACCTTAATTGCTACACTAATTTTTCAATAATATTAACATCATTTTTTTGTACTCTGGGATTTCTATGGAGCAGGAAGTGTTGGTGGGTAGATATAAATGTATTTTAAATCTAGAGATATTCCCTACTTGCCCAACAAAATTTTCATGCCAACTTGTGTCTCCCAGTTACATTTGCAAATATATGTTTTCATCTTAGAATGTTGACTCTTCAAGGGCAGAGACTTATCTGAATTTTTTTAGCACTATTTTTGGTCATGCCACTTTGTCTACTTCAGTCCCTTCTGTGGTCTCCCATTGCCTTGCGTGATCAATTCCCTCTCATCTCCCCTCACCAAGACATTGCCTCTTGTTTTCTGTACTCCCCATACTTTCAATTTCTCACACGCATTTCCTTTTTCTCATCTCTGGCTTTTGTTCCTGTTGTATCTTTTGCTTGGAAAGTTATCTTCCCTCCTTTTTGCTTGGCTAATTTCTATTCATCTCTTAGAATTCAGATCAAATGTTAATTTTTCAAAGGAAATTTCTCCTGTCCAGACTAGGTTAGTTTCAATAATATTAACTCTTATAGGAGCTCTTATAATTATAGATCTTATAATTTCTTTATAGGAGTTTTCACTCTTTTAAATGTATATTTTGTCTTGTAATTATCTTTTAAATGTCTGTCCTCTCTGCCAGCATGTGAGCTTGGGGAGGGCAGGACGTGACTGTGTCCTGTTGATCAGAAACCCCCAGCCCTCAGCAAACCACCTCATATACAGTAGATGCTCTATAAATATCTGTTGAATAAATTCCCGTGTTACTAGCGTCTAACAAAACACCTGGACACAATGAGCATGACTAAATCATTCTTGAATAAAATATTTTTTTCACATTTCTTTTAAATACTAGCTATAGTCTTTTTAAAAATGCATGCCCACCTAAATAAAGAAAAAAGAAGGTGTGATTGCAACAGTGAGACAACTTCTTTTCATGTTTGTTATTGCATGTTTACTACTATATTTAATTTCTTTGGTGAATTCCTTATTTTTATTATTTGACTTGCATTCTGTCGGTATAAAAAAAAGGACTCTTTCCCACTATAGACAAAATGTGGAAGCACATCCAGCTTGTAGTTTAGACTATTGTATTTCGTGTTTTTTTTTTTTTTTAAATTTTTTATAGTTGTAGATGGACAGAATGCCTTTATTTTATTTGTTTGTTTTATGCAGTGCTAGTGATTGAACCTAGTACCTCACATGTGCTAGGCAAGTGCTCTGCCCCTGAGCTACAACCCCAGCCCTAGACTCTTATATTTCTGCCACCTCTCATAGCGACTCAGGTGGGCAGAGGACCCTCCCATTTATACCACAGTTAGGAAAATAATGAACTCTCCTTCTAATGGCCGCAGAGGTTTTTTCCAAGACACAGCTTCTTTAAATGCATTCTTATTGAGAGGGAACAAGTCCTTCTTCTGTCTTTATCTTAATGATTTTTAGTACTTGAAATGATGCTCGACATTGATTTGTTTCCTAATTTATAATTTGCATGTTCCTTCCTTGCATTGCCCCATCCTTCCATCCCCCACCACCCCATGAAGTAGGAATCGTTTTGAAGATGGAAACTATCTTTCTTCTTCATTGATTAATCTTCAGTGGCAACAACAGGGCCAAAAATAGTAGGTACCCAGTAGCCATCCATAGACTCATTGAGTTACTGGCTTGTCCAGAGAACCTGCCAAGTTACAAGTATCAGACTGTTAGATTTCTTCCCACATCATCAGTTTGGATCCACATTTGTGTTCCTTGTTCATGTCTTCCCTTAGGATGAACAGAACCCATCCAGATGTTAGCTCCAGGAGAGCACAGACCTGTCTAATCCAGGGAGACATTATAGCAGAGTGTGGATGGATGTGCCCAGGGGTGGCTAGTGCCAAATGTTACAGACGACACCACTAGAGTTAAACATGGCTCCTCCCTGAGTCACTTGTAACACCTTGGACCATCTATTTAACCTCAGTGGGCTAACAAGAGTGCCTGCCTCATATAGTTAGTGTGAAGATTAATAGAGGTAATATATGTAAAGCACTTAGAGCAGTGCCTGACACATAGTAAGTGCTTGATAGATGTTGTTATTATTATATTAGTCTGGGCTCCCGGCTGGAGTTATGTGTCTGTCTCCCTCCCTTGAAGTTAACAAGGAATCTGCACATCTAAAGATGGTGTGGAGGTAGATTTGGCTCGTTTGCAAATTACTGCCCAGAAATTATTTTTCCAAAGCCCTTTTATATACAAGCCATATAGTTCTAATTTTTTTTCATTTTTTTTTTTCTGCAAATGCCTGTGATAGGAGTGGGTATTATCTTATTTCATTGAGAAGTCAGAGGCATAGGAAGGTTAAATGATTTGTTCAAGGACATAACAAATGAATGGTGACTGGGAGACAGAAATTATATGACTTCTAGTCCACTGCTCCAGACCAGGCTCATTCTATTTAGATGTTATGTTCATACTTAATATTATAGATCCAAACGACCCGGACTCATCTCACATTTCCTGTACCGCAGCAGTATGCAGATGGTGAACGTAAAAGGAAGGTTACAAGTCAAACGTTGTATCATAGACAGTAAGACTATAAAATTGAAACATGGCCCTTATATTATTCTACTTTTATTTGAGGCCTATTCTTTCTCTTTACTCGCATGAAAATACTATTTATTTGCTTTGTGGAGAAGGCATACCCTAGTTTGAAAATTATTTCTGTCAATTGCAAAATAAAGTTATCAACTATACAAAATAAAAAAAAAAAAAAAAGATCACCTTGGCAACTTCAAAAATAATAAAGTATGCTATTATAAGAGGTAAATTTTTACACTAGCAGCAATTTATAATAAAACATTAAATCCATATTTATTGCACGGAAAATAAATTGGACCACATTTATACCCACTACTTTATAGCCACATACTATATTATAGGAGAAAGCTGTAATATATAATGAAAATACACAAATGGGGAAATATTTCCCAGAGCTGTTTGAGTGACTGAGACTAAGGTAAGCTTCTTTTGTTAAGATTACATGTTGGTATTTTACGAATTGAAACTTGGAGTACAGGTTTGGGTTTCAATCCTGTGGAAGGGAATTAATCCACATAGGTGTGGGAAGAAGGGACAGATAAGCATCTGGCCCTGGGACCAGATGTGAGACTGGGCAAAGGTGGGACTTCCAAGAACATTGGGAAAGGGTGATGATCCCAGCATCACCACCAGCTGTGAGGTCCAGCAGATGAGCAGCACAGGAGTAGGGTGTCGATCCGCGCCTAGGGGAAGAAAATAGTCTGGTTGCCTGCATCAGCCCCAGGAAGGCCACAGGGGCGCAGAGATGCCTGGTGGCAGATGTGCAGGCAGAGAGGACAGAGCAGAGGGACACCGAGGCTGAAAGCCTAGGCAACAGAGGTAGGAGTTAGAGGGCACAGCCAGTGAACTCAAGGATTGGTAAGTATGTGAGGCACAACTTTCAGGTTTCTCTCTCTTCTGGAAGGGAAAGAAGACATGGAAAAGGAACAAAATTAGTTTAATTCTTTTAAAAACGATGCCCCAAGCTAGTAAACCTTGGGCCTGTACAGTCATGTGATGGAAAACATAATACCTCCATTAATAAGAATAATACCACAATGTTCTGTGACTTATTAAACACTTATTCTATGCCTAACACTTCTCTCATGCAACCCTTACAAAAACCCTGCTAGGAGACAGATTATGCCCATGGTCTAACTGTGGAAACTAAGTTCCAAAAACATCCAGTGAATCCCCAAAGTCACCAGTGGAGGGGTTAAAATTACAGTAGAGCTGGTGAAGTTTCAACCTGGCTCTGCTGTCTCTGCCACTTAGGAGACCAATTCTCTCCAGAGTTTACAACGTAGGTCTGATGATTAAACCAATACAACTAATTTGAAAGGCCATATTTTCTGGACTATAGACAGCTAATTTGTCTTAAGTATTTCTTTTCACTGAGAGTGCAAGCCCTGCCTTGTTTCTATCTTTCTTTCTTCCAGAGTTGGAAACTGAGTGGCAAATTTCTCTGCCGCCAGTTTAAGAAACATTTTATAGCAAGTAGAATAAGACCCAATTCATGCTGACTTACACAGAAAATAGGCTTGTTTGTTCAGGTAATGGAATAGTCCTGGAGTTTCAGGAAAGGTTTTATTGGGAAACTTCAGCTGTTTTGCTTGAGCCTACTTTCTGCACATCTCCTGCGTCCTGAGTCTTCCCAAGAGTGTGCTACCCTTTGGTAGCAGAGAAGGTAGAACAGCTCTAGGCCTCACTTTGTGCTCAGGAGATGCTTTAGTTTCTTTGACCCATCACCCCAGCAAGTATATTGAGAATCACTGTGGTTGGATAAGTAAAGGTCATCAGAGGGCCGGGAGTGGGATGGTGAGCATCTGTGTGCTCAGCAGCAAAGCGTCACACATCCCTTTGGAGTGATTAACATGGGAGCTGTATAGTCAAAATCTCAACTAAAAGGCACCCCAGGTGTTTTCCTTGGGCTCTGTGTCCATTCCCTGAAGGCTGCCTCTAAAGTTATAAAGTTGCAGGGACGAGTTACTGTAGATTGAGGTAAAGAGAAGACTTCATTCTTTAACATTTTTTTTTCCATGAGAAATAATGTAAAATATAGACATGGTAAATAAACCAAACAGCCTGAGGAAATTATAATGAAAATAGAGTCTCCCTCTCTTTCATCATCACTTTCTGTTTTCTATATCATTATCACTCTTCCTCAAGGTAATAGATTTTCTGTGGAATTCCAGAAACAATAAATGCATGCAACAATGTGTATTTTTCCCTCCATAATTTCACAATAGAAAAAAAAATTTCCCAACTCATTTGGAGAGCTAGTACAATTCTCAGAACAAAAGAGATTATACAAAAGAGAAGGCTCAGGTCCATTGCATTTATTAATATATAGGTGCCAAAAATCACAAACAGAATTAAAAATTGTACACAAATATGTACAAAAAAGACAGTATACCAGCCAGGCATGGTGGTGCACGCCTGTAATCCCAGCACTTGGGAGGCTGAGGTAGGAGGATCGTGAGTTCAAAGCCAGCCTCAGCAATGGTGAGGCACTTAGCAACTCAGTGAGACCCTGTCTCTAATAAAATACAAAAAAGGGGCTGAGGATGTGGCCCACTGGTCGAGTGCCCCTGAGTTCAACCCCCGGTACCAAAAAAAAAAAAAAAAAAAAAAGACAGTATACCATGAATAAGTGTTTAATCAGAGGTGTAGAGGAATACATTTCAGTAGAAAGTCCACAGAATAAGAACAAGAGGTGAAATAAGGAATTTAAAATATTATTTACATATGATGATGGTTTTTATGAAAACCCAAAGGATTCTGCAAACAAATCATTGGAAATTACAGAAAGATTTGTATCCAAAAGGATTAGATATAAAATAAAAATGAAAAGTCCATTGAATTGCTCTATATAAGCAACAATTTAAAACACCCAATTATAGAGAAGAAAACATGTATAATAATAATAGAGATTATCAAATACCCTTATAAGCAAGTATAGCAAAAAAGGCAAGAAATATAATTAAGTTATAAAACTACTTTGAATATCTTTGAGCTACCTTAATCATGCATAGGAATACTGAATATTTTGAGATACAAATTCTCACCAAATTGATCAATAGAATGAATACATTTCCAATCAAAATCTAAACAGGTTGTTGACTTAATAACATGGGATTTTAACTGGATTCTAATTTTCACTATGTACTAAAATCAACTTAAAATGAATCTAAATATAAGACCTGAAACTATATACTCATCAAGGATTTGAGGAAAAAGAATAACTGTAAGAGTTTACATTCTATTTATACATCATCAGAACATTTCAAGCCATTCATCATTTATTCATAGAAGAAAAATTAAATACTAATGTAATTTTAAATCATATAGTATAAACAATAAATTTGTGTTAGCTTTTGCAAAATTCTATCCTTGGTATTATTATGTTTCTTCCAATAGCTTACTTATGTTCTCAAATAGTGATACCTGTTGACTTAAAGTTTGTTTGGTATTTCAGTAGATTTTACTGAAATTGCATTTTAATCATTTTAATGATGTATATTTAACATGTAATAAAATATATACACATAGCAATTTTTATCTTAGTAGCTGCAATTGGCTGATCCCAACTGCTACAAACTGCTGCCAACTAATACAAGTTATAGGTGGGTGGAAATGTCCCTTTGGAGCCCATTCTTGTCTAGTCAATCTCCATGTATGTTCTATAGCTATGTTTTAATGTTGAGATTTAAGGTCTCACAAAACTTTAGGGAACGCATCTTCAGAACCAAAGCGAAGTGTGCTTTATTTTAATTGTTAAACAAATCCAGAACAGGATATCATAGGACCTGAATGTTTATACAACATAAATCCTATTTCTATCATGTGCCATTATTTATGTACTATATTCTGCCATCACTTGTTAATTAACTCTGTTGGTCCTTGGTAACAGGTGAATGTTGCTACCAGTCACATTTTACTGGTAGGCACTTTGAGAAAATGAGCATGTGAACAGTAAGCCTACACATGTTCTGCATACAGATTCTGTCCAATGCCACTAAAGGGAAAACAGAATGGAAGGCAGAGCTTCCCTGATGAGATAAGAGATGTAAGAACACATTTTAACCAGTGTTTTGAACCTAGCTTGTTGGATTTAATTGAACGAACCTGGGTTAGAAAAGCAACTGTTCTAAGGTCTGCAGAGGATACAGAGATAAATATGATGCAGTTCTATCTCTCAGAGTTGAAAATTAAGAGGCAGGTGGAATTCTAACTATAATGAAGTCAGAATATTACCATAAAGGGGAAGGGGGAAGGGATTAATTTCAGTTTTGATTTCAATTTTGAGGTAGGCTGTGAAGTTTGGGTAAGGTTTTTTAAGGGAATTTAAAAAAGCATTTTATTTTGAAATAAAGACTCAACAAAAAGGTCCAAAGAAAATATGGAGAGATTGCATATACTCATTGCCTGGCTTCTCCCAATGGTACCATCTTACATAACCATGGTACATTATCAAAATCAGGAAATGGATGTTTGTGCAATACAATTAACTACATTATATACTTTTTGGAATAGGCTTCAAATATGCAGAAATTTTTGAAGGTAAGGAGACAGGAATTGAGGTTGAGAAAACAGCATTTGGTTGAGCGTAGGTCATGAAGGAATTTGGATTATTTAATAAATCTGCCGAAAGAGACTTGTAAATAGGACAGGTTTCCACTTTACAAATGAACTAATGAAGACCAGAGAGATTAGATGATTTGCTTTTTAAATGTTATTTCTTTGGTTAATAAGGTTTAGATATATTTTCATCATATACCTAAGCCCTGGTCTCTTATTTCTCTTCAAACTATTTTCTTTGATGCAATAAACACAAAATTACCCTTTTGTAATCTCTATGAAGAGCCCATTGTATGCATATTTTTCCCCTCTGAGTCTGGAGAGCCTAGTATAGTGCCTGGCAAACAGCAGATGCTCAATAAAATTTTAGTAAACCAATGAATTTCCTTTTTAGCTCTTAGAAACTGGAGAAGGGAAGTATCAACAGAGGATAATAAGAGGATAAATTATATCCACAATTAGTCAACTGCAATGGAAATACATTATTAAAAGTCAATTTGCAGTTGTACAGAATGACAGCTGCAAGAAGGAAGCTGGGCAGAGAAACACATTTAATTTGAATTATGATGAATTAAAAATGTACTCAGGTAATTACCCCTATTTCAGCTACACTGTGCAGGAAATCTGTAAATAAAAGGTCTGAGTATCCAATGTGCAAAAGAGTATATTCTCATCTTCTGCACTTTGAACACGTTTATCAGACATTGCTTCACTGGGATCATTATGGTTTTTTAGCTTAATTCCAAGCTTAAAAACAGAATCATTACAGAATGCTGCTTTTCTTATCGAACAGTCTGTAAGATAGCTTGTTGCCAAATTAAGTTGTACACAGCACTTGTTAACTTAATTAGCAACCTAATGGCTGAACCATAGCCTGACAGAATGCATGTTGCCTTGGATGGAAATCGCAGTGAAACTAAAGACATTTCAAGAGAAGCACAATCCAGTGGATATTTACTTTCCCTTTTGGGGTAGAGGAAAACCTGATTGCCTGGAAAGCTCTTCCACTTCCTATTGAAGATCAAATAACTTTACCAACAGCCAGCAACCCCCAGGGCTATGAAACAAGGCTTTCTCAAAGGCTGTGTGCAAGAGACCTCCCCAAAGGCGGATGGATATACTTCTGCCTCTATAAATAGCATAGAAAGCAAACTAATTAATTAAAGGATGAAGAGAATGAACTCCATTTATCACCAAATGGCTCAAGTGATAAATAAAATTTTAAGAGCTTATTGAAAGCAAAAATCAAGAAGGCAATCACCAAGGCTTCAGCATGATGTATTTGTGAATAACCCTATATTGGCATCAGTTTCAAAGCCTATTGATGGAGACAGAGGTGGAAATTTTATGTGATAGAGGTGCTGCATAGGTTGAATCACCAACAAATCTTACATTGTTGGGTTGTCTTCAGAATTTGTTGATTATTCTCTGGTTCAGATATAACCCATTTGTTCTGATTACCAGAAGGCAGAGGATCAAAATTGATATGCTGTCCTGAAATGTGCACGAGTTTAACCCCAATGTCACACTGACATCTCAAAATGCAGAATTCTCTGCCTTCAGGAGGCTGTGCATTTGAGTGAAACCCGGAACCAGAGGATCAAAGACAAAGACAGAAACAGAGAGAAGAGAGGAGCTAGAGGCAATGAAGACTGTTGTAATTTGGATCATACACTGAGAATATCTATTTGATGTGATTTAGATATTACCAAACATATAATGATTAATAATTTCTATGAATATGACATTATACAGGTACATAAACATACAATATAAATATATAAATTTATACACATAATATAAATACAAATGTTCCACCTTTCATTTACTTTTTGACATACCTCCTAGATCTCTTGCACATATAAGAAAATCAATAATATAAAAAGTAAAATGGATTTTCTTGGTCATTCACCTATTCCCATTTTCTTCCTTTTTTTCTTTCAGCTTCTTTTTTTCTGAACTTGTATGTCACTATAATTTGCAGGGCCTTGGAAGTTCATGTTTATTCTTCTTTCATATGAAAAGCACCAAGTTGGCTATAGTGTAATTTGTTCCATGAAACACTTTGGGGCAGGGCATACAAATGGTGGTCTCTCTACCATAATGGCTTACCTCAGACTAAATCCAGGATTTGTGTGTGAACCTGCATCTCTCTCTGAAAGTCCACTACTTATTTGGAAAGTCATAGTAACCATTCTAAAACTAAGAAAAAATGTTCCTAAAAATTTGGGAGTTGATGTATGGGGTCGATTATGGTGGTAAATGTATTAATTTTAGTATGGTCATTGTCCACAATTCAAATAAATGATAAGATGAGTTAGTTCCTGTGTAAGGTGGCACAGAAATCTCATGTCCTGCTTCTCCATCTCATGACATTTTGTGCTGCTCTTGATGTAACAGCTTGATGCTTTACAGATCATTTTTATCCATCATGCTGTTGATTCAATTATCTTGTGCATTCCTTGGTTGTAGAAACTAAGCTCTTTTCATCTTATTCATCAAGAACATGCTATATAGGAGCAGTCTAGAACCAGGTGATAGTTATATTAAATAAATTAAAAGCTCTCCTCCCTTTGTACCCTAAAAGTGACATTTGATAATATAGATCTTTAAGTCAATTTTTTTCATTTTTAAAATTTTAATTTGTTATATATGACAGCAGAATGCATTGCAATTCATATTACACATATAGAGCACAATTTTTCTTATCTCTGGTTGTACACAAAGTACAGTCACACCATTCGTGTCGTCATACACATACTTAAGGTAATGATGTCCATCTCATTCCACTGTCTTTCCTAGCCCAATGCCCCAACCCTTTCCCACCCTCCCCTTTTCCCCCTTTGCCCTATCTAGTTTAAGTCAATTTTTACTGACTGAATCAAAATGTACATGTGGCTCTGGGCACAATGGTTAATTGGCCTACTATTTAATAGATCCTTTTTGGCCCATGAGTATGGGGCCAAATGTAAATGAAAATGGCCCATGGCAGGGTAACATCCAAATTAGCTGGTGCCTTATTTGAAGGAAAAATTCTGTTTTATATCTATCATACTTAATCATCATACTTAATGCACCACTAAAATTCTTTAGATTGGTGTTAGGTAAAATGATATTATATAGTGAAAATTACCATGGATTAAGGGCTGGTAGATTGAAATAATGTAATTCTGCTATAGGTCTATGATTTGGGGAAAGGTTCTTAACTCTAACTTTTGAGGTCCTCATAAGTCTCAGAAGAATGACCCACTTACACAGATTTGTCTTCTATTCAATCTTGCAAATTTTTTTCCTTATAGTTTTTTTAATCTGTTCTAATTATTAAGTTATTTTTTTAGCTTGAAACTCACCCATCTGCTAGACTTGGCAGTTGCCAGAGCTGGAACTCCACAAACTCCATGTCAGTTCTGCAGGACTGTGCCCGAAGGGGGTGCTAGAGGAAGACCACAAAGCTGGAGAGGAAGAAGGGACTGTTCCTTCCCATTTGTTTCCTGCTCCTATCAGTGTTAGGTTACCACAGTCTTCCATCTTTACCTGACAGACAGCTGCAGTTCTTTGCAGAAGCAGCAGTTAATACAACTTGGAATTTACATAACACTGGTAGAACCAGCCTGCCTGTGCCTGATCTTAATCTCCTTGAAAGCCCTTCTTCAAATTATCTTCTCAGCCTCGGTGTAGCATCTAGGAGCTACCATCTCCAACATGCCCAAGGTTTTTGTTTTTGTTTTTTGTTTTTCTGTTTTGCCTTTCCATTTAATATAGTTAGAATTTTTATTCTACTTATTTCTGCATATTAATTCTTCTCTGTTCAAAGAGCTGTTATGATTTCTGCTCCTAGATTGTGATTGGCATAGAATGATTACTTATTTATTTTGGCACATACATCCTTGGGTCCCTTCTTCAAGGCAGTCCTAGAAAATACTCCAAACTGATTTGCATCCTATTTTTCTGACCTCACAACAAAGAGACCTAAGTGATTGCTCTAATGGGCTTCAGTAAATGCCTCATGAATACATGTAATGAGTCTCAGTCCTTCACTGGAAAAGGTCACACTTCCCTTACTATCCAGGCTCTAAGCCACATCTCTAAAGGAAAACACTTAATGTTGACAGCATTTTGGGTTTACTTATCTTTTTGCATAACCTCATTAAATCATAGGATTTGGAAGAAATTTTGAGAAATCATTTAATTAAATTTATTTGCTCCATGCAGGACTAAATCTTGATACTTGCATGATTTGGTTTTTCCATCAAAGTGAGACACTACTCATTCATAACATGAGTAGATGAAAGAATCCCACCATCTACATTATAGATTATAATGACCTGATAAGAAATTTCTCATGTAGATGGATCATTTATGCCCTATTATATATAACATATATACACATATAGTTTTAAAATTATCTTACAGTAAAATTATATCTTTGAGTTAATACATAAAGCCTTTCATTTGTATCAAATGTTCAACTATATAAAAAGATCTGAAGGAAAATGCTACAAAATTAATATTTACCTCTAAATTATTATTTAAAATAGATTATTTAGATTTTCTTAGGCTTTTTTAGCTATAAATTTTGTTGTTATTCCTATCTGAGCTACTGTGAATACACTACAACTTAGATGTAAAACAAACAGAATATAAATTTTCTTATAACATCATATTTTGGTCTCAAGCACACATTTACGTGTTTGTCAGAAGCCATGTAATCTTTTTTTTTTTTTTTTTTTTGGTACCAGGGATTGAACTCAGGGGCACTTGACCACTGGGCCACATCCCCAGCCCTTATTTTTGTATTTTATTAGAAGCAGGGTCTCACTGAGTTACTAAGTGCCTCGCCATTGCTGAGGCTGGCTTTGAACTCGCGATCCTCCTGCCTCAGCCTCCCAAAGTGCTGGATTACAGGCGTGCGCCACCGTGCCCGGCTGAAGCCATGTAATCTTTTTAATTGAAATATCTCAGTCTCTTCTTAATCATCTTCTGTGGGTCATAACTCAGAAGATAATCCACTTCTCCAGGAATCTCCCTTCCCTAGCTTTCTTCCTAAGATGTTGACTGGATGCAGGGAGAATCCAGCACAGCCTCCTGAGGGCTGCGAATCTGGTCCTGATGCTGTCCTCTGCAAGAAACACTACCCCTGCTGATTCTAGCCATTGGCTCTGGTCCTCATTGTATATCCTGTGATGTGACCTTGTTCAGTGTGTGTCCTGTACTGGTATTGCTTAAGTGATAGGGCCCGAACTTTGGTTTGACAAATGATACCAGTTATAATTATTCATCTTAAAAGCATATGGCTCCATAATGAGGCTTCTTTATATTGAGCTTTCTTATGCTACCAATCTATGAGGTCATGTCATATACTTTCTATTTCAATCTCTAACTTCCAATTCCTATTTCAGTCACCTCAGAGTTATGCACCCAGACCGATAGTCTAATTCAACAATTTCTAATGTTATGTTATAAGGCCTAGATTTTTTTTTTTTTCTGAGTTAATGTAGGGACTCTCCAAAGGGCACAGAAGTATTATATCTAAATTTTTACCAAAAACTGGTTGGGCTCTGCCCTACACAGGTGTCATATTGGCCTTGTTGATGTCATTGGAGCTTGCGGTGAGGTTCCCAAATGTGATAAACTTTGATCTGACCCAGGCTTCCTCCAATTCACCAATCTTTAAGAAATTCCACACTCTCTTTGTGTTCTGGAAATTCAATATCAGTAAAATTCAAATTCTTTTTCTCACATACTCCCTAGGATAATTTTAGAGATCTATTCACTACTTATACTTTTTTTAGTTTAGTTTCATCATAAGTTTTAATAATTGCAAAGGATATAATTTTAGCATGTTGAAAATATTGACATTTTAAAATAGAACTGCTATATCACTTTTAAAAATATATCCAGTATAATCTAAATTCATAAGGATTTGGTACCCTCTATCATCCATATTAAAAACATCACACAAGCTCTTCTTTAAAAGTCATAAATTCTGTATTGGTTCTTTTCCTTCTGAGTTCATATTTGCCCTTCATTTTCCCTACAGGATTTATTCTTACATATTGTACACATGGACATCTTCTAGTGACCATGCTGTGGGAGGTTGATGTACTGGCCCTAAGGCTTTCCCTTGTAACTTTATACTACCTTCCATTTGGACCATGGCATTAATTTGTGGCTTGCTTTGGCCAACGTAGCAGTGGCAAAGTGATGTGAGCCGAGGCACATGAAGCTCTCGAGTGACTAGGTTTGTGCCTCTCTCTTGCACTTCTGCCAGAGCTACTCTACTAAAGGACCAGAGGCACCTGAAGCAGAGCTGAGTGTCCCCAGTTATCCCAGCCTAGGTCAGTCAGCATCCAGCCAACACAGATGTATGAGCAACACAGATGTACCAGCCAAGATAAGCAGCATCACTGAGCCAACCACCAGCTGCTCCAGACAAATGAAGAAATAGATGCCTTTTGCCATAATACAGAAGTTTTGAGTTGCTTTCTATGAAGACTTTTGTGTGAAATCTGATGTATTCTCTTACACCTTATTATAAAGTAAGGCTTCAATTATACTTTGGATTTCTGTGACCATAAGCTCTAAATGTTAAAACAACACTTTATGTTTATCAATTCCATTATTATTATTACCTAGCTGATCCAAAGAATCCAAGTAGATTCTAAAATTTAATGCACATTTACTAAGTAAAAGGGTAAAATTTTACCAAAAAAAAATGCATTCTATGAGATTTTTTTCGAATATTTCAAGAATTTATGGGTGAATATTACATACTATTGAATGAAACAAAAATAATAGTTCTATTCATTTAAAAATTGTTTACAGGTGTAAATGCTCAAAATATTGTCCACATACAAAAGTTAATGGGTGCAATGGTGGTATTATTAAAACAGTATCACTCAATTTTTATGTTGTTTCTGGCTATGTATCAAATTTAACATAATGATCTATAATCAAAAGTATTTTTAATGAATTAACAGTAGACAACACTATGGGCCACACCTGAATTTTTGAACATAAAATCTGGATAACTGTCTCATTTATAAAACAATTTTTAAGTCCAATTAGTAAAGGAATTCATTTTATCAGCAGAAATAATACTTTAAATTGTCTCTTTCTTCATGTCCCATACATTTTTACAACTAGGGCAATGCACCAAAGAATGTATTCTTGTTTGGTAGACTAGAATGACTATTATGAAAAAAGAAGGGGTGGTTTTTAGGAAAATCAAATTGTGGAAGGAGTACATTTGGAAGTTGATAACCTGAGAAAGTTAATTTCACTTAAAATATGCTTCAAAATCTATTCCCTGAGAAAATATGTATATTCTCTCAGAAGTAAGCACCCCCTAGTGCTTGGATCACGGCTGTCACACAAAGTCACAGAGGTGAAACTGTTTCCAGACTCACCCACCCAGACCTCATCCCAGCCATTTCTCCTCTTCCATTTCCATAGCACTTTGGATGCAGTGCTTGAAATGTAGGACTTCTCCAGAAGGCTCTACCTGGAAAAAAACACCAATCTGAGGGGCTTTGATTGACCCAAATGTATCTAGCTGTTTTTGTTCCAACCCAATCAATAACTTAATCCTTAATGGTAGTCATGCCTCTTCCATCTCAAACCTATCTCAACCCTTCCATCTCATTTCTTCCTGTCCTTTTACTCCACTCCATTTTGACAACTCCTGCCCAGTCCCAGGAGAATTCCCTATTTGGGGCAGTGGCTTCATCAGTTCATGCTTCTATATAAATTATCATAGACTGAGTGAACTAAACGATAGAAATTTATTTCTCACACTTCTGGAGGCTGAAAAGTCTAAGATTGAGGTTTCACCATGGACATGTGCTGGTGAGGACATCTTCCTGTTATACAGATGACTTTTTTGCTGTGTCCTCACACCGAAGAGATCAGAAAGAGAGGAAACAAGCTTTCTCATGTCTCTTATTATCAAGTCAGTAATCTTATATGACAGCTCCACCATCATCACCTAATTACTCCCCAAAGGTCTTATCTCCAAATACCAACATATAGGGGATTGAAGTTTTCACATTTTAACTTGGTAGTAATGCGACCATTACATGTGGGTTAGCACTTTCTCTTAATAACAAATAACATCTTGATTTTTCTTTTCTTTTTAATCTTGCTATTTCAAGATTTATTCTTTTGTTAACCTCTAAACTTTGCTCTTAATGTGAAAATCGAAAGTTCTAAGAAGAATAGATACAAAAAGTCTTCATGAATTTTTGAAAGTTTAGTAAAAGCTGGACTAATTTCACTGCTCTGGTTGCATCCATTTTCCTTTTGTGGTGAGTGGTAAAAAAATATGAATGTGTATTTTTGTGGGATAGTTATAAAACCTCACATAAAACCAAAGAACCAAAACTGATGCAGTACCAAAAAGAGGGAAAAAGTTATGTGGTATTTCAGAGCATTCTTCATGTTACTGTAATTATACTTTAACTGAAGTGACTACATTACATTTTGGCCCATGGTATCCTGAAGTGTGTGTTTTGCGTTGAGGAGCATGTTCTGCTTGATTGTGAGCTCATTCCCATGTCTCTGGGATCTCATAGTGAGGCTGATGGTGCAACTTGCTGTGCACAATTCACACCGACCAATGTTGCCAAAGGTGAGGAGGGTGCAGAAGATACACATTTGATTGATATGGTTTTCATGCCCACAGCACAATGTCCAAATGCTGTAGTGTGGTATCCAGAGTCTCCCTTCATATACCGCATCTAACACTCATGTAAAATTTAAATCTGACCTAAAGCAACATATTCGACCTCTGGTTTCAGAGTGGAGTGGGATACAGAAGGGTTATCCCTGGACTGAGGCTGCAGGGTCTCTGAGGGACCACATCTGGGGACTGTGGCTGGGGCAAGCTTCACAGGATGTCTTCACATCCATGTAGCTCACCTACATGGTTATAGGGCAGGAGAACACCTTCCCTTTTCAGTGGCCCTCCAGTGTCTTTTACTGAGAAAGCTTCACATAGTGCTTATGTTAAAGGAGATGTATTTGAAGAATTGATGTTGTCTATCACAGAGCATAGGTTGAAAATGTATTTGGATCTGACAGGCAATAAATAATAACTGATATTTATTATTTCTCCAAATCATGTCTATCCTTTTATTATATCCCATGGAAACAAGATATCTACCCTCAACTCTGCACTGAAATTATATTCATCAAGGCCATTGGTTATCAACTTTGCTTAGTCCTTTTCTATGCAATAATGAAAATAGTGATTAATATTCTCCTCAGAACTATCTTCTCTTGATTTCCTGACATTCTTTTGCCCCATATCTGTAAATCTTTATTCATGTTCTCCTTTCAAGCTTCCTTTTTATTCTTCTGTTCCTCTTAACTCTTCTTTGTTCAGTCCTCTACTCTGTTTACATTCTCTTGGGTGAACACATTCAGATCTACAGATGTGGAATAATTAAATAATAGATGATTATCTTCCCTAAATCTGTATCAACAGCTTGGATTTCTCCTTACCTTCTGTCTTCTCTTTTCAGACTCCTCCTGGACATTTGTCACAAGAACCATACATTACCGTAGCCCAAATTGAACTCATTGATCTTCCCTAACTCCCTCTTCACATAGTGCCTACTAATGGATAATATGGACTTTCCTAAATTATGACCAAGAAACCTGGACATTATTCTTACCTCTTCTTGCTCATTTCCTGGCCAGAGTTAGGCACAATCAATTCTTCACAAAGACCACAAAGTTGAATGTACTTTCTGCCTGAACATCGCTCTGGTCCATCTCCTTAGTTCAGACAGGTCTTCCCTCCTGTCTGAACCATTGCACTGATTTCCAGCTTCTATTTCTTCAAAGTCTTTCTGGCTTCCTATCTGTCCATTCTCTAAAATAAATGATATCAGTTTTAAATTATCTTAGCAACATGACACTTTTGCTCGCAATATATTCTGTCCAATGTAATCTCTTCTCAACATAATCAGTGAGTGCTTGGAAGACAAACATTTCTGCATAAAAGAGACTTTACTGGTGTAACAATTTGCCTTAGGCCTACAAAATGGATACAGTGCAGATAAGAGAGGGCATTGGAAAGAAATTGAAGGAATGTAGTTAAAGCCATGCTTTCTGGGATAGATTTGTATACTTACATAAAAATGCAATGTATGGTGTTAAAAAAAATGTAATCCATATGGGAGTCTTGAATGCCTGGTTGAAGATTTTGAAGTGACTCAGTAGGAGGTATTGGTAGAGCAAAGCAACTGATTTTCAGTTCAAAAATCTTTCTTAAATCTTCACACTTACCTGCATTTATATGTATTCTTTCTTTTCTGCTGTTGTTAATCGATGTCTTCCACCCAAAGGCAAACTCTCTTGGGTGCATTCAAGAGCCCAAATAATTCCACCCTCTGTGGGTGTCCTCTGTGTATTTCTCCTTCCTCATATTAAATCTTTAATCTTTTTCTATACTTGAATGTACCCTCATCACTGAAATACATTTTGCTATCTCTGAGATGACACTCCCACTCCCTTGTGCCTCTCCTTTCATGATATCCCCTGAAAAGAGTCCTGCATATGTGTATTCTTCATTTTCTTAGAAGTGTTTTATTTTCAAACCCTTCCATTTGGTTTCTATCTCCAACACTTCACCAAAATTGTCCTTGAAAATCTGATCAACAATTTCTGTATTATCCATTCTTATGAATATTCCTCTAAAATATTTTTAATGTTTTAGTCTGTTTTCTGTTTTCCACATAATTCCAGGCCCTCTATCTCTTTGGTTGCTTCTTCATAGTTTTCTCCTCACTAACCTGATAGTCTCTTAACAAAAATGTCTTCCATCTTTTCTCTTTTCAGAGTTATCTTCTCTCCTCACATTATACTTCCATTTTAAATGATTCATCTGTGTCTTAGCTTAACACACCATGTGCCAAATGACTCCTGGGGAATGAGCAGGTATGAGCCCAGGCTATAGACTGTCAAGTCCAAAGGAAAGTGACAGATGGAGAAGCGTGATGAAAAATGAGTCAGCCTGATTTCATTTGTCATTACTTCAAACCAAAGATGAATTTTGGATAAACTAGCTAAATTTTAGTCCAGAGCTTTAAAAATCTTTGAGAAATGAATATTCATTTGGATAAAAAGTTCCCATCTTCCCCACTGCATTACATATTCTTTGTAAATTACATTAATCGATCCTATAAATGTGCCCAATGCACTTTTTTGAACCAGGAACACCTTAGCAGGGCAACACATATTTCATAAATAAATTTACAACTTTAAATGTGTCTAGGCAGCCCTTGTGAGTCATTGTTTCCCTGGGTGGATCTTCTCAATCTTCCCTGCAAGCAAGTCCCACAGTCAACTCCTGGTACAATCTCACATTGATATTATTGTTAAAACATGAATTATGAAACTACCTTGAAAATATGGTTTTTTAAGCTTATTCATTAATTCATGCAATTTTCCGTGCTGTCACCAAATGATGTGCTTGTTGGTTAGGTCAATATGACTGATAGCTAATTGGCAAGAGCTTTTAGAACAGCATCTATATTTCAGTAGGACTCAAATATCATTGAGAATTTTAAGGCATTAGGATTAAACAAATCTTTACTGAAAATTAAATATTTTAATTATCTAGCTCTAATACTTGGCTTGCATTCTTATCTTGATGAAAATGATATGAATGAGTAGCAAAAGCTCAACTATTCACCTCCTCAACCTATGGCATTTTAATGATCATAGCAACAAACAAATTTTACTTGTTTTTTCCTCCAAAATTGCTTCTTTGAATCGAAGGTTATTTCAGAGTAAAATGGTGCAACAACAATTCTAATGTTCACAAGTATTCTTTCTTCATAGTAATTCTTGTATCATTTTTATAAATACTAATATTTGTTAAATCTAAATAGGTTTCTCTGATTCTTGACTCTATCATATCCTTGCATAACTTCTTGATTCTTTTATAAATAATGATGTAAATTCATTAGCTTCTCTTTTGTGCTTCATGCAATTTTTCATAGAAGTAATATTTTATCTGAGAACATCTGCAGTCATTTGAATAATTTTCCCAGTATTTGACACACTAGTGCTTATATAGCATCAGCTGTGCACTCACAGATTCGTCACACCTCTTAGCATTAGTACACAAACATCAGTTTTGTGTATGCCTTGCAAGTCTGGATTGGAATTGATAATGAATTAACTATACCAGTGTCATAGTTAATGATTTCTTTTGTAAGTCTCAAATTCTGTCAATCACTTTTTCTGTTTTAAAAAAATTCAAGCTACAGAGTAATATTTCCCAACTTGAAATATCAACCTTCAACGTAGCAGCATTCACTGAATCCCTTCTGAATACAGGCCCTTAAGATTCATAATCTAGTTTATTATTTATTCTAAACACTTACATTAAATAAAATGATAAAATTGTGACTCAGTGTGGCTAAATAATTTGCCAAAAGTCCCTAATAAATGTAAGTGGAAAAAAATTAGGCTCAGAATCATGATAGATTCTTAAAGCTACAACACTCTCATTGCCTCTACTAATAATCTTCATTCCGTATCTTCCTATTGCCATTTACAGCTAGCAACAGGTTGCAGCAACTTCAGGGTAACAAGTTTTGGACACCTTAACTTGACTCTGAGTGTGTATGCCTAACTATATTCTCCCAAAGTTTTGAAATTTTGTCTTCTTTTATCTTAGAGATTTTGTGTCTCATTTAAATGAAATATATGATTTCTTAATACGATGGCTAATAATAAGGGACAAAATATCTGAAATATAGAATAAGTTTTGAATTCACATAACAGATTTAGTTATTTTGTCCAAATAAAAATCATTCTCTTTGTCAAATATTTTTGTCTCCCAAATTAGTAGTTTTGTAGTTTTCATTTTCTTCACAATCAGAAGCTGTGAGGGAGAACATCGAAAAGGTCTTCTCATATGAATGAAAACTGGTGAAATGAAAGACATCTATCTTTATTACACTCATTTTTCTTTCTGGTATCAAAACTCCTAGAATACAATATTGGCTGCATTCTGGTATTTCTTTAACTTGTCACTCTGCCCCACCTGCAAACTTTTACAGTAGACCAAGCTTCATATTCATCACCACCTTTTCCCTGTATAAACCCTTTATCTGTTTTGCCCTAGGAACATTGGCCTCTCATTAATGACCAAGACACCTAGCACACATGTTCTGGACTTCAAATGCCATTCCCCATTATAAGGAACTTAAGGTCCTTGGAGATGATGGCTAACTTCACAGCTAGTGCAGAGAAGATCCATCGTGTATTAGAAAATGAAATATGTTCCAAACAATAATGGAGACATGCCAAGAAGACACAGGAGCCAGCTTGAGGTGTTCTTACCTGAAAGGTTACAGGAAACTTGAACATCAAATTAAGGATAGTCATAGATCATAACCAATTTGTTCAAATAAGAATTGTGAACCTATACTGATGATACATAAATGAATAATTAAACAAGTTAAAAAAATAAATAAGGAGAAAAGAAAGTACTTACTTCTATACAGAATGCCAACCAATGAACATGGGCATAATGATGGAGTTAGAAAATTACCATTTTTAAAAATTGGGTACCACAAGTAATTTACCTTTCGGGTACCACAAGTAAAAAAATTGATTCAGGTAAGAATAATAATAGATACCATGTCTAAGGGGAAGTTTTAATAATATTTGCATGGTCATAAAATAGTATCCCAAAAGTTACTTATTAATTACATAAAGAAAAGTTAGTGAAAAATAAAACATTAATTAAAAGATCAAAATTGATAGTATTAATAACAGGCAAACACACCATTTGTCTCCAGATATGATGCATTGAAAGTAACATAGTATCAATATTATAATATCAATTACATACTTTTTCAAATTATGCACCACTGAAAACCAATGCCCCATTAAAAGCAGTCATAGAAAACAGGAGACCTTACATAAAATGAGGAGTTACCATACATTTTCCAACAGAAACTATGCAAACCAGATTCAGAGGAATGACATCTTCAAAGGAATGAAAAAAAAATTGTTAATCTAGACTTATTTATGGGGGACAATTTTTTTAAAGTGAGGATATAATAAGGTCTTTCAGACAAAGGTTGAGAGTGTTGAGCAAACTTGTTTTAAAAGAAGTTCTTCAGGCTGAAAAAAAGTAATATCGGAAGGACACTTAAATTTATACATGGAGAGCTTTGGAAATGGTAACTGTGGATAAATATAAAATACTATTATCTAATTTTAAATTTTCTTTAAGAGATAATTGTTCAAACTAAAAATAATACAAATTCTATTTTTAATACTACACTAGAGGTTGTGGGTATTGGGTGTGGATAGAAAGGGAAGGCAAATATCAGATTTCTTATCACTGACAAAAAAAAAAAAAATATGAGGCACTTTATACTCTCTACCATTCCAAAATTTACCTTTCGGGTACCACAAGTGAAAAACACAGGGGTAAACTGACATTCTCTTCTAATAGTATTACAGATTTATATTCTTGATGCCAATTGCATTTTAATGAAAGATTTTTGAAGACACACACTCTATTACATATGATTAAAACTCACCAAGAATTTCTTTCACAGATAAGTAAAATAAGCATGTTTTGGCTTTGGAGTAACTCTTACTGCCTCCCAAACCACACCATGTCTATTGTTATCTACTTGCTATTCTTATGCTCTCCAATTTCAGCAAATGTTAGAATCATAAAAGTTCTTTCTTTGTTACATGAAGAGGAATGACAGGGCCAAATTTTAACTGGATAACTCCTGAGTTGGAGAACAAGTATAATACTACCTATCTTAAAAGTTTGTTGTGAAAATTAAATATAAATTACATAAACATATAATGGGAATTCAGAACAGGATAGTTTTAAACACATTATTATAAATAAAAAATAATCAGCACTTTCTACCCTAGTTGGGGGGATGGGAGACTATGACTCATTCCCAAAGTCAATGCTTGTGAATAGCTTTCTTTCTTTGCCAAGTTTTCATTGTGGGAATGGTTCATAGACTATTCATGCAAGGTGAATCATAATTTTTTGTGAATCATAACAATGTTCTACATTCAGAATGCAGTTATTCAGCTTACTCTGCCAAATTGAAAACATGTCCAAAGGACTGATGATAAGTAGGACCCTATATTCAAGTTAGCTTAGTGCATTAATCAGATTTCTTTCACTGTGACAAAACACCAAGAGAAAATCAGCTTAAGAAGGAAAGGTCTATTTTGGCTTGAAGTTTCAGAGGTTTAAGTCTATGGTCATCTAGTTCTATTGCTTTTTGGTCTGTGGGCAGAAACATCATGGTAAAAAGTCGAGGCTGCTCACCTTATGGTAGTCAGGAATCAGAGGAAGAGCAAGGAGCAGGGAACATGACCTCTGAAGGACATGACCTCAGTGACCTACTTCCTCCAACTAGACCCCGCCTCCTGAAGTTTTTGAAGCTTTCAAGGGCTCCACCAGCTTGGGTCCCAGCCTTCAGTACATAGTCTTTGATGGACACTCTAGGTCCAAACTATAACATTCTGCCCCTGACCCACAAAGACTCAGGCCCCACTGTATGATGCAAAATGCATTCAGTAAATCTTCAAAGGTCTCCACAGCCTTAACAGTTTCAATCTTGCTAAAAAAAAATCCAAGTCCAACGTCTTCTCTGAAACTCCAAGGCAAAGTCTTAGCTGTAACCTCCTGTAAAAATCAGAAACAGTTTCATCACTTGTAACACACAATGGTGGGAAGACAAAAAGAAGGAATGAAGGCATAAAAGGAGAGATGGGGTCAAAGCAAGACTGAGGCAAATATTAAACCCTATAGCTCCATGTCCAGTAACCAGGGCATATGGTGGTGGAATATGACCCTAAAAGAATCTGGGCAGCTTTGGCCCTATGGCCTTGCCATATTTACATGTACCTCATGTGGCCACTCATGGGCTGGCTCTGCTCAATTGACTGCAGTTTTTCTTGGCAGGTGTTTCACATTCCTGGCATCTCTGTCTTCCTGGGATCTCCCTTGCAGCTTCAGCTTCAATTTCATTGCTTCATGAATTGCCTTCTCATAGGACTCCCACAGGGATTCTGACCCTGCCACACATTTCCTTCACCCCTACCCCCTGCCAGGCCTTCCTTTAAAATGTGGTTGGGAGCCTCACAACTTTTGCATTACACATGATTTACACATTCACAGCAACATGTGAATGATGCCAACATCTGCTGACATCTCAAGCAGTAGTTGGGCCCACTTGGGCCTTGGCTACAGCAGCCTCCTAGTGCAAACATAACAGTATGGTGAAGAGAATCCTGGGAAACAATTCCTTAGGTGGCCCAGTGCAAGTAGGGCACTCTGGTATTCTCTTATGAAAGTAAAGCCTTTCAAATGAGTTTATAGTTTTACACCCCTCATTCTGTGCTAGGTGGTGTCTGGCCAATTCCTGAGGAACCCTCAAGGCATCTTTCCTTGCCCTGGTACAAAGTACTTGGCCTCTTTTTAATAGCACTAATATCTTCATCAACAACACTCTCCTTGGCCCCAAATTTTAAATTTGCTACTTTATTGGCCAAACTGTAAGTTTTAAAAATCTTTCTGCTCTTTTATTATAATTCTTATTATAAATTTGAGAAAAGCAGCCAGCAATACCCATGCCACAGTCTGAATGTAGTGCTGCCTTGAAATTTCTTTTACCTAATAAACTAGTTCAATACATTTAAATAGAACCTCATGCAAAGTCTCAGGGCACAGACAAAATATAAACAAGTTCTTTGCAAGAATGTAGCACAAATGGCCACTAGTTCAATTTCCACTAGTTTTTATTTCCATCTGAAATCTTATTAGCACAGCCTTTACTCTCTGTATTCCTATCACAATTATGATCTACTGAGATCACACCAGAATTACCCCTTAATTTCTACTAACAATATTTTAAGCTTTCTCTAGCCTGCTTCTACAAACACTTCCAAATACCTCCTGCAAACAATTCTCAAGACATCTGAAATGAATAGTTAGGTGTAGTCACAGCAACAACCCTACTTCTTGATAGTCATCTTTCTCTTGCTGTGACAAAATACATGAGAAAATCAACTTAGAATAAAGGTTTATTTTGGTTCATCATTTCAGAGGTTTTAGACCATGGTCAGCTTGCTGCATTGCTGTTAGGACTATGATAGCCTGGAACATCAAAACAGAAGGGTGTGGAGTAAAACTGCTCACCCGTTGGCAGCCAGGAAGGAGAGAGAAAGTGCAAGAGGCAAGATATGCTTTTCAAGGACATCTCCCAATTACCTACTTGCTCCAACAAGAACCTACCTCCTAGAGTTTCCATCCCTTCCTAATAGCACCCATAGTTGGACTGAGCTTTCAACACACGACCTTTTGGAGGCATTCCAGATCCAAACTATAACAATTAGCATAAATGGAACGCAGAATATTTTGTTGTAATACTATTATCGTACTATTGAATTAATATGTATTTGGGTCATCATTTTGCAGGGTTGAATGACTGGCAGACTGTAGGAGAAAATATGCACTTTGACCTCTGTGATTTTAATAATTGTGTAGTATAAGAGGCAATCATAAGAGTCTACGTGAATGTGACATCTTTGACATCCTTCAAGTGGTTAATCATGTTTCTTGACCTTCATAATACAAAGGGAAAAATGGAATAATCAAATCTTGTGCATATACACACTGAACCCACATAAAGAAATAGATCGTGTTTTTTTTTTTGTTTTTAACTGATTGTTTTAAGAAAAGCTGTCTTTAGAAAAATGTGGGTGGTGGGATTCTGTAATGGACAATCCTTGAGGAAACAGCATTAACTTCAACTCAGGTAGTAATATGATACCCATCAATCTGTGTTGTGCTAATTTTAAAGGTGAAGAACATTAAAAAATAAATGCACTGAAAGGAAAGATTTTAGGATAAGACATTTTCTTTTGTTGAGAAATAAAACAGAAGCAAACTCATCTAAGAATATGCACACAGCTTATTTTTTTAAAGAAAAAAATTAGAAATAAGTAGACTCTTCACCCACCACATCAATCCATAAAGGGAATTTTCATTTTCAGTAATGTCAGAAATCTGACAGCCTGACATGCATAATGAAAGACAGCCCAAACTATGAAAGGATACAATAGATTAATACTGAGAAAAAGGGAAGGAAGCCATTTGTTTTATTATCCAAGAAAAAATACAATGTCAGAATAAGAGTCATCCAAATGGATAAATGGATACAGAGAAAACTCCTACCTGTGCCCCAATCATCTGATAAGCATGCAGTAAGAAGTAATAAGGCAATACTACTGGAAAAGTTGTAAGAGCATAGAGCAAAGTACTCTATGGGGCACAACACAAAGGGGAGGCAACACTGAGGTGGATGAGTCATTAAGAAAAACCCCATGGTTTTCCATGATAGCCCATATTGAAACCTGAGACAAAAGGAAAATTCTCCTTATACACACTCATCAAAATACCATTCCATATAAAAGCCAAATATAAAAAGTAAAGAAAAAGCTCCATAATAAATAAACATGATTATTTATATTGCCCAAGCAGCAAAATCAGTTTGCATACCATTTTTTATGTTCATAAATCCACCCAGTGAGGGACTCGATAACCTAGACACCATAGGCTGCTATAATTGACAGCTAAAGGTCATAAAACAAATCAGAACAACCTGTCTTCATTTAAATGTTTGATATTTGTTTTTCATTAATTGTGGTTTATGAAAACATGAAAATAAATTTAATTGGATATATTACTCATTTATTCATTTATTATTTTTAGTGCATTATAATTTTAATGGGGTTCATTTTGATATCTTCATAAATGCCTATAACATAGGTTTCTCCATTTCAATCCCTCCCCTGAATTTCCTACCTCTCTTGGTCTTCCTTCTGTTTATTTACTTATTTTTAAATGGGTTGATTATATGCAAAATAAATGTGCTATAATATATTCATACATGCATAAAGCATATCTTCGTCAATTTAGTCCCTGAGTTCTTCCCTTTTGCCTTCCCTCCTTCATCACTCTTGGTCCCCTGCTTCTATCATACTGTTCTCCTTTCTGTATTCTCATGAAATCTCATTGTGTATTACTTTTTCCCCCTCTAGCTTCCATTTATGGGAGAAAACTTTTGACCCTTAACTTTTAGAATCTGACTTATTTCTCTTTACATGATGTGTCCCAATTCCATCTGCCCCAATTCCTACAGCAAGTGACATTAGTTTCATTCTTCTTAATAGCTGAGTACAACTCCATTGCATATGTATACCACATTTTTTTTATCCATTAATCTACTGATGGGCATCTAAGTTGGTTCCATTACTTGGATATTGTGGATTGTGCTATGAACATTGGTATTCATATATCACTGAAGTATATTGATTTTAGATCTTTTGGATAAATACCATAGAGTAGGATAATTTTATAAGTGGTGGTTCTATTCCTACCTAATCTTTTGAGGAAACCAATACTGCTTTCAAAAATGGTTGTATTAATTTGCAGTCCCACAAACAGTGTGTAAGTATACCTTTCCCCCCATATTCTTGCCTGCAATTGTCTATTTGTATTCTTGATGATTTTGATTTGTATCTTCATTATTGTTAAGGATATTGAACATTTTTCATGTATTTGTTGGCCATTTATATTTCTTTTGTTGTTTTTTTTTTTTTTTTTTTGAGAAATGTCTCTTCAGATCTTTTGCCCATTTATTGAATGTGTTATTAGTTGTTGATGGAAAGTTTTTTCAAGTTCTTTATATATAATGGTTATTAATCCCATTAGAAGAGTAGATGGCAAAGATTTTCTCCCATTCTGTAGGCTCTCTCTTCGTGCTCTTAATTTTTTCATTTGCTGTGCAGGAGCTTTTTAATTAGTGCTATCCCACTTAAATGATTTTTAAAAAAAATTTCTTGGCTTGGGGAAGTCATTGCCTGTGCCAGAATATTATATTGTTGACCCTTTGTTTGTTTTATTTTAGCAGTATCACTGTTTCTGGTCTAATTCCTAGGTCTTTGATTCTCTTTGAATTGACTTTTGTGCAAATGATAGGTAGGGATCTAGTTTCCCTCTTCTGCATACGGCTATCCAATTTCCCCAGAATCCCTTGTTAAAGAGGCTATCTTTACTACAATTTATGCTTTTGGTGACTTTGTCAAGTGTCAGATGACTGTACTTATGTGGCTTTGTCTCTGTTTCTTAGTCTATTCCATTGGTCTTTATATCTGTTCTTATGCCAGTATCATGCTATTTTGTGATCATCACTCTGTAGTATAATTTGAGATTAAATTTTGTGATAGCACCTCCAGTTTCACTCTTGTTGCTTAGAATTTCTTTGGCTATTATGTGTCCTTCATACTTCCACATGAATTTTAGGACTGTTTTTTAGTCCTGTGAAGAACGTCATTGATGGAGATTACTTTGAATCTGTAGATTGCTTTTGTTAATATGGTCATTTTGATGATATTAATTCTGCCTATCCATGAACATGGCAGGCTTTTACATATTTTAAGGTATTCTTTAATTTCTTTCTTCAATTTTTTTTTTATAATTTTCATTGTAGAGTTTTTCAGCTCCTTATTAGATATATTCCCAAGTAATTATTAACCTATTGTGAATATAATAATTTTTTAAAAATTTCTTTCCCAGAAGATTCATTATTGGGGTATATAAGAGCTATCAATTTTATTGTATGTGTTAATATTGTATCTTGTAGCTTTGCTGAATTTGTGTATCAATTCTAGAAATCTTCTGGAGAAGATTTTTGAGTCTTCTAGGAATAGGAATATGTTACCAGCACACAGATAGTTTTACTTCTTTTCTTATTTGTATTCTTTTAGTTTTATCCCCTGCCCTTCTGCTATGGTAAAATTTCAAGAATTATATTGAATGATAGTGGTTAGAGCAGACATCCTTGTTTTGCTCCTGATTTTAGAGGAAATGCTTTTGGTTTTTTTCTCCATTCAGTATGATGTTGACTATGGGTTTGTCATATGTAGCATTCATAGTATTCAGGTATGTTCCTTCTAAAACTAGTGCTGTTATTTGTAATTTTAACATGAATGAGTATTGTATTTTGTGTGTGTGGTACCGGGGATTGAACTCAGAGGCACTCGACCACTGGGTCACATCGCCAGCACCCCCCTTTTTTTTGTATTTTATTTAGAGACAGGGTCTCACTGAGTTGCTAAGTGCCTCGTGATTGCTGAGGCTGGCTTTGAACTCGAGATCCTCCTGCCTCAGCCTCCCAAAGTGCTGGGATTACAGGTGTGCGCCACCGAGCCCGGCTGTATTTTGTTAAATGGCTTTCCTGTATCTCTTGAGATGATCATGTGATTTTTGTTCTGAATTTGTTTATGTGATGATTGTATTTATTGATATGCACATATTGAACCAACCTTGAATCCCTGGGATGAAACCAACTTGATCATGGTGTATAATCTTAATGTGTTTTTGGATGCAATTTGCTAATATTTTATTAAGAATTTTTGCATCTATGTTCATCAAGCATATTGATCTGTAGCTTTCTTTCTTTGATATGTCTTTATTTGGTTGTGGTATCAGGGTGAAACTAGCTTCATAGAATGAGTTTGGGAATGTTCCCTCCCTTTCTATTTCATGGAATAATTTGAGGAGGACTGGCATTGATTCTTCTTTAGTGTCTAATAGAAGAACTCCACTGAGAATCCATCTGGTCCTGCACTTTTCTTTTTTGGAAAGGCTTATATTACTTCTTCAATCTCGTTGGACAGTGGTCTGTTTAGGTTTCCTATATCTTCTTGGTTAAATTTGGATAGGCCATACGTGTCTAGAAATTTGTCAATATCTTCTAGATTTTCCAATTTATAGGAATATACATTTTCAAAATTGTCCCTTATGATTTTCTGGATTTCAACAATCTCTGTGGCAATGTCCTTTTTCACCTCTTATTTTGTTGATTTGAGTCATCTCTTTTTATTTTTATCTGTTTGGTCAAGGGTTTATTAATATGGTTTATCCTTTCAAAGAACCAACTCTTTGTTGCATTGTTTTTTTTTAAATTCTAAATTTCATTAATTTTGACTCTGATTTTAATTATTTCCTGTCTTCTACTGGTTTTGGAATTAGTTTGTTCCTTCTTTTCTAGGGCCTTGAGATGTAACAGTTGATTGTATATTTGGATTCTTTCTGTTTGTTTATAGGCACTTAATGCTGTACACTTTCCTCTTAGAATTACCTTAACAGTGTCAGAGATTTTGGTTGTTATATCAGTATTCTTGTTTTATTCTAGATATTTTAGAATTTCTTCTCTTATTTATGATCCATTACTCATTTAAAAAAGTGTTGTTCAATCTCTATTTGGTGTTTATTTGGTTTCTATAATTTTTCTTGGTATTGATTTATAATTTCATTCCACTATGATCTGATAAGGTGCAAAACTGATTACATCAATTTTTTGATTTGCAAAGACTTATGTTAGGACCTAGAATATGGTCTATTTTGGAAAATGTTCCATGAGCTGTTTATTGAGTTGTTTGGGGATGAAATATTCTAATGATGCCCATTAGTTCTGCTTGATTAGTAAGTATAATTTAGGTTGGAAGTATCTTTATTGATTTTCTATTAGGATGGCTTGTCTACTGGTTAGAAGAGTATGTTAAATCACCTAGTATTATTGTATCAGGGCATGACATTTAATGTCAAGAAGTGCTTGTTTTATGTAACTAGGTGCATCAACACTTAGAGCATAAATATTTAATATCATTATATCTCTTGTGGGATTGCTCCCTTTACCAGTATTTAGTGACCTTCTTTGTCTCTTCTGATAATTTTTGCTTGAAATCTGCTTTCGCAGATATGAGAATAGCTACCTCCTGCTTATTTTCAAACTCCATTTACATGGAACATCTTTTTCTATCCTTTTACTTTCAGCTGATGCCTTTATTTGCCTATGAGATGAGTCTCTTGTAAATAGAATATAGTGGAATCTTGGTTTTTAATCCATTGTACCAATATAGGTCCTTTAGGAGAGTTTAGACAATTTACATTCAGTGTTATTATGGATAAATGCCTGTTATTTCTTGCTGTTTTGGCTTGTTTCCTGTATTTAACTCAGTCTTAATTTTTCATTTTGTTAATTGCTAATCTAGAAGGCTTCATGCATTTTTGAAATCTGGAGTTGCTTTTGAGTTTTCTGATATAGTATATAGTATAGTAAGTATATTTTTGTGTATAGTAAGAATATTTTTGTAGTGTTGTCTTGGTGGTCATGAATTCTTTCAATTTTTCCTTATTGTGAGATGTTTTTATTTCTCAGTTGATTCTTTTTTTTTATTATATCATATATTGTTGCCACCTGAAGCGATGGCTGCTTGGAGCAAAAAAGCCGCGGAAAGAAGTTCAGAGGCGAACTGGAAATAGGCTTTTTATTCTGATAACTTTTCAATCTGGCTCTAACAACAACTTTAACACACACCACACACACCACCAAAACCAACACACCAAATGGCGCAGACCCGATCAGCAATCTAGGCTCAAGTCTCTCGAGATCCCGAGCCAAGTCCCGCGAGATCCTGGGCCAAGTCCCGTGAGACTATGGAAGGCGGCAATGCCCAAACATCTCCATGGCCCGTAGTCAACCGCAATCTTAGCCATCTCCCCAAACAGGGGTCCTGCAATATATGACAGCAGAATGCATTACAATTCATATTACACATATAGAGCACAATTTTTCATATCTATGGTAGCATACAAAGTATATTCACACCATTTGTGTCTTCATACATGTACTTAGAGTAATGATGTCCATCTCATTCCACAATCTTTTCAGCCCCCTTGCCCTTTCCCTTCCCCTCCCACCCCTTTTCCCTATCTAGAGTTCCTCTAAACCTCCCATTTCCCCCCTCCCAACCCCACTATGAATCAGCCTCCTTATATCAGAGAAGACATTCAGTTTTTGGTTTTAAAAACTAGGCCCAAATCTCCATCATGTCAGATTAGGCCCAACTTCCTTAATAAGACTCCTACAGCACAAGAATTGAAATCAAGAATAAATAAATGGGTTGGATTCAATCTAAAAAGCTTCTTCTCAGCAAAAGAAACAATCAGTGAGGTGAAGAGAGAGCCTACATCTTGGGAGCAAATTTTTACCACTCGAACATCAGATAGAGCACTAATCTCTAGGGTATAAAAGAACTCAAAAAGATAAACACCAAAAAACCCAAATAACCCAGTCAATAAATGGGCCAAGGAACTGAACAGACACTTCTCAGAAGATGATATACAATAAATCAACAAATATATGAAAAAATGTTCCACATCTCTAGCAATTAGAGAAATGCAAATCAAAACTACTCTAAAATTTCATCTCATTTGACTCTTTTTTTGAAAAACTTTTATAAGGAGATGTTTATTGGCTTTCTCATTATAAAACAAATCACAGCATATTTCAAAGAACATGTCATATGTCAATGTCACTACAAAGCCACCACAATAATCCTCATTTTCATTAAAAATTGTTGATAAATTTGGTGATAATTGTTGGTTCTCTGATCAGAGCTCAGGAGGAGCTGCTGATAATAACTGGTGGTAAGAGGAGAGATCCCATTAGAACCAGAGAGGCCAAGTCTTCACGTCTGGCACTGAGGTGGGCACCTTCTTTCCATCACAAGTTAAGGTCCAACATCTCTTATTCATCAATTGAGGAATATGAAGCCTATCTTCATGTTGAGTTTTCTTCACAAAATAAATTGTTCTCTGGTGTTCTGGGTCCCAGACTCTGAGGACAACACTGCAGAAATCCTTAGGGAAGTTCAGGCTCCACTTATGATCTCATCTCTGTCCACAACCTTCAGAACAATGGGTTTTTCAGGTTGAAGAAGTCCTCCTTGCTTGCCTAATTTCAGGGGACTCTGTTTCCTTACAAGTTCGGAAGGAGAAGTTCTGCAGTACTTTGACAAGAGCAAGTTTCATGTTCATCAGAGCAAACCTCATGCCAATGCAGTTTCAGGGTCCATTTCCAAAGGGCATGTATACGTAAGGATTGATGTCATCCTTGTTCTTTTTACTGAACCTTTCAGGGCGGAACTCCTCAGACTCTGGCCAATACTGTGGGTCTCGATGAAAAACATAGCTTGGTATCATCACCACTGTCCCTTTACTAATTAATACTCCATTGATTTCAACATCTTTCTTATAGACCCTCTCAAGTCTGCCAGCAATTGGGTACATCCTGAGACTTTCATTCACCACCATGTCCAGGTACTCCATCTATACCAGGATATCACAGGTGACAGGTGCCTTATTGGGCAAAGCCACATCAATCTCCTGCTGCAGTTTTGTCTGGACATCAGGATTAGTGGCCAATTCATACAAAATGAAAGAAAGAGCACTGCTAGTGGTCTCATAGCCAGCAAAAATGAAGATAACTGATTGGGCCACAAGCTCCAGATCAGACAGGGCTTTATGAGACTCCACATCTTTGGAATTCTGGGAATTTATCATAAGCTGAAGAAAATCCACCCGATGCTGTTCTTTCTCTTGAAGGCGGCTTTCTTTCATTCTGTTTACAGCTTTCTTTAAAAATTCTATAACATCTTTTGGAAACATAGAGATACTCATTGCCTCAAAAATTGGAGTAAGGAATGGAAAGAGCATTATTGAGAGGAGAAAAGGGTCAAAGAAATCAAATTTTAAGAGCTTCTTGACTTTCTCTACAAAGGGATCTTGTGGATTGTTGAGGGGATCGATGTTCACTCCAAATGATGTCGCAGTGATCACATCCATGCTGTAGGCCCCAAAGATGTCTTTCAAGTTGATGAACTTGCCATTCTTTGATTCCTGCCTCATGTTTTTCACCAACACATTTTCATACTGGCTAATGATGGGAAACATCTCCTTGAGTTTTCCACTGGTGAAGGTTGGAGACAGCAGTGTTCTAATTCTCTTCCACTCTTCATCCTCAGACACGGTGATGGCTTTTTTCATAAATCCCACTGGACCAAAATCCCGCAGGTTGGTGAAGGTAGAAAAGCATTCTTTGACGAGCACTGTTTTGATAATGTTTGGCTCCGTAATAACCAAAACAGGCCGTCGACCATCATATATGCCCCATAGTTTTCCATACTTTTCATAACATTCTTTGTCAAAATAAAAAAAAAAAAAAAAAAAAAAAAAAAAAAAAAAAAAAAAAAACAGCGATAATTAAGAAGGGTTCCAAAAAAAGGCAGAGGTTTTGGCTCTGGAATTCCCAGCTTCTTAAAATATCCATGTGAATATGTCCCATATCTCCTTCAGTTTTCCACTGGTGAAGGCTGGAGACAAACTCTCTTCCATTCTTCATCCTCAGATAGGGAGATGGCTTTGTTGTACCCAATTTGCAGGAAAAAAAGTCTCTCAAACTGCTCACATAACATCCAAAGAAGACTTTATTCCAGCCAGGGCCACCAATTATGACCCACACAAAGCAGGGTGGTAGAAAATGGCCTCATTTGATTCTTAATAAGCTCATTAACTCTAGTTATATGCAGAGACCCAGTTTAGGTTTATCATTACTGCGGTTCCTGTAAGAATTGAAGGCCCAAGCATACTGACAATATTTGGCCAATTCATTCCACCTCAAGATGTAGAGATTTGCCAAAAATAAATAAAATAATCCTAACTTCATTGATTAAACAATAATGAAGTTTTATTACTTTTTAAAAATTTATTTTTATTCTAATTTGTTATACATGCTTGCAGAGTGCAATTCACTTCATATTACATATAAAGAGCACAATTTTTCAAGTCGCTGGTTTTACATAAAGTATTTTCACAACAATTGTGTCTTCATACATGTACTTAGGGTAATGATGTCTAACTCATTCTACCATTATTCCTATCCACTTGCCCCCTCCCCTCCCTTCCTCCCCTTAGTTCTATTTAAAGTTTCTTCATTCCTCTCTTCCCCTCTCCCTTGCCTTTATAAGTCAGTATCTTTATAACAAAGAGATCATTCGACCTTCAGTTTTTTGGGATTGGCTAACTTCACTTAGCCATTCATCTGCTGATGGGCATCGGGTTTGGTTACACAATCTAGTTATTGTGAATTGTGCTGCTATAAACATTGATGTGGCTGTGTCCCTGTAGTATGCTGTTTTTAAGTCTTTTGGGTATAGACCAAGGAGTGGGATATCTGGGTCAAATGGGGGTTCCATTCCAAGTCTTTCTAGGATCTCCATACTGCTTTCCATATTGGCTTCACCAATTTGCAGTCCCACCAGCAATGTATGAGTATGCATTTTTCCCCACATCCTCACCACCATTTATTGTTGTTTGTATTTTTGATAGCTGCCATTCTGACTGGAGAAAGATGAAATCTTAGAGTTGTTTTGATTTGCATTTCTCTAATTGCTATAGATGTTGAACATTTTTTCATATATTTATTGATTGATTGTATATCATCTAAGTTTTACTACTTTTAACTAGAAAATGTGACACATGTTTCAAGCAGAGACTTACCCTAGCTTGTGATAGCTTGGTAAACTCTCCATGTCCCCTGGCACTCTTCTTTCTTACCATAGGCATTCATAGACCAGCATCAGGTCTCATGATAAGAGGCTATAAAGAACATGGTGCACTGGCAGTTCTAGCATTAGTGTTCCCTGTAGTTATGTTGGATGTTTTTATTGGATCACTTTTATAGTTTCTGCTGAACTGCAAAAATGTAATGTCTGTTACTCAAAAATAGTCCATAGGCACCATATTCTTGGATAAATTCTAGCATATGGTACAGCTATCATTCTAATTCCTAGAAAGCAAGAAGGGAACAGTGATGAAAGCAGTTATTAGTTGTACTTCAAATATAAAGAAATGTCTGTGGTTGGTTTCCTCCATCATAATTGTTTTTGGCATCCCAGGACAGCAGGAGGGTTAGTGGAATAACATCCAGAGAATAAGCCCTTATTACCTTTACTTAGACATTGCCTAGTATTGAGAACCATGGTCATTTCTTTAGTAACAGAGCCATTCTTATTAGTGCAACAGCAGGGTGCATGTGCCAAGTAAGAATTTAAAATAGCAAATACCAAGCTAATGTGTGTGTGAGCATGTACATATGTGTTAAGCATTTAAAATAGGTCTTAGGGACTATTTCAATAGCACTAATTCTTCAATGTCACATAGTAATAAGTATGTAGGTATGGACTAAATTCCATGTATTTTTGGCAATAAATTTTATGTTTTAAGTTTCCTCCATTACAGTATATTGTCTATATATAGTTGATGCTATTCCATTCAAAGTTAGTTGTTTATATAGAGTTTTGTAGGTGAATACCTTGAGAAATGGTCCAGTTCCCAATTTTATTTAGCTAGTGCATCCAGAATTAATCAAACTCAGAAAAGGGAATAGGACAACTAAACTCACAAAAGATTTATATAGAAACAGGAATGCCAATTTATTGATATGCAATGATTAACATAATTGCAAAGAATGTAAGAAAATTATGCCAACTCTTCAATTCAGTTTCACTTCTATAGGAAATTCTATGAAGGAAACTAGATATAATAAGATACTTAGAATCAATTGAGTCAGAGACTTGGAAGTTAATTGACTGTTTTTCTGTTTTGTTGGTACCGGGAATGAGCCACCTCCCTGGCACTTTTGTTTTTATTTTCTATTTTGAGACAGGTTCTCAATAAGCTGCTTAGGGCCTCTCTAAACTGTTGATGCTGGCCTCAAACTTGCAATCCTCCAGCCTCAGTCTTAAGATTGCAAAAAATGTGTGATACCATACCCAGCAACGGCCCTTTGATGTCTACTGGATAAATCTTTACTGTAGGAATGTATTTGCTATTAGGCCCAAACATTTGAGTCTTTTTATAGATTTATTCACTCTACTGGGGAAAAATAAAAAAACATTTTATTTTGATTTAGGTACTTTTAGTAACTGAGTAAGAATCATATGTGGACAGAGAAGGGGTCTCTTTATAAGGAACAGGAAAACTTTAAGGTTAGCTAGTGGACATAGAAAGAGTTAAATTGTTAAATTCCAGAAAAATTGTTCAGGACAGTCAGATCTTAAACAGGAAGTTAAACACAAGCAAAATGACCATTAGAATAATCAGGAAAGAACACAATAGGCATGAGACTAAGTAGAGTTAAGGCCTCTGATCAAAATTGCATGGACCAATGCTCCATTCACAAAGGTCCAAGAAATAGGACTTTTGCCCTTGTGGCAGCTACATGGTGATAAAAAATGTTTCTGAAAAATGAATTAAATGAGAATTATGGATCAATCTATAGTCAGTCAAATAAGGCCCCTACTAAGGAAAGGTCTAGGGAGATATCTGCATTTCATACCAAGAATAGGTCATGGGGGAATATTTAAGTCCTAGGAATAGAACAGTTAGGATTCTGCATACTTTGAAGCTGAAAAAAGGGGATCCTTGTGGCACCATTGACCTACTGATCCAAGTCTGTGGTCTAGTCTAGCCAACTCTATCATCATAAATGATATAATAAGATATTTAAATTGTCCTCACTGGTCCTCTGATTGGCTCTTGAAGTTGGGAAGAAAAGTCTAGGAATTAGTAAGCAAGAATTGAAAAAGGTGTATGATCACTTTCCTCCATAGCCTCCTTCCTAGAGTGGCAGCCTTTGACTTACTGTCACCTGGGAAGTTCAAGTGGGGGAGTAGACCAGAAATGAGCAAATTATTATGAAGCAAACATGGACTAAGTATAGATTAGGAAGAGATGATTAGATCTGAAACAGCACACTTGTAACCATAATACTTGATTCATAAATTTGTTCAGAGATTGTTCTGGTGCTGTGATTCTCAATCCTGCCAGACCTAGTTTCTCATTTTTTCTATAAAAAGTGTGATTTTATTATGTTTTCTTTAATCCTTATATAGAATGTATAGATAGCATAACCTACTTATGCAATTGATCTCACACAATGCTCTAACAATAAGTTTCTAACTATAGTGTAAAGGAGAAGTCAAAATAATTTCAATAGCATATGTATTGCCAAGATGCAAGGGCTCCAACATGACTATATTGAGAAAGTGAATGAAGTGGCCAACTGTTTGCACCTTTATGTAGATTTGCCACAATGTGGTGGTATAGATGCAATCAGATGTAGGTGCATTGTATTGCAACTTAGATTTCATGAGTGGCATTTCCATGGGTGTTTTGAATGACAATCAATTTCTAGTAGAAGTCTTTCCTCTATTTCCACAATCGTTGCCTTTTACCCTCCTAAAATAGCTGATGCATATTAAAGGCATGCAAAAAAGCATATTGTGTTTATACTTAAAATGGCATTTTTTAGTTTTACAAAATTATACATAAATGTTGCATCTCTAAGAGTATCCTGTGGGGATATCTAAAGTCTTGCAGAATGAAGGGTGATCTTTTTTTTTTTTTTTTTCAATTTGTCAGGGCTTCAAGTACATTTCAGTAACCCTGATCCTTGCCTATTAAATTCTGAGAGTGACCCCAATCATTGTGATAACCCAACACCATTTCAGATTTTCAAAGTGCTAGAGGTCACTAAGAACAAGTTTTCTAGTGTTTGTAAATGTATTATTTTGAGTAAGTTGTATGTAGCTGTTTCAAATATTTCAGAAAATTGGAATGCTCTTATTTGCCTTATGAGACTGATCAATCTGTGATTTTTTAAAAAAATGTTTTTAGTTGTAGATGGACATAATAACTTTTATTTTTTCATGTGGTTCTGAGGATCAAATCCAGTGTCTCACACATGCTAGGCAAATGCTTTATCACTGAGCTACAGCCTGATTCCCCAATCTGTGATTTTTTTAAAAAAAAATTAAATATCTATGTGTGGCCAAAGCTACAGTTAAGGATAGGAGTGTAGACCTAATTTTAAAAGGTATCAATAATACAGTCATGAATCAGAACAACTGTTTGTTTCTAAGTTTTTGAGGAAAAAGGCAACCGAAACCATTGTAAGAACTAAGACCTCTTTATGGGAAGATTCAGATCCGCTTTAAACTTGAGAAGTTGAAATGACAGATACCTGAGACCCAGAGAGTGGGTGTTTGAATGATAACACAGAAGATTTAGCGATAACATAGGGTTGTCATGAACATGTTTTCTAGTAGCCTGAGGTCCAGGGCTTTGGCAATGAAGGGATGACTGAGTAGGGGAGTTTTGTTTGCTCAGTGTGAGATACACTGAGGGTCCCTGGGATATGTCAAACTGCTGCTGTGAACCTCTCTGGTTGGTACATACATGGGTTCTGGAGTCTTGGCTCGGCTTGACTTCAGAAGCGGATGCTGTTCTGATGACACTCTGGCTACTATTTCAGGCCATACATGCGTTCTTGTTGTTTACAGGGCCTAGTTTCTAGGATCCAGAGCATGTTAGACCTCAGCCAGAGACACAACGCACAAGCCAGTGTGGAGCAAATACGCAGGCTCCTGTTCTGGGAGCTGTCATAGACAGTGGGAATACAAGGGGGACTTCTTCTGCTGCCTTAATGCAGCTTGGATTTTCACTTACATGTGAAGTTATTTCTCTTCCTTGCCTTTTACCACTCATCTCTGCCTTAGCATAGTGTTAACATTTTAGACATGTTAAGCTCAATTTAGATAAAATAATAAAGGTGAAGTATGTGCTATTGGGGTTTCTCACCCATCTCTTTCCATTTCAGGGCACTCTTTCTCCCTGTCCCCAGCCTCCATTTGTCAGTTTCTGTAGCTTGCACTGGTTGTTAGCTTTTACTTGTTCCCCTCCCACAGCCAGATTCTTGCCAACCATCCACCATATACAATATTGCAGCTACAAGCTGTTCTCAGAAAATCCACTCAAAATAGCTGAGGAGCAGCTGCTCCTGTGATATTTTCAAAAGGAAGAAATTTGTATTTGGCTTCACAGGCTAAGGGTCTGTTGGTTTTGCATAGAAAGAGGTAAATAAAGCCCTTCATTCCAGCTGAAATCCTCTGCCCCTCATTCTTAGGCTTCAATTTCAATGTAAGGGTAAGTGGGCAGGAAGTGGAAAGATGGTTCTGGAAAAGGTATGCATCATTTGCTTGAGGACTGTTCATTTGCTTCTCATATTTTTGCAACTGATATTTACAAGTAGATTAACAAGAGCTAATTTGTTGGTATAAATTAGGGGGAAAAAAGGCCAGTTGAATCCAATTAGCATTTTTTGACTCATTTGTCACTCACCTAACATAATACTGGTGGGAACACTTTAATAATGCAGAGGAAACATATCATTATCATGTGGCATGCTTCTTCTGCTCTTGAAATTTAAAGGCTTTGAAAAATTTTGGGAGTGGGGCTAAGTACCCTTAAATTTTTTAGTATGCTATTAAAAGTCTCTTTTATCCCCTTCCTCCTTGCACCTCCCCAGGAAGCATTAGAAAGAACAGTGTGGCTGTCAGGGTTGGAACAGAACAATTAGATGTCAAGGATGCAATTAGTCTAAGATTAGAGCATTAAGGACTCAAAATCATGACATCTGAGACCAGGCAGCTATGAACTAGTAATTAAGAAACTACTTTCCACTTATTATTTCCTGGAAAAAATGTATTTATGTATTTCCTGTGAGATAATGTTTATTCACTGTACAATTAAGTTTCAGTTGTGCACTTGAAGCCAGATCTTGATTCTGGAAGAGCTGAAATGCTCTTAGAAGGAATGCTGTGTATTAGCAACATTGCCCACTGCCTCTAAAGTAAATTTTATGCTGCAGATCAAGCAGAGCTACAAATAATCACACTTCTCATCACATGCTGTGGGACCACATCAAGCATTATAAATTATTAGAGATTTCACATGGACATCATGTAATACCACAGGAGTTCCATTATGATTTACCATTAATTAACATCCCTGCCTATATTTCAAAGTGTTATTGCTCTGTCACACCACAGGCTGTTATACAAACCATAAATGCTATCAATATTCCTGCATTTATCTAAGCTCCAACTGATTAAAATGTGATTTGTCCCATAATACCTTCTTACTTTGATATGTGACTCAGATTGCTGACCTAACATTACTTCTATCTCAAGTTGTCACACAGTCAATTATACTGAATAACTGCAGGGCTTAAGAGCACAGAAGAGAACCAGTACTGGAAGAAAAACATTACTCCCATAATTTAAAGAGAGAAAAGAAATACTAAGATGAAGAGTATATTGGCTATTCTGTGCCAATGAAAACAAATTGTAAAGGTTGTGAGTTTCCAGGGACAGATCATAATTTAGCCTGCCTCTTGCAGTTTAGGTGAGTAAGAGAAGCTCTCAGTTTTGGAGAGAAAGCCTACTTGTTTAGGTATTTTCTTCCATTGCTTGTTCTCTCTTTTCTCCTTCCTCCTCCCTCTCTTTTCTTTCCTCCCTTTACACATATATATATACATATACACACACATATATATAACATATATACTTTATGTAATGCATAATGTAAGAATTATATGAGAATTTAATATAGTATAACAATATACATATATTTAACATAATGTAATATAAGAATTTCCTTAGTGGGCCAATAAGTAAAATATTTTGAGTGAGTAGGCACAGAATAAGCCTCTATCTCACCACTAAAGTAAATAGTAGTATGAAAAAAGTTAATGCAACTTAAAAAATAGTTGGCTTTCACTATCAAAGTATATGCAATATGGTAGAGTTTCATGAGATATTATCTTATAATCTTAGAGATGTTCCATAATCTTAAATATGACCTAGTCTAACATTCAAGAAAATGGGACCAACATTACCAAATAAATAGTGAGAAGTCTAACAAAAATCAGGACAAGGTCTTTCATCTTTTAGAACTGTTAGCAAATGTCCTTCCTCTTACACTTGCTTCTATAATTTCTTAGCCTGAAAAAACAATTGCAATTGCAGGACAGACAGATTTTGTACCAGTTAGCTTATGCACTTTCTCTAAGTAAAGACTCATAAACTATGGAGAGATTAACCCTTGTATAATAGAAAGGTCACAAAACTAGGCAAGTGTGGGAACAAACCTAAATTGATGTGTAATTGTGGATACAATGAGAGGTCATCTCAGTCATTAGAGAGCCAGCTCTGTTCCTTGGGCTCAAGGTGAGGCATAATATCATGGTGGATAAGTGTGGTATGGGAACATAGCTAGGAGCATGGCACTAGGAAGCAGAGAGAGAGAGAGAGAGAGAGAGAGAGAGAGAGAGAGAGAGAGAACTCTGCTCAACCAGGGTCCTACCTCTTCCAGCCATACCCTATTTGCCTACAGTTACCACCCAGTTATCCCTATTAGGGATTAATGCACTGATTAGGTTAAGATTCTCATAACCCATCATTTCACCTCTAAAGTTTTTTAAAATTGTTTCACACATAACATTTTGGGAGACACCCAATATTTAAACCATAATATCATCAGATCTCAGTCCCAGGATCTTGGGCTTCCCAGCCTACAAAACTGTGAAAAATATATTTGATTCTTTATAAATTACCCATCTTCAGATATTCTGTTATAGCAGCATAGTATGGACTAAGAATATAAGCATATTTTTCAGATATGAGCTCTTTTACTTAAGTCTATCAAAAAATAAATCCTTTCCCCTCAATGAGAGAACCATTTGCATAAAACTGTGGGTTTTTTTTTTTTTTTTTTTGGTAAAAATGTCAAAATGTTAAAAATGTACAAATTGCCAAACATTTAAAAGGTCTAGAGTAAAAACAGCAATGACCCTTTGATGATTTCAGAATGTTTGTTGAGTAATCAAGTCAGAACCCTGATCAGACAGGAGAGGTCAACAAAGAGTAGAGAGACTAAGAATTAATCATGCCTGCATGCAGTCTATGGAGCCCTGAGAAAGGAAAATGAGGCCTGTGCAAAGCAAAGGCATTTGGTGGTGTGGTCCTTACATGTTCCTTGCTTAATTTTTGACAGGTAAAACTCAATGTAGAGAAGAGATTTTATTCTCGGGCATCAAGGTGACTCCAAGCATACTCACCAGCTGAGGGACAAACTGCAACCCTGCAATAAAGTCTGCATTGTAATTAAATGAGCTGCCAAGCAAGAAAGAGTCTCACTGGCATCTGATTAGTTGAATAGAATCTGGAATTCATAAAAATGTAGAGTAGACTGAACTGATAAATCACACACCTCAGTGCCCAGGGGACGTCCTACAAACAAAGCTTGTGCCCGAAGCAGGAATGAGAGTTCTCTGTAATTGGTGGAGAGGAGAATTTCAACCAGAGGAACAAGCTGGAGATCCTAGAATTCCAGAGTAGTCTTAGTTCATGACATACTCTAGACAGTTTTAGCCCCAATACAAGTTTCAAAATGATAATTTTCAACTTTGATACTCATTTTTCCTCATCATTTTGCTTCAAATCATGTTTTCTTTTTTAAAGAATTTTATTGGTGCATTATAATTTTATCTAATAGTGGGGTTCATTGTGACATATCCGTACATGTACATAACATAATTTGTTCAATTTCATTAAATGGTATTTTTAATGTGAGGTATAAAAGCATATGTAGTGTTTTTAGATACTTTTGACATTTTAATAATTAGTTTACTTTCTGTGGAAAAAAATCAAACTCCATGAACGGACAGTGTATTTTCAGGTCTATTTCCATTAACCTTGCATGGAGACAGGATCAGCTGGTAATATTCTTATGCTACCCTCAGCTATGCTTCCTGGTGGCAGCTACCTTGGATTAATTCTCAAAATGAAATGAAGTAGTCACTGGGCAACTTGCCCTACAAATCAGGCTTAGTTGGAGATAACAAATGTCACACTCATTATCTACTTTGTTCACATGCAAATAAACCAAGATAGCATTTAAATATCAGGCAAGTTTAGAGAAATTTATTTTTGTTTACTTTTTAAAGGCTGAATGAAGGGCTCAGCTGATTTCACAACAAATTAATATTCATGCATTCAACAAATATTTAGTGAGTATTTCTTTCATATCAGAACTGTGACTATTCAGGTGCAATATATTTCTATATTAGCATTATTTTTACTTCTTTTAAAAATTAAACATATCTGAGGAATTATATTAGGATGATTTAAATAATATAATAAAAGTGTTACATATTTGATTTTTTGAAGGATTTTCTGATAAACTCAAGAGGATGGGACTTGAAGAATAAAAGGAAGAGAAGGAAGAGAAGGGTACAGAAACTTGAATGGATCTTTGTGGAAATGCCATTTTGTTCAGAAGCTGGTATCCACTTCCTGGCTAGCTTCAATAGCTCTGCACTCTCAAGATTGATGGCTACCCTGCGTTCCTCTCACTTAGAATAATAGTGAGGCTTAGGGCTCAGCTCCAGCTTTTTAAGCAGAAATTTAGAAAGAACATTTCTCATAGGACTTTGCCTTTTTCCTAATGAATCACATGCAGCTCTCTTGCAAGTAGAGGTCCCCAATTAAGAAGGACATTGGACCATTTGCACAAGGGAGTTTGATGGATCAGTGACATTCTTCAAAACAGAGGCTACGGACTTGGAGAAACTTACTCATACTTTACACCATCCAGGTAATACATTTCCCTACATCAGTCCCAGTAATTGTGCTAGCGGGAATAGTAGCTGAAGGGCACAGGGAATTACATGGTCGACCCCTTAGAAATTCCTCTCCTGGGAAAGCAAATTAGACCTTTGGGGATGCCCCTCTTCCTAACAGACTGATAATGGTGTTTTATTTTACCTTCATTTAAATATTAAACTTCTGAGGAATTATATTAGGGTGATTTAAATAATATAAGTATTACATATTTGATTTTTTTTTTTACTTGAAGTCTTTTCTGATAAACTCAGAAATGTATGGCACTTTAGTTATTATGCAAAAAGGCAAACCCTCTGCTCCACAAATAAGCATCTCCAGTCCTTGAGGGGATTCCTGCTGAGGATTCTTTGTACCTGCAGAGGCACTGGCCCTTCTTGGGGAGATTTTTGACATTAAGCTAGATCCCTCTTTTTTTTTTTTTTTTTTTTTTTTTTTTTTTGGTGGGGGATAACTGAGATTGAACTCAGGGGCATTTAACCACTGGGCCACATCCCCAGCCCTGTTTTGTATTTTATTAGCGACAGAGTCTCACTGAGTTGCTAAGTGCCTCGCCATTGGTGAGGATGGCTTTGAACTGGTGCTCCTCCTGCCTCAGCCTCCCAAGTGCTGGGATTACAGGTGTGCGCCACCACGCCCAGCAAGCTAGATCCCTCTTGTGTAACCACCAGTTCACTGTAGATGTGATATTCTTCCAATCTTCTTAGAATTCTGTTAGCCGTCCTTATTCAGATAACTGAACTTTTTGCCAAGTGACTACCCTCTCCCGCACACTTCTTCCTTATCTTCCTTTTATTCTCTAATTTCCATCCTCTTGAGTTTATCAGAAAATCCTTCCAAAAATATCAAATATGTAATACTTTTATTATATTATTTAAATCATCCTAATATAATTTCTCAGATAGAAGTTTAATTTTTAAATGAAAGTAAAAATAATGCTAATATAGAAATATATTGCACCTGAATAGTTATAGTTCTGATATGAAAAAATACTCACTAAATATTTGTTGAATGCATGAATATTAATTTGTTGTGAAATCAGCTGAGCCCTTCATTCAGTTTTTAAAAAGTAAACAAAAATAAAGTAAACAAAAAGTAAGTCTCCTTGAACAGGAAGAACTGTAACAGAACTAACTAATCACAAGGCAGGAGAGCTACCCAGGAATGTGTGGACTGAGGACCATGTTTGCGGTTTTCCACCAAGGAGTTACTGTTCCAAAGGTGTTTGTGGTGGCCAGCAGTATAGGTAAACCTGGAAAAGATTTGGTAAGTGAAACAAGTCAGTCACAGAAGGACAAGCACTGCATGATTCCATTTTTATGAAGAATCTTAAGTAGCCCAACTCATGGAAGCAGAGAAGACAATAGTGGTAACCAGGAGCTGGGGACAGGGGAAGGGCATATTCAATGCGTATAAAGTGTCAGTTCTGCTAGGTGACTATGTTATAGAGATTTACTGTATAGCAGGTGTCTGTGGTTAACAACATGGTGTTGTGTACTCCAGAATTTGAAGGATATAGATCACAAAAAAAAAAAAAAAAAAAAAAAAAGGAACTTTCAGAAGTGTTGGATCTGTTTAAGACTTCGTGGCATGATGGGTTTTTGCATGTGTTCAAATTCATCAAATTATACATTAAATATGTGTAAGTTTTTGTCTTTCGGTTACACTAAAATAAAAGCTGTTTAAAAAAAATTATTTTAAAAGGTGTTTGTTGAATGAATGAATGAATTAAGTATTCATTCATTGAATTTTTACAATGAGTCAGATGTTGTGGCCAGTCCCTAAGATACAGAATACACTAAGACAGGCACAGATATAAAGGGATAGTGACAGAGACACACTTCTAAACACATAATTGCATTGCAGAGGTATAGTACTAAAATTGATGCTGACAATAGAGCAGGAAGAAGAGCACTCTGGGTAAATCAGGAAATGATGCTGAAGGAAAGAAATTTGAGGTGGTGTTGGACCACTTGGTTAAGGTACCACTGATACCAGAGTATCAGTATTTTCAAATTATTTTTTCATATAACTCTCTTGCTTGCTCATGCAGACTAACATATTGGCTAGGAATAGTTAAATTATGACTTTAAAGTGGTCTGATGAGATTGTATGCTTTATTAGTTTACCAGTTATCAATTATTTTCCAATTTTTTATCGGTTATTTTAAAATTTGGCATATCATCATTTTGATATTTAATTTGGCGATCATTTTGCAACCTATTTTTATGTTTTCTGTTTTTGTTTATACACAATAGTTGTCATATTTATAATATGAGGTTTGGATTCATGTATGAAGTGATCAACTCAGGGTGATCAGCATACCCATTGTCTTAAGCTTTTATTATTTCTCTATTGTGAAGAAAATCCTCTTCCATGCCCCTCTGTGCCATAGAACACTACAACTTATTCCCCCTCTCAAAGTATAACATCACACCAGTTGATAAAACTCTTTCCATCTTCCCTTCCCTCACCCTCATTTTGAAAATCATCCAAATCATATCAGGAAATATATAACATGCCTTTAACTCTAGAGTAACTAGCAAAAGGTACTGGTTCAGTCTGATTGTTAATCCCTTTTCTGGTAACTTCTATCTTATTAAACCATCATACATTTCATTCATGATTTGAAAAATATACTTCTACAGGGTTGCTACAATTTCTGATGATCATCTTAATTTCCTTTTTATTTCTGATTCATTCTCATTAGCAATTCTGATTTTGTGATTTTTTTTTGTTGGATTTTAAGCTTTTTCTTACCTCTTTCTTGCTTTTTATTCCCCAAAGAATAAAATCATGGTTTTGTTCCTTAGTTTGTTATTATTTTCTGCTTGCATGTTTGTTCTCTTCTGCCATTGTCTTTAATTTATTTTGCTTATTCTTCTTCAAATTCTTTGTGTGGAATACTTAAATAATGTACATATATGCATTAAATATATATATATATAATTCATATGAATTATATATGCATATATATCCCTTCTTATTTAACTTATTTAAGATTGCATTTTCTTTTGAGTCAACTTTAGTCATTTTCCATATGATATTACCTTTATTTTGGTTTATTTATTTATTTGTGGTTCTGGGGATTGAACCCAGGGCTTTGTGCATGCAAGGCAAGCACTCTACCAACTAAGCTATATCTCCAGCCCTATTTTGGTTTATTTTTTAATTTAAGAATCTTTAAATTTTTTTTTTCAAATTTCAGATCTAAGCATTTTTCCTCTTGCGAATTTTTGTCACTAATTTATAGTTCTGTTTCATGTTATAAATTATGGCTATTTTACTTCTACTTGTTATAATTTATTTTTTATAACGTTATCTGTTTGTTTGCTTATTTATATGTGGTGCTGAGGATTGAACCCAGAGCCTCGCACGTGCCAGGCGAGTGCTCTACCACTGAGCTACAACTCCAGCCCCTACTTATTATAATTCATTGAAAGTTTTCTTTATATTGTCAAATTAAAAAAAATGTTTCAATGATGCTTAATAAAAGGCAAGTATCTTTTTTTATCAAATATGCTCTTTAGTCCTATACATTATTATTACAATTACAACTACCTCAATTTTATCAAATTTTCAAATGCTCTGACTTGCTTGTGGTATATTTATTATATTTGAACATTCTTTGAAATTATCAAAAGGCTTTCTATTCTAGGATGACCAGAGAGTATTTACCAGCAATCTTGAGGCTTCAAGATACTTTACAAGAAAAGGAAAATGTGTGATGTTTAAATGTTTTGGGATAATTTGAAGTTAACAAACATTAAAAATCCTCTTACTCTTGGTTTCTCAAGACCTTTTGCATGTTAATGTGAATTGAGTATCTCCGAGATGAGATGAAGTTATGCTACGTGAGTTTCCTGAAATTTGTCATGAAAAGTTGTTTTGTGGGACATCTCAAGTCAAGTAAAATGACTGGACTTTATTGGAATTTTTAATAAGGAAAAAGAATCTGTGGACCATGAAGAGGCTTTTTCTGAGCCAGGAATGTTTATTGACTGCCACGGTTTAGGTCTGGTGTCCTGGCACTGCCAACAGTGTCAGATATATCAAGGACACCAATAGCTAGCTGAACAACAGTCTGTTGAATAAATGGAAATAGCCAGAAACAACTTACTCAGCAATCTAAGCTACATCTAGTTAAACAAACTATTAAATTCCAATCAGTAGCCTGTATCACGGTGGCTCAACTTTCAAATGCTTCTCACCTCCCCGTGGTGTATTACACAAATAAATAATCTTTCCATACTGAAACTGAAAGTTCATTCATTCAATAAAAATTGAGTTCCTGTCATAGGCTAAGCACTGTCCAGTATCCAGGACCAGTAAGCTCCCTTCTTGGAGCTGATATTCATTTTTAGTGAAATAGGCAATAAATAATATAAAGTTATAAAAAAAAAATTGGATAATGGTCCCAGCACTCACCTTCAGATTGGTGGACATGGAAAATCTGTCCAGATGGCAGAAATGCTTCTTGAAAACAGTATTTTTTTTTAAAGCTATTTTCTTCTTCTTTTTTTTTAATATTTATTTATTTGCTTTAGTTGTACACAATGCAATGCATTTAAGTTTACGTGGTGCTGAGGATCGAACCAGGGCCGTGCACATGCTAGGCGACCACTCTATCCCTGAGCCACAACCCCAGCCCCTTGAGAACAGTATTTTAAATCTGTTCTTGAATCACTCTGTTTCTCTTGATGCTAACACTTCAGCAGCTGTTTCCTAATGACTAGGTACAGAAAACCTTATGGTGTTGGCTGATGTTTCAGATCAAGCGTAAGAGCATGAGGTTCATAAAAATTGTTTGGCGACCATCTGTAATAAATAGACCTGGCACTTGGCTCCCATGAACGTGAGAATCAGTAAGTAATTCTGTTTAGGCAATATCTTCTATTCTGCTTTGTTCGATGGGGATAAATTGCTACCTTGATTTTAAAATTGACCTATGAAATAAAATTCACATAAAAACATGTTATGGCAGGTAGTTATGGTTTGGAATTAGAAATGTTGAATGTTGAGTTTATTATTTTATAGTAAAGGTATTTCTTAATAAAGCTTTAAAGAACAGCAGCAACAAAAATATTTTTCAGTTTGTCCCATATGATCATTATCAGTTCATCATCACATGGCCCTGATTAATTTGCAATTAGATTGTATTTTAATATAAAAAGTATAATAGATCACACTTTAAGGAACCTTGGAAAGGTTCACACACACACACACACACACACCCCCAAGATATGTATTAACTAGATCTAGATCTCATAAAAATATCAGGAAAAAAGTAAACAAAATTATATCCTAGGGTAAAGTTGTATCTCATATTATTTTCTGTTTTAAACTTTTCTTACGTAGTCCTTACTGGCACTGTATATTGTGGCAGAGAAATTCATTTATAAGGGAAGGTGCAATAATACATGTAAGTGTCTTATTTCCAAAAGCCACGTGCAAATACCCCTGCTTAAAAATACTATTTTGTCACAGGCAAATAGTAGTATTTACAATTTGTGATAGGAAAGAGAAATGTGGAGAGAGTTACTACTTTTATAAATATTCCAGGGTTGGCTGATCTTGCATCATGTTGAATGCCACTGATTATAAATGTTTTTCAAATACTAACTTACAATTTGTATTTCTTTTTTTGTGAATTTACTGTCAATACATTTTGCCAAGTAGTGTTCCCAGTGTTGGGATTCATGTCTTATTTCTCTTCATTTGAATGAGCTCCATTTTGTAATTTGTCTCGTAGATTGTAAATATTTCTATCAAGTTATAATTTGCCTTTTCTTTATGAATTTAACACATTTTAGTTTAAAAAGTTTCTGAAACTTAACATTATTTTATGTTACTAATTACAGTTACTACCTTTAAAATTAATTCTTTAAAAAGCTATCTATATGTTTTTCTTTTTCTTGAATCCAGGGAAATTTAAGCAATGAACCACATTCCCAGCCCTTTTTAACATTTTATTTAGAGGCAGGATCTTGATAAGTTGCTTAGAACCTCACTGAGCTGCTGAGGCTGCCTTTGAACTCGTGATCCTTCTGCCTCAGCCTCCTGAGCCCCTGGGTTTTTCAGGCATATGCCACAGTGCAGGACTTCTTCTCTCTCTCTCTCTCTCTCTCTTTTTTTTTTTTAATTTAAATTTGTTTAATTTGTTCTAATTAGTTATACATGAGAGTAGAATGAATTTTGACACATTGTACACAAATGGAGCACAGCTCTCATTCTTCTGTCTGTCTATGATACAGAGTCACACCAGTAGTGTAATCATACACGTATACAGAATAATAATGTCTATCTTATTCCACCCTCCTTCCCATCCCCACATCCCCACCCCTCTCCTTACTCTCTCTGCACAATCCAAAGTTCCTTCATTCTTCCCTACCCACCCCCATTATGGATCAGAATCAGCTTCTCAGAGAAAACATCTGGCCTTTGGTTGTTTGGGTTTGGCTTATTTTGCTTAGCAAGCAAGATATTCTCCAGCTCCATCCATTTACCTACAAATACCAAAATTTCATTCTTCTTTAAGCCTAAGTAATATTCCTTTGTATATATGTACCATATTTTCTTTATCCATTCATCTGTTGAAGGGCATCTAGGTTGGTTCCATAGTTTAGGTATTGTGAATTGAACTGCTATAAACACCGATGTGGCTGCACCACTATAGTATACTGTTTTTAAGTCCTTTGGGTATAAACCAAGGAATGAGATAACTGGGCCAAATAATGGTTCCATTCAGAGTTTCCTGAGGAATCCCCATACTGCTTTCCAGAGTGATTACACCAATTTGGAGTCCCATCAGTGATGCATGAGTGTCCCCACATCCTCTCCAACACTTATTGTTGCTTGTATTCTTGATAATTGCCATTCTAACTGGAGTGAGATGAAACCTTAGAGTAGTTTTGATTTGCATTTCTCTAATTGCTGGAGATGATGAATAATTTTTCATGTTTGTTGATCCATTGTATTTCTTCTTCTGTGAAGTTTCTGTTTGGTTCCTTAGCCCATTTATTGGTTGCATTATTTTTTTTTTTTAAACATATTTATTTATTCTAATTTGTTATACACAACAGCAGAATGCATTTCAATTCATAGTATACATATAGAGCATAATTTTTCATTTCCCTTTTTGTACACAAAGCAGAGTTACACCATTCATGTCCTCATACATGTACTTAGGGTAATGATGTCCATCTCATTCCACCATCTTTCCTACCCCCATCCCCCCTCCCTTTCTCTCCCTCCCCCTTTCCCTATTTAAAGTTCCTCCATTCCTCCCATGATCCCTCCATACCCCCATTATGGATCAGCACCCACATATCAGAGAAAACATTCATCCTTTGGTTTTCTTGGATTGGCTTACTCCACTTAGCATTATATTCACCAACTCCATCCATTTACCTGCAAACTCCATGATCTTATTCTCTTCTATTGCTGAGTAATATTCCATTGTGTATATATACCACAATTTTTTTATCCATTCAGCTACTGAAGGGCATCTAGGTTTGTTCCACAACTTAGCTATTGTGAATTATGCTGTTTATAAACATGATGTGAAGGAGCCCTAATTAGGAAGGGCTGTTGCAGCTAGCTGGAAGCCATAAGTTCCACCTGATATGTATGTGACGCACCTGTAGGCACCCGCAAAGCTGAAGGTATATAACCGGGTGAAAGCGGTCTGAGTTAGGAGAACGAATTCATTCGGTCAGTCGGGCAGTCACTCGGTCGGTCAGAAGAATCAGAGCGGCCAGAACGTAGGCAGAGCGGTTACAGAAGAGAAACCAGATAGAAGAAGTAATGACTGGTCAGAGTTAGGCCAAGGCTCCCAAGGAAGACAGAAGACAGAAGAAAGAAGAAGGAAGAAAGAAGAGAGAAGAAAGAAGCTCTAATCTTTCTCTAAGCTAAGCTCTTTCTTTCTCTCTAAGCTAAGAAGAAGCTCTATCATTCTTTCTCTCTAAGCTAAGAAGCTAAGCTCTCTCTAAGAAAGTAGAAGTAAAAGTAGTAAAAGCTTTACTCTGCCTCCGAGATTTTTTCCCGGTTTTCGGTACCAGGCAGCTTACAATGATATGGCTGCGTCACTGTAGTATGCTGTTTTTAAGTCCTTTGGGTGTAAACCAAGGAGTGGGATAGCTGGGTCAAAAGATGGTTCCATTTGAAGTTTTCCAAGGAATCTTTATACTGCTTTCCAGATTGGCTGCACCAATTTGCACTCCCATCAGCAATGTATGAGTATGCCTTTTCCCCCCACATCCTCGCCAACACTTATTGTTGTTGGTATTCTTAATAGCAGCCATTCTGACTGGAGTAAAATGAAATCTTAGTTTTGATTTGTATTTCTATAATTGCCAGAGATGTTGAACATTTTTTCATATATTTGTTGATTGATTGTATATCATCTTCTGAGAAGTGGCCATTCAGTACCTTGGCCCATTTATTGATTGGGTTATTTGATTTTTTAGTGTTAAGTTATTTGAGTTATTTATATATCCTATAGATTAGTACTTTACCTGATGTGCATGTGGTAAATGTTTGCTCCCATTTTGTAGGCTCTCTCTTCACCTCACTGCTTATTTTGCTAAAAAGCTTTTTAGTTTGAATCCATCTCATTTATTGATTATTGATTTTATTTCTTGCTCTATAGAAGTCTTGTTAAAGAATTCATTTCCTAAGCTGACATGATGAAGATTTGGGCCTACATATTATCCTATTGGGTACAGGGTCTTTGGTCTAATTCTTACATCCTTGATCCACTTTGAGTTGAATTTTGTGCATGGTGAGAGGGGCTTAATTTCATTTTGGTGCATATGAATTTCCAGTTTTCACAGCATCATTTGTTGAAGAGGCTATCTTTTCTCCAATATATGTTTTTGGTGCCTTTGTCTAGTATGAGATAATTGTATTTATGTGGGTTTATCTCTGTCTCCTCTATTCTGTACCATGGGTCTACAAGTCTATTTTGGTGCCAATACCATGCCATTTTTGTTATTATTGCTCTGTAGTATAATTTAAGTTCTGGTATAGTGATGCCTTCTTCCTAAGGATTGCTTTGACTATTCTGGGTCTCTTATTTTTCCAGATGAATTTCATGACTGCTTTTTCTATTTCTATGAGGAATGTCATTGGGATTTTGATTGGAATCGCACTAAATCTGTATAGTGCTTTTGGTAGTTTGGTCATTTTGGACAATATTGATTCTGCCTATCCAAGAACAAGGTAGATCTTTCCATCTTCTAAGGTATTCTTTAATTTCTTTCTTTAGTGTTCTGTAGTTTTCATTGTAGAGGTCTTTCACCTCTTTTGTTAAGTTGATTTTTTTTTTTTAGTCTATCATAAATGGGGTAGTTTTCCTAGTTTTTTTTTTTCAGAGGATTTGTCACTGATGTACAGAAATGCCTTTGATTTATGGGTGTTGATTTTATATCCTGTTACTTTGCTGAATTCATTCATTAGTTCTAGAAGTTTCCTGGTGGAATTTTTTGGATCTTTTAGGTAGAGAATCATGTTGTCAGCAAATAGTGATAGTTTGAGTTCTTCTATTCTTATCCATCTCTCTTTAATTTCTTTCATCTGTCTAATTGCTCTGGCTGGAGTTTCAAGAACTACGTTAAATAGAAATGGTGAAATAGGGCATCCCTGTCTTGTTCCAATTTTTAGAGGGAATGTTTTCAATTTTTCGCCATTTAGAATGATGTTGGCCTTGGGCTTAGCATAGATAGCTTATGATCCCATTATCACTAGTTTTTCTGGTGTTTTGGACAGGAAGGGGTGCTGTATTTTGTTGGATACTTTATCTGCATCTATTGAGATAATTATATGATTCTCATCTTTAAGTCTATCAGTGTGATGTACATTTATTGATTTCCTTATTTTGAACAAATCTTGCATCCTGGAGATGAATCCCCATTGATCGTGGTGCAGTATCTTTTAATATGTTTTTGTATTCAATTTGACAGAATATTATTGAGAATTTTTGCATGTATGTTAATTAGAGATATTGGTCTGAAATTTTCTTTCTTTGATATGCCTTTGTCAGGTTTTGGAATAAGGGTGATATTGGCCTCTTAGAAAGTTTGGAAGTATTCCCTCTTTTTCTATTTCATGGAATAATTTGAGGAGTATTGGTATTAGTTCTTCTTTGAAGGTCTTGCAGAACTTAGCTGTGTATCCATCTGGTCCTGGGCTTATCTTGGTTGGTAGGCTTCCAATGGTGTCTTCTACTTCACTGCTTGAAATTTATCCATTTAACATGTGTATTTCATCTTGTTCAGTTTGCGCAAATCATATGACTCTATACATTTTTGATGCATTTGGTATTTTCTTTTTTATTGGAGTACAAACTTTCAGAATAATTTCTAATCATTTCTGTATTTCTATAGTGTCCATCATGACATTTCCTTTTTAATCATGGATGTTAGTAATTTGTGTTTTCTCTCTCCTCTTCGTTAACATGGCTAAGGGCTTATCAACTTCATTTATTTTTTCCAAGAACCAACTTTTTTTTGGTCAATTTTTTCAATTGTGTCTTTTGTTTCAATTTCATTGATTTCAGCTCTTATTTTAATTATTTCCTGTCTTCTACTGCTCTTCGTGTTGATTTTTTCTTCTTTTCCTAGTACTTTGAGATGTAATGTTAGGTCATTTATTTCTTACTTCTTCTTTCTTTTAGTAATGAACTCCATGCAATGAACTTTCTTCTTAGAACTGCCTTCATAGTGTTCTGGAGATTTTGATATGTTGTATCTGTGTTCTCATTTACCTCTAAGAATTTTTTAATCTGCTCTTTCATGTCTTCTGCAATCCATTGTTTATTTAATAGCATATTATTTAGTCTCCAGGTATTGGAGTAACTTCTATTTTTTATTTTATCATTGATTTCTAATTTCATTCCATTATGATCTGATAGAATGCAGGGTAGTATCTCTATTTTTTTTTGTATTTGCTGAGAGTTGCTTTGTGATATAATACATGGTCTATTTTAGAGAACGATCCATATGCTGCTGAGAAGATGGTGTATTCACTCGTTAAAGGATGAAATATTCTATATATGTCTGTTAAGTCTAAGTTATTAATTGTATTATTGAGTTCTATAGTTTCTTTGTTTAGATTTTGTTTGGAAGATTTATCCAATGGTGAAAGAGGAGTGTTAAGTCACCCAGAAGTATTTTTCTGTGGTTTATTTGACTCTTGAACCTGATAAGAGTTTGTTTGATGAACTTAGATGCTCCATTGTTTGGGCATGTATATTTAAAATTGTTATATCTTGTTGATGTATGGTTCCCTTGAACAGTATGAAATGTCCTTTTGATTAGCTTTGGCTTGAAGTCTATTTTATTTGATATGAGGATGGAAACCTCTGCTTGTTTTCTCAGTTCATGTGAGTGGTATGGTTTTCACCTTCAGTCTGTGGATGTCTTTTCCTCTGAGATGAGTCTCTTGGAGGCAGTATATTGTTGGGTCTTTTTTTTTTTTTTTTTCAAATCCAATCTGCTAGTCTGTGTCTTTTGATTGGTGAGTTTAGGCCACTAACATTCAGAGTTATTATTGAGACATGGTTTGTATTCCCAGTCATTTTTGTTTATTTTTGTATTTAGCTTGACTTGTTTTCTCCTTTGATTGACTTTTCCTTTAGTGTAATACCTCTGTTTGGCAATTCTCATTGTTGTTTTTCATTTCCTCCTTATGGAATATTTTGCAGAGGATGTTCTATAGTGCAGGCTTTCTAGTTGTAGATTCTTTTAACTTTTGTTTATCATGGAAGGTTTTTATTTCATCATCAAAGCTAAAGCTTAATTTTGCTGGATATAAGATTCTTGTATGGCATCCATCTTCTTTCAGAGCTTGGTATAAGTTGTTCCAGGATCTTCTAACTTTCAGGATCTGGGTTGAGAAATCTGCAGAGATCCTAATTGGTTACCCCCTATATGTAATCTGATTCCTTTCTCTTGTGGCTTTCAAAATTCTTTCCTTATTCTGTATGCTAGGAATTTTCATTATAATGTGCCTTGGTGTAGATCTGTTGTGATTTTGCATATTTCGTGTCCTGTAAGCCTCTTGTATTTGATTTTCCAATTCATTCTTTGTGTTTGGAAAAATTTTCATTGAACAGATTTTATTTCATTGAATAGATTTTTCATTCCTTTGGTTTGTGACACTATGCCTTCCTCTATCCCAATAATTCTTAAATTTGGTCTTTTTATGTTATCCCATAATTCTTGAATAGAAGTTCTGCTGATGGTTTCTTACCATCTTCATTGTGTGCTCAACTTTATTTTCAAGATTATATATTTTAGCTGGGTGCAGTGGTTCACACCTGTAATACCAATACTTGGGAGGCTGAGGCAGGAGGATTTCGAGTTCAACTCAGTTAGACCCTGTCTCTAATAAAATACAAAAAAGGGATGGGGATGTGACCCAGTGGTCAAGTGCCCCTGAGTTCAATCCCCGGTACAAAAAAAAAAAAAAAAAAAGATTATATATATAATTGGGCCACATCCCCAGCCCTTTTTTGTATTTTATTACAGACAGGGTCTCACTGAGTTGCTAAGTGCCTCGCCATTGCTGAGGCTGGTTTTGAACTCGCGATCCTCCTGCCTCAGCCTCCCAAGTGCTGGGATTACAGGCGTGTGCCACTGCTCCCGGCTAAAAGATTATATATTTTATCTTCATTGTCTGAGGTTCTGTCTTCTAAGTGATCTAATCTGTTGGTGGTGCTTTCTATTGAGTTTTTAATTTGGCTATTGTTTCCTTCATTTCAAGGGTTTCTGTTTGGTTTTTTATTTTTCAGAACCTCTATCTCCTTACTGAAGTAATCTTTTGCTTCTTGTATTTGCTTATGTGGCTCTTTATCAAAATGATCTTTTGCTGTCTGTATGTGTTCTTTTATATTATCCTTTAATTCAGAGAACATTTTAATTATGTACATCCTGAACTCCTTCTCTGTCATTTCTTCTGCTCTACTGGCCATGGATTCTAATAATGTAGTATCTTGGTTAGTTTGGGGCACTTTCTTCCCTTGTGTTTTCATGTTGTTTGTATGTCTTCTCTTCTAGCCCTGAGGATCCAAGTGTTACAGTTTTTACGCGATAGGCTTATAGTGTCCCTGGAGGGTTCCAATACCTCTTCTTTAAAGAGGAGAACAATATTAACAGATCCCAATACAAACAATATACAGCCTTAAACCAAATAGCTCCTATTAAGATGTATACGGTTTTGTCACAATATACAGAAATGGTGAGTTCAACTATTATTTCCTATATAAACAGTAGGCTTGCAAAAGTGTCTATAGTTTCTGATGGTGGACAAAGAGAGACCCGAGGGTGGGATGTAGGATGAGATGTTAAGGAGGGCAGGAGGTGAGGACATAGAGTTATTAGATCTTAATAAGTGTGAAAGAGGAATCTAATGAAGTTGGGTAGTAGCAGGAGAAAAGAGAGAAAGTGATTTTGGGGAGACAAGTAAGCGGGAAGACAATAGAGAGAGTACAAAAAACAAACATAGAAATTAAGGAAAATGAAAAATGTAAAAATAGGAGATAAAAGAATATACAACACAATTGTAATATACTATTCAGACATCCCAGTCCTTAGTAGTCAAATTCATGAAAAGTACTTGGTTTCATAAATGTTGGGGATGTGAGGGCAGGAGGAGAGAGAGAAAGAGAGGGAGAGAGAGAGAAAGAGAGAGAGAGGGGGGGTGGGGTAAAGAGAGAGAGAGAAAAGAAAAAAAAAAAAACTCAAAGGAAAATACAAGGATTGTTTTTGTTGGAGTTCAGTGTCTTTCCTGCTTCCCTTCTCATCCACTAGGTGGGGTTGTCTGTTGTTTGCTGGTATCTCCACCCTCAGGATGGTGAAGGATATTAGAGTAGGAGGGCTGGTCTTGGGGACAGAGCTCCTGGAGGTGGGTATAGCACTTGCTGATCCCTGATGGGAGACTGCACCCCAAGGATCTCCTTTGGGGCCTGCTCATGTGATGTGGGTTTCTGGTCTTATCTCCTTATATCACCTGTAGACCTCATAATTCCTGGTCTCTATAGTCTCTAAACTGTATCTTACTCACCTTCTCCCTTTCTACTTCCTAACCAGGAGCCTCTCTTTCCAGAGGTCTTGTGGGCTGCAGAATAGGGCCTGTGCACCTGTCACAGAGAGCTGTTTTGTATTGGGCAGTTCAGGGCTAGGCTTTGTGAGCTATGGACAGGCCGCATAGCTGCAAGCACTGTGCTAGCTTAGTGGCTGTGGGGGAGAGGGGAGAGTTGGGGACTATAGGTACTTTGATTTTGCTTCTTGGCCCCACCGGGTGTCCCAAGTTGAGAGTTCCCCCAACTTAAGATGGTGACAAAGGTGTCCCAAGATAGAGGTGGTTGCTTTGAGATGGGTGTCAGGTAGGGTCAGTCCATGTGGTGGCATTGGATGGTGTGTTCAGAGATGCAGCTCTGTGGTGTGCAGTGTTGTGGCGGCACTGTCTCCAGACCCTGTCTTGTGTCCCCAGGTGTAGGCTACTGCGTGTAGGGGACTATGGCAGTGGTTGCAGTGTCCCAAGATGGCAGCAACCATTGGAACCCCATGTTGGTAGATGGGGGTCCACATGTTAGTGGTTGTTGGAGGTCCTGTGCATGGGCAGCAGCTGGTTGTCCTGCATGGGTGTGGCAGCTGGTATTCCTGCACAGGAGCAGCTGTTGGGGGTCCTCTATCGCTCCCAGAGAAAGAGTATTCTCACTACTTGAATTCCAGGTCACAGGCAACACAGAATGCAGCCTCCCTCTAGCCTCTTGGATTCCCCATTATTTGTTTTCTTGGTGTTAAGTTTTTTGAGTTCTTTATATATCCGGGAGATTAGTGCTTTATCTGAGGTGCATGTGGTAAAGATTTTCTCCCATTCTGTAATCTCTCTCTTTACTTTATTGATTGTTTCCTTTGCTGCTTCTCTTTCTTTTATCAATTTATATTTTAATTTTTACATTTACTGTGAAGAAATTGTTTTATCTTTTCCCCAAATCATTAACCAGGAGTGAAGAGTTTCTTTTATTGTGGTTTTGTGTATTTATTTATTAAATAATAAGCCTATAATTCTACTATATATAAACATGTTTATAATGATATATATATATGTACAAAATAACTCCGTCTCTTTTTCCCACTCATAAAACACTTTTATGAAATTTGTTTTCTTTAATCAGTTCCATTATTCATATGCAAGTATATCATTATTTTAATTATTATAAAATAGTATTATTATAGTACTTTTTAATTCCTGATGTTTGAAAGTCCTACTTCAAATAGTTTTCATTAAAACAATTTTTTAGTCAGAATTGGACTTTAATTCTTCAATATAACACAATAGTAATGGGAAATTTCTTGGCTTCATAGGTTTTTACTTCCCCTCTAGTTATTTAAGAATATTTTCTAAGTTCCTAAAAAGAAAAAGATATTTTGTACTTGACCTAATGATGTAATGAACTCCAGTTTTAAATTTATTAAACTATATTTACATTATTTATAGGTATACCTTTTTGTTCATGGGTTCATATAATAATATTCTCGGTAAGTTCTGCTTAGGATTTTTACTAGTATTCTACTAGTATTTATGCTTATTTTTACATTAGACTTAAGTAAAGTTTTCTGTTTGGGTGTTACAAACTTCTATATATGGTTGTGTTTTATTTTAAGAATGATTTGAAGCTGGTGCCATGGCACATGCCTGTAATTCCAGTGACTGGGAGGTTCAGGCAAGAGGATAGAAAAAAGAAAAGAAGCTGGGGGGTGTAGCTAAGTGGTAAAATGCTCCTGGTTTCCATCTTCAGTACCAAAAAAATTTTTTTGGAACTTCCAATATTTCCCTATTATGGATCAGTAATATATAGCATGGATATTAGAAATGGGGATTAGTAATGCAACAATTTCCCTTTTGAATTTATTTTAGAGAGATTATTTATTTTATAATATCTAGTGTAGTTATTATCCTACTCATTTTTCTAGTTGGTCTTGATTTAATTTTGATTATATATTATGGATTTCATTGAAATATACATTAAGTGTGAGACATAAATTATGTATTCAAATGAAGATTTATTTCCTCATTGGCAATAATTTTTTGCTTGACCTGTTCTTTTTTATTATTATTTTATTATTTTCACCCATATATTCATATAAAACAACTTTTTAATTTAAAAGTTTTAAATTTTGCTTCCCTGTACTTTTTTTTTCTTTTTGTATTCTTTAATATAACACAATAGTATTTTTTTGTATTCCTTACAGTTTTTATTAAATATTCCAACAGCTTATATTGATGAATTTGGTTGTCTGATATTTTGTGGGAATTTTCTGTACAGGTTCATGAGGGATATTCATCTATAGCTTTATTTTCTTACAGTGCTTTGTTGGTATCAGGGTAATCTTGGCCTCATAAAATAAGTTGGTAAGCATTCTCTTCATTTACGTTTCCTAGAAGATTTTGTGTCGAATTGAATTAATTCTTCCTTAAATATTTGAAAGCATTTACTAGCAAAGCAATCTGGATATGGATTTCTCTTTGTTGGAGCATCTACTTCATATTTGTTTGATCTTTCTCTAATATCTATGTTAGCCCTTTTGTTTTCAAGATTTCTGAATCATTTTATTTTTGGGTTATGTCAATTTTGATGCCATGAATTAGGTTTGATTGCTTTTTATCTTAATCTCATAACTTTCCTATTTTATTAAGAAAGCTAACCAATTCAAATTTCAAATGTATTGTCATAACTAATATATTTAGTCTTGTTCTGTCATCTTACTCCATTTTTTTCACTTTAATATGTATTCACAAATGACTTCTTATATTCATGTATTCTACTATATAAACTGTTTTCTTTCACTTAACTATACCTAATTAATTGGAACAGTTTCATCATATTTTTAATTCTCTCACTTATTAACTTTGTTTATTAAACACTACTGCAACTAATTAGATCTAATATTTCATTTCCAGAGTCAAGCATATATGGATTGCACCCTTTTAAAGATATTAGCATTAGCACAGTTTAACTGCTTGGTGCTTTCTTGTTTACTAACACAATTTTGAATTTATTGCACAATTGTTATTGTTAAGTTATACTTTCTGTTAAAAATATTTACAACACTTGGATTGTGTTTGATAACTATATTAACCACATTTCATTATACTTAAATGCATGTTTAAATGGTTTCAATGTTTTCCTCTATTCCTTTTATATCACAGCATCCCATTATTTTGAACTCTTTATCTAACAAACCTCATTCATGTAATATATTTTTTAGTAATTTACTAATGAACAGTGGATAAATATTAATGAGAACTTTGCTATGTGATAATTTTCCTTTAGGTGCCAAGTCACATGAATCGTAAGTTAGTTCAGCCTGTAATTTTGGCAATAAATTTTTTCTCATTAAAATCCTATAGACTCACCATTACTGAGATTTTATATTGTGGAGAAAATCTTGCAATGAGGTAAAAAACTCCTTTTGTGAGTAAATTGATTTTTTAATCCTTGAATTATATTCCAGGGGAAATTTCTAGAACATAGGAAACCCTTTTAGCTAGCATTAGGTTTCATATAAGAACACTTTCTCCTGTTTTATTTTATTATTGTCTTTTTCCCCCTCAGAAACACCAGTGATCCATATATATGTTTTTTAATTTTGGGGGGATAGCCATCTGATCTATTGGAGTCCCTACTATTCTGTGCAATGTTTGTTCTTAATAATCATATTCCGGAGGGATATTTTAAAGCATTTCATCCACAACATGATTTTTCCCATTATTTCTGGCTATAAACTATGATATCTAGGTTTTTTAGTCCCCCTCAAGCCCCAAGTCATTATTTCATTCAATAAATATTTATTGAGTTCCTTCTATGATACTGGGAACACCCGTGCACAAAAAAGACAAACATTTGTAGTCAGGGTGTTTATATTCTGTGGCTGGAAAAAGATAATCAACAACAATAACAGCAACAAAAAGCACTATGTCAGATGGTAGTTAGTACTTCAGAGAAGAGTCAAGTGAGAAAGGGAGCTGGCAAGTGTTATGATTGGGGATTGAGCTCATCAAGAGGGTAAATTTTGAGCAAAATCTTGAAGGTATTGAGCAACAGTGTTGTAAAGAAGAGAAAGAGCATTCCAGGCAGGGAGACAAGGAAAAGCTTCAAAGGGACCATGTCTAGTGTTCCAGTAACAGCAAGGAGGCTGGTGACTCTGGAGCAGGAAGGACAACACTGAGTGTAGTAGATGAGAACGAAGAGGAATGTAGAGACCCACTGGCTGGGGTTGCCAAATTCACAGTTAGATCTAGCCAGCGAGCTAGCTAGCTCTCCCTCTGTTCCCTCCTGTCTCTCTCTCTTGAAAGAAAAGTGAGACGTGGTATTCATTCCAAAATAGTGGTATAGATTCTCCTTGGATCCCCAAATCATATAGATGCTGCTGAAATTCCCTTTCAGGCCTTACACTGGAGCACAGGTAGATCATCATACTGTACAGAACGTGGTAGTAGCTAGAACCTGGTAGTAGTCGTGCCAGGTGCTCACCTCTGCATGGCAGTTTCATCACAGTTTTTATGAAGTTTCTTTAGCAAGGGCCAGCTTTCCATTTTGGTCCAGCCTGAGAATGAGTTACGTGGTGAGTCTTTTCTCTTTCCGGATCTCATCATCTGCCATCTTAGGGATTATCTTTGAAGCTTGAGGGATAAGCAGCTGTCACAGGGCAGTCCAATTATTGTTGAATTTGGTATGGCTACTGATTGCCATTGTGACAAAATAGTTTCCCACACCACTCCACACGCCCATATTCTTCCTTCACTTCAGCACCCAGTCATCCATATTAAGAGCTACGTTTAAATCTTTCCTTTTTTCCCCCCATTGTCACTATACTCCCTTCAAAAGAAGAAGAGCTAAAAATGATCTTTTAATGTTTTATCTAAATATGGGAGGAAATTTGTAAAAAGTGTTAATTATTATTTTAATTATATAAATTTATGGAGTACGGTGTTATAATTTGATACATGTACACAGAGAATAATGATCAAATCAGGATAGTTAGCATTTCCATTTCCTTAAACATTTAAAAATATTTTGATTAACTTGTAATGGTCATGCATATTTATGAGGTGCTGTGTGATATTTCAATACGTACAATATATACTCATCGAATCAGGATGGTTACCACTGCCATCTCCTTAAGTTTCCATCTCCTTATTTCATCCTTAAATTGTATGAATTGTGGTTGTTATCTTCCAAAGTTTCTAGCACTAATTAAAGTAACTCCTCTAAAACCATCATCAGGCATTTGAATTCTGGTGTGTGTGTGTGTGTGTGTGTGTGTGTGTGTGTGTGTGTATGCGCGCGCGTGCACAGACGGGATGTTGCAGGGAGATGTGGTAGAGGGTATGATAATAAGGATAATCAGGCAGCTGTATAATAGTCTTTTTTCCCCCCATTGTTGTATAACAAATTAATATAATCTCAGTGATACATTTATTATTTTATAGTTTCTGTGGCTTGTGACTTTGGACACAGTTTAGTGGGGTCCTTGTCACTGCTTAGTGTTCTGTAGACTGTCATCCAGATTTCGACCAGACTACTTCTTCAACTAGTTGGTTGATTGGGTCAGAATCCAATTCCGAGATCATTCCTGTTGTTGGCAGAACTCATTTTCCCTATAGCTGTGTGAGGGCTCCAGATTTTTTCTGGGTTTGCTTGTGGCCCAAACTTAGGTTCTAGAAACCGTCCATAGTTTTTTGACATAGGCCAGTGGCGCTGCTTGTACCTCAAGCCTGCAAGATGAGACTGTGACCTGAAGGGGACCGAAACTTCTTTCAAGGACTTTCACCTGATTCAGTCCGAGGAAAATATCCCTTTTGATTAATTCCGAATTGGGAACTAAACTGGGAACTTTATTCATCTTTAAAAAACCCCTTCACCTTCAGCATTTTCTATTGGACAGAAAGAATTCACACGTCCCATCCCAATTCAAGACATGAATGCTGGAGGGAAGGAATATAGTGGCACCCATGTTAGAATTTGTCTTATCAATCACAATTTTTTGTGTGTGTGTATGTGTATATAAACACATATTTACTTATATATATTTCATATGTCCAAAACAAATTTAATTTTAAGTTAGACATTTGAGTTTATTTATTTTAGGTGAAGTGATCAACTTATTTTTTGAGAAAAAAATGCTACTATATAAACTTTTCAAGATTTTATTCAACTTTCTAAAATAAAACATTTTATTAAAATATGCTCAACTTTCATGAAATATTTATGAAGTTGATATTAGTTTTAGTTCTTGAGTACTTTGACATTTTCATCATCTCATTCACTTTTTCAGCCTAAATTCCATTCCTCTGCTATACAAAGCACATTACTTTCCAGACCATAAAGACACAGTACTAAGACAATGATCCATTGCAAATATGCATAATTTTAAAGACATATTTCTTCTAAGTCTGTTGGGTTTTTCTGTTGTATGTTTTGACTTGTTTTGACTTTGTGATTCTCTGGGCCATTGAGTCCAACGTTTTTGGCATTCATTTTAGAATTTTGAGAAAAGGGAATAGGGCATTAGAATAGAATATGAAAACCAGTTATATCTATGATTTTTTTCCAAGCAGAGGAAAGATGATAAATTAACATTTTTTTATAAGGTCATCTTCCCTCTCTCCGATTGTGCTTCCGGAATCATTCAGCATTATTAACTAAAGACCACTTTTTCTTCTCAGAACATTCAATAACTGGATGAATTAAAAAAAAAAAAACTCACAATAATCTCTATCTCATTTTGATAAATTGACACAGTAGACAACAATAGAGTAGATGAAATCCAGGTTCTTAATTTTTCACTAACTAAGATTAGGGTGAAATCTATTATTTGCCAGCTAAACCAACTTTTTAGAAGCAAAAAAACTCACATACACTTTTTACAAAAGTGGTAGAAATTGCCTCTGATTTCAAGTCAGCCAATTCTAGTAAAAATCTGAGAAAGACCAGCCCCAGGCAAACCCCTGTGCTCCCCCAATTGTTCTGATTTGCCAGTAGGAAGGGTGCAGGAAGTTAGGGTGTTCATTAAGAAAATTGTCTTTCAAACATCTCCAGGCTCTGGTCCCAGGCGAAAAGACTGCAAGCCTGTCTGTTTTAATGTTGCAAAAGAACAAATTTTGTAAGAAAAAGCAAACAACTTTAACAGCAGGTGGCTGAAGCATAGCCTTCAGAAAGCTGTTAAGAACCATTTTCGTCTGTGAAATAAAACATGGTTGCGAGTGATGTTATTTGCACTTATTGATTCAGTGAAAGAAGTCACCTTATGTTTAATTCAAATTGCAGTCTTGACATGGACAGGCTTAAAACAATCATGTTTTACAAATCCATTTGTTTAAATGATTCTCTTGTTGGCTGTTCACACTGTGCCCTGTGTTGTTATATTATCACTCACTGCAAGTGCTATTTAAAGAAGTGAGAAGCTAGTAACATGCATTGCTTTAAGCAGTGTAGGTTAGGCTTTGTAGGTGACTGTTAGTTTCAAGGTGCATCTCTGAAATTCCGTAGCCTACTTCAATTGTTTAGTTTTCCTTTAGTGTACACCTCTGTGAATAATTATTATGACCATATCCTTTTTTTTCCTTTGGAGTTGACATGCACTATGAAGTGGCAGAGAATCTTTCAACAAAGCTTCCCGTTGGTTCTGTCTATGTTGGGCATGACAGTACTATTCAAAAACCGTATTTCTATTCTGTAGAAGTAAAAGGCTCTACTGGCTTAGAAAAGTGCTTGTCAAAATTTAACAAGGTATTGTAGACCATAATTCTCTGCAACACAATTACTGTTACCATTTAAATGAGAAGAGTATCCTTGAAATTGCTAAGAAATTGCCTGAAATTAAGTTTTGGCCTATTTTCCTAATGTAATTCTGATCATGAAATCTTCCATGGAAACTCCTCTGATTGCATTTTTCAGGTTCTATAAATGTTAGTGGAGAGAAAGCTTAAATAAACTCCCACAGATTTTAAAAATTATTAAACAACACATGAGGTGGATTTTTTTTTTTTTTTTTTTTTTTTTTTTTTTAGTGCTATGGTTTGGATCTTATGTGTCCCCTAAAGGGCTCTGTGCTAAAGGAATGGTCCCCAACTTGGCTCTACTGTGAGGTAATGGAACCTTTAGGAGGAGGAGCCTAGTGGGAGATCTTTGGGTCATTGAGGGCATGGAGGAATTGTGGGACACTTGCTCCTTCCTCTTTCTCTTTTGCTTTCTGACTCTCTTGCCATGCACTCTTTACCACAATATGCTGCCTTGCAACAGGTCCAAAAGCTATGGGGCCACTTGATCATAGACTGGGACCTCCCAAACTGTGAGCCAAAGTAAACCTTTCTTTTTATAAAGTGATTGTCTCAGATATTTGTTATAGTGATGGAAAGCTGACTCACACAGGCTTTAAAACTCTAGTCAGATAGGGCAGAGGGAAGTTCATCACTGGGCCATGAACTGAGTAAAAAAAAAAAAAAAAAAAAAACAGGAAAACAAACAAACCAACAAAAAACCTCCAGTCAGAATAGATAGTGGATATATCTGCATGAAATCAGAATCCCCAGACACATGACAGCTGTTAAAAGCAGGAAGAGTCCCAGTGATAACATATCAGGTTTTTGTTTTTTTTAATTCAAAGTTGTTACATATATAACAGTAGAATGCATTACAATTCGTATTATGTATATACAGCACATTTTTACATATCACTGTATACAAAGTATATTCATACTATTCATGTCTTCAAACATGCATTTAGGGTAATGATATCCATCTCATTCTACCATCAGGTTCTTAATCTGAAGAATCTCAGGTTCTTAATCTGTACAAACTGAGAGAGCATCTCTCTTAGAGATTTGTTGTGAAGGATTAAATGAAATAAGCTGTCAGATCACCAGCAAACTCTTTTGTCATTTGGTACCTTTTCTTCCCGAATTTGCAAAGTGGAGAACCCAAGATCCAGGGGACACCCTCAGGAGCACCCACTGTACTCTCTGTGACAAGTGTCTCTACTTACAGCAAATGCTGAACAAACCGTTCTTTTGTCCATATGCACATGGAGCTAATGGTGCATTTTGAAACAAATTAGTTTTGAAGCAGTAAATATTGAAATACCATACTATACTCCATAAATATGTACAAATATTACATATTGATTTACAGTAAAATAGACATCCTTTAAAAAAGAATGGAAGAACTTAAAAATATGCTGTGGATTTTAAACTATGCTATGGCTAACAATGAATTTAACTTGATATTTTCATTTATCCTTTCCTTCATTAAATAATAGAATCTCCAATGTGCATGATGATAATTGATTTTGGAGATACAAAAATGAATCAGCATACTTGTAGTCTACAGATGAACTAACATATGTAAATAAGAAGTAATTAAAGATGTGAGAAAATGTTAAGAGCTGTAAGAAGAGTACTGATGCATTTTATTAATTAGGAAAAATGATTTAATATTGATATACCATGCTTCCCAAGAGATTACTATTCTGAACATTGAATTTATGTTGAAGACCTTCAAAGTAGGGTCATGAAGAGCACATTGAGTACTGTAGCCTGATGTCTCCATGCCTTACCAGATCTGTAAGAAGCAAGACATTGAATTATTCCTTGTATGAACCTCTCAGTATTTAGAACTTTGTACATGTCTTACACACAATAGAAATCCAGAACACGAAAGAAGTAGTGAATGAGTAAAGGCATAAATGGGAAGAAGAGGGACTTAAGGCAAGATGGAGAACAGCATAGCCTAAACTGGCACAATGAGAAAAGATTTACCATGTTTTACCTAATAAAAATTTACTAAATCATACCCTGTCCTTGGATGACAGCTGATTAAATTTTGGCTTTGATTTTCCAAGCTGTTGTGTTAAAAGAGGCTATTTCTTCATAGAGTTGGCAAGATAATTTCTGTGATTGCAAGAACCTGTATAAATAAATAGGTCTGTCCTCTACTGTCATAGAATTACATTTGCAACTTTTATTTTTCCAAACTGCCTTATGCCACATAAAATTATATTTAAAGGCCAATGTTAATACCCTGGCTCTGATAATCTAAGTGTTGGTCAAGTTGGAGAAACTATTTTTAAGGTGACTCAAAATGGCAAGCCTGTGGTTACTATCCTGAAGAAGAAAAGAGTTGTGATTAGGCTTTCATTGTCATTTACTTAGAGGGCTGTCATTAAAATAAATTGAGCATGGGATGTTGGCAGAGCTACCAAGTGGATGTTTCCTGTGTCTAGAAAACCTCCTCTGACTTATCAGCATGGCTCCTGACAGATCCTGGCTCACTTGAAGAAAGGTGCCCCTTTGAAGTCAAATACAGCTGCAACACCAGGCCCTCTGAATTCACCACCTAAACACTACATGGCAATGAATGCTACAGCACACAACTCTTACCAAATTTCATCGATATTTTATGAGAGAAAACTGAATGATCAGGTTTTTAGAAGGATTATGTGCACATCATCTAATGAACAAACATATTTAAAATATTTAAATCAGTGTCTGCATTTGTAAGTATTTAACAAATGTAGCTATTACTGTTAGTTGGGTACACTTAAAAATGGTCATTTAGTGTAATAAATGCTTTCCATTTTGGTGCTCTTATTTATTTAGTTTATATTTATCCAGTAAGATTTTAAGAGCAAATGTGAACTTTTAATTTTTTGTGATACTAGGGATTGAGCCCACATCTTCACACTAGGCAAGTCCTCTATCAATCTCTGAGCTACACTTCCAGCCCCTGAATATATGAATCCTAAACACAATGAGAACTGGAGATATAGTTCAATGGTAGAGCACCACAGAAATATAACATAATGGTATAATTATAATATAATTGCACAATATAATACTTTATACCATAACATATACTATATGCTATAGTACATACTATATTATACTACATATTATATTTGACACACTATAATTTTATCATATACCTTATACATTAAGATTTCTTATTGTATATCTACAAAAATACTGTTATGTGGATAATAAAATTCTATTATAACTTTTTAAAAACTGATGATACCACGTGATTTTTTTTTTTTTTTTTTTTTTTTTTTTTTATGTGGTACCGGGGATTGAACTCAGGGGCACTCGACCACTGGGTCACATCCCTAGCCCTTTTTTGTATTTTCTTTTTATTAGAGACAGGGTCTCACTGAGTTGCTAAGTCCCTCGCCATTGCTGAGGCTGGCTTTGAACTCGCGATCCTCCTGCCTCAGCCTCCCATAGTGCTGGGATTACAGGCGTGCGCCACCGCGCCCGTCCCACGTGATGTTTTAATGCTTGTATACACTGTGTAATGTTGTAGTGTCTCAAACATTTATCATTTCTTTAGAGTAGAAACATTGAAAATCATTCTTCTAGCTTTTAAAAATATATACACTATGTTATTATTATCTATAGTCATCCTACTGTGCAGTAGGATGCCAGAACATTTTTTTTTAGTTATATGTCTCCTGTTTATTTTGAGATCACAGTAATCTTTATAACAAAAATTTACACTTTGAACATTAAATGAGCTTAAGTCTAGTGTACTTTGAAATTATCTTAACATGGAGTAAGTTGAGAGGCAGAGTCTTAACTCAGGTGAGGTGAGACTCTTGGCAAATCTTAGGTAAATATTTTTATTTCTGAAGCTAATTTTTAGCTATTTTAAAATATTATTTTAAAAAGTTTATATATAGTTTTCTGAGTCTATATGAATATTAGCTGATACAATATAACATTACATTTGAAACATGAATCAAAGTCTAAGACAGCTTTTAGTCCCCTTTTAGAACGCCATAACTTTTTAAAAGTAGAATTAGAGTCTACAAGATTTTATAGATTTGCAGTCTTGCAAAAGCTAAGTGAGTTGTCCAAGGGTACACAGGTCTTTTCATCCCTTAGGATCCAGCAATGAAGAGAGTATACACCTCCCAACAGCAAGCCCAGTGATCTTTCCAGGACTGGCATCGCCAGGTACTGGTGCAGCAAAGCAAGGGTTGTGTGTTTGTCTTGCTTTATTTATAAGTGAAAAAGCAAACGGACCTGATATTGAATGTTCTCTTAGCTATTGTAATGATTGCCATTGTTTACTAAGTACTCTTTATATGTTAAATAATTTGTGAAATTTTTTGTTAGTTTTAAGAACAATTCTGAAATATAAATGCCACTACTGCGCTCTTTTTATAGAAGGGGAACTGAACTAAGGCTCAAAAAATAAGGCAATAAAGGTAACTGTACAAGTAAAACAGCCAGTGTGGTCTGGATCACAAACTGCTCCTCCTTGTATTTTATCCTGGGAATTCTATCAAACTCTATGTTAATGCTCATACACTGCAGTTTGCCTCATGGAAGTTCAGGTCCTTCATTAGCAAAGTGGTAATGACACTACCCACTGTGTATGATTGCTTGGTGGCTCAAATATAAAGAATGTATTGCAAAGTCCATTAATAGTAGAAATTCTAAAGAAACTAGTTGTCTATCATTAGCTTTTATGCTTAATTGTATTATTTATATAAGCTATAGCCCATTTAGTGCTTTCACAAAGCTTTACATTTGGATAGATTTTGCAGCAACCAGTTGAGCATTCAATTTCATATTGAGTAGTAACATGTGAGGAAATTTTGGTGCTGTTTATTTTTAATATCAATTGTGAGTAAAATTTATGTGGAATGCAAATTATTAATTATTTCCTTTAAGAAAGTCTCTTTAAGTATTACCTCACCAACAGAAAAACCAAGTACTTTCAGAGAAGGTGCAGTTAAAATAAACATTTTCATCACTAAATTCTTCAACTTACATATTACTTGACAGAACACTGTTAAACTTGTAGTTCTCATTTCTTTGTAGAATATTGTGGTATCAAATCTCTGTTTCTAGGTCTATACATGTATGTTTGAGAAATTCTAAATACTGAAGAAAAACACATGGAGTCTTGTAGATCTGCATAAATCTGAGAAGCATTTTAGTCTTTGGATAAAATGTTTAATTTCAAATAAGAAAAATTTGAAAGTTATTAGGCATTTGACTATTTTCAATATACATAAATAAATTTTGATTGGGCCACTTTACATGCAATTCAATACTTTAGAATAAATCACTGACCTCTTCGACTCTTTCAAAATTTGCTACTTATATATTTTTCTATACTTGCAAATGTGAAATTTGGCCTGTTTTAATTAATATTGACATTTTTAAAATTAAATATTCATTGACAACTCTGAGCAAATATGTCAGATGGACTCAATGCGGCATTGCACATTGAGCCCTGGTTTCTGAATCAGGGTTAGAAGAAAACAGTCTCTCTCCCCAAATTGCTATTTCATACTGTAGAGGTAACAATGCCCAACATCCACTTTAAAACGTGTAGCATTTTCAGTTAAACAGTATGAGTTATGTGGTCTCTTCTGACACTCATGGAAATCCAGAGCCGATAAGTGCTTCTCAGAGCAGCTAGTTCAATAAATTTATTTTATAGATGAAGAATCCAAGAATTAGGAGGATAAATTAGAGTCACACTCTTAATTCATTTATGAGCTACAACTAGAAACCAGGTTTTGGTTTTTCAAGTCTATATTATTGCCCATATATTCCACTGATTTATTTTTGAAGAAAAATAGTTAATTACCTTATCTGATTGACATGTACAGAATATACTACCTAAAACAGCAGAATATACATTTGGATAATTTAACTTTTCAATTAAAAGACCCAATTTTGCAGAATGGATAAAATACCACAATTTACCTATATGTTGTCTATTAAAGATTTACTTCTGCATACATGGATTTCTCAAGTGTGCATATATTTCCGTATAGACAATGTTGAGCACCAAACAAGCCTCAATATACTTTAAAAGACTGAAATCAACCAATGTATCTTCTTTAAACACAATGTAATAAAACTAGAAATCAATAACAGAAGGAAAACTGGCAAATTAACAGTTCTGTAAAAATCAAACAGCATACTCCAAATAACCAGTGGGTTAAAGGAGATATAACAGGGAAATTAGAAAATACTTTCAGATGAATAAAACTGAAAACACAACATACTGAGCCTTCTGATGCAGGAACATCAGTGCAAAGAGTGAAATTTATAGTTGTGAAAGGCTACTATAAAAATAAAGAAAGCGTTAAGTGCATAATTTATTATATTAACAGATCAAAAAAGAACAGGAAACTAAACCCAAAGCCAGAAGAAGAAAGGAAGTAATAAAAACTACAGTGCAGAGAAATGAAATAGAAAATAGAAAAACAATAGAGATAATCAATGAAATCAAGAGTTTGGTTCTTGAAAAGTTCAAAACAATTGACACAAAAAAATCAGGTGTAGATAAAAAGACTAAAATCAGAAAATAAAATGTGCTTATTGCTATAATTTTATAGAAATGAAAAGGGTTTTAAGTGGTGTTTAGATTTGGTGTCCCCCAAAAGCTCATGTGTAAAACAGTGCAAAGTTTGGAGGAGAAATGATTGGGTTATAGCCTTAACCTAATTAGTGAATTAATCCCTGATGGGACTAACTAAGTGGTAACTGGAGACAGGTGGTCTGTGGCTAGAGGAAGTGGTTCATTGGGAGTGTGCCTATGGGATATATATTTTGTACTTGGAGAGTGGAGCCTCTCACTCTGCTTTCTGATCACCAGGAAAGCCATTTCCCTCTGCCACACTCTTCGGCCATGTTGTTCCTGTCTCACTTGGACCCCTGAGGAATGGAGCTGGCTGTTTCTGGATTGAGACCTCTGAAACTTGTGAGCTTTCAAATGAATGCTTCCTTCTCTATAGTTGTTTTGGTCGGATCCTTTAGTCACAGCAGCAAAAAAGCTGACTAAAACAATAAGAGAATTATAAATATTTGTATGCTAATGGATTAGGTGACCTGGATGAAAAAAAAATCCTAAAACTACACAAATATAAAAAACTGAGTGAGGACAAAATAGAAAATCAGGTCTGGGTGTATATCTCAATGGTAGAATGTTTACCTATAATGGTCAAGACTCTAGGTTCAATCTTTAGTACTGAAAAACAAAATAAAAAAGCTGAACAAATCTTAAAAAAAGTAAAGATACTGAGGCTGGGGTTGTGGCTCAGCGGTAGAGTGATTGCCTAGCACGTGCGGGGCCCTGGGTTCCATCCTCAGCACCACATAAAAATAAATAAATAAATGAATGAATGAATAAATAAATAAATAAAACAAAGGTATTGTGTCCAATTACACCTAAAAAATAAATATAAAAAAAGATACTGAGTAAATACTCATAGACCTACCAGCCAAGATAAGCCCAACATACTTCTACAATAATATAAAGAAGAATTAATAACAATCATTCTCAAACTCTTCTAAAAAAATAAAAGAGGAGGCAATACTCCCTCATGTAGTCTATGAAGCAATTATTGCACTAATAGCAAAGCCACCAGAGATACTCCAGAAGAAAAAAAGCTATACAGATCAATGTCTGTTTTAACTACAGGTGCAAAATATTATCAAACTGAATCTAACAGCCTATTGAAAAGATTATTCACCATGACCAATGAGATTTATCCCCAAAATTCAAGAATTTTTCCAACATATTTGTATCAACCAACATTGAGAGAATGAAGGAAAATAACTCCACATGCTCATCTCAATAGATGAAAAAGGGACAAAGCCAACAACCTTTCTGTATAAAAATAGTAACAAACTAGGGATAGTGTGAGCCTGTTCCCTGTGTATAAGCCATTTGTGGATTTATTCTCAGAGCTTTCAGCCTCGGCTCTAGGTCTGTTCTGCACATGCTTAGCATGGCTTATTGGTTTCAGTCAATCTCTAGAATTAAAGAATTCTTTTCTCCAAATCTCAGTTCTATGGGATTTTTCCCTACACCCCCAAAGGCTAGAGAAAATTGAAATTTCCTTAAGGTTGTATTTGCTCATACTACAGTTCTTCACAAGCAAATAAGCAATGGAGAGAGATGGGGTAGGGTGGAGAAATGAAGGATATTTATTCCTCACAATCTTTCAACTATAGGATCCCCTTTTCCTCTACTTCTGTCTGAAGAGAGGGTTTTCCCTCAGGGGTTTAAGTAACATCATTGCATCTCCTCCTCAGCATGGTCCTCAGCTAGGGCAGCTCTCAGGACAGGGAGATCCCTTTTCTATCCCTACATGCTCTGGTTTGCTTCTCTTTTTCTTATCCTCTGGCCAGACCAAAATGGTTTCTCTTGGAGATTTTCCTGTGAGTATCTGCTTACTCCTGGCTGGCATCCAATATCTTGTCCATGCTATTGACTTGGATTTTTCTTTTAACAAATCCTAGTAATGCTGTCCATAAAAGTCTTGCAAATATTTTCCCAGATTTATTCTTATATACTTCAAAATGTTGTTGTTATTATTATTATTCTCTTTCTAAATTACATATTTTTAAACGGTTAATTTTTAGGATCTAAAAATGTACCTCATTTTGCATACTGGTCAAACATATAGCAAATTTCTAATTCTGATATTTATTGTTATAATTACTTTCTTAATTCCCTTCATGAGACAATACTACTGTCTACTATGAGACTTTTTCATTTTTTTCAGTATTAATATTTTTACTTTCTTTATTTTAATTCACTGGCTAGGGTCTTCAGTTCAATGTGTCATACAAACAGATATAAAATACTTTCTTGCTGGGCGCGGTGGCGCACGCCTGTAATCCCAGCACTTTGGGAGGCTGAGGCAGGAGGATCGCGAGTTCAAAGCCAGCCTCAGCAATGGCGAGGCACTTAGCAACTCAGTGAGACCCTGTCTCTAAATAAAATACAAAATAAAGGGCTGGGGATGTGGCCCAGTGGTCGAGTGCCCCTGAGTTCAATCCCTGGTACCACAAAAAAAAAAAAAAAAAAAAAAAAAAAAGATACTTTCTGCTGCATTTCAATTTTTAAAATAAATGTTTCAAATACTTACCCAAAGATTCACTTATTTAGAATATGCCATTGTTCAGATTTATAGTTTATTATTTTCTTTATTATGGGGAATGGATATACAAATTTAAACTATCATAAATTACATGATATCTTTATTTTTATTTTTAAATTAAAAATGATAAATTGACAAAATGAAAAGGTATTTGATTTTTGTATTTGGCTAAATAACATATGCATTACCTGGCATTCTTATTTTTTTTCTGGTGGGAACATTTAAAATCTCTTAGCAATTTTCAAGAATACAACACATTGTCATTAACTATAGTCACCACATTGGTATAATAGATCTCTTGATCTCCTATCTACCTGAAATTCGGTATGCTTTAAGGAACATCTCCCCTGCTCCCAACCCATTTCAAGACCTTGGTAACTACCATTCTACCTCCATTTCTGTGGGTTCAATGTTTTTACCTTTTACATATAAGTGAAATCATTTGGTATTTGCCATTATTTGCCCGATTTATTTCAATTTATATAAAGTCTTCTAGGTTTATAGATGTTTTAAATAGCAGAATTTAATTCTTTTTGAAGGCTGGATAGTACTTTTTTATTTTATTTTATTTTATTTTTTTTTAGTTGTAGGTGGACACAATACCTTTATTTTATTTATGTGGTGCTGAGGATTGAACCCAGGGCCTCACATATGCGAGACGAGTACTCTACCACTGAGCCATAGCCCCAGCCCCGGCTGGATAGTATTTTATTGTGTGTATGTACAACATTTTTGTCATCCATTCGTTAATGGGTGCTTACTTGCAAATCTTGATTTGATTGCAAATCTTGGCTATTATTAATGCTGCAATAAACATGGGTAATTGTTCAGGTTCTTGATTTTATTTCCTGGGGGTATGTACCCAAAGAAGGATTAATGAATCACATGATAATTATATTATTGATTTTTGAGGAAATTTCATATTATTTTCCTTAATGGCTATAATAATTTACATCCCCACTTATGGTGCACAAGGTTTCTCCACATCCTCCCAAATAATTGTTATCTTTGTCTCTAACAGCCATTCTAGCAAGTATGAGGTGATAATTCATTGTGTTTTTAACTTGCATTTCCCTGATGATTAGACATTTTGAGCATTTTTTTAATAAAGCTGTTGGACTTTTGAATATCTTCTTTTGAAAAATGCCTATTCATTACCTTTGCCCATTTTTTCCTTTTCTCTCTAGTTACATATCTTTTTTTTAAACAGAGGTCTAAACTTATTTTCTATTTACATACATGTATACATGTTTTTCCAAAATAGAATTATATATTGGGTTTTTAATTTTTTTTTATTCAGTGTTGTATATATAACAGTAGCATGCTTTACAATTTGTAATACACACAGAGAGCACCTTTTTACATATCACTTTTAGTATACAAAGTATATTCATACCGTTCATGACTTCAAACATGCATTTAGGGTAATGATATCACTCTCATTCTACCATCTTTTTTTCCCCATTTTTCAATCAGATTTTTTTTTTTTTTTTGCCATTCAGTTGATCAAATTCCTTATGTATTTTGGATATTAACCCCTTATCAGATATACAAACTTTCATTCTATAGATTGTCTCTTCACTCTGTTTTATTTACTGTGTAAAAGTTTTGGTTTGAGCTAATCCCATTTGTATGGTTTCAATTCTTTTAACCTTTTAAAAAATATTTATTTATTCGTTTTAGTTGTACACAATGTCTTTATTTTTATGTGTTGCTGAGGATCGAACCTGGGCTGTGCACATGCTAGGCAAGCGCTCTACCGCTGAGCCACAACCCCAGCCCCTTCTTTTAACCTTTTAATGTGAGAAATTATTTTACTAGGATTTTAGTAGGCTTTAAAATTACTCTTGTATTCTTGCATTAATAATTCAAATTTAGTATATATATCTATGTATCTATATGTAGATAGATAAATAGAGTATATGATTTAGTATATTTAGTGTGTGTATATGTGTGTGTGTGTATATATATATATATATATATGTATACATTCTATGTATCTATCTATCTATATCTATTTCTTTATTATGGGGAATGGATATAAAAAGTTAAACTATCATAAATTATATGATATCTTTATCTATATCTATCTATATATATAGATATAGATAAAGAGTATATGGATGGTATGTATATGTATAATAATGGACACACCAGAAGCTCATTTATTCCTTACAGGGGAGTCCTGCCTTTCCTCACATTGCCATTCTGTAATACTTTCTTGCTTCTTGTGTCAGATAGTAGAAAATGAAAGAGTGTGGAAGCACCCACCCATGAGGGAGAGTTCCACAGAAAAGTCTTTCAAGTTGTACTTTTGTTCACATTTCTTTAGCTCGAACATAATCAAGAACAGATACTAAGGAAGTCTGGAATGTGGAGTCATTTTGTGCCCAAGAATAAAAGGAAACATATCTTGGTGATTATTTAGCACTTTGACATAGTAATAATCTAGTTCTTTCAATTAACAATTTTTTTTTGGGGGGTACCGGGGATTGAACTCAGGGGCACTCGACCACTGGGCCACATCCCCAGCCCTTTTTTGTATTTTATTAGAGACAGGGTCTCCCTGAGTTACTAAGTGCCTCGCCATTGCTGAGGCTGGCTTTGATCTCGCGATCCTCCTGCCTCAGCCTCCCAAAGTGCTGGGATTACAGGCGTGCGCCACCGCGCCCGGCTTCAATTAACAATTTTAATCCATTTATATTTGTTATGATTATGGGTATCTTTGGCTGTATTCCTCTCCTGTCATTTTGTACTTTTTATTTATCCTGCTTTTTTGGAAAACTTTTTCCTCTTTTCTTCTTATGTTCAACTTGGAAGTTATCTACTCTTATTATACTCATCTATTTTGTCTCCTTGAATTTTAATAGTTTACATATCAATAATACTAAATGCATTTTCTCTCCTCCCAAACAATTGTGACCATCGAATGTTTTAAATCTAGTTATTGTCACCTCACAGGCAATTGCTACGCATAATCTTTATTTTATATTTTATTTTCATCTTCCAGTTCAACAAATGTCATTATTTTTTCTAATTAGTGCTTTTAAAATATTTACTAACATTTTTTACATTTTTTTTCATCTTTTTTATCCTGTTGCCTCTTAGACCTTGCTTCTTTTGAAAGTTTGCTTTCTAAACTTTCCTTTGGTGCTAATTATCTGAAGTTCATCCTTCATACTTTCCTTCAGTAAAGGTCTGTGGTTAAATGTCTGTACATTTTTTAAACTTTCACACATTAACTCTGTGTGTCCTTTCATTATCTAAATATAGTAGAAGTTTCATTCTATATTTCATTCTTTGTTTCTTTTATGTGAAAAGGGCAGAGGCAAGAGAGTAACATGAAGTATTATTGTTCCAAAATGCATTCCTAAAGTACTTCCATCCACATTTACTTTTAATTTCCAAGTGTCTTGAGACAATAGAGTAAAATAATTAACAGGATGCTAGCTCTGCCCTCAGACAGACCTGCTTTAAACATTGGGTCCGCTGCTTACTCTTTATGTTAATAGGAAAGTTACCTGACTTCTCAGCTTACCTCATATTTAAGATGTAGATTGTAGTACACAACTTAGAGAACAGCTGGGAGAGGTAAATGAGATAATGTATTCATAGTGTATTGCACAGTACTTGGCAGAAAATGATAGCTACCATTCACTGAGAGCTAATGATGATGATGATGATACAAAATCTTTCTGTGACATCAAAGATTTAATTTACTAGAACCTCAGTGACCCTACTTAACTATATCATGATTAAACTTCCTGAGTCTTATGTGTTTGAGTCTCTTTGTTTTAAATGCTGGTGGAAGGAAATTTCAGAGAAAGACAAGTCCACCTTAATTCCAGCCTTACATGGAGTTTACAGAAGAACTGTACTGGAAGTTGTGCTTTCATTAATAGTGTTTGTATTCTGCTTTAAAAACAAAGAAATGAAATGATAGTTTATAACTTAATCTCTTACTACAGTTTTTTTTTTCTTCTCTTGAATTTTTTACTTATAATTTATAGCAAAGAGAAAAAATAACCCTGAGGTTACACCTCATTATTATAATATTTGTGTATACTTACATAATAACACATAGATCAAAATACAGAACATTGCTGTTTTATCAAAAGTTTTTTTATGACTTTTCTCCATCAATGTTGCCCAAAGGTAACTATTATTTTGTCCAGTGATTAATCTTACCTGTTTTTGAATACATGCTAATATTTTCTGAGATTTATGTTATTGTGTTTTTTGTTTTTCAGGGTTGTGTAATGTACTATTGTGTTGATATGTAATTATTTTTCCTACTTGATGGCCATTTGGATTATTTTTGATGTGGGACCTTTGCATTTATTGTATTCATTACCCAATACCAATCTGGCCAGACTCCTAAATGAGCAGTATTCTTTGCTCACATTTTCCTCATTCTCCACTTGCCTACATTGTCCATTCCTGTACCTGTTCCTAGACTCGTTTCCTAGGAATATCTCATTTCTTTTGGTTGCCTGTCTAAATCTTCGATTATGTCAACCTCAACCTCAGGTTGAAGCTGAATATATGTGGTGATGGACATGCACATGCAAGGTACTCAAGACTATTTCTCATGACATTGTTTCTATGACTGTCATGTGCTGACATAAGTAAACATCATCCTTATAATCATCTTCGACAAGACCAGGGAAATATTCATTAAGACTAATATATATATATAACACAGAACACTATGCTAGGTAATAGGGAAGAAATTCTTCTGTCCAGAATATTAGAACATGGGGAGACAGAAGATCAAGGATATCATTATTGATCTTCCATGTGCTGAAGACATGTGGCAGATGGTAAGTGGTTAAGAAGTTAAGAATAAGGAATCGTTCATAGAGGGGCTTGAGAGAGTCTTGGCCAAGGGTTGCAGGAGCTGAGGCCATATGGAAAATCAAAAAAATAATTCAAAAAGTTGAAAATAGCACAAATGAGGTTGTTTCTGGATAGCATCTCCAGGAAATAATGAATCAACTAAAGGAATTGTGTAGGGAAGTAGTGAGAAACAAGCTTGAAAACTGGAAAATTCATTTGTAAGCGCTTCACAGGCCAGGAATTTAGTATGGGTTTTATGATTTTGGAAGTGGAGTGACAATAATGACTATGGATCAAGAGAACCATGGTAACAATATAATATTTTTTGCAGCAATATAAATTAGCATGTAGTAATGTTTGGAGTGGGTTAAACAGGCATTAAAAAAGTGGTAACAATGATTTGTAAACAAGGTGTTGTAATTGTGGAAAAGGTAATGGTATTGGAAATGAAAAAAAGAAGGACTTTACAATAAAAAAAAAATCAATAAAGCTTGGTAAATAAGGTGGGGAAGCAATACAGTGAAGAAGTCCAGGTTGGCTCCCAGAGACTCCTGCAAACCTGGAAGCGGAGTGGTACCATAGTTCCCACTGGATCACTGGGAGGAAGTATTCATCTCATAAAATGTGTTGTTAGTAATAGATTCATGGAATATAAAGTATCTGAGGGTACCCAGGAAACCACGAGCAACAGGTAATTAGAGAAATGAAACTAATGATGTGTAGGGAAGTCGGGGCCGGAGTGGTGCAGACAGTCATGAGGAGCTGAAGGTTTGTAAGGGCACAGGAGTAACAAGGGGCTGAAGAACAAGACAACCAGGCTAAGGGCTTAGACTTTAGGAAGTAAAAGAAAGGGAAAAGGAAAAACCATCTACTTAGAAGGAGCTAATGCTGCTGTGAAGTACATTACTTACATATAATACCCAGGTTTTGTACTGGGAAAATGACTCACTTGTCTTCATACATTTCATCCCTTTTCTAAAAGTGAGGCATTTCCCTCACATTTTGACAACTGCAAAACCTATGGCACTAAGAAAGTTCTGACATATTAGTTCTTTCAAATGAGGCCTTCAATTCTTCAAGACTTTAACAATTTTTGATTTCTAGTCTTGTTTCATACCCATGTTGCATTCAATTTCCTTATTTTTCATGGGAAGGAGAAACATGAGCTGGAGCTGAAAAATGCATTTTATATCATCCAATTGATTTTAAACTCTGTCATTTGATAGGTAGCGAGAATGCCCTAACAACATTGCTACGGAGTTCTCTAATTTGTTTTTTGCAGCTTCGTGCAGCAAGCAATTTGTCACCTAAAATTCTAATAGAACTTTCACGTATTGAAATGAGAGATGGAAACAGCCCTGTAGATCATCATGGTTACAGTTGGGCAGAATTTTAGACACGGACTTATAAAATTTTAAATTGATCCCACATTTGACCTTAGACAAAAAGGCAAAAATGAACAAGTAGGTACTACACTCATATAAAAGGAAATATCTCATCAGCAAACAATAAATCTGTTCTTTAAATGCCAGTTTTAACAGGCCCATGTAATGCTTGAAGGCAGATATCAGTCAACTTTAAGGTCATTGTCAAACAGCAAAAAGGAATTCAATATTCAAGTATCATAAAATATACTGTTATAAAACATGAATTTCATTGATAGTTTTATTTGTAGCAATAAAGTAATTACATTTCTGTATTAGTGTAGCTATAGCAGACTTGGGAGTTTGGGAAATATACAACTGAGAGATGCAAACCTTCCATTATTTTTAACATGCAATTAAATCTTCAGAAACTATTGCTGCCTAATCAACACTTTATTGGCAATAATCTCTATTATACCAAGATAAAGAAGAACTTGTGTGTGCATAGTCCTCATGCTAGAGAATGAACACTGGGAGTTAGATAATTATGACCCTTTATTTGGGAGTCAAAGGAGTCAGTGGATTAAAAGGAAATGGCTTTGGAAGCAGACAGAGCTGTGTTCAGTTCTGACTTGCAGGAATTCCAACCAGTGGAAAGTATGGTCCTCACTTTTCATGTCTGTAATATAATGAAACTTATGTCCAAGTTCATGGTGAAGATCATAATAGATAAACATGAAAGTTGTCTTCGATCCAACTTAACTTCAGAAATTTATCAAATCTATACAACAGTGAGTGTATATTATGATCTGAATGTTGTGCCTTCCTCACAAATTCATAAGTTGAAATGTATGTCTTTTCTGAAGTGATTAAGTCTTAAGAGCTTCACCCTCATGAACTGTATTGGTGACCTTATAAAAGAGTTCAGAAAGGCTTGTTAATCCTATCTGCCATGTGAAGCCACATAGAAAGTGCCATCTACGAGAAAGAGGACTTCACAGACATAAGATCTCCTGGTGCCTTGCTCTTGGGCTTCCCAGCCTCCAAATTATGAGAAATTTCTGTTGTTTAAAAACTATCCAATCTAGCTGGCATGGTGGTACACACTTGTAATCCCAGCACCTTGATAGGATGAGGCAGGAGGATTAAAAATTCAAATCCAGCCTCTAAACTTAGCAAGGCCCCAAGTAACTTAGTGAGAACCTATCTCAAAATAAATACTTAAAAGGCCTAGGAATGTGGCTTAGTGGTTAAGCACCCCATATGTGTACTGCTCCCTGGTCAAGAAAGAGAAAGAAAGAAAGAAAGAAAGAAAGAAAGAAAGAAAGAAAGAAAGAAAGAAAGAAAGGAAGGAAGGAAGAAAGAAGGAAAGAAAATAAGAAGTAATTATCCAATCTAAGTGTTTTGTTATAGCAGCATGGACAGACTGAGACAGTGCGTCTGATTCTACATAAGCATACAATAACAAAATGCAATGATTATACTCATAACATTTAGATTGCAGTCACTTCTGTTTCTTATATACATGGCAAATCTGGTCATTTTTAGAAATGGTGAATAAAGGTTATCAATGACAATGTAAATTTAGATAGAAGGAGGTTCATAGTAATTCTGGGCATGTGACATTCTGGGGAAGTTTACAAAAGTCAGGAGAATAATGAACATCAGTTGATGTGCTAATCAGTTCAGGTTGCCATAACAAAATACCACTGACTTGGTGGTATAGGCAACAGAAATTTATTTCCTCACATATCCAGAGTCTGAAAAGTTCAAGATTGAAGTGTCATCCAGTTTGGTTTCTGATGAGACTTTCTTCGTGGCTGGCAAATGGCTCCATTCTCGCTATATTCTCACGTGGTCTTTCCTCACTGTGTATGGGGATTGGAAGTGAGCTCATTTTATTTCTCCTCTTCTTATATTTTATCAGATTGGGGCCTCACTGCTATGACCTTATCTAATCTCAATTGGATGATGCCCACCTTAGAAAGCCCATCTCCAAATATAATCACAGTTGGGGGTTAGGGCTTTAACATCCAAATTAACATAAGAATTTGAATTCAGTTTATAACAGATGCCATGTGTTGAAGGTGGCTGTCCCAGGACTATGATGATTTTTGGAGAAAGTGGTCATGGGGGGATTTGGGCAACAAGACCTGAAATTGCTGGTTACCTAAATTGCTAAAATATCTTGAAGTATATGATGTAGACTAAAAACATGTGGGCAAGGAACTGTTTGAGAGTGTTGGACTTAATCCTATAAAATGGAAAGGTGAGTTTGGGCATTATGGTTTATGTAGCATGATCAGAGTCACAAATCTGCCGAAGGGAATGTGGCTGGAGATGGTAATTCTGGAAAAGGTTGATGGAGTGTTTCAGTTACAAATGCATTCAAATATGTTTTGGTGTCTACCAGTGGCGGATGTTTCTAGCACTTCCACCTCTTCTGTAATAGTGTGCTGCCCTCTAGAATAAGGGACAGTACTTTCCCACCTCCTTGGTTTTCTGCTTCTCTGCCAAGGAAAGCACTTCCTAAGTAGCCACTGTGTGAAGACTGAGATATAAGAGCACATTTGGACTATACTCATCCCAACAGAGATATCTCTTAGCTTAACTGTATGCTCACGAGCAAGAAGATGGCAGACTAATTAATACATTTTGGTTGTTGGTATATTTATTAGTCAGCATTCTCCAGAGAAGCCAACAAAATTAGAGTTGGTTTCTGTGATGAGGGAAGCTAAAACATTTGCCATCTGCCTTCTGCATTTACAAATAGGAGAATCATGGAAGTTAGTGATATTCTCTAACCCAAAGATTCTAGAACCAGAAGTGTAATGTCCAAGGGAAGGAAGATGGACATTTCACATCAGTTAGAAGCAAGGGCACCCTTCCTGGGCCTTTTGTTCTATTCAGGATGTCAATGGATTGGATGATGCCCACACATTTGATGAGGGTGGCCTTTCTAAGTCTAATGTCATCTCTTCCAGAAATATCCATACAAATACAGAAACAATGCTTTATAAGCTATGCAGGCATCTCTCATCCCAGTCAATTTGACACAGTATATAACCATCACAGTATAAATGAATATAAACAAATATAAAAATTTTATTTAGATCTCCAAATAGATTGTGGTGGCAATGAAGAGAAGCAGTAGATAGTGGGCCTTCAAAATTTTTCATCTCAATGAATAAGTAATGAAATTGTCAATATTAGAATACAGCAATATACTTATAAATATATTGAATATGACAAGATGAACTATTCTTGGTTTCTTGATTTTGCAAATAGTCAATAAATGCTTGTTAAATAGAAAAGAATGTGGCAAGTCCATAATATAATATTGGCAAATAATACAACAAAATGAACAGTCTTTTCTGAATTCCTACTTCCGTACTACTTATACCCCAAAGTAAAGTTGAAAATAGTCACATTAAAAGGTTCCTCTCTAATAAGATCATAAAATACTATAAGGTGGGGTCATTTCTTATTTCCTTTGAAACCCTTTCTTTAAAACCATATGGTATGTGCATATCATGGACGTGTTGGTGAAGTGGTGGGCTGGCATCATTGAGGAAACACTTGAAACACAAGGGGTTCACAAATCTGTACCTGCCACCAACTTGCCTTCTACTTATATTATTTCCCACCCTGATTGAGCTTACAAAGACAGCTCAATGGTACAAGTGAATCATCTTAAATGATTACCTGTTGATACACCTACACTGTCCTAAAGAATTAGAAGTTTCAAGATCCTGATCTAGAAGCTAGACACAGACATGCACACAGCACCACACTCCAGCACTCTACTCCTGCACAGTCTGCACAGGACAAAGTACTCCTCTTTCATGTCCTCAAAAGAAGAATTGTTTTGCTATAGAGAATAGTGGATAGGATTTTGTAACACTGAATGATATATCTGAGTTGATAAGCACTGAATTTCTTGTAATAAATGACACTACCTAGTATCTTTATGTTTAGTAAATTTGGAAAAGGAGAGAGATACACTCAGTTCTAGAAGGATATGTACTGATTTTCCAAGTGCCCTAAGGACCACAGACATTTTAAATATAAGGTCTTTTCCTGATGGCCATCCTAGAATTAATGACTTAGAATATTTGGAGGTGCAACAAAGAAATGTTCATTTTGACAAATTTCAAAGGTGTCTTTATGTACTTCACTGTTTAAGAAGAAATAACTAAGAGTAGATAAATATAGAGATGATAGAAAAAGTGAAAAACATCTCAAGTGAGGTGGTACCTTTTGAGAAAGGTGATATGATGGGATGTTAGAATCATGCAACCAGGAAAACCCCAATTAAAATAAAGTGATAAATATAGATTTTTAAAAATTAAGTCTTTAGCTGGGCACAGTAAAGTATGCCTGTAATCCCAAGGGCTGGGGAGGCTGAGGCAGGAGGATTGCAAGTTCAAAGCCAGCCTCAGCAAAAGTGAGGTGCTAAGCTACTCAGTGAAACCAATTCTCTAAATAAAATACAAAATAGGGCTGGGGATGTGGCTCATGGCCAAGTGCCCCTGACTTAAATCCCCAGTACCGCCCCCGCCACCCCACAAATTAGGTCTTTTTAAGGCAAAATTTATTTTTGGCTCTAGTATACCCAGGAACAATAACTGTCTTACTTATGTCTGACCCTATATTTATTTTGCATATTAGGTTGTTTATTAAATTTTCTTGAATATAATTCCAAATATCTATATTATCATTCCTATAGTTGTTGCTTTTGTTGATACTCAATAGCTTTTATTTAGATGGCTACAATAGCCTCCTCATTAGTGACCCTGACTCTTTCCTTTCCTTTCTCCCATCTTTCTACTCATACGCTGCACTAGTGGTTGCTGTGGGCCAAATTTTGTCCCCCCCCAAAAAAAAAATACTCAAGTTCTAACCCTCAGCACCCATGAATGTGACCTCCTATGGGAACAGGGACATTATAAATATTTAAATTAAGATGAGGTCATAATGGATTGGAGTGGACCATATTCCCTAAAGTGACTGGAAATTTGAACACAGAGCTAGAGACACTGGGGGAGAGCTCGGTGTGCTGATGGAGAGGTATTACAGTTATGCTGACCCAAGTCAAAGAACCTCCAGGACTGGGAGGAGTGCAGAACACATTCTCACTCTGAGCTCTCAAGAAGGAAACAACTTTTTCAGTACCTTGATTTCATATTTCTGGCATCTTGAACTATGATGTAATAAATTCTTGTTGCTTTAACCCATTGTGGTATTTTATTACTATATTAGGAAGGCCTAGTCTTTCTAAAACTAAATTTAGTCATTGCATTGTTTTCTCTCAGAATTACCTAATAGCTTAATAAACGTGAACTCTTAAGAAAGACACCCAAGTCCCTTCAATCTATGTGTCCTACATATTGAGTCTATCTCCTATCTTTCTATCATTTATATCAAACAATTTTAAATCTCTGATTTTGACCCATGCTCTCATTCTATCATTTCTTTGCATAGACTGAGCTCCTATCAGATCTACAAATTCTACTTCTGAAATGCAACTGCTTGGAAATACTAACTCAAGTATATCCCTTTGAAGTATTAATCCAAGTGACACATTCTACAGAAGTTTTTCTTGACCTCTGTCATCCCAATACAGTCTTAGGGCCTTCCCCCTCTCTCTTTTATTACAATTTATACAGACTTTTGTTTTAGAATTTATCAGATTATAATGTAATGGACTGAAAAATGTGTGTTTTCCCCCATTAAGTGATAAAGTCCTTGAAGCAAGTAACTTTGTCTTATGTTCAAGTGCTCAGTCATTCAAGTTATGCCTAAAACATGGTAGGCCTTTAATAACCATTTGTTAAGTGAATGAACAAATGAATGAGTGGATTAAGACATTACAGATCAAAGAAAGATTTCATCATTACCACAGGGCAAGAACTGGATTTCCACCAATAGGTGCCACTTTTTCATTTAACACAGACAGTAAAAGTAACATTGCATTTTTAAAAAAAAATGTGTCTTTCTCTTCGTTGTTAATGCAGGTTGCAATCACCATCACTTACATGGGGCTTATAGGGAATAAGTAGGCTTTTGTCTGACAGCTCAGCCAACTGCACTCTGCCCTTTCTTTAAACCTACTTAAAAGATGATCATTCTAATGTGTGGGGAAAAAAAATGTGTTTCTGGTAGCTATCCTGAAAATTCCAGGAAGTGCAAGCATTGATGAACCAAAATTCATAGTTCTATGATTCACGGCACCTTAGTTTGCCCTGAGTTGCTTTATTAAAATGAGCTATGTGACATTACCCTGATTCATTGTGCACTCAAAACTAGCTTAAACTTATTAAATTTCATATTTTTGCTACCTGATATGGAGCCAAATAAATTGTTTCAGCACAACACAAAATGAGTATTTTAAAAAGTATCATTGATTTAAAAAAATGTTTGAAAATCAATCTGATCTTGAACTTTCCAATTTTCTATAAGGTTTTTATAAGGAGACACATAAGCTAATCAGATATATAGACAGATATAGATAGGTGATAGATCTCACATACACATTTAATACCTTTTAGAAATATTGAATCAATGCTGTTGAGAGAAAATGACTTGAGATTCCAATTCAAAGAAAATATGTCCTGTTAACTTCATCTCTTAAATTCCGTTTCATTGTTGGTTCTTCAGTGGCTCCTGGACAGCATAGAAAGGCCTGTGCTCTGAGGAAGCACAAATGAAGTGGAGATCCCACAGCCCAACAGAGGGGTGCGTGTGCTCCAGAACCTGCATCAGCTTGATTCAGAGCTGTCATCACATGCCCTCCTCGTCTCACCCCCAGGAGACCCCACAGAGTGCACCTGTAGATTGTTGGCTCAGCTCTTTCTGCTACACCAGGAGAGACACCCTGGCTGACAGGAAAACCTTTTTCCTCTGTGAGCATTTTGATTTACTTCCAGGCTCTTTTATTTGAATTTGGCTGTGCTTGTTGTTGTAATTACTTTACAAAGTGTCTGTACAAACAGCGGGCTACCTCTTTAAAATTTCCTAAATAGCTTGGGGACTCAAGGTTTGGGGGAGAATTCTCCAGCTACTTGTGGCTGTGAAACTGTGACGACATAAAGGTTGTCAAGAGTGGGCCCGTGATGGAGCGTTTTTCTGTTTGCCCTCTGTTCTAGAATGACAGGATATAAGAAGAAACTTTAGAGATCATGTCCAGGCACTTTACTTATGTGAAAACTAGTTTGGAAAGGATAGATTATTTCTTGTAGTTCACAGTTTTTCCTTCTCCTTTTTCTATGGATTTGTTGTTGCATTATAATTATACATAATGGTGTGATTCATTGTTACATATTTGTAACATGCACACAACATAACAATATACTTTGGCTAATGTCATTCCTCAGAATTTCCCCTTTCCCTCTCCCCCTCCCTCCCCCTGGTCCCTTTCCTCTATTCTATTGATCTCTCTTTGATTTTTATGGGCTTCTCATGCCTCACATTTGTTTTCCTTTTTCCTCTCTACCGTCTATATATGAGAGAAAAATATGACTCTTGACTTCCTAAGTTTGGTGTATTTCGCCTAATATACTTTTCTCAAGTTCCATCCATTTTCCTTCAAATGACACAACTTCATTCTTCTTTATGACTGAGTGAAACTCCATTATGCATATATGCCACATTTCTTTTATCCATTCATACATTGAGAGACATCTACACTGATTTCATGGTTTTGCTATTGTGAATTGTTCTGCTATAAACATTATACATGTATCTTTACAGTATATTGACTTTATTTCTATAAATGCCAAGGAGTGGTATAGCTGGGTCATATGGTGGTTCCATTCCTAGTCTTTTGAGAATGCTCCATACTGATTTCCATTGTGGTTAATTTATAATCCCATCAACAGTGTAAAAGTGTTCCTTTTTCTGCACATCCTTGTAAGCATTCATTAGTGTTTGTATTGATGACTGCCATTCCAACTGGTGTGAGATGAAATCAGTGTGGTTGATTTGCATTTCTGTAATTGCTATGATGTGGAATATTTTTCACACATTTGTTGGTCATTTTTACCTCTCCTTTTGAGAAGAATTTTTGGTTCATTTGTCCATTTATTAAATTGGGTTATTTGGTTTTGGTATTAAGTTTTTGTATTAAGTTTTTTGAATTCTTTATATATTATGTATATTAATCCCTTCTCAGAAGAGTAGCTAGCAAAGATTTTCTACCATTCTGTAGTTTATCTCTTCATATTCTTAATTGTTTCATTTGTAGTACAGAAACTTTTTAATTTGATGCCATTCCATTTATTAACTCTTGGCATTATTTCCTGAACTTTAGGCAACCTATTGAGAATGCCTGTGCCTGTATGTTGGAGTGTTGACCATATGTTTTCGTCTAGGAGTTACACAGTTTCTCATCTAATTCCTAGGTCTTTGATCCATTTTGAATTGACCCTTGGGCAGAGTGAGAAATAAAGATCAAGTCTTATTTTTCTACATGTGAATAACCAATTTACCCAGCAACAGTTGTTTAAAATGTTGTCTTTTCTCCAACATATGTTTTTGGCACCTTTGTCACAGATCAGATGGCTGTGTCTGTGAGCAGTTGTCTCTGTGTCTTCTGTTCTATTCCATTGATTTATGTGTCTAGTTTTTATGCCAGTAGCATGCAGTTTTTGTTATTATTGTCAGGTAGTGTGATGCCTCCAGCATAGCTTTTTTGGCTTAGAATTACTGGGTCTTTCATTCTTCCAAACGAATTTTAGGATGATTTTTCTAGTTCTGTAAAGAATGTCATTGGTATTTTGATAGGGATTGCATTGAATTGGTAATATGTCCATTTTAACAATATGAATTTTGCCTATCTAAGAATATGAGATGTCTTTCTATCTTATAAGGTCTTCTTTAATTTCTTTCTTCAGTATTCTATAGTTTTGATTGTAGTGGTCTTTCATCCCCTTAGTTAGATTTATTCTCAGAATTTTTGAGGCTATTGTGAATGGAATTATTTTCCTGATTTCTTTCTCAGCAGATACATCATTAGTATATAGGAAAGCTATTGATTTGTATGTTGATATTATTACCTGCTATTTTGCTAAATTTGTTAATTAGCTCTTCTCATGGAGCTCTTTGGATCTTCTAAGTATAGAAGATCATCATCTACAAACAGTGAAATTTAACTTTTTCCTTCCCTATTTTTATCCCTTTTCTTTCTTTCTCCTGTCTAATTTCTCTGAATAGAAATCTATTACTATACTGAATAGAAGTGGTGAAAGTGGACATCCTTGTCTTCCAGATTGTAAAGGAAATGCTTTCAGTTTTTCCCCTTATAGTGTTGGGTTTGTGTTTGTCATACATAGCCTTTATTATGTTAAGGTAGTTTCCTTATATCCCTAGTTCCTTCAGATTTTTTTAAAATCGTGAATGGATGCTGAATTTTTCCTAAGGCTTTCTCTGCATCTATTAAGATTAATATGTAATTTTTTTCCTTAATTGCATTTATGTGGTGAATTTTATTTATTGGTTTGCATGTGTTAAACTGTTTTATCCTTTTCTTAAGACCTTCTTAGAAAAGGATTATGACCCCCTTGAGAGTTGAATAATCTCAAGGAAGTCTTCACTAATTTCTCACTCTTATCTCTTCATCCCTAGAGATCTTTTGGTTTCCTTCTTGGCTTTGTAAGTATGTTGTACATATTACTAGTGTTGCATTTCCATTTTGAGTCATAGTTGCATGTTGATAAATATAGGCTCCTTGAGGGCAGATTCTTACCTTACTTCTGAATCTTTCATGCCTATACAGTGGGTACTGCATAATGTGTGTTAAATAAATTATTTATTCAATATGAGCATCTAATGGAAGAGATGAACAAATGAGTTATTCAGTGGATGAATGAAGGAAGGGGGGAAGAGAAGAACTGTCACCCTCTTTTTACAGAATAAATATCACAGGAATTGTCCTCAAGCTCTTGGGAGGGTGTATGCTTTTCCAGTAACAGGAATGTTTATAAGCTGGGGTTTTTTAAACCTGGTCAAAATATCGAGAAACATTTATTTCCAGCTCACTGATTTTATCACATTTTCATTCATCCATGAACAAAGATGAAATAATTTGGTACTTAACCTAAGAATAATTTCAGACTAGGTTTAAATACATACTAGTGGATTGTTTTGAGTAATTCCATCAAGCATAATTTTTGCTACTGTGACCTAGGATTTTAAAAAATATTTTATTAGCAACAGACCTTATAAATTAAAAGAATCAAATTTGTGTTTTGAAATATCCAAACCCAGGGCAAAATATACTTCACATCTTCAATAGTGAATATGTACACATTTCTATGCTTATTCTTCATTACATAAGCCAATATATTGGGAGTCTACTTTGTGAAGAAGTTTGGCTGTTTTTCCCAAAATGAAGAAAAATTAAAAACTCAATCCTTGTCCTCAATATACATACAATTATTATTATTACACTCAGTCAAGCTGGGAAAGCCCAAATTCCTATATTTACCATAAGTATATATCATTTATTAAGTTATCGATCATATTACATACACACATATGTGTAAACACATACTTTCATAAATTGGCCCAAATAATTCTGATATTATTCTGATAACTTGCAAAAATGTCATTGATGAGTAAAACAAGTTTAAATTTTCTGATGCAGATGAGACATGTTTCATGCTGACAATTATATTTACTAACTAAAAGACTAGGTTCAAAGAAATTGCAGACTTTATAGTTTCAGTATTTAATACAATTTTATATCTAGTATCCTGTATTTTAAACAATCTAAAAATTAATGTTAAGCTCAAGCATATAGAAACTGCTGTGAATGTTGTAAAGGGACCTGAATTTCTCTACTATGCACAGCAACATCTGCCTGCAACTGTTTATTAAGGTGGTGATGTGGAACTGTCAGAGCACAATAATACTTTTTTTTTTTTTAAAGTACAAGATTCACTGTGGAAACTACTTGTTCTGTAGATCTACTGAACAACACAGCACATGTAGTTGACGACACTATATTGTACACTTAAATTTTTTTTAAAATGATAGATCTCATGTTAAATGTTCTTAGCATGTGTGCACACACACACATACACATACACAAAAGACACAAAGAGATTGATGGAGATGTTGGATATATCTATAATCTTGATAGTGGTGATAGTTTCAAGGGTGTATGTGTACATCCAAACTCATGAACTTGTATACATTGAGTATGTGCAGTTGTTTGTACTCAACTATACTCAATAAAGCTGTTAAAAATACCTCTATTTTCTAATGGGAGATAAAATACTCACTAAAAGATGTAAACTTATGGGTTAGCATATTAATCAATGACTCAGTCCCCCACCAAACTGACATTGGAACTCTTGCAGCAGCTTGTATTTCTGATACAAAATTAGAGAGAGAGAGGTTTTCAATGCTACAATCTACTTTATACCTTCAGGAAAAGGTGTTGAAAGTCAACATGAATTAGTGCAGTGTTAGGCGTGTGAGGGTTGGAGTGGCTACCTTTATGGTGCTTTAGCTCTGAGGCTGAACCAAGGGGCTGAACTTTGGCCAATCATCTCTTTTTTCTCTCCCAATCCATGGACCTAACTGATGCTCTTGTTTTCTTGCTCTTCATCCTATGAACTTATGATGAATAAAGCATTACCTCTGCTACATTACTGGCAAGTCTAAAGATAATATTTCCTAACTTCTTAGTTTGTTATAACAATTGGTACTTGAGAAAACCCCTGAAAGGATGACAGCTCACTATAATAAGGGGCTGGTTTTCGAAGAATACCAAAATAAAAAAACATAAATGTGCTGCTAAGCATTTTATTAACTGATTACAGTTTTTTTCCATCTCTCTCTTCCAGTTGAATAATTTTATGTTCAAGTAACATCTAATTGTGTAAGTGCTCCTATTTAGTGTTGAGTGTAAAGCTTTTGTGTAATTATTAACAGTCATATATCTAATAACCTCAAGACATTGTCTTTTATGAAATAGACAAGAGAAATTCTGAATAGCAAGACTTAATATTGTGGGCTCTGAGATTTTTCTTCTTATGGAACATTTATTGCTAAACATTCTTTCTTTTGTTTGTTTGTTTTGTGGTACTGGGGATTCTGCAAAGGGCCTTGAACATGCTAGGCAGGAGCTCTATCACTGAGTTACACTCCCAGACATTTTCTTTTTTCTTTTCCTTTTATGTGTAGTGTGATACTGGGGATTGAACCCAGGGCTTTAAGCATGCTAGGCAAGTGCTCTACCACTGAATAATAATACCCCAGCCCATATAAATGTGATTTCTTTACATCCCACTAAAATTGCAGTTGGCTAAAAGATTAGCCAAAAGATTATATTACTCCACAAAATGACATCAGATAATATAAAATAATTTTCGAGTGTACTGCCCCATGGTTCCAATGCTTGCAATAGACCAAAGTCTATTGAAGCAGAGATTTGATCACATGTGGCACAATGACTGGCATGTACAGTAGCTCTATCTCTCTGGGTTAAACCTGGACTCTACTGGCAAGGTTATATTCATGTTTAGTAATTATCAGCAAAGGTACTGGCATGGGTGGATTTTCTCCTTTCTCCTGATTTAGTACCGAGCATTTTCTCATGAAAACCCAATTTTTTAGTTTACTTATATCTCTCTTGTTTGATCTGTTGCAATACTGGGGACTGAATCTCATCAGGGATACTTTACCACTGAGCCATACCTCCAATGCTTTTTCAGTTCTTTATTTTTTTAAATTTTGAGACAGGGTCTCACTAAGATGTCTAGGCTGGCTTCTGACTTCTGATCCTCCTGCCTCAGCCTCCCAAGTTGCTGGGATTACAGGTGTGTCACCATGCCCATTTTTTTTAAATTTTTTTTTTTTCAATGTTGTATTTGTAATAGTAGAATGCATTACAATTCATAATACACACATTGAGCCTCCCTTCACGTAACACTGTTTGTATACAAAGTATATTTGTACTATTCAAGTCTTCAATCATGCATTTAGGATAATGATATCCATCTTATTATACCATCTTTTCTTTCCACCCCTCCCATACCCCCCTAGCTCCCTCCCTTCTCCTCCCTCTCCTTTGACCACTCTAGTGTTCCTCTAATCTTCCTATGTACCCCGACACCAAACACCACTGTGATTCTGATTCCTCATATCATAGAAAACATTTGGTACTTGGATTTTTGAGACTGACTAACTTCACTTAGCATTATATCCTCCAACTTCATCCATTTACCTGCAAATGCCATTATTTTATTTTCTTTTATTGCAGAGTAAAATTCCATTGTGTGTATATACCACATTTTTTTAATCCACTCATCTACTGAGGGACATCTAGGTTGGTTCCACAACCTAGCTATTGTGAATTGTGCAGCTACAAACATTGAGATAGTTGTGTCACTGTAATATGCTGTTTTTAAGTCCTTTGGAAATAGACCCAGGAGTGGGATGGCTGGGTCATAGGGTGGTTCCATTCCTAGTTTTCCAAGAAATCTCCATAATGCTTTCAATAATGGTTACACCATTTTGCAGTCCCACCAGCAATGTATGAGCGTGCCTTTTTCCCCACATCCTCTCCAACATTTATTGTTGCTTGTGTTCTTAATAGCTGCCATTCTGACTGGTGTGAAATGCTATCTTAGGGTAGTTTGGATTTGCATCTCTCTAATTGCCAGTGTTGTTGAGCATTTTTTCATGATTGTATATCTTCTTCTGAGAAGTGTCTGTTCAGTTCTTTGGCCCATTTATTTATTGGGATATTTGTATTTTTGGTGTTGAGTTTTTTGTGTTCTTTATACATTCTAGAAATTAGTGCTCTGATGTGCATGTATTAAATATTTGTTCCCAGTTAGTTGGCTCTCTATTCACCTCACTGATTGTTTCTTTTGCTGAGAAGAAGCTTTTTAGTTTGAATCTATCCCATTCGTTAATTCTTGATACAAATTTTTGTGCTCCAGGATTCTTATTAAGGAACTTGGGGCCTAATCCGACATGTTGGAAATTGGAGCTTATTTTTTCTTCTGTTAGGCGTATTGTGTCTGGTCTAATTCCTAGGTCCTTGATCCACTTTGAATTGAATTTTGTGCATGGTGAGAGATAAGGGTTTAGTTTCATTTTGTTGCATATGGATTTCCAGTTTTCCCAGCACCATTTGTTGAAGAGGCTATCCCTTCTCCACTGTACAATTTTGGCGCCTTTGTCTAATATAAGATAGCTGAAATTATATGTATTAGTCTCTGTGTCCTCAATTCTGTACCATTGGTCTACCCATCTGTTTTGGTGCCAATACCATGCTGTTTTTGTTACTATTGCTCCATAGTGTAATTTAAAATCTGGTATGGTGATGCCACCTGATTCGCTTTTCTTGCTAAGGATTGCTTTAGCTATTCTGATCTCTTATTTTTCCAGATGAATTTCATAACTGCTTTTTCTATTTCTTTGAAGAATGACATTGAGATTTTGATTGGAATTGCATTAAATCTGTATAATGCTTTTGGTAGTATGGACATTTTGACAATATTTATTCTACCTATCCAGGAACAAGGAAGGTCTTTCCATCTTCTGAGGTCTTCTATAATTTCTTTCTTTAGTGTTCTATAATTTTCTTTAAAGAGGTCTTTCACCTCTTTCGTTAAGTTGATTCCTAGGTTTTTTTTTTTTTTTTTTTTTGATGCTATTATAAATGGGGTAGTTTTTAACATTTCCCTTTCAGAGGACTTGTCACTGATGTACAAAAATGCCTTTGACTTATGGGTATTGATTTTGTATCCTGCCACTTTGCCGAATTCATTTACTAGTTGTAAAGGTTTTCTGGTAGAGTTTTTTGGGTCTTCTAGGTATATTATCATGTCATCAGCAAATAGTGCTAATTTGATCTCTTCTTTTCCTATCTGGATCCCTTAAATTTTTTTTGTCTGTCTAATTGCTCTGGCCAGAGTTTCAAGTACTATGTTAAATAACAGCGGTGAAAGGGGGCACCCCTGTCTTGTTCCAGTTTTTAGAGGAAATGCTTTAAATTTTTCTTCATTTAAGATATTGTTAGCCTGGGGCTTTGCATAAATAGCTTTTATGATGTTGAGATATGTTCCTGTTATTCCTAGTTTTTCTAGTGTTTTGAACATAAAGGGGTGTTGTATTTTGTCAAATGTTTTCTCTGCATCTATTGAGATGATCATATGGTTTTTATCTTTAAGTCTATTGATGTGATGTATTATGTTAATTGATTTCCGTATGTTGAACCAACCTTGCATCTGTGGGATAAACCCCACTTGATTGTGGTGCACTATCTTTTTTATATGTTTTTGTATTCTATTTGCCAGGATTTTGTTGAGAATTTTTGCATCTATGTTCATTAAAGATATTGGCCTGAAGTTTTCCTTTTTGGCTGTGTCTTTGCCTGGCTTTGGAATTAGTGTAATATTGGCCTCATAGAAAGAGTCTGGGAGAGCTCCCTCTTTTTCTATTTCTTGAAATAAGTTCTAGCCGCTGCAGACAGCTTGACTCACTCTCTCCGGTGTTGCTGTATTCAAACCATCCAGGAGATGAGTATTTTCAGCCTTGGTCAAAGGGCTTGTTGGGATTCCAGTTTCTGAAATAATGATCCTTCACCATCCAGAGGGTGGAGATACCCACCATGCCCAGTTTATCTGTAACTTATATAAGTATAGGAGAAGTAGAGAGAAAACAGAAAATCACAAATGAGCAATGCAATCATGTAAATGTAAATAAATGATGATGAAAAGGAGAGCTTGCTAATGTTTTTCTATACAAGTTTCTACATTTCTCCTTTGGTCATAGCAATCAAGGTGGCAATACAAGAGTTGAGATTTTGTCTATTTATTGGTATCTCAAAGTACTCCATTGCAATATTGTTACAGATACATGAGCTTCAGCTATGTCTCTATTTGACGTTGTAATTGAAAGGGAACAAGATATAATGTAAAAACCATGGTATTTTTATTCATAAAACCTAATTTATATTTGACTCCACCACTTCATCAATGAAGTCAAGTACAACATTTGCACATTCTTGTTCTGAGCTCAGTTTTCTTATATATTAGTGATATGTGTGTATCCAGTAACATACCAGATTAATAAATAATTATTATATATTACCTATATATTACCAATGTTGGATCATAAGATATTTATGCATATGTATTAGTGTGTAAAATTGAGTACTAGAAGTAATTTAAAATCATAGTTTTGACTATGACTTCTAGGTGTGATACATTTAAATATCAACAAATTGATTCTTCCAAAAAATATAAAATTGGTAAATTTGTAAAAAATAATCATTACAGGGTCTGGGGATTAACTGAAGGTAGTAAGACAAAAAAGAGTTGTTTATTTTTTTATAAACAACTAGATTTTGGGGGGAGAACACTGAGTATCTGTTGACTTCATTGGTGAGAATGATGGTTTTACCTACATATGTCTGGATGCAAAACCAGCAGCGTTTCTCCCAGAGGTTGCATTTAATTTGAGGAGTAGGAAAATCCTTTAACAATGTCAGACCAACAGGAAGTGAAGGGGGGAAACCTGAAGCTTTGTAGGCCTGGCTTTGTGATCTCCACTGGGCCTGAGTAGTGGGGTAGATAGAAGATTAACAGAGGGACTCTAGAGATGAGAGAGTCATAAAGAGCTAAATGGGCTGTTTACATATTCCTGCCTGTTCAGGAAAGTACATGAGCAAGGATACCCAAGAGTGCCTGGCAGAAAATAAAAGCCAAAAGAGCCTTGAGTAACAGCTCAGTTCTGAATGAGCTTTCCAACCCTGGCTCGTGCAGAACAGCTGTGGATGGAAGCCTGACTGACTCAAGCTATTTGAGCACAACTTCTGCCCCAAGCACTGGTTGACTACTGAGCTGTATAGACCACTGAGCAAACCACTAGGAAGCCAGTCTAAAATTAAAAGTAAAAACAAAGCAACTGAATATAGATATCCAGAGACAAAGACCATGTAGGAGATGGTTGCTAAAGTTTAAGTCTACATAAGTTACAAAAAAAAAAAAAAAAAAAAAAAAAAAAAAAAACCACAAAAACTCAGAAAATTTATCGCAATCTAGAATTGTTAAAATATATGAGCTCTGTAGTATTAATTCAAAAGCATGCAAATGAATATAAAAGTATAAACATACTCAGGAAGAAAAGCAGTTAATAGAAATTGGTGTTGAGTGCGCCCTAGATATTGGACTTAGTAAAGCTTTCAAGAGAGCTATTTTAAATATATTTGAGGAATTGAAGAAAACTACACTCAAGTATTTAAGGAAAACTGAATCATAATGACTTAATAACTGAGTAGAGAAGTAGAAACTATAAAGAAAGAACCAAAATGAAATATTAGAATTCAAGAGAATAATAATCAAGATGAAACATTCATTAGAAGTGTCCAGTAGTAGAGTTGTGATTGCAGAAAAAATGACCAAATTAAAAATAGAAACCATGCAATTTGAAGATGGATAGGAACAAAGTCAACATTTATGTGTAATCATAGTCCAGAAGAGATATAGGAGGAAAAGGGGGAAAATTGAATAAATAACAGTGAAACTTTCTCTAAATGGATGAAAAACATTGATCTGGAGATCTGGGGGAACTCAATGAACTTAAGGATGATAAGCACAAGGAGTTCCTAGAAAGGTCATAATCAGGTCCATGAAATCCAGTGACAAGTAGAGCATCTGGAGGGCTACAGGAGAAACCTGATGCACCACCTGTAGGGGAACAAAAGTAGGAGGGACAGCTGCCTGCTTACCTGAAGAAGTAAACAGTGGAAGGCACCTCATACTATGAAAGCAAAGACAGCCCCCAATTTTAAATTCTGTAATGCTGCCATTGGGGAATAAAGTCATTCCCAAACAGACAAAACCAAAGAATTCACTGAGAGCAGACCTGCCCTCCAAGAAACACTAAAGAAGTCCTTTGGGATAAAAGAACAAAAATCCAGACAGTAATATGAATTTAAAAGAAGATATGAAGAGCACCAGAACTACTAATAGCAAATACATGGGCAACTCTACAGGACTATGTGTGTATTTGTTTTATATTCTATACACTTAATTTCTTTAAAAACCATAAGGTTCAAGAAAGCAGTAATTATGACCCTACATCGTTAGATCTAGAGTATACAAAGAAATGGTAAATATTACAATGCTAGAAGAAAGGAAAGGGGAGCTGGCATCATGGCGCACAACTGTAATCCCGGTGGCTCGCAAGCTCAGGCAGGAGGATCATGAATTCAAAGCCAGCCTCAGCAACTTAGTGAAGTCCTAAGCAACTCAGGGAGACCCTATCTCAAAATAAAATATTAAAAAGTGCTGGGAATGTGACTTAGTGTTTAACCACCTCTGGGTTCAATCCCTAGTACCCCCCCCCCCCAAAAAAAAAGAAAGAATAAAAGGAAAGGAGGAAATGAAACTATGTTGAAACAAATTTTCTCTAATAAGTCAGAATTGTCAGGATTAACCTGAAGAAGATTGTGCATACCTAAATGACACACACACACACACACACACACCTGTGTATACATAAGAATGCTATACACATAGTCAATGCTATGTGTTCACTTTTGTTACTGGCTTGAGAATTATACCAAGAAAAAGCATTTTTATTTAATGTATTAGAGATTCTACTTAACGTGCTAAGATAAATGTAATTAAGAGATGTAAGAACTGAAAAGGAGAACACACATTTACCTGCATATAATATGACTAATTCACAAAACTGAGGAAGGGTCCTGTGAGAACCAATATGAAAGTTTAGCAAACTTGCCAGATAAATATCATTCTTCTGTACCAGTAGACACTAATTAGGAAAAGAGTAGAAATAAAAAATGATATTGTTCACAGTAGAAATAAAATATATATGTATATATATAGTACGCCTAATAGAAGAAAAAGTAAGCTCCAATTTCCAACATGTCGGATTAGGCCCCAAGTTTCTTAATAAGAATCCTGTAGCGCAAGAATTATTACCAAGAATTAATGAATGGGATAGATTTAAACTAAAAAGCTTCTTCTCAGCAAAAGAAACAATCAGTGAGGTGAATAGAGAGCCAACTAATTGGGAACAAATATTTAGTACATGCACATCAGACAGAGCACTAATTTCTAGAATATATAAAGAGCTCAAAAAACTTTACACCAAAAAAACAAATGACCCAATCAATAAATGGGCTAAGGAATTGAGAAGACACCTCTCAGAAGAAGATACACGATTAATTAACAAATACATGAAAAAATGTTCAACATCGCTGGCAATTAGAGAAATGCAAATCAAAACTACTCTTAGATTTCACTTCACTCCAGTCAGAATGGCAGCTGTCAAGAACACAAGCAACAATAAATGTTGGAGAGGATGTGGGGAAAAAAGCACACTCATACATTGCTGGTGGGACTGCAAAATGGTGCAACCATTATGGAAAGCAGTATGGAGATTTCTTGGAAAACTGGGAATGGAGCCACCCTATGACCCAGCCATCCCACTCCTGGGTCTATTCCCAAAGGACTTAAAAACAGCATATTACAGTGACACAGCTATCTCAATGTTTGTAGCTGTGCAATTCACAATAGCTAGGTTGTGGAACCAACCTAGATGTCCCTCAGTAAATGAGTGGATTAAGAAAATGTGGTATATACGCACAATGGAATTTTACTCAGCAATAAAAGAAAATAAATTAATGGCATTTGCAGGTAAATGGATGAAGTTGGAAGACATAATGCTAAGTGAAGTTAGTCAGTCTCAAAAATCCAAGTACCAAATGTTTTCTCTGATATAAGGAGGCTAGTTCATAGTATTGTTGGATGGGGGGGGGGGGTACATAGGAGGACTAGAGGAACACTAGAATGGTCAAAGGGAAGGAAGGGTAAGGGGGGGAGCAAGGGGGGGAGGGAGGGGGAGAAAAGGAAAAAAAAAAAAAAGAAAAGGTGGTTGAATGAGACGGATTTCATTTTCCTAAATGCATGATTGAAGACCTGAATTGTATGAATATACTTTGTATACAAACAGTTGTATGTAAAAAGATGCTAAATTCATGCACTATGAGTTGTACACATTAAAAATTATTAAAAAAATATAGTGGGACTAGGAATGAAATCTACTAAAGAACACACACTTCTTATGTAATAGGTAAAAGATGTGCTCCCGCAATGCAAGCTATCTATGTGAAATCTTCAAATCGGTGAATAATACTTCACTTGGAAAAAGAATCCTCACAGATGTGATCAAGGATCTTGAGATGAGGGTATCATCCTGTAATGTGTTGGTAACATGTGTCATCATTAAGAGACAGAGGGGAATAGTGACACAGAGGAAGAGGTGATGAGACCCTGGAGGCAGAGACAGAATCATACAGCCACAAGGCATCAGAAAGAGAAACACCTCTAGCACCCTCCTAGAGGTTTGAGGTGGGACGACCTGGCAGGCATTTGAATTTGGACTTCTGACCTCTATCCAAAGCTGTGAGACAATAAATTTCTGGCATTTTAAGCCATAGGGGTTGTGGTAATTTGTCATGGCAGGCACAGGAAGTTAATTCAGCCAGTACAGAGAAAAAAAATTAAACTACAAAAGGACATAAATGACTTAAATAGATGGAGCAACATAGCCTGTTTTTAATGCAATGATGCTATCTTTGAAATGTTAATTCTTCTACAATTATTCCATGAATTTAGTATGACTGTAATAAAAATTCCTAGTAAGGGGATAAAGAGAACAAAAAAATAATTTTGAAAAAGGATTTGGACTGTGTGAGTTGGAGGGGGCTCACCCTTCCAAATATGACATCAAAACTACTAAAATAGTATAAACTTTGTGAAAAAAATAAAGATATCAGAGATGAAATACAGAAAGCATAGGAATATGTCCACATAAATATGGAAACAAATTAGTGGTCAGAAACCAATTATCTATTAAGTGGTGGGGAAATGATTGGCTGTCGTTATGATAAAAGTAAAACCTTAGACTTTACAAGGTTTCTTTCATGATATAAATAATTCTGTTTCTAGTCCTATGCCTTGTATAACTTTTCACATATGCAAAAGCCCGTTTGTTCAGTGTACTTTTTTTTCTAAGTAACAGAAATTTAGTATCAACCTAATGGCCAAGAAATACATATATTGTGTTTATTTATATTTATATGCCAAAATATGCACTTATTTAATGGAATTCTATACAATTGAAATAAATGAACTGGAATTTCTTATCATTTATTCATTCAATCTTATTGAGCCAGGCATTGCTTTAGATGTTACACAGAGAGCAGTGACCCTCCCCCTAAATGTTCTTTCTTTCTTGGGACATACATTCTTGTGGGAATGCAATCCATCAATCAGACAAAAACGTCTTTCAAGTCAAATATATTATAGGTACTGCAAAGTGCTATGCATCTGTTTAAAGCAATTTAAAAAATCTTTTTTTTCTCCACAAAAACAGTAACTACATCAGATTATGGATATGATCATTTGCTTCACTATAGTAACCAATTTACTGTCCATATGTATCCCATAACATCATGTTGTGTATCTTACAAAATAAAATTTACTTTTTTTAAAAAGGGATTCCAGGGAAGAGAACAAAAACCAATAAAGCTAACAGGCTGACATACCTACAGCCCCTGAGTAAGAGAGAAGAGGAAAGAGAAGGAAATGAGAGAATTAGCTTAAAAACCACACCAGGACCTTGCATAACCTGGAGGGACTCTGGGTTCTGCAGTAATAGTATCGAGAGCAGAGGAGTGACAAGATCTCATTTCATGTGTGTATTTCTTAAAATCATCGGTAAATCATAAAAGAGTAAACGGAGAATATCATATGTGTAACATAAAACCACAGAAACCAATATTGGATAAATGAGTTAAGTTATAAGATAATGGTTGAAAAGATACACATTGATTTTATATTCGTGGTTAATAATCGGGATGGAGGTAAAGAAAGGAAAGTAAGGAAGGATGTGAAACATTTCACATATATCTATAGTATTTTTATTGCTTAAAGTCAGGTAAGAGGTGACAAATTATTGTCCACTCTTATTGGAAACTGGTTGTCTGCATATTTCCTGTTTGATGTGTTTCATACACAGAATTATTTATGAAATGAGTCGGGAAATATGTGCAGAATCACAAGTTCCTAATATAGGAGCCTCAAGGGTTAGCATAATTATTCAGCTGTAATACTTGATGATTGATATAGTTTTATTGACCATCCAGTTAAAGGGCAGACTGAAATAGGGCAGTAGGAAATAGCACCTATCAAAGTCAAGTGGGGTAATAGATTTGACATGTTTGTTTCCTCATTCTCTCATAGGCACTCATGAAGTTGAACCGTATGAAATTATCATTTTTAGTTGATTGAAATGATAAAATATTTGCAATTGCATATTGTTTGACTTTGTAGAAGAGTTGCTATGGTTGAGCATTTCTTCCTTCCTGAGTGCTGGTTTTTGTCTTTTCTCAAAGGCCCAATTATCAAGCAGATGTGGGGAAGATGCTATCACTCTCGAAAGTGACTCTGACCAGCTGAACTTGATATAACAGGCCATGTGGAAAGCTAGTGTTACTCCAGTACTCTATCATTACACTTCTCCATAGCTGAAATGCTCTAAATTTACAGTTTACCTTTTATCTCCCTTTTTAAATAGTTTTTATTTTCATGCATGCATCAAATCAGGGCATAATATAAAATTACATTTAGTCATCCGAGTAGTCTGTAAGTCCTAACCAAGCTGCTTATCCAAAAAGTCTTATATTTATTCACATGAACATTTTGAGAGAAAGATTGTAGTTTTAGATGCTTTGAGACACAAAGGAAATAGAGAATCAGTGAAAGGTCACTGGAGGCCAGGAAGAGAGAGACTAAAGTCAGTTTGCTAAAAAAGAAGTTCATTTAAACACAGTAATTTGAAAACAGACACAACAGGAGACAATCTATATTATCTTTTATTTGCTCAATCTTTTTGGTTTTACTACTGCCAATTCCACCCCTGCAGTTCAGACCTGGCAGCAAAATCTCTGTTACTTTCCAGCAGCTTTTCACAAGCTGATAAGGAACCAAACTTGAAGGAAAAAAAAAAAAAAAAAAAAGAAAGAAAGAAAGAAATGGACTAAAATCTCTGATTTTCCATTTTTCTCTATGTGCATCTTATTTATTCCAGCCTCATCTAGAACATAGTAAGGCTTGACAATGGATATTTGGGGCTGACCTAGAAATGTCTCCATGTATGACTACCATAAACCTTCATCTTAATGGTTTTATGCATCCACATAAACTCTTCCACAGTGTTGTGTATATCTTGGAAACATAATGACTGTTAGTCAATTCATCCTCATGTCCTCCGAAGGTGAAAGACTTTGATATGTGGGGCTACAGAAGTGGGTAGCTCCATGGGGAGAAATACCATTCCAACGATTATCTTCCAGGCTACAATCATTATTTAAGTGATGCCATCTGTCATATTTTGGGTGGGAAATTACATACTCAAGATGGGATTTATAAAAAAAAAAAACAACATACTGTTGCCATGCTTCAGCTGACAAGAGTTTATTTTTTCAGATTGAAGCAGTAATTCTTACTCATCTTCAATGTTATTTTTATAAAATAAATCCCAAAGAGCTGTTGCGTTTTAAGTACCTCATTGTGATTCACACTGGTGACATTCAGGGCACCTTCCTGAAGCATCAGTTCTGGAATAGATTGATCAATATGTCTATTTGGATCGAGTTCTCTATTGCAGTTGTTTCAGAATTAAAGAACTGCATTTTTCAAAGTTCATTAGTTTACCAAGTGAGTTGAAGTAATAACTTTCTTCTCTCTTTTTAAAACTTACTTATTAAAAATATTTTCTAATGAGATTTTCCAAAAAGAGATCCTCCAAGATTTTCTTTGTGTCCCTAATATCTTTACTAGATTTAAATTCTTTCCAGTACATAATTACTTAGATCATGATATTTTTCCTGTTAGGATCTGCATTTCAATTTCTCCTTAAGCTAATAAATTATCTTCTGATTAGCAAGTTGTTACCTCTTTGACTATAGCCTGCTTTGCAAGAGATAAAGCCTAAAAGTGAGCATTAGACTAGGGTTTTTGGTTCTCCTGCAGAATTTTTTTGAGAACAAAAGGGAAATTTGGAATATTAAGTAACTTTGACTAGCATCAGACATTTCCTTCTAAGCACCCTGGATGCAGAGGCACTTTCAGATACTCCAAAACCAATCACGGCCCCCTGCTGGCCTGCTGTTAAGAGGAATTGGAGACTCTGCAGCTGAGTTCCCCTAATTTGGTGCTGCTGAAGCACAGGTTTAATCAGAAGCTCCCCAGTTTTCTTTCTTACATCCAGGGAGAGAGGTGGGAAGGGGAGAGAATTTGGTTTTATGCATATGGCTAATTTCCTAGCTAAAACCAAGACTCAAACCCCCATCTGTGTCTGTGGACTTCTTTTTAGGATATGAGTTTCAGAGGAGGTTGATAAAACCCAGAGTATTTGGCATCACCGTGATGTGAGTAGTCTACAGAAAACTACGGGGAGACTTAAATAACCTTTTCTGAAGAGGTTATTCACTATTTCAAGGCTTATCTCAGCCACTTAAAATCAGGTAGAAATCTTCATGTCATTTTAAGTGATTTTTAGTGCAATACCATCTTATCTTTGTGGAAACATGTTCTAGGTTTTCAATACGCTAAATATTCCAAAGACAATTATGGTCTTAGGTCTCATGCTATAGTAGGACATTTCTCTCCAAAGTTATATGTCAGATTCTCTCATTAACCATTAAAAGCACTTTTATGATTCACTTATATCTTCTACTTGAAACAAATGCAGAGCAAAACTCACTTCCAGGGGACAGGAATTATGTATCAACAAAGCATCAAAAACCATGTTTGTAATTCTTACTTTTATAGTTCTTTTTTATTGTTCTTCCTTAATATGCTTCATGATTATCTGTTTCCTTTCGTTTTTGTTCAAGATCTAATGGAGGTGGATGTCTTAGCCATGCAAAAGAATTCATGTAGAAAGCAAAGTGATTTAATAGCAAAAAATTGATAGAAATTGATAGAAACAAAACTAAATTTGTCCTCATATCCATCAGACTATTGTATTATAGTATATAGATAAAAACAGGTAAATTTTATTGAAGTTTGCTTTTTTTCCCACAAGTTTTTCCTTTTCCTTAATGTGTTTTTGTTTTTTGTTCTTTAGGCTCTGTGGGTTTCTTGTGTTTATATCTTATTCATTTTTTTAAATCTTTATTGACTTCTAGCAAGTGACTTGAAGGCTTTGGAGTCTTCACTGAGTACCTCCCCAACCCCCAGGCATGACCTAAAAGACACAGGCGTCCCTTTGTCAGGTAATCATTATGGAGTTTTTGCTTTAAGAGTGCTACACAAGCAAACGGTGTTATGAGAAGGATGATGTAACAATAACTCACGATAAGTTAATCAACTAGTAGAAAACTGTCGGTGGCTTTCTTTAACAATAGGTATTCCCTCCATGCAGGGATGGGAGATTTAATGATCCTTGTGCAGGATGTGAGCATGGTTTTGACTAATTTATTTGAGGCCTATAATTGCTGTGAGGTTGAGTTGCAGCCTTGGCCTGTCATTGAGCATGGCCTAAATTTTTATACATAAATAAAAAGAAAGATTTATGACCGTATTAGTTTCTTAGGGCTGTCATAACAAATTACAAGTACAGAGGCTTAAAACAAAGGAGTTCATTCTCTTGCTGTTCTGGAGGATAGAATTCCAGAATCAGAGCGTGGGCAGAGTTAGTTCTTTCTGGAGGCTCTGGCAGAGAATACCAGGCCCATCACCAGCCCTGGGCAATGCTAGCGATCTCGGCCTTTCTTGGTTGTAGCTGCATCATTCCAGGCTCCTGCTCCACCTTTGCTTGGTGTTTTCTCTCCATCTCTCTGTGTGTCTTCTCCTCTTCTTACAAGAAGTTGGTCATTAGCTCTAGAGCCCACCCTACTCCAGAATGAGCTCATCTTAACTAATCACATCTCCAAAGGCCCTATTTCCAAATAAGGTCACATACTGAAGTTCCAGGCTGGGACACTGTGAAGGCCCTCAAAATTCAGGTGTGAAACAATGCAAGAAAGTTCAGAGGTGAAATGATTGGGTTGTGAGAGCCTAAACAGAATCAGTGCATTAATCCACTGATAAAAATGGACTGCACTGAAGGCAGGTAGGGTGCGGCTGGAAAAGTAGGTCACTGGGGGCATTCCTTTGGGGTTTATGTTTTGTCCCAGTGGACAGGTTGTGCTTGTGCGTTCTCTCTCTCTCTCTCTCTCTCTCTCTCTCTCTCTGCTTCCTGGTGGCAATGTCCTGACCTCCTTTCCTCCACCACGTCCTTTTGCTATGATGTTCTACCTCACCCTGGGCCCAGAGCTGTGGAGTCCACCAGCTATTGACTGAATCTCTGAAACGGTGAGCCAAAATAGACTTTTCCTCTTCTACATTGTTCTTGTCAAGTCTTATGGTTATAGTGATGAAAAACTGATGAAAGCAGACACTATTCAATCCATTACAGTGATCATCTAGGAACCCTCAATGACCTGCCTACAATTAAACCACCTCTGTTTACAAAGTCCTTTTCTTGCAAAGGTACAATGATCATGTCTAACTCTGTTAGTTCCTTGATTCATAAATAGGGTAGGTATTCAGAAATATAGATTAGTTATACTCTGGATATATATATGAAAATCTATAACATGTTCTAAAACAGTCTTTATGCAGTATGTTTTATCTGAAAGTCTCGTTTAGAACGCAATTTGTATCTATTAAATTTTAGAAATTATGTCACAGTGGAGAAAGAAGCATTCTTCTAATAGAGATCCTAAAATAAAAGTTACAGATTGGGATTTGGAAAACAAATTAGTGATAGAAGTTTCTATTACTTGAGTGGCTCTAGTATACAAAACAAATAAAATACATTTGACCTCAAGCATTTCATGGCTATTACTAAATGAATCTTTTTTATTCCTTTTCACAATCTGGCATAACCAGTCATTTTTATTTTAGGATACAATTTCTCTC